>CM065803.1:11241500-11877000 GCA_033398695.1 Orobanche coerulescens
ATTACCTTGATTCGCTGGATCAAAGGATGATATAGGATGATTGATTGATGTTATGAACTCAAGAACTTCGTGGATTTGTTGTCAAACAACATGGCTTCGCCATCCTCGAATCGCCAGTCGCGGATAGAAGAGGAAGGAAGTGAGAAATGAATGAAAATGTGACTGCTCTGTCACATTTATATTGGGCCGGAACTAGCGTGCGCTAGCCTTCCCGGACTAGCGTGCGCTATCGGACGAGTACCCTCGGCCAGGGCCCGCACGACCCGGCACCACCGACCAAACCTGCCGACCAAACCTGCCGACCAAACCTGCCTAGCGTGCGCTACGGCCGGAAGCCTGCGCGCGCTAGCCGACATATCCAGTAACCTCTGGACTAAAAAGCTCGCCCAAGTAACGTACGCTAGTCGGCCGACAGCATGCGCTACCCCTGCCGGTTAGCGTGCGCTATGACCGACAGTAGCGTGCGCTACCTTCCGATCGTGACCGAGTCCAGAACCTCAGAACCCCACTGCTGGGCCGATAAGCGTGTGTTAGGCGGCCGATAGCGTGGCGCTACACTGCCGGTTAGCGCGCAGCCCTTCCACCGTGGCGTGCGCTACTCGGTTCTTGCCGCACTGTCGGCCGGTGCCCGCAATCGTCTGGCGATCCCGCAACCGTCCGCCGATGCGACCACCAGGGCTCGACGACCCGATTTTCGAAAACGTACGGAACGAACACGACGAAAAGTTCGCGGACAACATCAACGACCCGAAATGAAAACATAATACCATAATTAGTCATACGCGACCAAGAAACGGGTCGAGACAATAATTACAGATACGGATACCCGTAACTTTTAAGAAATTACAAAATAGCCCAAAACGCCCGGAAATAACGATACGTGATCGAATAACCAAACCGAAGTTCACAACACGTCTAACAAAGTTAAACGGACTTACGGGAAACTCGAAACAGTAGTTTCGAATGAGATTCGCAAGAATCGTACTCAAGTGCGGAAAAGTCGCCAAAAAGCACGGAACTCAACAAAACGACACCGAAACGAACTCGGATGTCAAAAAGTGCAGAATTAATCATTCTCAGAATGACGAAACGGTCATGAGCGAGTCGTCAAAACAGAATCCGGCCGAAAAAAGAAATTTACCGAAAATCGTAAATTGCGGATATTACAAGATGCACACAATGGGACACAATCGTGGTGTAGAGCGATTGTGTGCACGTTAGAAGTGCACTCGGCATAGAGTAGGGATACTTTAATCTTTTTAACCAAAAGGAAAAATGACCTAAAATAGTAATGTACTTTACCCGAGTTTTCAATTAGAGTAACCTACTCTATTTTTTTACAATCTTAGTAATGTACATCATTTTTGTTTTCAATCAGCCCCAATTTCTAACGCCGTCCATTTAGCCGTGACGGAAAGATGAGGTGGAATACACGTAACCTCACGTGTATATGTTAAATGACATGTAAGAGTGGTAAAAATGACCTAAAATAGTAATGTACTTTACCTGAGTTTTCAATTATAGTAACTTACTCTATTTTTTTTTACAATCTTAGCAATGTACATCATTTTCATTTTCAATTATAGTAACCTAGTCTATTTTCAATCAACACCAGTTCCTAACACTGTCCATTTAGTCGTGACATAAAGATGATGTGGAAGACATGTGACCTTCACGTGTATATGTTAAATGACCCAAACAGAGTATTAAGACAAAACATTAACAAAAAACACAACTGTAATATCCATTCATAATTGGTTTAACCAATTTTTTCACTTTATCAAGAATGTTTTCCACATAAAGTGAAAAAAATTGGTTAAACCAATTATGAATGGATATTACAGCTGTGTTTATGGTTAATGTTTTGTCTTAATACTATGTTTGGGTCATTTAACATATACACGTGAGGGTCACATGTCTTCCACATCATCTTTTATGTTGATTGAAAATTGCATTCTCGAATAGTTAGTGAGATAAAATAAATTAATGCTAATAGAACAAAAATTGAAGAATGCCAAGTGCCATGTTTATGAGATCAAAATAACTTTTTTTCCTGAGTTGGAACACGGTGGTATTTTTTCTATTTCAAATATTGTTAACAATGTTAACATATATTTAAATCAATACCAATAGGGTTAAAAAAATAAATATTCTTGATAAAGTGAAAAAATTGGTTAAACCAATTATGAATGGATATTACAGCTGTGTTT
Source organism: Orobanche coerulescens (assembly GCA_033398695.1). Lineage (NCBI taxonomy): Eukaryota > Viridiplantae > Streptophyta > Magnoliopsida > Lamiales > Orobanchaceae > Orobanche > Orobanche coerulescens. Next base: position 11,243,711 of record CM065803.1, read on the forward strand.
TTGGTTAATATTTTGTCTTAATACTCTGTTTGGGTCATTTAACATATACACGTGAGGGTCACATGTCTTCCACATCATCTTTATGTCACGACTAAATGGACAGTGTTAGGAACTGGTGTTGATTGAAAATAGAGTAGGTTACTATAATTGAAAATAAAAATGATGGACATTGCTAAGATTGTAAAAAAAAATAGAGTAGGTTACTATAATTGAAAACTCGGGTAAAGTACATTACTATTTTAGGTTTTAACATATACACGTGAGGTTACGTGTATTCCACCTCATCTTTCCGTCACGGTTAAATGAACGGCGTTAGAAATTGGGGCTGATTGAAAACAAAAATAATGTACATTACTAAGATTATAAAAAAATAGAGTAGGTTATTATAATTGAACACTCGGGTAAAGTACATTACTATTTTAGGTCATTTTTCCTAACCAAAATAATATCAACAATTTCTGTTCTTATGAATGAACCTATATAACTTGCTAGCTTTAAAATTTAGTATTGAAAATTAATTCTCACTTAAAATTATTTCAATAATGATAGTTAGTATTACCAATTCGTTTAAAGGCGTATAAACTAGGGTTGTCGAGTGGTTCAGTTTCGGTTAACCGCACCATTTTTCTCGGTTAATCGAAACCACAAATGGTCCACATTAGGAACCACAAACCGCACCATATTAAAGTGTGGTTAATCGGAACCACACCGCTCTTGAACGGTTCCGGTTCGGTTAACCATTAGAGAACCTTTTTTTTTAAAATAATATAATTTAAATATATAATTATAATTATAAAATTTAAATATATAATTATAATTTATAAAATTATAATTATAATTTAGCCTTTTAGTTTTAGGGATTGAAAAATAATAAAATTTAAATATATAATTATAATTTATAAAAATTAAAAATACATATTTTTTAAATCAGTATTCGGTTCTAAACTGAACGGTTCTGGTTAGACCGAAAATCGAAATAGCTCCCAAAATGCTATCAAAAATCGGACCATAATCATATAATAAGGTTCCGGTTCCCCACAATCGGTGCGGTTCCGGTGTGGTTCCGGTTCTAACCGAGAACCGGAAACCTTTTAGACAGCCCTAGTGTAAACTTACATTTCCTTCCACGTTCAGTATTTCAAACAGACTCGAGTTTTAAGATATTGCCCCATTATTATTCATCCAATATATTGACACCAATATTGTATATAATTCGTTATATATCGATATAGTAATGAGGGGTGGTAGGGCAACACCCTGAACCACACCACATACACATCATGTGCTTTATGGGTGTTGTACCGTATGTTTTACAGATAAAATATTTATATAATATTATAATAAAATTAATAGTAAAGCACGTAGTACAACACCCAGAAAACACGGATGTGTTTGGGGTGTGATTCAATGTGTTGCCCTATCATTTCTCTATAGTAATAGTCAAAAAGTGAGGGAATTATAATTATCAGTTTCCCTCTACAAAAATTACATGTCAGATACGGAAGGTCGCATTAATGAAATCATTATGGTTATCTGTTAATAAAGTAGGGCTCGGCTTCGATAGATTGTGCTGCTCAATTTGATCGAGATCGAATTAGATGTATCATACGTAGAAGATCGTTAGATTTTCATGATAGGATCTTCCCGTTAGAAATATGTCCTCAAATTACACTCAGAAGATGAGAGAGTGAGAGCATTGTATTTTAATTATGAATATTAAATTAAATAAGACATTTATTATTTCTATATTATTGTATATCACGAGCATTGTGATTTGATATATAGAATAATAATCAATGCGTTTGAGAGCAAATATTCCACTCATTATGAAGATAAGTAGATAAGCACTGGAAGTATTGAGGGCTCGATTAGTTAACTGGTTCGCAAGTCAATAAAACTTATCTAGGCAGTAAGTTTAGACAAGACTTGTATAACATGTGCTTTGACATGTAGAGTGTCTGTCTTCACTAAGGGTTAGTGGGAGCATACATTATAGGTATGCTAGTGAGATTAGTAAACTCGAACTCGACTACCTCGATTCGGTCACATGGATTTCACCCTAGGATTGTCAATGACTGAATCGAAAGATTGTGATAGGTATAAGTGAACCTTTGACTTGAGATTCCAGTAGGATATGTACTTGTGACATTAATTTAGTCATTAGAGTAGTTCAATCCAATCACCGGTTGGGCGGGTCAACCTCGAAGTGCAACTTAGTGGGCAAGTAGCAGTCTCTACTGAATATCAAGATAGGATTCTTTCTCCTGTAAGTGATCAGGTAAATGTCATATGCGGTTAATGGCAAATGAGATCATAAGTCCTTGGTCAAAGCATTTAGAGCTAGTTGTATTTGATACGCGAGAGTTTAGTGATCTCAGTTTGCATTAACAAATACAGTGTCAAGTTTCGATAGGGTTTGGCATTACCGTGGCCCTAATACTTGATCGAGACATATGATCAGAGAGTTTTTATGTATACGGCATTCACGACATAATGATTCCATCTTTCGTTCTCCGTTGGGTTGCAGTGCGGACCACTAGGCGGGCTAAATGTTACCCGCACTCCTTGGTTCCTCCCATTGCCGACTGAGACGGATCTATGGAGTTGCACACAAGGATATTTGACGGAAAATATGTATTTAATATCTTTTCATTAATATTGGATATTAGATATCTAATTTGATCTATGGAGAAATATAATTATAATATTGTATTTGATATAATTAATTAGTTGGATTAATTAATTAAGTATAAATACACTTGAGATAAATGAGGTGTACTTACTAGCGAACGTCCGGTACAGGAGTCGAGTGGCTCGGCTCGTATTCTCATCAACATTTGGCCACCCACTCTCTCTCACATTCCTTGTGATTTCCTTTTTGTCTTTGTGTGATATGGGGTGTGGTGGATGATTTTGCACTTGTGGACAAATGAATGAGAATTCATAATCTCTTTTATTTGATCACTTCATTATTACATATCAAGTGAGACTTACACACCCAATGAAATGAAAAACACACACTCACACATAGCTATGGCTGAAGTGAGGTAGAGAGGGAGGGAAAGTTTTTTCTTCTTGCTCATTTTAGAGAGAAGAAGAAAAGGAAAAGAAAAGAAGAAAAATACTATATCAATTTCTAGCCATGTTCTTAGAGAACGAATTGATATAGAATTTTTATGATTAATATCCGTCGCATGGTGACGTAGAGATACCCTTCGGTGTTGAATCATTCATCAAGCCTAAACAAATTGTATTCATATCAGTATTCGTGATACGAAGTGGAACGCATTTTTTCAGTGGTCTGGAACTATCGAAGCTTGGCTCTTCATCATCAAGAAGAAATTATCAAAGGGTGTACGAGGGTATGATTTGATTGGTGCATAATTGATCTAAAATTCATATACAAAATATTCATTTTTCCGGGCATAATTGTACTGATTTGTGATTAAAAATATATATTTTATAGATATATCCAAACATGAGCTAAAAATGGTTATTTTACTGACATCGACATGAAGCATCAAAAAGGACGGAAAACAAGACCAAATCCAACGACGGGAATTTTTCAAGGCAAAACGACCTACAACACGGCGCAAACAGGACCGTGTTATGTAGGCCGTTTCACATACGGCGCAACAAGGGCCGTGTCTTGGGCCATTTCACACACGGCCGGCATTTAGCGCCGTGTCCTCGCGTATTCGGAAGAGATCGGCAAGACAAAACGGCGCACAACACGGCAACCGAGCCGTTTTTCATCGCCGTTTTTCAGCAGATGCCATGCAAAATTAGTCCACTTTTGACCAACTTGTGAACTCAACCACAAGATATTTTTTTGGTCAAAAATATGAAAATTCAAAGACATGGGTGAAGTGTGAACAAAGAATTAAAAAAATGATATTACAATAGATATTTTGAATTAAATAATCAATTGTATTCTTGAAAATCACCTATAAAAGGGCATCTTCACCCATTGCAAAACCCAACCCACATTCTTACCAAGAAATCCTCAACTTCTTGCTAAGAAATACTCCTTTCCTTTAGCAATATATTTTCCTTAGAACTTTCAATTTTAGTTTGTATTTTATTTTTGGTTTGAAGTGTAACACCCCCAATCCGCTCAGGGATATTACACGCCGTAGAACCTTTCCTCAAGGATCTACCAGGCTGGTAACGACATTTAACATCTCGACAATGCCTTCGAGGCTACAATGACTCAGTAGACCGATTTGGTCTTTCCACAAATACATACAACTCAAATACAACTCATGCCCACGCAGGGGACAAAATACAACTACACTGCATAACGGAACAATACAAGAAATGAAAATAAAGTACAACTGAACCAACACACGATGTACGGTTCCTCATGTGATTAGTATCGATCATCTTTCATCATCCTTCATGCCGACCCTATGTTATGCTCCAAAACCTGAATGCAAAAACAGACATCCACCCCCCGAATACTCGGGGGTTAGCAAAACTCCACTGTTTTGCTAGTGCAAATACAAAGTGCAAATACGAGCCATACAATTCACATTCCACGAATAACAATAACCGAGGATCCTCAACGATCCAAACGAAACGAAAAGTACTTCCCGAGGCAAGGGTTTGAGAAAACATTTCAAAAACGAAATATCATAAATCAATGGAAGTAATTTATAAAACAGTTTAGAATGCCATCGAGAGTTTTAATAGAAAACAATTTAGGATTATCAAATCCTACTTTTCGAAAACCAAAAGACAAAAGGGGTCCCCGCCCCAAAGGTTTACTTTCTGAAAAATGACATTAACCAACCGTTGGGATTTTAGCCCCAAATCCGTAAAACGACTTTTACAAAACCATTGGGATTTTAGCCCCAAATCTCATCAACTCACAGTACACAAGAACGACCAGGAGGTTCGTATCCCAACATCAAAATCCACAAATAAAAGATTTAAAACAAGCAACAAAATACTCCAGTGCCATCCTAGCCAAGTAAGCCAAACGAACACTTACCTCTTACACACTTAGTCAATGCATGCAATCATGAAAACCGTTCGAAAGCACTCATTTCCGGAAATGCCAATATCGAATCACATTTGTAAAAATGCACCACAGTTAACCGCGGACCCACAGCTTCGTGGATCCCTGCCGAGACCCCGTCGGATCTAACCCACAGTGGTTAAAAGCAAGCTCGCGGTCCACAGCTTCGTGGAACCCTACCGAGACCCCGTCGGATCTAACCCGTAGTGAGCATACACACACACACGTTACTCATGCAATACTAACATGCTAAGAATGTAAGTTCATTAAGAATACTCACTAGAGATGGCCATTAACTCGACACCATTATCAAACTCTTCAAAATACAATAACAAGCTTAAATACGGAATACACGATTCCATAACTTTAAACAAGAGGAGTATCCTCATAAAATCCTTCAACGTTCAAAATAATCAAATCCTAATCAATTCTCAAAACACCGTTCACAAAACTCACGCGTTTTGAAAGAAAGCCTTTAACGAGGCCAAACCGAAATCCTTTTGAAACTTCATTTCAAATAACCAAACAACACACTAATACGATCACCGATCATCATATCCACAAAATAAGAAAAGTATGGGCAAGGTACTTGCCTCGATACCACGAGCACGGAACCACGAACGGATACGGCTCAACCGGGAAGCTTCGGAACGCCCGATGCTAACGAAAAGGAATACGACAACGAGCGGAGCGGAAGAATCAAGCACGACCACGAGGAATCGGCGAAAATGAACCTAACGATTCGAATAGCACAATCACAACCACTTCTAAACGATTACGGAAAAGGAATACACGAAACCCGCCTACGATTCATGTATATTCATACAAAAATAACAACGAGGGCGGACCACAACCAAACCCTCTCGATTCCATAAAAATCCACAAAATATCCATGAATCCGTAGGAAAACTAAAGATACTAACAATATCAATCGTATACATCATGAATCCACCAACGAAACGGAACGAATCGGAAGAAAACCCAAAACCCCAAATTAATCGAAATAGGGTTTTAGAGCATTACCTTGGAAGATTCGAGTACTAAGATCCGTAGAACGCGCGTTAGATTGATTATCCGAGCCTCACAACCGAAAAGAAATGATGAAAATCGACCCCGGATGAAGAACTCTCTCCCTCTCTAACTCTCTCTCGCGACTCGGTGGAAAAATGGGAAAGAATGAGCATTCACGCTCAAAACCACATTTATAGTGCAACACAAAGAACCTATCGGCCGCCTATCGGCCGATAGGCCCAACCGATACCCTACGGGATGCCGGCAGAGAGTCTATCGCCCCCTATCGGCCGAAAGGCTCTGGAAGTGCTCGGTCAAAATCAAAACGACCATAACTCTCTCGTCGGACTCGATTGACTCACCGTTTGAACCATTGGAAAGCTAACTCGATGTTCTATAATATTGCAAAGATTTATAATTTTTGGAGTTACCAAAAATTAATGGTGATCTAACAAAGACGAACTCATACTTAGAAAAGTCGTTTAGAAATCCCGAATTCAACAAAACGACAGAAACCCGAACTCGAATACGAACCGAAGATACGGTTACGAAGTACTCACAAAGACGAATCTAAGAGCTAGTAGGACACACGATTCCGACCACCCGAAGGCTCGAAATTCGACAACGGAAGGTAATTACCCCAAACTTTGGGAAATTACGAAAATGGCCCAAAGGCCGAAAATCACGATACGTGATCGAATAACCAAACCGAAGTTCACAACACGTCCAACAAAGATAAACGGACTTGCGGAACTCGAAACAACAGTTTCGGATGAGATTCGCAAGAATCGAACTCAAGTGCGGAAATGTCGCTAAAAAGCACAGAACTCAACGAAACAACACCGAAACGAACTCGGATGTCAAAAGTGTAGAATTAATCATTCTCGAATGACGAACGGTCATGAGCGAGTCGTCAAAACGGACTCCGACCAAAAAAAGAAATTTACCGAAAATCGAAAATGCGGATATTACATTCTACCCTCCTAAAAGAAGTTTCGTCCGAAACTTAAAACAAGTAGGGAAGAAATATTCCGCCAGAAAACTCAACGAGATACACAAGAATGCGTAACTAACGCCCAACGGCGAAATGTTACAAACAACGCAAAGGAACATACGGCGTGAAAACACGCTCCACGGCGACCAACACAACGTCCGTTAGGGATATAATAAAACCAACAAATGACAAGCGTCATCAAGCGGATAATATAGCCAAGTCAATTATCCGACAATCGCAAAACACAACGAACGAAAATCAATATGATTGACCAACCCAACGGCACATCAATCAAAACGCGAGCCAACCGAACAAACACGGAATCCCACCGCCTAAGGGATGGAAGATCGAAACGAAACTAATTTCAATCAAGGGAATTACGAAGGAGTCTCGAATGCTCAATAATCACGAAACGAGAACAAAAACCGAACAAACAAACGATCGAGACAACAAAATCGAACAATCATGTCCAAACACGAAGGATAATAAAATTCAAACAACAACTCCAAGGTTCACATCTCGACTCGAGACAATATATGATCCGGTGAAAACAACAGGATGTGCATTCACATAAGATCCACAGGAAAGGGAATAGCAATTGAAAAGTCACAACGACGAACGAGTTATTCCGAAACGATACCACACTCGTTCGATAAACAAAAACAAGGGGCGGACAATCTCAGAAATGTCAACAAACATAAATGAGTCGACAGAGTCGAAAACATAAGAGTTCCAAATCCGATCCACTTCGAATAAAAGAACTAGTAGAACCAGATGATGTCACTCCCAAACAAGGTTCACAAGAATCGAACTGAACCCGAAAAAGTAACATCGATAACCAGATCGACCCACAACAAGACCACAGCTCGTTCGGACGATGAAATCGAAATACCGAACAAGTTCATAAAGTACCAACGAACATGAGCGAATCGATAGACTGGGGAAGAGAAAACACAGAAGTCAAAATAGTACGGGCATTACCTCCGACCTCGTCCACGAAATTCACAAAAACGGGAGCAAGGTAACAAGACATTAAACAATCGACGCATAACGGAACCATCACCGATGCACACGGTCATACCAAATCAAGCTCTAACAGCTCGCACATGCGCGACAACGCAGAAATTGCCATGAGGCGACAACATTCAATACCAACACTCCGCCTCTCACAGGGGCTAGCACAACCAATGTGTGGAAAGCGTCTCAACGCTCACACCGCCAATTCGGTCATACTCGAGAGAAAGTATCAAAAGGACAACGCGAACATCACACATACATACCCAGCCCTCAAACGGGAATGGATAGGTTTTAAAAACGAAAACTTCATTTTGAAAATAATTTAGAAGAACACCGATTGATCTTGAGTATCATCTTTCAAAAAAAAAAAAAAAAAAAAAAAAAAAGTACAAACGTGAAACATCGTTATCGAGACATTGGAGAACCATTTCGCATTTGATAAAAATGAAGATACTTTCTCTTAGTGAAAACTTTCAAATTATTCGACCCTCGGGTCTAAATAAAAGTGTTGAAAATATTTCAAAACCTTTTGGTCCTCGAGGTAGAAAATTTTTGAAATACATTGTGGCATCTAGGATGTACCACAAGAAAATAACTCATTTGAAAAGTATGTCTCGAAATTTATTTTTTTAAGATACTCAAGGTTTTCAAAATCCAATAGGCGAGAATGCCCAAAACTCACACATACCGACGTTCAATGAAACAACTCCTAGCACACGCATCAAAGCGTTTAAAATCAAGACAATACATGTCTTTAAACGAAAATAAACGATAAAATACCACATTGAGAACAAAACCGTGATAAAATACCCTCCCGCACTGGCTAGTGAACAAGTCGAACGTGTATAAGCACAAAGCTTCCACAAGAGACTTGTAAAACGTGCAAATCGATTCGAAAATCATCAACAACGGAGAAAAACAACAATAAAAAGACATCACAACGATTTACACTCCTCGTATAAATCAAATACGAGAGTCGACTAAATACATATCGTGAAATCAAAATTCACATAAAATTCCACCACTTAACAAATAATCATAAAAATAGCTCGTGTCACACGAGGCACAACACAAAGAAGGGAGACTTACTTCCACAGGTCGCACGAAGATGATGATCGCCCGCGATACTAATCACGACCAACAAACTCAAACGACGCGTCGCGACACGACTCGATCGGATAAAAATCCAACGAAACAAGACTCAAACAACACGACTTGACCCGACCTCTAGGTTCCCTCAACCTTTCTACGATACCATTTATGTAACACCCCAATCCGCTCGGGATATTACACGCCGTAGAACCTTTCCTCAAGGATCTACCAGCCGGTAACGACATTTAACATCTCGACAATGCCTTCGAGGCTACAATGACTCAAGAGACCGATTTGGTCTTTCCACAAATACATACAACTCAAATACAACTCATGCCCACGCAGGGACAAAATACAACTACACCCGCATAACGGAACAATACAAAGAATGAAAATAAAGTACAATCGAACCAACACACGATGTACGGTTCCTCATGTGATTAGTATCGATCATCTTTCATCATCCTTCATGCCGACTCGTGTTATGCTCCAAAACACGAATGCAAAACAGACATCCACCCCGAATACTCGGGGTTAGCAAACTCCACCGTTTTGCTAGTGCAAATACAAAGTGCAAATACGAGCCATACAATTCACATTCCACGAATAACAATAACCGAGGATCCTCAACGATCCAAACGAAGCGAAAAGTACTTCCCGAGGCAAGGGTTTGAGAAAACATTTCAAAACGAAATATCATAAATCAATGGAAGTAATTTATAAAACAGTTTAGAATGCCATCGAGAGTTTTAATAGAAAACAATTTAGGATTATCAAATCCTACTTTTCAAAACCAAAAGACAAAAGGGGTCCCCGCCCCAAAGGTTTACTTTCGAAAAATGACATTAACCAACCGTTGGGATTTTAGCCCCAACCAGAAACGACTTTTACAAAACCATTGGGATTTTAGCCCCAAATCTCATCAACTCACAAGACACAAGAACGACCGGAGGTTCGTATCCCAACATCAAAATCCACAAATAAAAGATTTAAAACAAGCAACAAAATACTCCAAAGGCCATCCTAGCCAAGTAAGCCAAACGAACACTTACCTCTTACACACTTAGTCAATGCATGCAATCATGAAAACCGCTCAAAGCACTCATTTCGGAAATGCCAATATCGAATCACATTTGTAAAAATGCACCACAGCTTAACCGCGGACCCACGGCTTCGTGATCCTCGCCGAGACCCCGTCGGATCTAACCCACAGTGGTTAAAAGCAAGCTCGCGGTCCACAGCTTCGTGGAACCCTACCGAGACCCCGTCGGATCTAACCCGTAGTGAGCATACACACACACACGTTACTCATGCAATACTAACATGCTAAGAATGTAAGTTCATTAAGAATACTCACTAGAGATGGCCATTAACTCGACACCATTATCAAACTCTTCAAAATACAATAACAAGCTTAAATACGGAATACACGATTCCATAACTTTAAACAAGAGGAGTATCCTCATAAAATCCTTCAACGTTCAAAATAATCAAATCCTAATCAATTCTCAAAACACCGTTCACAAAACTCACGCGTTTTGAAAGAAAGCCTTTAACGAGGCCAAAGAAATCCTTTTGAAACTTCATTTCAAATAACCAAACAACACACTAATACGATCACCGATCATCATATCCACAAAATAAGAAAAGTATGGGCAAGGTACTTGCCTCGATACCACGAGCACGGAACCACGAACGGATACGGCTCAACCGGGAAGCTTCGAACGCCCGATGCTAACGAAAAGGAATACGACAACGAACGGAACGGAAGAATCAAGCACGACCACGAGGAATCGGCGAAAATGAACCTAACGATTCGAATAGCACAATCACAACCACTTCTAAACGATTACGGAAAAGGAATACACCTAAAACCCGCCTACGATTCATGTATATTCATACAAAAATAACAACGAGGGCGGACCACAACCAAACCCTCTCGATTCCATAAAAATCCACAAAATATCCATGAATCCGTAGGAAAACTAAAGATACTAACAATATCAATCGTATACATCATGAATCCACCAACGAAACTAACGAATCGGAAGAAAACCCAAAACCCCAAATTAATCGAAATAGGGTTTTAGAGCATTACCTTGGAAGATTCGAGTACTAAGATCCGTAGAACGCGTTAGATTGATTATCCGAGCCTCACAACCGAAAAGAAATGATGAAAATCGACCCCCGGATGAAGAACTCTCTCCCTCTCTAACTCTCTCTCTCGCGACTCGGTGGAAAAATGGGAAAGAATGAGCTGTTCACGCTCAAAACCACATTTATAGTGCAACACAGCAGAACCTATCGGCCGGCCTATCGGCCGATAGGCCCAACCGATACCCCTACGGGATGCCGGCAGTAGAGTCTATCGGCCCCCCCTATCGGCCGAAAGGCTCTGGAAGTGCTCGGCCAAAACCGAAACGACCATAACTCTCTCGTCAGGACTCGATTGACTCACCGATAGAACCATAGGAAAGCTAACTCGATGTTCTATAATATTGCAAAGATTTATAATTTTTGGAGTTACCAAAAATTAATGGTGATCTAACAAAGACGAACTCATACTTAGAAAAGTCGTTTAGAAATCCTGAATTCAACAAAACGACACCGAAACCCGAACATGAATACGAACCGAAGATACGGTTACGAAGTACTCACAAAGACGAATCTAAGAGCTAGTAGGACACACGATTCCGACCACCCGAAGGCTCGAAATTCGACAACGGAAGGTAATTACCCCAAACTTTGGGAAATTACGAAAATGGCCCAAAGGCCCGAAAATCACGATACGTGATCGAATAACCAAACCGAAGTTCACAACACGTCCAACAAAGATAAACGGACTAGCGGAAACTCAAACAACAGCTGGATGAGATTCGCAAGAATCGAACTCAAGTGCGGAAATGTCGCTAAAAAGCACAGAACTCAACGAAACAACACCGAAACGAACTCGGATGTCAAAAAGTGTAGAATTAATCATTCTCAGAATGACGAAACGGTCATGAGCGAGTCGTCAAAACGGACTCCGACCGAAAAAAAAGAAATTTACCGAAAATCGAAAATTGCGGATATTACATGAAGTTTTTCTTTCATTTAGTTTGTAATTGAAAAGTGCTTGATCAATAAGCACTTAGTATTTTACTTTCAAAATTTTATAAGCTTGTAACCTTTAAACAAGTTTGAAGTTATATTTTGAAGTTTGTTTCTTGCACTTTGATTCATCATATTCAAGTAAGTTTTATCTATTGTCATTAAGTTCTAGTAATTAAAAGTTTCTATATATATATTATATATATATCAATTATTTCTATTATAATTTTAGTATGTATAAACCAATGAGTAGCTAATCTTTCTTCCTAGGGGAAGGGGGATTTCTATTAGGTTATATATTGAGTATTTGATTGATTTAAACTATTTTTAGGACTAATTGGTTTAAATAGAGATTGATCATATCCTATTTTTACTAATGAAACCTTCTTGATTGATTGTTGAGTGAATTGGAAACATATCTTTTCAATCTATCAAATGTTAATCTTGTTATCAACATCTTAAGATTGCGAAAGTGGTTAAGACATCTTTGATTACGAAAGTACGGAGGTGAAAAGTTGATTACTCGATGAACGATCGTTTATCCTGAAAATAGTCAAGTTAGAGAAATGAAAGGACTAATTGGTTTAAATAGAGATTGATCATATCCTATTTCTACTAGTGAAACCTCCTTGATTGATTGTTAAGTGTATTGGAAACACATCTTTTCAATCTATCAAGTGTTAATCTTGTTATCAACATCTTAAAAAAGTGACAGCGATTAAGACATCTTTGATTACGAAAGTACGGAGGTGAAAAGTTGATTACTCGATAAATATTCATTTTTTTCTTTTATATCCATATAAATCAATTCCTATACTTAATTAAATACCTAATTTAATGAACCCGTAATCCCCTAGATTTTATAAATTCCCAACTCATTTTAATTCTATTCATTTTCACTAGTTAAAAATAGTCTAGTATAAAAATAGTTTTCTTAAAACTAGTAGTATTAAAAATAGTCTTAATATAAATAGTCTTAATATAAATAGTCTAGTATAAATAGTCTACTAAAAAATAGTCTAGTATAAATAGTCTAGTATAAATAGTCTTAATATAAATAGTCTAGTATAAATAGTCTACTAAAAAATAGTCTAGTTAAAAATAGTCTTATATAAAATAGTCTTATTAAAAATAGTTTAGTTTAAAATATAGTGCATTTTAATTTAGTTAATTTTTAAAAACCCAAAAATATCTTTTTTAATATTTTAGTATTTATTTCGTAATTTGTAACAAAAATTATACGAAGCTCGTTGGACAATCCTCGAGAGAAAAGACCTTGGTAGAACTTACCACAAACTACTTCTACCTCGTATATATTTGCGAGCGACTCAAGAACTCCTATTTTTAGGATAAGTTTTTTGGCCGATCAAAATTTTGGCGCCGTTGTCGGGGATTGTTTTAGGCCAAATATAATTTTTCTGTCGGGTCAAGTGTGGGATATCGGTACTCGTTGACTATTAAAGTCGGATTTTTCAGTTTCCCACAAACAATCGATATTTGTAGATATTTTATCGTTTTCATTTTAATTTTTTTTTGGTCATGGATGAAACATTGTTTAAAATTGAAAAAGATTTCCTTTCTAAGCAAAAATGCAATTTTAAAAATTTACAAGACAAGGCTTGAAAGGATGAGGTTGCTTACGAATAAAAGCATACCTTTGACATAAGATTCATTATCGAAGCCAAAGTAAGAATAGAAGGTGAATTCACGAAACACCAACTAGATTCTTACTGGCTTGGAAAAAGTTCATATGCCAAGAAACGACGAGCAAAGATTCTAGCCGTTTGCTATAAATGTGCTAGATGGAACCGTAATGCAAAATGTCGATCTTTAGGAATTCCATCTACAAACAGAGAAGATAAAATTCGGTTCATTAATGATGGTCCGAATAAGGAGAATTTAGATAATATCGAATTTCTCTTGACACGCATCCTAGTGGACTTGTGTATTACGGAATTCAATGTTTGTGGAATAAATTTAAACCGAGAATATGAACAACGCCTTGGGAATCGACGTTAAAAGACCTCGTTTGCCAATTTGTAAGAAAATTGGATGGGAAGCTTCTCCCGACTCATAGAAGGCGTTTAAGCCGTTCGAACGTAAAATCGAGGAAGATGTGAGCCACAATCACAACTACCGTACATACGCGTAAGTATCTTTTATTTTTGTCGTGTGGTGAGATTTTCGAATAAAAATGTGATACGCGATAAAAGCTTTCATTATTCTATTGAGTAGTTGAAGCACAATCAAACAAAATCACAAACTTGTTAAGCAATTTTTCCTCATTTTTTCTTCTATAAATAACCTTTGTGCTTGTTTCTTTTATTCATCCCTCAAACTTGTACTTTTCTTTTTCTCTCTAAATAAATTTCTTTTCAAAAATGGAGTCATCATCTTCCACAAAAAAATTTTACACACTGCATTTTTGGTGGATCTAGTTCGAAAAGAGGCATGCTTCATTTGACCACGACTGGGTCGTACCTTAGGAGAAAAATGCATTCATGTAGTTTACGGAGGAGGAAGTCTAGGATTAATGGGACGAGTCATACGCCTATATGGAAGGAGTAAGAGTATTGGGAGTAATCCCAAAACCTCCGGGCCGAAAGTAAAATCACCGGTCAACTATTGGAGATGAGTTTAGATCTCGTGAATATGCAAGATCGCATAACTCACATGATAAATAATTCGCGCCTTTATCGCCCTTCCGGTGGTTTTGGCACCCTTGAGGAACTTTTTCATGTGGTTACCAGAGCCACTAAATGTTCATCAAAACCAATAGGAGTGCTTAATGTCAATGGTTTCTTTGATGGTTTATCTGTCTTTCATCGACTACTCGCCGAAAAGGGCTTTATTTCCGAGCGTGCAAAACGAATCATAGTCGTTGCAACAACACCGTAAGAACTAATCAAAAACTCAATGAATTTGTTCCTCAACCAGATCCACTTCTAGCTAAAATTGTCTAGGTAGAAGATTTTACGGTGAGAAAACGAAAAGTGGATTCATTCCTCTCCCTTTGATAACCCATGACGGACCTCTTGTATTTTTACTTTCGTCGTGTGTAATAATCGTGCTAAATGATGGCGGCTTAAGGAGTTTCTTCTTGATCTCTTGACGCGCATCTATTCGCGATTTATGTATCGTAATTTTTATTTCGTGTTTTGCTTTTTTTTTTTTTTAAAAACTTTGATGGCGCGTAAGGCGACTCTTCGGACTTTCTTGATGCGCATCTAAAAATTATGTTATACTTACGAGTATATTTTATTTTCTTTTGTGTGTGCCTCGTATATTTATTCTCTTACGATTCTAAAAGGCGTTAGGCTCGGACATCAACTTTCTTAACAGGAGTATTCTCGCTTCTCGCATTGATTTTTATTTTTATTTTATAAGCGAGGACGCTTTATTTTCAAGTTTGGGGTGGTTTGTTTTAGTATTTTGGTGTGTTGTAATTTTGGTGTGGTTTGTTTAATAATTTTGGTGTGTTTTGATTGATTTGGTTATTTGCCTTAATTTTTTTTTATATATATATATATATATATATTATTTTGATTTGTGAGATTTCTAGATCTGGCCATAACACCAATAAATTAGCTATATACAAGCTTCTAAAATTGTTTTAACCGGTAAAAATTTTGTATATTCCATAATTTTGAGCCTTAATCTCTCTTTCCAAACCTTGTAATTATCATATAAAATCGAGTCATTCGTTACCTTGAGAAAAGAAGAATCAATTGGTTGATGAAAAATAAAACTGAAATTTACTTAATTTGTGGAGTTTTTGATTTTTCATGCTTAACTAAAAAATGATTTTCTGCAAAAATTCTATTCCCTAAAAAAAAAAAGGAGTCATTGGTGAAAAGAGCTACACGTTAGCAAATAACGGTGTGAAAGCTATCACCTAAAAAAATAAATGACGAAAAGGAGAAGTGTTGAGCAGCGACAGCTGCCTAATTTTGGAAGTCTTAAATTTTGCGAAAAATAAAGGACTAACCATTGTTGGTGCGTAGCTGCCGTCACAGAAAAATTGGTTAAAAGAGCTACACAATAGCAAATAACGGTGAAAGCTATCACCTTTTTACGAAAGAAAATAATGAGATAGAAATTGTGTTAGTGAAAAGAGCTACACGTTAGCAAATAACGGTGTGAAAGCTATCACTAAAAGGGATGTAGTTTATGAGCGATTTGAATTAATTAGCGGTGAATTTCAATACACTCAATTTTGTGAAAATCACAATATTTGATGACGCCGATGAAATTATTCTTCATATTGAGTCGAAAAATAAACGAGTGATCGAGAGCAACCATCAAAGGGAGTCGTGTGAAGTCACGAGTGGGAAAGAAATAATCAACCTTTTGGGTGGAAAACCTTGTATTTTGGAATTACAAAAATAAAAACCGTGTTTTAACTTCAAAATCGTTAGTAGATTTATTTTGAATCTTGATTCATTTCTATCTACTGTATAAAGTTGGTTATTGTGTGTTAATGGCATTTTGATCTCTTTTTATCTTTATATATAATTATTTTTCTTAAATTTGTGTGTATTATTTTTTTATTTTTTATTTTATGTCTTATTTTAATTTTTATTTTGTGTGTGATTAATAAAGAGTCTTGCTCGGGACTAGCAAGAATTTAAGTGTGGGGTATTTGATTGGTGCATAATTGATCTAAAATTCATATACAAAATATTCATTTTTCCGGGCATAATTGTACTGATTTGTGATTAAAAATATATATTTTATAGATATATCCAAACATGAGCTAAAAATGGTTATTTTACTGACATCGACATGAAGCATCAAAAAGGACGGAAAACAAGACCAAATCCAACGACGGAATTTTTCAAGGCAAACGACCTACAACACGGCGCAAACAGACCGTGTTATGTAGCCGCTTCACATACGGCGCAACAAGGGCCGTGTCTTGGGCCGTTTCACACACGGCCGGCATTTAGCGCCGTGTCCTCGCGCGTATTCGGAAGAGATCGAGTCGACAAAACGGCGCACAACACGGGCAACCGAGCCGTTTTTCATCGCCGTTTTTAAGCAGATTCCATGCAAAATTAGTCCACTTTTGACCAACTTTTGAACTCAACCACAAGATATTTTTTTGGTCAAAAATATGAAAATTCAAAGACATGGGTGAAGTGTGAACAAAGAATTAAAAAAATGATATTACAATAGATATTTTGAATTAAATAATCAATTGTATTCTTGAAAATCACCTATAAAAGGGCATCTTCACCCATTGCAAAACCCAACCCACATTCTTACCAAGAAATCCTCAACTTCTTGCTAAGAAATACTCCTTTCCTTTAGCAATATATTTTCCTTAGAACTTTCAATTTTAGTTTGTATTTTATTTTTGGTTTGAAGTTTTTCTTTCATTTAGTTTGTAATTGAAAAGTGCTTGATCAATAAGCACTTAGTATTTTACTTTCAAAATTTTATAAGCTTGTAACCTTTAAACAAGTTTGAAGTTATATTTTGAAGTTTGTTTCTTGCACTTTGATTCATCATATTCAAGTAAGTTTTATCTATTGTCATTAAGTTCTAGTAATTAAAAGTTTCTATATATATATATATTATATATATATCAATTATTTCTATTATAATTTTAGTATGTATAAACCAATGAGTAGCTAATCTTTCTTCCTAGGGGAAGGGGGATTTCTATTAGGTTATATATTGAGTATTTGATTGATTTAAACTATTTTTAGGACTAATTGGTTTAAATAGAGATTGATCATATCCTATTTTTACTAATAAAACCTTCTTGATTGATTGTTGAGTGAATTGGAAACATATCTTTTCAATCTATCAAATGTTAATCTTGTTATCAATATCTTAAGATTGCGAAAGTGGTTAAGACATCTTTGATTACGAAAGTACGGAGGTGAAAAGTTGATTACTCGATGAACGATCGTTTATCCTGAAAATAGTCAAGTTAGAGAAATGAAAGGACTAATTGGTTTAAATAGAGATTGATCATATCCTATTTCTACTAGTGAAACCTCCTTGATTGATTGTTAAGTGTATTGGAAACACATCTTTTCAATCTATCAAGTGTTAATCTTGTTATCAACATCTTAAAAAGTGATGATTAAGACATCTTTGATTACGAAAGTACGGAGGTGAAAAGTTGATTACTCGATAAATATTCATTTTTTTTCTTTTATATCCATATAAATCAATTCCTATACTTAATTAAATACCTAATTTAATGAACCCGTAAACCCCTAGATTTTATAAATTCCCAACTCATTTTAATTCTATTCATTTTCACTAGTTAAAAATAGTCTAGTATAAAAATAGTTTTCTTAAAACTAGTAGTATTAAAAATAGTCTTAATATAAATAGTCTTAATATAAATAGTCTAGTATAAATAGTCTACTAAAAAATAGTCTAGTATAAATAGTCTAGTATAAATAGTCTTAATATAAATAGTCTAGTATAAATAGTCTACTAAAAAATAGTCTAGTTAAAAATAGTCTTATATAAAATAGTCTTATTAAAAATAGTTTAGTTTAAAATATAGTGCATTTTAATTTAGTTAATTTTTAAAAACCCAAAAATATCTTTTTTTAATATTTTAGTATTTATTTCTCGCAATTTGTAACAAAAAATTATACGAAGCGCATTGACAATCCTCGAGAGAAAAGATCTTGGTAGAACTTACCACAAACTACTTCTACCTCGTATATATTTGCGAGCGACTCAAGAACTCCTATTTTTAGGATAAGTTTTTTTGGCCGATCATGATTCACTTATCTCTGGCTTTTAATTTTCAAGTTTACCTATATACGGTGCTTGATCGATCCTTTTTGGGGTTCGATTTTTATCCGATTAAATTAATTTTATTTTTCCGCGAGATAACTCGATTTTATTACCGAAATTCCAACACTTCCATGGTCAGCTATCTAAATCCGATATAGGCTATATAACTGTCGACAAAAATACGAGTGACACAAGAATGTCGAACCACAAAAAGAGAAGCAAAATGTGGTCTCAAAACTACTCGAACAGAGCAAAAGATCTTAGCTCCCTAGATGAGATCATTTAGGACAACTTATTCCATAAATTGGGTCTGGAAATATAAAATCTTAGGACCTGTTCTCTTTGCTGTTTTGAGATCATTTTCTGTTTTTATTTTCGAAAATACTAAAAACGTGTTCTTTTTATCGTTTTCGAAAATATATTTTGGAAAACAAAAAAATATTTGTACACAAAACGCAAAATGCCCAAAACCTCGTTTTGAGCGTTTTATGTGTATTTCAACAAAAAATCTTCAAAATGCTCAAAATGCATTTTGAGTTTTTTTTTTTTTTTTTAAATTATCCTAATTTGAAACTAAGTCTAAAATAAAGATTTATGAATTTAATATTAATATTACAAAAAAAATATTTTGCAAAATAAATTTAAAAATAAAAATAAAAACAGAAAATATAAAATATTTTGTAAAATAAAAATACAAAACAAAATACAAACAAAACGCCCCTTAATGTCGACCAACCTTCTTCCACTCTGTTCCTCTTTATATAACGTGTCACCATGGCTGAAAGGAAGAGAGCGGTTATTAATGACGATGGAAGCCCAATGAATCAAGTGTGCCACCTTGAAGTCCACTTCACATCACTCATTAACTTTTTAACACCTAAAATCATCATCTTCATCAGCATAGCCGCAAAGTAATTCCAATATTATTGGGTCAACAAGTGCACCTTAATCCAACATTATTGGGGTCGGAGATATAATGCTTTTCCTTCTGTGTGGCTTTTTTGGTACTGTCATCATCTCTAGAATTGAGTAGGAATGGCAAAAAAAAACCAACGCAGTTTTTTACCCGAATAGATCTAATTCGGGTAATAAAATTGAGGTCCGGGTCCGAATCTGGGACGGATAGAGAAAAATAAATTCGGTTTCGGTTCGGTTCCGGAGTATGAGGTACCCGCCCCGAACCCGCCCTGATATATATATATATATATATATATATATATATATATATATATATATTAGTAATTGTTCCGGAAATTATTATTCCCGTAATGTGTC
This sequence comes from Orobanche coerulescens, assembly GCA_033398695.1. NCBI lineage: Eukaryota > Viridiplantae > Streptophyta > Magnoliopsida > Lamiales > Orobanchaceae > Orobanche > Orobanche coerulescens. The sequence goes on from CM065803.1 coordinate 11,263,984, forward strand.
TTACCTAATACTGATTGTAGATACATAGATGGAAGGTTCTAGATCCTTCTAGAGGTAGTAGAATCCTATTAGATGTCTTACCTTATCTAGGAATCCTATGTATGGAAGGACTCTCATTGTAATGCCTATATAAAGGCCACTCTATCAGTGTTATGAATGCAATCGATTGACTCTATTTACAGTCTCTTTACTTTCTCCTGAAACACGTTATCAGCACGTAATCTACCACTGAAAAAAAAATCGTCCAAAATTAACAAAAAAAAAAAAAGAAAACAGAAAAATTGGATCTTCTAAACCCTAGCCGCCAACCACCTTATTCAAGCCTCCCCACCCCCGGCCATCAACCTTAGCTGAGTGCCTCGCCCAGCCGCCGCCCTCGCCGGAATTCCAATCAGACCTTTCACCTCAGATCGACATCATCATCGTCCAAGCAACACCAGCTTCTGCTCCAGATCAAACCCGGCAAAGACGACTCACAAATTCCAACCAGCCTCTGACGGTGCCCTCCAACCCGGGAACTACGACCCTAACCTCACCGACGATCAGCTCCTATTCCGACCTCCAAGTCGTACGCCATCCACGGCCAGTTCGCCTGCCAGTGCAGACACCAGGTCGCACCAAGCCGTCCGTTCACGCTAGATCGGCCCGCGTTTCTGAAACCAGCCCGCGTCCAGGAAGTCTATCCTGGCCCGAATATGATCCAATTGCAGTGTGGCCCGGTTTCCAGTACCCCCTTCACCAAATCATATTTTTTCCTCCGAATGCGAAGTAAGAAAAAGAATCAGATCTTTCCTCTAAGAACTACAAGTTCAATAGTGGAGACGTGAAAAACGAGAGACGATAATTTCCGCGTGTAAATTTTCTGCACAGCGCAGTCGTACTAAAAACATGTTTTCCGATTCGTTAACCGTCGGATCGATGTGAAATTTTGGCAGCATCTTCCCAACACAAATATATGTATATTCAACGGTGGAGATCGGATCCTGAGTAATGTTGATTACTGAATCTGTTGCCGAACAGAAGCAGATTTTTACGAGGAAATTTGGAGATCCGACCTCATCCAATACCGAGCTGCTGCATCGCCGCGCTCGAGTCCTTTTTCGGCCTAATTATCAAGCCCAGTATCCCTATCCGGGCGTTTTTCAACTCTATTTTCCTAATTCATGATACATTTATCATTAACTTGTATGTTTATGAATCTAACTATGTTTATGCTTTACATGACATATAGGAAAATATGTTGCTCATGTTGATGTGCAAAATATGGAGAGATGTCATATTTATTATCCCGTTCAAGGATCAAAGTAAATATAGAATGGAGTACCCACGGAAATATGTTGCTCATATGGAGAGAAGCTCCCGTTCAAGGGCCAAAGCAAATATGGAACCAAGTACCCGTAAGATTTTATTAAAGTTCCCGTTTTTCAATTCCTCTCTTTTGGGAAAATTTTTTCGGGGAATTGGGTATTTGGGTTCTTTATATCCCACGCTACTTTGCGGTGGATGAGACTATGAGAGGTGGTATCACTCTCATATGTCGAAGTAAACTGTGTGACGGTCCTAGGGGAGTCACGGATAATTGTTGAAAGTCGATATTTGTGGTTGTTGCATACACCACATTTTGGGTGCGATTTGAATTCGCCGTTTTATCGATTTTAAACCAACAACTGAAAAAAAATGAACATTGTCGGTAACGGTAAAATTATGACTTGTTCATGATTAGTCACGAATTTGTGACGTACAAATGGGACAAACATCGATTGCGACGGATATGTCGTGGTTAAAATCGATTTGTGACGGATTTGTCACGTTGAATTGAGCGACCACCACGTTGGTCTTGACCCAATCTCATACTTGAAAAACTCCATCTTTCATTCTAGTAAAATAAAATATTGTATGTGGGTGTAGTCATGTACCGTCTCCTTGCAATATGATATATGAAAGAATGTATGAGTAATTCTCATGAATTTCAACATGTAAAGCAATGGCATATTGCGGTAAGTACATGAATTCGTTGACCTCGATTATAGTTCGTGTGACTATAGGTCCGAATACTTTTCCAAGTATTTGTAAAGGCACGTGCCTTATACATTTACTATGTTTAGTCGATCTTATTGGATGGTCAAGACGACTTGGTTATGGTATATTCATTATGTCTCATGGTTCAAAATGCTTAATTATGATGCACCGCGCTGTATCTATATAACATGGCTATTATGACGTATACTTGCAAATTGAGAATTAAAATTCTTGGTTGATTTGATGCACTTTGGTGGATTTTGTCTACAATTTGATTATGACTAGGCGCATCCTCCTTGGTATTTGTTTATGCTTTGAAAGTTCAAACGGAATTGGTGGTTTTCAAACAGCCCTAGCTGTACCGACATTCCTACTTTCTCTGCAAGTCTACCAAGTTGGAGTTACCGAAAGGATCATTAGTTGAGATAAGAAATCGAACACCCTGCTGCGTTTAGACGCACCTATGGCTGTTATTGCCATGCTTTTGCATCAACACTTATGCCATTGGATATGGTCTCAACCTTGTTTTCTCACTAAACTTGGGAAATACTAAAACAGCCAATTAAAACATGCACTGTGATCTGAGTTTAATGATCCGTATGGTGCACAATATATGGATAGAAATATACGGAAGTCTAGTTTCCAGAAAATCTGACCGTTCATCCATAGACTTCCTAACAAGGGAGATATCGTTGTTTTAGTGAACATAGGTCAAGCTGCGCGAAATTTTATTTCCAGCGATTGTGCTAACTTTTGTCCCAACCAACTTGGTTCCCATCTTGAATTTGCAAGTGGTCTTATGACACACGTTTTTCAACCTATTTTTGGCTAAATTTGCCATAGATGATGCAATTTTTGGTATGCATTATATGCTAAAATGTCATCGTTCAAATGTTGAAAAATAGTTTTCTTGGGGAAGGCCAAAATACGCATCCTTATAAGAAGGTCGAGCGTATGCATGGTAGTTTTACATCATGCTTGTGTCGTAATTTTGCCCCTTAGGCATCTAATCTTGCCATGTTATGCACTCAATATGATAGATCATTTTGATCGTATCTGGTATAAAATCTCTATGTTGTTAGAGTGTTCGCTATGCTCATATTTGTAAAATTTTACAAGCGAAATTGAGTGCGTAAGCTATTTTCAAGGAACACGATATTTTTGGATTTCGGTTTATAAATCCATTGTGACTATGATAACTAGGTCATCACAATAAATGAGTGGTATAATGCTCAAGTTGTTGAATGCCGAATGACGTTTTCTAGTCACATATGTTCCGTAACAATTGAACCATATTATGACTTGATGATATATATGCCAAAGTGTATCACTCATAGCATCTCATTATGATTTGTGAGAAATAAAATCTTATGCATCACTTGTATTGAATATGTGAAAGGAAAAATATTCATGAGTCAATATAGTTCGGCTTGTATCGGTTTGTGTAACCAGAAGATGTATTGGGACATTGACACATTTAGGCTTTAATAGTCCGGAATTTGGACAATTTTATGATCCATATACCACGGTATTGTCATGGACATCATTTTCTTTGAACAAAGAAACTAGTTGGATCAAAGACACCAAAATACGTTGGTGGAGTCATGAGCAGGGCTCATGACCGATGATGATATTTATGTCATCCGCGTCTTGTTTTCATAAACATGTGTGACGCCAAAGACCCCCCAATGATCCTTCTTCGCCATGTTCATTGATTTAAGCCTATTATTTGGCACGAATAGAAGATGACACCCTCCTATGCTAAAGAGAATAATGTAGCAACTCGCATAAGCATGGTGCTGAGTCCTCCCTTTTCACCGAGTCCTTATACATACATGATCATAAGTATTAGCCTGGGTGTCTTATGATGCTATGATGGTGTTCACAAATGGTCGTACTCAAGTGATAACATTTATATGTTATGTTGTTCCTTTGACAATGATTGATAAGTTGATGAAACCTGAGTTTATGGTTGTCCAACTTGCGGACCAGTCATTGTGAAGGTCGGTTCACCCACTTTTAGACCAAGTCTTAAAGTGAAATTTTAACAAGTACTTCCTAACATCCAAGACTACCTTATCACAAATTTTGATACCATTTGGAGACTTGGAAGGAGGTGAATCACTTAAATGAAGTTTTCACATACCACCAGCCGTCCAAACGACCAGTTCGATGTCATTTCGATCGGTTTCTGACCACAAAGTTGATGGTTTTGGAATCCCAACACCCGTTTCTACATGCTCACGAAAATTTTGAGGTGTTTGGGGCTGGTGAAGGGAGTGAACTCTTCAAGAAAGCACTAGAGGTTCGATAAAACCAACGGCCTATCATCGGTTCAATCGTTTCTTTATGTTCGATCCCGGTGGTGCATGGTGGCGGTTTTGTTGGATTCTCAAGACCAGTAGCTACGGTTATATAGCATAGGTCAACATGTCATATTCACCTATACCTATCATCATTCAAATGCTTAGTTACAAGTGTAACCATATGCATTTTGGTAACTGGATTGTGTTAACAATGAAAACCTTTATCGTCCACATGTTCATGTGCCAAAGTGCGTCACCACAACGCACTATGACGGGTTATAAATGATGAATATGACATGCGCTTTCACTCATAGTCCGCTTAAAATATACCTTGGCAGACGATCTCGTAAGTCACTTTGATGAGCCAGTCTTCCCGTCGTTAGGGGGAGATGCGAACAATCATGTTCGAGTAGAACGACTTGGAATTTTCGTCGTTTGTCCCTACTATGCCTCACGAAGTTCCCTAAAGTGACGAGATTAAATACATGCTGCAAACATGTTTGCAAGGATTGTGTCCGGTCATGGATGTTCGTCACCTATAAATGGTGATATGGTAACACCTCAAATCGTGGTAGACGGTGTTACTAGGCCGTGGATCTCATAGAGTATTGGGATGCCACTTGGTTCGATAAATACTCTCACTAAGAATGTATGCGAGTTTGGTACATGAAACTTGATCATATGATCAAATGAACTCATTCTTCTCATGTGATTCTAGATTATAGTCATTATTGGGGGACGCCTCAATGAATGTCAATCCATAAAGAGTACTCTATGAATAAAGTCGGTTCTTGAGGACGTGGAATGTGAGTTTATTCGAACCATACTTCGTTGAAAATCTACAACGTTGTAGCCTTGGCCTAAAATGGAAACATATGCGACCCTAGTATAAACAAAGTGATAGCCCTTTGTTGAAGTGGTGTCGACACTCCAAAGATAAGATCTATCTCGTAATGGTTGTTATAGCATCCACTATCTTTTCAGTTAGATAGTTTCCCAAAAACTGACGTGCAGCTTGTGGTTAAATCTTATCTGAGTGGGGAACTAAGTTAAGTGATGGAAGGATCTCGTGGTGGATTAGACTCAAATCAAGTGGCTCCTGACCACGGAGCGCGTCGAGAAGTGATTGTCGGGAACGCATACTAAGTATATAGTTGATTTGGAAGAGATATGAAGCTTTTGCGTGTAAAACTAAGGGTTTATAGTGATGTACTCTTGTGAGACTAAGAGATTCCGCTAAATCCAAAGTTAAGAATGAAAGGATCTTGGGGACACTTGATTATGCGTATTCATCAATCGGTTTAAGGCAATCTAAGGGACGATTTCCCTAAGAGACGATAAAGTAATGCCTATATGATTCCCAATGATTAGTCGAAGTCATCATAAAGACTTGGCTCACTTAAGTGATGATGCAGTCTTAAGAGAAAAGTACGGTATTATGTACTCATGTTTGACTCGATGTACTCATTCGTAATAATCCGGTAAAGCCACTGTGATGATGGCCTAGGATGCGCTCACTCAATGTCTGTGATTGACAAGAAGCTTGAAGCTCGCTCTATCTCGATAAAATGGACACTTGAAAACTGATACCCGAATCTGCCCAGAATGTGTTGGTCTATCTCCCATATGACCTACACGGCAGCTCACTTACTGAAAAATGGTGAAATTGGTGCCATTGGAAAGGTTTGTGTCTAATTTCCAAGGAAACCAACCATTTGATCACATCCATCATGTTGAGTGACATATGACTATTGTTGCAAAGTAGGACAAGCTATGTCCGGTAATTTGCTAAGTCAACTTCAATAGCACTTTGTGATCTGCTCAGGTCGATCTAGGTTACGTACTGTATGTGAATGAAAAGCTATGGGTGTCTAGTTTTCATAAGTTCTTACAGTTTCATTGATGCCTATTGAATCGAATAAGTTATGACTGATTTAGTGCATGGAGGTCAAGACTTTAGAAAAATTGATAAGTCTTTAGCGACTCTGCACTTTGGATGTGTCGCGCTCTTTTTGTCCTTAAACCAAGGTTTGTTTTTCCCACTGGGTTTTCACTTGGTAAGGTTTTTAACGAGGTGACCTATGAGAACATCCATATAATGATGCGTTGTACTTCTGTTCAACTTAGACCAAAAGGTATTTTTCCCACTGGGTTTTTCCTTGGTATAGTTATGAGGGCAACTTGGCATCTGACTCCTATGATTTGAGGTACTCATCAGGGGGAGTCGTTATGTATACATCAGGGGGAGTATACATGACATGTTATCTTGGTGCGTTGCAATCTTTTCCTCATCAAGCCTTTATTTTTCCCATGGGGTTTTGTTTTGGCTTGGAATAGGTTTTTACGAAGGCAACATCTTCTGCACCATTGTTGTATTAGTGCTCGACACATGGGGAGTGTTCCTGGAATTATTATTCCCGTGATGTGTCTTACCTAATACTGGTTGTAGATACGTAGATGGAAGGTTCTAGATCCTTCTAGAGGTAGTAGGATCCTATTAGATGTCTTACATTATCTAGGAATCCTATGTATGGAAGGACTCTCATTGTAATGCCTATATAAAGGCCCCTCTATTAGTGTTATGAATGCAATTAATTGATTCTATTTACAGTCTCTTTACTTTCTCCTGAAACAGTAATATATATTATATGTATATATATATATAAATATATATCAGTAATAAATTAGAATTAGTAATATATATATATAAAATATTAATCTGACAAAAAAAATATTAATCCAGGAGTACCCGCTGGGTACCCAGAACCGAGCAGGGCGGGTCTAGGACGCCGAAAAAAATTTGGCGGGTCTGGGGCCAGTTTTTAACCGCGGGTCCGGATCTGGGTAGGCAATACTCGGCCCCGACCCGTCCATTGCCATCCGTAGAATTAAGCATAAAAATATAAATATGGAATGAATAGGGCAAGAAAAACATCTCGGTACATCGATTTGACTGTTATAAAATCTAAATATCGTAGAGAGAGAATAGAGAATGATTCTGAGGTGTGTTTTTCATTAATAACTGAAGCCCTATTTATAGGAAAACTTCAGATGGCACAATCGTAATTACATAATTACATCAGGGGCATAATAGTCATTCATACTATATAAAAACAAAAGGGTAATTGAAATATCACTTTCATGGTGTTTTTATAACACTCCCCCTTGAATGACTATTTACAAATATATTTGCTGATCTAGTTTGAAGAAAAACCCAATGGGAGAAAAACTTTCAAACTGTTTGTACTGGAGCTTGTGGCAATCATATCATGTTGCATCATAATGTTGCTAGGAAATCCCTGTGGGATAAAACTTCAGCAATTAGTGATCTCATAAATTTGCTCCCCCTTATCTCGATAGTTCTTGTATGAATATTCTTGTGCCGTCTCAGTAAAACCTCGTGGGATAAAAACTGAGTGAATCTGTCATGTATACCATTCGTTGTTGGAGTATCCACGTGTTGCCTCATTAAAACCTTGTCAAGAAAACCCAGTGGGAAAAACTTGATCGAAGAAAAAAGAGTACAACAACTCTTATTTTCAAGCTTTGAGGAATAATCTTGATCTTTGTAGTGTTCCTTATTATGCCATGAATATGCCTCATTAAAACCTTATTAGGAAAAAACCAATGGGAAAAATCTAAATGAAGGAAAAAAAGTACATTATTCATACTAATACGCCATTCCAGTTACCTCGTTAAAAACCTTGCTAGGAAAACCCAATGGGACAAAACCTCAGTCAAGGGAAAAAGAGTGCAACGCGTATTTTATACAAATATACCCCAGGCATTTCAATGATCCTCCGAGTATCATCTTCAGTGCAGTTTGTAATATCGAACTCATATTCTTTGCAATATATTCCAAATCTCTTTTGGAAATTTCATATTAGTTGTGAATAAGCTGCCTCGTTAAAAACCTTGCTAGAAAAACCCAGTGGGATAAAACCTCAGTCAAGGAAAAGAGTACAGCAGATAATTTTCTTTCACAAATCCTTATTTTGGGTGACTGCACGCATTGATGATATGTTTAAAATCTTCTCAGGAGTCACTTTCAGTAAGCCCATATGTTTTATGTTATTATAAGGCATATATTTTAATTTTCGATGGATTTCAATATCATCACTTTCACAAATCATGGATTTTAATATCCTCATTTCCAATATCCATTTTTCACAGTCATGTATATCCCCATACCATTTATCGATATCCTCTTTCCAATCATTGATATCCTCATTTCATTCATAGCGCTATATTGTGTCGACACATTTCAATATTTATTTCCCCATGGCAACATAACTTGCCGAGATATCTCATTATCAATCATCAATTGGGATTACACATTGTGGTTATGTCTATATACTTCTCAAAAGTATATGACTCCTTTTATCATTTGCTTTGATTCATATTCGGGGAATTATTATGTATTTATCAAAGCAGTTGTAGTTGGTACCAAAGATTAATAATTTGTCATGCATCTTTGAACTTCAAGTTCATATTTCAGTTGTGAGGATATAGTGTGATGCATTTCACATATTTCCAACTACCAATACTCCCCCTCATGCTGAGAGATTTCTTGAGCACCAAACACATATGCCAGTATCTCAGTATTCATCTTCAGTCATGGGAGTTTATATATTATATTCTAGATATTGGCTGGAGGACTTCAAATAGTATGCCAATTGATATCTCACTTGTATGCGCATATCTTGACCCTTTTTGAGATCTATTCAAATTTATTTAGGATATATTACTAGCTTTATCTGATCTGGAATATACGCTCAAATCGTGAGCAAATCATCTAGTAAATTTCTGATTACGAGTCATATACACATGTGACTATCTAGTGGATCCATAATATCTAGTAGTTCACATGTAGAGGAAGTGGGCCCATACTCCCCCTTAATATATTCCAAATTTATTAGGGATTCATTTCCAATATTAGCTAGTAGTGATATTAATCGAGAACAAATATTTGAAGACATGATGTGTCTATATCACCATATAGATATTTTACCGGCATATCACATCATCTTTCGGTGCCATTATTGCACATCATTATCAACATGGAGTCGCTGCTTCCACATGTCATATTATGTTCATTATTCAAATATAGAGCCGTAGTTCATACGCTTCAGGACGCGGAGTCAAATCTCATACGCGTAATTCCAATCTATAAATAGATTATCATTGTATTCACAAAATTCACCCATACCGAGGGTCTGAATATCATAATGGATTCAATTCTTTCGAATCTTCGTAAATATTATCCATCTCTTCCAGTGAATATCAAAAAAATAATTTATCGAGCTCGACTCGAAAGATTAAGGGTGCTAATGAGAAATGGCATCCCGGAAGATATTCGATGGTTGATCGAAGCACAAGTTCGATTATCTGGTGAATTTTCAAATTCATTTAAGCACATGCCAGGTACAGGTAAAAGTAGTTTTGCAAAGAAACGGAGAGCAAAAAGATTAGGTGGGTGCTATAAATGCGCTCGGTGGACATGTGACACACGATGCAAATCTGTGGGGTTTGTATCCAAAAATCGAGAAGATAAAATAACATTTATCAAGGATAGATTGAGTAAGGAATCTATGGATCATGATATCCAACAGATTCTTGATGCACATCCCAGTGGATACGTTCATCGTGAACTAATGGCCTTGTGGATACAATTTAAGGATGAACGAGAACGTTATAGTCATGAAAAATTAGTCTCAAAAGATCCAGTTTGTAAGTCCGTTATGTCAAAGTTGGTATAAGGTAATAGAAAAATAATGCAAGTTGATGAATATTATTTTCCAATATTTAAATTTCTCAGCTGCCAAATGGTAACGTCATTTTCATTGAAAAATATAATATCATATCTTTCGTTTTCTTTTGCAATTTTGTCGAAAGTAATGACTTATCTGCTGCTCATTTTTCAATGAAAATAGTGAAGTCATTTGTCGTTTAGAAAGAAGTTTGTTATTTAAATTTGGGATTCACAAATCAGAAAATGTATCTCTCATAAAAGTATTTTGGAAGTCTAACGTAGAAAGATGGAGTTCTCAGAATCCTTATATAGATCTCATCCAATTAAAACTATATGTATTTTAGGTGGATCCAAATTGATAGGTCATATCCAACATATAGATATGGCATATCAATTCGTAACACAAAATCGATATATTGTATGGTGGGAGTAATTATAGATTTTTGGGTTATCTTTTAGAGGCTGCACAAAATGGGAGAATAAGAGTAACAAGTGCCTTACACTATCCCACAGTTAGAACCAAGAGGTATAGGGGTTCAATCAAGTTGATGCTTCAAACACGATCAGGCATGATAGTTTGATGTATGTGGTGAATAATAGTGATGCATTTATTGTTCTTCCAGGTGGCTATGGCACACTCAATGAGATATTCAACATCACGTCATGGGCTGAGCGGGACTTCCATACCAAACCTATAGGTTTGTTGAATATTAATAATTTCTTCAGCGATTTGCTTGCCTTTCTGGATCAAGGAGTAGATCACAAGTTTATATCTCAGCCATCACGAGATATAATAATATGTGCTGACACTATTGCTGATCTACTTATAAAGTTTCAGACATATATTTCACTTAAGAATTTGGAAGTCAAAGCTCATCAGCCACATAATATTGGCGCCAAAAGAAAAAGAAGTTTAGATCATTTAGATATTTCATTATAAACCCTGATGCCGGGGGTGGCAGAGTTACGGAGTTTTATACTTTCGAGACGCACCCCTTTTCTTTTTATGGGTTTCATAAGTATTTTCTTTTTCGCGTTTCATATTGTCGAGTGTTTACTGCCTTTCAGCTAGTTTCGATATTTCCACTTCGACTGTTGTGTGCTTCTTCAGCAATAATAAGACCATCTTTTGCTTTTATGCAAATACAATATTTTCACAAATATGTGATATATGTTTCTCCATAAATATTGTCAATCAATATGATTTTAATGATCCCACCATGTGATATAATCAACATGGGATTTATTGAGCAATTATTTTTCAGTGACATCTTTTCATATCAGTTGACAGATGATCCCACCATGCGGTGTATTTACATGGTTTTTTTAATTAATCGGTGATAGCTTTTGGTATCACTTGCTCAATTTTCTCCGTTCGTGTTTAATAATCACGGAGATCAGATATTTATTTCCATCAACTGCTTCTTTGTCGAGAGCAGGATTTGAATCATTGATCAACTACTTCTTCATAGTAGGATTTATTTCTTTCAACTGCTTCTTCAGAGCAGGATTTAGATAATCGATCAACTATTTCTTCAGGGTATGATTTATTTTTTATCAACTGCTTCTTCGATAGAACAATGTAGATAATCGATCAACTACTTCTCCAGAGTAGGATTTATTTTAGGGGTGGGCAACGAAACCGAAATTTCCCGAACCGTCCCGAACCGATATGATTCCGTTCCAAAAAATAACATATTTAATCGGATCTATATAATTTTGGCCCGATCCCGATCCCGGTCCGATTCAAATAATACCATACCCCATTCCCTAAAGTTATGTACCGAACCGGACCGATTGTCCCGGTTAATGTACACATAATAATTATATATTATATATATATATATATATAGACACATACATAGACACATACACACATACGTTGAATAATGGGCTGCTTTCCACATGGGGGTGGGAAGAAAAGCAGGAGGGGACAGCTGCATCAATAATATACAATAATATACTAATATTGCACCGCTCAAGGTGATCCGTCCGTTATCAATAATTCAAAAGCTTAATAATAAACAACAAAACAATAATTAGGGTTCATTTCTCAGTTTTCACCTTTTGTCCGCCGCCCAGCCTCGTCTTCATTTCTCAGTTTTCACCGCGAGAGAGAAAGAGAGAGAGAGAGAGAGAGAGAGAGAGAGAGAGAGAGAGAGAGAGAGAGAGAGAGAGAGAGAGAGTCTGAGAGAGAGAGTGAGTGAAAAAAAAACGGAAACCAAATTCTGGATCCTTCGGCCTCTGCGATCTCACTTCCGTCCGCGTTCTATCCAGCAGATCTTCTCGCGCTCGATCTTCTTCCCGTTTATATTGTTTTATCTTTTCTTCTAGATTTTTACAGGTAACTTTTCATCTCTTTTATTTTATTTAATTTTTTATGTCTCGATTTCATGACTTTCTCTATCATGGTTGGATTCTGAAAATTATTTTTTTGATTTCGTCATTTATTTTAGGTTTTGTCGCCTGTACTTTAATTGTTTGTAAATGTTCATAATATTTATTTGAATTTTGGTGAATTTATTTATTGATTTGATGCTTAATGCTTTCAGATATCAAACATGCTCGAAAGTAATACAAAGTTGGCTTCATCAAGTGGTACATCACCATCACTTTCTCAACCTGGGGTGGGAAACGAATTTCCAAATCAAGCAGAAATGTCGACTCCAACATCCACACTAAGCGGTGCTTGCAAACCAATTGTGGTGGCTGATAATGTACCAAAAGGTCCGAATATCTTCTATGAACGTCCAGAAGGTATGAAAGCTAGGGTATATAGGTCAGTTGTTTGGGATCATTTTACTAGTTACTGGATTAGAAGTATTAAAAAAGTTAAGAATCTAGAGTCAGGGGTGATTGAGGATGTGTATGTTTATAAAGAGAGGGCTAAATGCAAATATTGTCCTAAAGGGAAAGGGGACTTTGCTGCAGACAGTGGACCAAATGGGACTGGGGGGCCAAACAAATATATACCTAAGAGATGTAAATGGTATCCTTGCAATGTCGATTTAAACAAACAGAAAGTTTTGACTTGGGAAAAAGGTGATTATAATAAGCTTGTGTGTAAGAGTTTTGATCAAAAAAAAATAATGGAGGCTTGTCTTGTGTAGAGATGGTAGTGCTTGATGAATTGCCATTTAGTTTTGTGGAAAAGAGGGGATTTATGAGATTTTGTGAAATAGGAATGCCATTATTTATACTCCCCTCCAGGAGAACTTTAGTTAGGACCTTCTTAGACATGTATGAAGCCAGAAAAAAACATATAAAAAAAGATCTTGCTTCTTATAGGGTCTGCCTTACCACTGATACTTGGACTAGTGTCCAAAACATTAATTACATGGTCTTAACTGCTCATTTCATTGATTCAAATTGGACAATGCATAAAAGGGTGTTAAATTTCTGTGTTATTACCAATCATCAAGGGATCACCATAGCTAATTTGATAGAACAATGTTTGAGTGACTGGGGAATTAATAAGATTTTGACTGTTACAGTAGATAATGCATCTACAAACAAGGTAGCTTTGGAGCACTTAGCTGAAAAATTAAATGATTGTCCAAATTCAGAAGTGATTTTAGGGGGGAAATACATGCACATGAGATGTGTGGCACACATTACAAATTTAATTGTTGGTAATGGCCTGAAAAAACTTAACCCCACCATCTTAGCAATTAGGAATGCTGTGAAGTTTGTTAGGAGTTCACCATCAAGGTTGGCCCTTTTTAAGAAGGCCGTGGCTAGGGAAAAATTAGAGTTTAATGGGCTAGTTTGCTTAGATGTGCCCACAAGGTGGAATTCAACTTATTTGATGTTGGATTCTGCCTTGAAATTGAGAAGGGCATTCAAAAGAATGGAACAAGAAGTAGACAGTCCATACCTAGCTTTTTTCAATGAGCCAGATGAAGAATTTGATGAGGATGGAAATGTGAGAGTCCAAAGAAGGGACAAGAAGAAATTTGGGCCACCGAGGGATTCTGACTGGGATTCATGTGAATCTTTTATAAATTTTCTTCAAGTCTTTTATGAGGTTACCTTAAGGGTTAGTGCCTCCCACCACCCAACAATCCACACAACCTTCCATGATATTGTTCACATGGAAGAAATTATGAATAATTTTTCTGCATGTGCACCACTTTCTGCAACAGATAAGTTGATGGCTGAGATTGCTTCACTTATGAAAACCAAGTACAATAAATATTTTGGTGAATTAAAGAACCTGAACCCTTTCATTTTTCTGGGGATTGTGATGGATCCTAGGTTTAAATTGAAACATGTTTCCCAATTATTGACTGAACAATTGATGTGGATTGAACATGAAGTAGAAGACAAGGTTTCCGAGATAAGATCCATATTGTTTCAACTGTATGAAGAGTATGGTTCAAAGTTAGATAAATATGTGAACAAGAGGAATACAGAAGCAAGTAGTAGCAGTAACAACATGAAAAGGCAGAGGATTAATGAGAAAGCTGGAAGTGAGAACAAGGTAAGCATTGAGATGAAGTATGTTGTCAATTGGACAAAACATGTGATACAAACTGATGAGGCTATCGTAGAGCATGAGATTGATCGATTTATGAAAGATCCATTGTTAGCTATTGGGAATCAAGATGATGGCTTAGCTAATGATACTAGTGAGCCATGTGCTGAAAAATTGATAGAGAGTTACAAGTCCTTTAAAATATTACAGTGGTGGAAAAATGCAGCCTCTCAGTATCCAGTTCTCTCTTTACTTGCCAAAGATAAATTTGCAATTCAAGTATCAACAGTAGCTTCTGAGAGTTCTTTCAGCACAGGGGGAAGAGTCATTGACTCATTTAGGAGTTCATTAACCCCCAAATCAGTAGAAGCTCTGATTTGTATGCAAAATTGGATAAGAGGAGATAACATAATCATGAATTTTGATGAAGAACCTTCTGCTCAAGAATTGCAATTTTATGAAAACATTGAGACAGGTCATTTTTGTTTCCCCTTATAATTGTCTTAGCATTATATCTGTTTAATTAAATCTTTTGCTATACTGCTAAATCTGACCTGTTAATTTGTTGCTACTTGCTATGCTAACTTTGTTCATTATTTCACTTATGCCAATTGTGTAGAACTGTTCAATACAAAGACAACACATGATGAGGTTGAAGAAGTGCTTGACAGAGCTGAAGATGCTGACCTTGAGGATGCGGAATGTGATGATGATTGATGTGGATGAAGATCAAGGCTGGTCTTTGTTAATATGGATTTAGACTTTTGGATAATTTATGATGATGATGATGATTTTCAGATTTTGATGATGTATTTGGACTTATGTTGTCGGCTTGGCTTAACTGGAATTTGTATTATCCGGACTGGTGTATTAATGTATTTTGATAATGCTTGTAATATTATATTCTGGAACTTAGACTTTTTTCTTTTCTATTATTTGTACCATATCCCTGGATGTTGGAACTTGGAATGTATTTTTATAAATGTTTTAGTTAGATTTTTATTTTATGGCAGTTTTAAATTTCAAATTTTCGTGTCCCGAAATGGTATTGTACCGAACCGATTTGTCCCGGCCTCGAATGATTACATGCCTAACCGGGATTTTGTGATAAACCGGACCGATTCCGAACCGTTTCATCTAACTGGGACCGGGACTGGGACTAGCTAAATCCCGGACCGTGCCCACCCCTAATTTATTTTTTATCAACTGCTTCTTCGAGAGCAGAATTTAGATAATCGATCAACTACTTCTCTAGAGTAGGATTTATTTTTTATCAACTGATTCTCGAGAGCAGGATTTATGAACTATTCATGTGGTATAACCAACCACGATGGTGGTATATAATATATAAATTGCATATGTAAAACCACCCGTCTTGTGATAATTGGACTCATCACATGGGAGGTATTGTAATTACAGAATATAAAATTCAATAAATGTGTGGTTTGAAGCCACCACTTTGAGATAAGTAAGAGACATAATTTAAGCTGCAAAATAATTAACTACTTCCACCAGAGCAGGATCGTCCAATCAATTACTCAAAATATAATCCTCGTCAAGATATTGGTCGAAATATCTACTGCCGTTAATAGCATGTGTAAGGGCATGTATTCATAAATTTTTACGGTTTCCGGAGTTGGATATTGATTTGTACATTGTAATAAATTTAATAATGACATGTATGAAAAGAGTTAACACCAATATCAATATTAGTGTCAAATTAAAGGTCTCGTTAAACCGATTACGATGGTATCAAGAAAAAATAATTCTGATAATGCATACTTATTATATCTAAGGAAAACCGAATTCAAAATTCAAAGAATTATATGATTATTTTATTCTTATATTTTATTAATTTTCTTACTACTTATTCACGGGTGTGTTTTATTTTTATTTTCTTGTGCTTCTTTTTAATCTTGATTTGCCGAATCATTTTATTTAATAATTCTTTTTCATATTTTATTATTTCTCTGCTTACTTGCCGTGAATCACTTTTTTTTTTAGTCCAGTTATTTTATTCCTCTCCAATTTTATTTTTGACTTATACCACTTTCTTTATTCATACCTGTTCTGGAGAATGATGAGATGAAGATGCTGATTTTTTTCCAATTAAAAATCCCTCTCCTCCTTTCAAATTCCTAGAAATTTCCGGCAGCTCTTTCCCTCCGGAAGGATCGAAATCCGACGACGTGGCGTCGGAAAGAAAATTCTCCCTCAGCAGATACCTCTCAGAACCAGGAGGACTAATAAAATCACCAGGATTTGTGCATTTCCAGCTTTTCTTCACCACACCATCTTTGATCTTCTCGTCTTCATTTTCCTTGGAAGAGATTTTTCCATTATTCTTCTTGTACAAATGGATTTTTTTTTTGAGATCTGGGGATGATGGGCGGCTGGGAGTAGTCTGTGCAGGGTGTGAGTGAGTTAGGGATTCGTTTTGAGTCCCTGATGATGAGATTATGGCGGTCGATGGCGCCGCCGCCGCGGTCGACAGCGGAGCCGCATCTGGTGGTGAGTAGAAAAGCGGGAGAGGAGGAAGAAGGAGAAAATGGATATGCTGAGGCATATCGCTTGCTGTTTGTGATGCGCATAACCTTTTCTTTTTTTTAAATCTTTATCTTTGAGAGAGAGAGAGTAAAGAGTTGTGGGTTGAAACTCAGATCAAGAATGTAAGCCAGTTTCCTAATTATAAAGAGGGAGAAGAGATCATCTTATGTTTGTGTTTGTATTAATTTGGTTTCTGGTACAGAGGATCATCTATAAGACGCTACTGCAGAGCATACTTCCATCATATTACTCAAGAGATTAGAGTCGTGCTGATAACGTGTTATAAAATCGAAATATCGTAGAGAGAGAATAGAGAATAATTCTCATGTGTGTTTTTCATTAATAACTGAAGCCCTATTTATAGGAAAACTTCATATGGCATAATTGTAATTACATAATTACATCAGGGGCATAATAGTCATTCACACTATATAAAAACAAAAGGGTAATTGAAATGTCACTTTCGTGTTTTTATAACATTGACTTGATCAACTTAATACAAATTGACCTCAAATATTGAAGTTCTAAGGTACATTCATAGATATTTTCGAGGTATGTAATAACAATATAATTGAAAAACCACATTAAATTCGTTGAGAGTAAAATTCTCGATATTCATCGACGATTGGTATTTTTAACTTTACGACTGATCTTGCATTTTATTCGAGCAAGATACACGATTCCAATCAAAATTCAATACGAGATAATGTATAGTAGTATATTTTAGCATTACTATGATTGAAAAACTACATTAAACTCGTTAACAAAGTACCATTCTCAATATTTTACTATTGAGTGGTGTTTTTCAGTTCTATTACGGTACTTGTATTTTATTCGAGCATAATGCGTGACTTCAAATCAAGTTATACATAAAATCATGTATAACGATGTGTTCAAATGCGATAGAAAACATCATGTAGTATTTATATGATAATCTAAATGCATCATTCACCATCTAATCTATGATTCACATCATGTAGTATTTATATGATTATCTTAGATTTTTTCAATTCCAATTAACTTTTTCTTATCTAAAAATCACTACCCTGCACCAGAAAAACACGTTAGATAGGGATCAAATTATGATGAACCATCTCAATTGTTTAAATTAAAACTTTGAGAAGAGAGATTGCAGAGCATTATTGAGAGTCAAGAAAGAGAATGCTATTTTTTTGCAGCATATTTTCCGATGGCCCCCACCGGACCTCCACCTAACCTCCGATCGCCAAGTAGTTTTATATTGCGACCGCCTCCAGCAGGCCGCCTGTTAGCCGTAGACGAAGCTTTGGTGATCGGTCAATTTTTCTTTCTTTACGGCCGTTTACCAGCCTGCTTCTCCAGTGATCCGCCTACCGGCGGTTGGCAGACCTTCGAGCACCAAGCATTTTTCTTTTTACGACCGTCGTCAAATGTTCAATGGCCGACAATTTCTTTTGTCTAAGCCTACTGTTGCTACCCAAATTATTATTCGGAGATAGATATTGCTGGTATGGATGGGCAGCAAACAAAATTGCGAGAGCACGTCCGTGGGAAAGTAAATAACACAAGATTTGTCAGGTTTGTTAGGACCGGGCTTGAATGCTCTCGCGAGATGTTATTAATACTAATACGTTGGAGTACAAATATTAATGTAAGAATGTAATTACAATGAGTGTAAAAGATCCTAGTTATCTAGCTGTTGAGTGTCGAGTTCTTGAACTGCAGGGAGTTCTTGTTTTTGTCTCTGCCGACCGTCTTCCGATTCAGAGGTGCTGAGAGAGAAAAGCCGAGAGAAAGCTGTAAGAAAAGCTAGACCAAAAGCCATAGAGCTTTCCAAGTGTAGGAAGCCTTCTATTTATGGGAGATGGGATGCCTTTAATCCCGACGGCCGATCGCCTTTCTTGTAATATAATAAAGGGGCGATCGTCTTCTAGCACATGGGTTGATTGCCTTAAAGTCCACGGCTGCTGATGGCAGCCAGCTGTGCAAGCCAATGAGAAGCCTGCGCGCGTTTTGAGTTGCTGTCTCGGGAGGTCCCACTTTGCACCTTTCGGCGGGTCTGTCGGTAGGTGAGATTGGTGACAGGCTGTGGTCAACGATTCATGTTCTGCGGCGCCTTTTCTGGATCTACACATGGGTCCTTGCTTCGAGCTTCGGCTTGTTTCTACCCAAAATATTATCCGGAGATAGATATTGCTGGAATGGATGGGCAGCAAACAAAATTGCGAGAGCACGTCCGTGGGAAAGTGAATAACACAAGATTTGCCGGGTTTGTTAGGCCCGGGCTTGATTGCTCTCGCGAGATGTTATTAATACGAATATGTTGGAGTACAAATATTAATGTAAGAATGCAATTACAATGAGTGCAAAAGATCCTAGTTATCTAGCTGTTGAGTGCCGAGTTCTTAAATTGCAGGGAGTTCTTGCTCTCGTTTCTGCCGACCGTCTTATGAGCTAAGAGGTTTCGAGAGTGAGAGATAGAAAAGAAGTCCGAAGTGTATAGCGTTTCCAAGAGTGAAAATACAGAGAGCCAAGCCAAAAAAGCAACCCTTTTCCAAGTACATAATGCCTTCTATTTATAGGAGATGGGATGCCTTTTTTCCAGACGGGCGATTGCCTTTCTTGCATTATAATAAGGGGCGATCGTCTTTTAGCACATGGGTTGATTGCCTTAAAGTCCACGGCTGCTGCCGGCAGCCAGCTGTGCGAGCCAATGAGAAGTCTGCATGCGTCCTGAATCGCTGTCTCGGGCGGCCCCACTTTGCACCTTTCGGTGGGTCTGTCGGTAGGTGAGATTGGTGACAGGCTGTGGTCAACGATCCATGTTCTGCGGTGCCTTTTCTGGATCTGCACATGGGTCCTTGTTCCGAGCTTCGGCCTTCGCCGACTAGACGGATGATGGCTTCGTGTGGCATGAGGCAGTCGCCCATGATCGGGCATCAGAGTCGATCGCCAAGTGCCAAGAGACGATCGTCTTGGGTGTCGATCGCTCGGCACTTGGACTTGATCTGGGATTTCTGTTCTGTATGCAAGTTCGCCTTGGTCTATCCGACTCTGGCTCGGTCGCCTGGCGTTTGTGCCGATCGCCTGTCGAGGTGTATAAATCTCGACACAACAATTGCCCCCCAGCTTGCTCCAATGTTGAAGACATGGGGTGAGGTGGTTCTTACTGGCGATCGCTGAGGATAAAGACGGGAGATCCGTTGTGCGGACTTTGGTCTCGGATTTGGGTGATCTGATCGCTTGGCGATCTATCTTCGGTCTTGTTCCTGTGATTTTTAATTTGTTGATCCCTCGTGGATGGCCGATTGTTTCGACCTTGAGGAACCGTGCACAGTCGCGGAGTTTAATGGACCGACCTCCATGACCGTGTCTTGTGGGCGAGCGACATCCCAACTGTAGGTTTGTCTCGTGACTCATTTTATTGTAAGGGTCCTCCGCTAGGCTGCGCCCGCCTCGTATTTAAACGAAGGGCGTGCGGTCTTGGTCTGAAGGAGTCCTTGCGCGGGACGTCGTCGGATTAATCGACTCCACGTCCGCGGCTTGTTAGCACTTTTCTACCCCGGATCGTCATGTTTAGATAATCCTCGACGGTATATGTTGTGACGGGGGTAGGGACGCATCGCATTGTCCCGGTCCACCAAGTTAGCTGATGAACCTTTGAGGACGGGTGAGCGTGTCCACAGATTAGTTTGGAGGGTCCTTCGGCTATGCCCGCCTCGTATTTAAATGAAGGGCGAGCGATCGCAGCCCAAAGGAACCTTGCATGGCCGAACCTGTCGGTTCCATCGACTTCCAGGACCATGTTTGCACTCTTCTACCTCGGATCGTCAAGTTAGATGGCGATCCTCGACGGTATATGTTGTGCTGGGGGAGGCGATCTCATGCCTTGGTCCATCATGTTAGGTGATGAACCGTAGATGGCGAGCGAGTCCTCCATTTTCGAAGATGTTGCTTGATTCTGGCGATCGGGTCGAGAGACTGGTGATTGTCGTCCGGACGTCGATCGCGTTACTCATAGGTGAAAAAGTAACCTCTGTCTGGCCAAAAAGTCTGCGGCCTTGGCCCGGAAGATTGCGTAGGCCGGGGGGATGTCATTCGTAAGGTGCCTGGACATGGGCGAAAGACCATCGAATCCCCTTAGGACCGAGTAGAGGGCGATCTCATCGCTTACGTGCTCGCCGTTGAGGATTATCTCATCCACCCGGTCGATATAGTCTTCGTCATACTCTTCTTCCCCTGCCTGATTTTCATCATTTGATGGGGACCTTCTGGTCGAGTGACCTTGGCGGCGAAGTACGCTGTGAATTCGCCCACTAGTTGTTCAAAGGAACTGATCGATCGCGGTGGCAATGAGATGTACCACCTATGGGCCAGGTCGCCCAGCGTTAACGGGAACATACGGCACCTGGTCGCGTCTGATGCCCCACACCCGGTCATGTAGATCCGGAACTTACTCAGGTGAGTTTCGGGGTCCGACCTCCCCTCGTACAAAGGTGTTTGAGAAGGAGTGATCCTTGCTTGCACGGGAGCGAGCTCGATCTGGACCGCGAGCGGCTCGCTCGGCCCAACGATCTTTCTCTTGGCACCTGCCCCAGTTTCTAGGAGCGCCTTCATGCCATCGAGCTGGCGTTGCATCGCGGCCATCGCTATATCTTGGTCTCTCGTGGTTCGGCTCTCGGAGCGGGAGTCGAGGCGATAATGTACCGATCTCCTGACTCCGCGGTAGACGATGAGGTCGACGCTGCCGATCTCGGTTCTTCGGCGGGGAGGAGCCAGATGGCTGGTTGGCATTCTGGGAGTTGGATAAGCTGAACTCCTGGCGACGAATTCGGCTTCCGTCGTCTCGTGGGTGGTCCAGAATGCCCCGATCGCCAAGATGGGTCGCTACCTAGGCGGTTGAAAACGGAACCGTCCCGCCTCGCGAGTGCTTCTGCTCGTAGATTGGGGCTTCCTGACGATCGCTTGTCAAGTAACCCCTTGAACTTCCGCTTGCCCGCACAGCGAATGGCCGATGGGGTAATTGCGGGCGCATCGAATGCTCTCCGTCGCTCCCTTAGGATGGCCATAGCCTCCTCGATCTGTTCCGCGGTTTGGAACTGGTCAAGCGAAAGGCTGGGGCCGCCCCTCAGGTACGGGACCGAGTGTCTCGCGTCGCCATGGCTACCCTCTACCGTAGACTGGGGCTCGAATTGAGCTGGAATAAGGCGTCCGGCGGATCGGAGAGTAGATCTCTTCGATGTGGTGGCAGACGTCATTATTCTAAAGGCTTTTCTCTAAAGAACAGCGAGTGTTTCTTCAGGTATATGCCCCAGAGAAAAGTGAATGTTCTTCGAGACGGTTGGAATAAAAATGAAGGTTAAGCTGCCCTTCCTCTAGCGCCAATTGTTGCTACCCAAAATATTATCCGGAGATAGATATTGCTGGAATGGATGGGCAGCAAACAAAATTGCGAGAGCACGTCCGTAGGAAAGTGAATAACACAAGATTTTCCGGGTTTGTTAGGCCCGAGCTTGAATGCTCTCGCGAGATATTATTAATACGAATATGTTGGAGTACAAATATTAATGTAAGAATGCAATTACAATGAGTGCAAAAGATCCTAGTTATCTAGCTGTTGAGTGCCGAGTTCTTAAATTGCAGGGAGTTCTTGCTCTCGTTTCTGCCGACCGTCTTATGAGCTAAGAGGTTTCGAGAGTGAGAGATAGAAAAGAAGTCCGAAGTGTATAGCGTTGCCAAGAGTGAAAATGCAGAGAGCCAAGCCAAAAAAGCAGCCCTTTTCCAAGTGCAGAATGCCTTCTATTTATAGGAGATGGGATGCCTTTTTTCCTGACGGGCGATCGCCTTTCTTACATTATAATAAGGGGTGATCGTCTTTTAGCACATAGGCTGATTGCCTTAAAGTCCGCGGGTGCTGCTGGCAGCTAGCTGTGCGAGCCAATGAGAAGTCTGCACGCGTCCTGAATCGTTGTCTCGGGCGGCCCCACTTTGCACTTTTCGGCGGGTGTGTCGGTAGGTGAGATTGGTGATAGGCTGTGGTCAACGATCCATGTTCTGCGGCGTATTTTCCCAATCTGCACATGCGTCCTTATTCCGAGCTTCGGCCTTCGCCGACTAGACGGATGATGGCTTCACGTGGCATGAGGCGGTCGCCCATGATCGGGCATCAGAGTCGATCGCCAAGTGCCAAGAGACGATCGCCTTGGGTGTCGATCGCTCGGCACTTGGACTTGATCTGGGATTTCCGTTCTATAGGCAAGTTCGCCTTGGTCTATTCGACTCAGGCTCGGTCGCCTGGCGTTTGTGCCGATCGCCTGTCGAGGTGTATAAATCTCAACACAACACGGCTATTGCAGACTTGGCGGATGCTGGCCTCGCGTGGCATGAGGCGGTCGTCCATGGTCGGTCATTAGAGTCGATCGCCAGGTTCCAAGAGACGATCGCCTTAGATGTCGATCGCTCGGCACTTGGACTTGACCTGAGACCTTCGATCGGACAATCTGCCTTGGTCTATTTGGCTCTGGCTCGGTCGCCCGGTCTCTGTGCCGATCACCTGTTGAGATGTATAAATCTCGACACAACAATTGCCCCCCAGCTTGCTCCGATGTTGAAGACATGAGGTAAGATGGTTCCACTGGCGATCGTTTGGGATAAGACGGGCGATCCGTTGTGCGGACTTTGGTCTTGGATTTTGGGCGAACTGATCGTTTGGGGAGCTATCTTCGGTCTTGTACCTGTGATTTTTTAATTTTGCAGATCCCTCGTGGAAAGATGATTGTTTCGACTTTGAGGAACCGTGCACAGTCGCGGAGTTCGATGGACCGGCCTCCATGACCGTGTCTTGTGCGCGAGCGACATTCCAACTGTAGGTTTGTCTCGTGACTCATTTTATTGTGAGGGTGCTCCGCTAGGCTGCGCCCGCCTTGTATTTAAACGAAGGGCATGCAGTCTTGGTCTGGAGGAGTCCTTGCGCCGGGCGTCGTCAGATTAATCGACTCCACGTCCGCGGCTTGTTAGCACTTTTCTACCTCGGATCGTCATGTTTAGATGGCAATCCTCGACGGTATACGTTGTGACGGGGTAGGGACGCGTCGCATTGTCCGGGTCCACCAAGTTAGATGATGAACCTTTGAGGACGGGTGAGCGTGTCCACAGATTAGTTTGAAGGGTCCTTCGGCTACGCCCGCCTCGTATTTAAACGAAGGGCGAGCGATCTCAGCCCAAAGGAACCTTGCATGGCCGAAGCTCTCGGTTCCATCGACTTCCAAGACCATGGTTGCACTCTTCTACCTCGGATCGTCAAGTTAGATGGCGATCCTCGACGGTATACGTTGTGCTGGGGGAGGCGATCTCGTGCCTTGGTCCATCATGTTAGATGATGAACCGTAGATGGCGAGCGAGTCCTCCATTTTCGGAGATGTTGCTTGATTCTGGCGATCGGGTCGGGAGACTGGTGATCGTCGTTCGAACGCCGATCACGTTGCTCATAGGTGAAAAAGTAACTTCGCCTGGCCAAAAAATCTGCGACCTTGGCGCGAAAGATTGCGTAGGTCGGGGGGATGTCCTTTGTAAGGTGCCTGAACATGGGCGAAAGACCATCGAATCCCCCTAGGACCGAGTAGAGGGCGATCTCGTCACTTACGGGCTCGCCGTTGAGGATTATCTCATCCACCCGGTCGATGTAGTCTTCGTCAGACTCTTCTTCCCCCTGCCTGATTTTCATCATATGATGGGGACCTTCTGGTCGAGTGACCTTGGCGGCGAAGTACGCTGTGAAGTCGCCCGCCAGTTGTTCAAAGGAACTGATCGATCGCGGTGGCAATGAGATGTACCACCTATGGGCCAGGTCGCCCAGCGTTAACGGGAACATACGGTACCTGGTCGCGTCTGATGCCCCACACCCGGTCATGTAGATCCGGAACTTACTCAGGTGAGTCTCGGGGTCCGACCTCCCCTCATACAATGGTGTTTGAAGAGGAGTGATCCTTGGTTGCACGAGGGCGAGCTCGATGTGGACCGCGAGTGGCTCGCTCGGCCCGGCGATTTTTCTCTTGGCGCCTGCCCCAGCTTCTAGGATCGTCTTCATGCCATCGAGCTGGCGTTGCATTGCGGCCATCGTCGTAGCTCGGTCGCTCGTGATTCGGCTCTCGGAGCGGGAGCCGAGGCGATCGTGTACCGATCTCCTGGCTCCGCGGTTGGCGACGAGGTCGTCGCTGTCGATCTCGGTTCTTCGGTGATGAGGAGCCGGATGGCTGTCCTGCCTTCTGGGAGTTGGATAAGCTGAACTCCTGGTGACGGATTCTAGCTCCGTCGTCTCGTGGCTGGGGCCAGAATGCCCCGGTCGCCATGACGGGTTGCTGCCTAGGCAGCTGAAAACGGAACCGTCCCGCCTCGCGAGTGCTTCTGCTCGTGAATCGGGGCTTCCCGACGATCGCTCGTCAAGTAACCCCTTGAGTTTCCGCTTGCCCGCGCGGCGGATGGCTGATGGGGTAATTGCGGGCGCGTCGAATGCTCTCCGTCGCTCCCTTAAGATGGCCATAGCCTCCTCGATTTGTTCCGCGGTTTGGAACTGGTCGAGCGAAAGGCTGGGGCCGTCCCTCGGGCGCGGGATCGAGAGTCTCGCGTCACCGCGGCTACCCTCTGTCGTAGGCTGGGGATCGGACTAAGCTGGAATAAGGCGTCCGGCGGATCGGAGAGTGGATCTCTTTGATGTGGTGGCAGACACCATTATTCTGAACAGTGAGTGTTCTTCGAGACGGTCGAAATAAAAATGAAGGTTAAGATCCCCTTCCTGTAGCGCCAATTGTTGCTACCCAAAATATTATCCGGAGATAGATATTGCTGGAATGGATGGGCAAGAAACAAAATTGCGAGAGCACGTCCGTGGGAAAGTGAATAACACAAGATTTGCCGGGTTTGTTAGGTCCGGGCTTGAATGCTCTCGCGAGATGTTATTAATACGAATACGTTGGAGTACAAATATTAATGTAAGAATGCAATTACAATGAGTGTAAAAGATCCTAGTTATCTAGCTGTTGAGTGCCGAGTTCTTGCACTGCAGGGAGTTCTTGTTTTTGTCTCTGCCGACCGTCTTCCGGTTTAGAGGTGCTGAGAGAGAAAAGCCGAGAGAAAGCTGTAAGAAAAGCCAGACTAAAAGCGAGAGAGCTTTCCAAGTGTAGGAAGCCTTCTATTTATAGGAGATGAGATGTATTTAATCCTGACGGGCGATCGCCTTTCTTGTAATATAATAAAGGGGCGATCGTCTTCTAGCACATGGACTGATTGCCTTAAAGTCCGCGGTTGCTGCTGGCAGCCAGCTGTGCGAGCCAATGAGAAGCATGCACGCGTCCTGAGTTGCTGTCTCGGGAGGTCCCACTTTGCACCTTTCGGCGGGTCTGTCGGTAGGTGAGATTGGTGACAGGCTGTGGTCAACGATTCATGTTCTGCGTCGCCTTTTCCGGATCTGCACATGGGTCCTTGCTTCGAGCTTCGGCTATCGCAGACTTGGTGGATGCTGGCCTCGCGTGGCATGAGGCGGTCGTCCATGGTCGGTCATTAGAGTCGATCGCCAGGTGCCAAGAGACGATCGCCTTAGATGTCGATCGCTCGGCACTTGGACTTGACCTGGGACCTTCGATCGGCCAATCTGTCTTGGTCTATTTGGCTCTGGCTCGGTCGCCCGATCTCTGTGCCGGTCGCCTGTTGAGATGTATAAATCTCGACACAACAGCGACCAACATGTTTTTTTCGAATTTATACTTCAAACAAAATTGTTGTTATGATATATTTCTAGTTCCAATTTCAAATTCAATTGTTACAGCTCTCCTATCATTGTGTTAATTTATTTTGATTATCCGAAAAAAGAAATTTCAATTTTGAATTTTGACTTCAACCCTTATTGTTATTGTTACATTTCTCTAATTTCATTTTCGAATTCAAGTCTAATTATAACATCGTCGTAATATTACGACACGAATTATTTATTAGTAAAAATATTCTGAAATACACATGAGACACCACAAAGTCTTTTACATCCTTATCTCAAATCGAAATACAATTTTCCCTTGATGATCAGTTGCAAAAGCACCTTCATTTATAAATTATTTTATCTGTTTTATATGTGATTGTTTTATTTGATTGTTAAAAATAATATATATAAATTTATTAAAGAAATAATTTTTTAAAAAAATATAAATTTTTTGACAGAACAAAAGATGTAAAATTTTGTACGGAATAGACGGAGTAATTCACAACGTTTTAGTTTTTATTCCTTTTCGCCTCCTTTGATCCCTCATGGCTTTTTTATTCTTTTTTCTTTTTTCGTTTGAATTCTGAATTAGTTTATTAAAGTAACTAAAAATTAGTTTTCAATAGATATTTTTTCCAATGTATATTTTCAAAAAAAAAATCATTCTTTTTTTTTGGTTTAAATTTCGAATTATTTTACTAAAGTTACTAAAAATTTGTTTTTAATTAAATAATTTTATTAAAGATACTAAAAATTAGTTTCTAATTATTTTCCACTGTATATTTCAAAAAAAATATTCTGTTTTTCTTTTTTAGTTTTAATTCTTAATTAGTTTATTAAAGTAACTGAAAATTAGTTTTAAATAATTATTTTCCACTGTATATTTTACTGGAAATTATAAAGCACAACTTTAATGAGCTTTTTAATGAAAAAAATGAAAAGAAATGAAAGGAAAACTTACCCTCCTAACTTTCCTAATTTTCCGATTTGAAAGGATTTGGAGAGAAAAGAACAAAATGGTTAATTTTTCTTTCACTTCCTTCCAACTCGAGAATACAAAATACAATTTCCTTTCACTTTTCTTTCTCTTTTTTTCTCTCTCCTAGCTTTGATTTCCCTTCTTTTCTTTCATTTACTAAAACTCGAGAACTAAGGCCTTGTTTAATTGAGGAAAATTATTTCACTTTTCTAGAATAATATTCTTGAATACAAGAGAATTTGGAAAACATGTTTACAAACAGTTCATTTGGAATAATTTGGAATAGACGGTATTCCAATATTCCATTTTTCTGGAAAACAAGTCAAAATTTGGAAAACAATCTAAGCTTGTTTTCCAAATTTGAGCTGGAGTATTACAAAAATTTGGAATAATGGAATACCGCGTATTCCAAATTAGAAATCTGGACTGTTTCTGAACATATTTTCTCCAATTTTTCATATTATTTTGAAAATAGAATATTTTATAATAATCTTGAAAAATTTAAAATAGAATAATAGAATAATTTTCCTGAACTAAACAATGCCTAAGCGTTCCATAGACTCAAAATAGGGTTCCAAAAAAAAAAAGATAGGCTCAAAATAATTACGAATGTACGCATACCAGCACCCTTCCAGTGCCAGCGTCTGCAAGGGTGGTATTATACCCGGAGCTCTTCCAGTCCCAGCGTCTGGAAGGGTGGTATTATACCAGCGTCTACGTGGCGCTGATGTGGCGCCTACTAGGTGCTGATGTGGCGCCTACTAGGCGCTGATGTGCTATATTTTAATATAAAAAAATAGTATGGATGATACAAAAACACCCCTACTATCTACACCATGCTTTGTAGGAGTTGTACCGGATGCTGTATATGTAGTAAGGTTTTGACAGTAGGGTTGTTTTTGTATCACACCTATTATTTTTTTATATTAAAATATACCACATCAGCGCCATGTAGGCGCCACATCAGCGCCACGTAGGCGCTGGTATAATATCACCCACCCAGACGCTGGGACCGAAAGAGCTCCTGTACACATACCCCCTAGCCTAGCTATATATGTGTCACTCTCTCGTACAATACAAATCCATACGGCACTCTAAAAACTCCTGCACACTATCAGATTCGGATAGACTTCACCAGAAATCACCGCTAATGGCTGCTCCGTGAGTTCTCCATCTACATCCCATACTTCAAATGTTTTATTTTTGTTTCCTTTCGTGTTGGAGTTGTGCTTCATATCCTTTTCGAATTCACCATCGATGATGCGTTCGGTTTTTTTTTTTTTTTTTTCATCCTGATCATAGGCTATTGTAATTAATTTGCGGGAGATCAAAATAATCTGTAACTGTGTGTATGCACGCCCATTGTCTGGGGATTTCGTCAAGGGTTTTTTTATTGTCGGATTTCCACTTGTTAATGGTGTCAATTTTCTTATGATGGTTTGAAATTAACAGCTCCGTACAAGAGGTTCTTCCTCCGTCGCTGGTTTCTACTTCTGAACCGCCGCCTCTCTTTGATGGAACCACGAGGTACTCTTGTTGTGATTTATACATGTATGTATATCTTCAATCATTTCTACTTGTTAATGGTGTCAATTGTCTGAGAAAATTGCATTTTTCTGTCCCACAAACCAGAGTCTCACGAAATTCATTCACCATCAGCAAGTTTGGTTCCACTAACTCAACTTTCTTGCAAAATAAGCCCGATAGGCTCACTTTCTGGGCGGAGAGCACACTCTCGGTGGCAACCCGT
Source organism: Orobanche coerulescens (assembly GCA_033398695.1). Classification (NCBI taxonomy): domain Eukaryota; kingdom Viridiplantae; phylum Streptophyta; class Magnoliopsida; order Lamiales; family Orobanchaceae; genus Orobanche; species Orobanche coerulescens. Next base: position 11,293,541 of record CM065803.1, read on the forward strand.
ACTAAGACCCGCTTTCCGGATCGCAACCCCCTTGGACCCATCAAGCCACAACTTAAACCAAAACCATGGTCAATGATAAAAGTTTGACTCCCATTTATATATCCTCTCTGCACTGTCATATGGAATCGACGTGGGATATCACATGTCACTCCGTATATGTGGAGTTGTTATAATATGGATTTGGAAGCAATACATGAGGCATGGGTGGAACGAATTGACTTGAGTTATCTTTGTCATTTACTCATTCTCTTGTATACCATTCATCAAGGGTTTGTAATGCATAATGGACCAAGGTCCATGATATATATTGCCATATATGTGTATTTGCTTGTATAAAATGTGGGTTGCAGTGCATGTTCATTAATATCCTGATTTAACTCTATTCTATTTATGATCTCGGGGTAATGTGAGTTCTGTTTATAATTTGTGAAGGTTGTATATCAATTACCAGTGCCCATTTGCTCAGCGTGTGTGGATCCTGAGGAACTATAAGGTGTGTCGTCAAACAACATTTTTTCTTGAATGGGTTTGTTGTGCTTATGTTATTTTCATTCTACTTATGCTGATTGAGTTGGTTATGCACATAACATGTCCAGGGTTTACATGATGAGATAAAATTGGTTCCAATTGACCTTCAAAACCGGCCTCCTTGGTACAAGGAGAAAGTGTACCCTGAAAATAAGGTATAAAATTTAGTCTTACATGTATCTTGTGTTTATGAATATTACAGTATGTGTTGCTCAAACTTGATGATATCATCTCCGGAGATCCTTCGGTTTGCTCATAATTGGATCACAGATGGGTTAAAATGTTACTTAGTTCGTCGTCCAAATTAATACTTATCTTTCACACTTGGTTCTTTTGTAGGTGCCGGCGTTGGAGCACAATGGCAAAGTTATAGGAGAGAGCCTGGATTTGATTAAATATGTGGATGCCAACTTCAAAGGGCCATCACTTTTACCTGATGTAAGACTGCTATTTGAGTTTATTTTTCCGATAATTACGAAACCACCCTACACGTTTTGCCGAACTACAGAAAAAAAAAAACACAGCTAATTTTAAAAATTATGAAGAACCTTCCTTTAATGGAGCTAAATGAAATTTGCTAAGGTCCATCTCCGTCAACTGTTCTTACAGTTTTTCCAAATATTACAAATAAACCCAACTTTTCGTCTTACATTTACACCCCCCAGTTCTTTCAAGTATTGCAAGTAGTTTGACAGAAAGTTGGGGATATTTGTAATAAATTGAGACATTGATGCGTGTAATTCTTGGTACCTAACTAACCCCGTTAATTAAATGTAAGACGGAATCAAACGTGAAGTTGCTTTTTGTAAATAACATAAAACTCATGGATACTTTATTTTTTCGACGGCACAAATACTGTTTTCCTTCCCTTTGTTACTTAACAGTATTGATGCACGATGAAATGCTTAGGATCCGGCGAAACAAAAGTTTGCTGAAGAGTTGATAGCCTACTCGGATATGTTCTTGAAAAATGTGTTTGCATCATTCAAAGGAGATACGATAAAACAAGCAGGTATCCTAGCTCGTCTTGTCAGTTCGACTTCAACAATCAGTCTGTATATGCTGCTATATTGTTAGGTCAAACTTACAGTAATTCATATTGTTGCATGGGCAGGTGCTGAATTTGACTACTTGGAAACTGCCCTCCAAAAGTTCGATGATGGACCCTTCTTCCTCGGTCAGTTCAGTCAAGTAAGTCACATTTCAACCGCGAACCTTGAAAAGACACATGCAAAATGAAGAAAAATATTAGGGAAATATTTGTCGGTACTTCTATATACTTGCATGTCGAGTAAAGCATTAGATTTCCTTTTCGCGTGTTGAGGAATAAGTAGGGTTGGGGCTGAAAATATTGATTTACGCTTGGTTTGTTCTGATTATTAATGTCATTTTCTATTTAGGTGGATGCTGCTTATGCTCCGTTTATAGAGAGGTTTCAAATCTTTATGCAAGAAGTGTGGAACTATGATATTACATCGGGCAGGCCGAAATTAGCCACATGGGTTGAGGTATGATACACTACTATATTATATTAATTATCGTTTTAGGATTTTGATTTAAGTTATTGAACAAATTTGGCCCATGGGCTTAGTTTCTGGGGGCTTAAGTTAGGGTTAGGTTATTAAGTCTATTTATATTGCCATTGTGTCTCCTAGTGAGAGATTATCCTTTGATCATTGATCATTGTTTACGGCTTCGGCTTGGGACAGAATATTTTCCGTAGGATTAAGCCATTATGCTTGGGTCGGGATTTATCCCATTGGTTCTTGTTTTTATATTTTCTTCTTGCAATTCAATATATTTTCCATATTTCTTGTGTGTTCCATCCTCTTTCCTCTATCAATTTGGTGCGGTGAGCGTGGTGTTGGCTCAAAGTATTTTGATGATGATTGGATTCAAAACATTTAATATATGCTTGCAAAACCATTTTAGAAAAATTTCGAATCAAAGTAATTTGTTCGATTTATGTTAGTATGTTTGGTTTTGGAAGTGTTTCTCCCCCTTTTTGACATTAACGAAAAGGACTCCCCCGGAAATGTTGCGTACATGACGAAGTACAACAAAATGCAGACCAAATTACATAAGTGCAGAACACATAACTAAGGCATTAACGAACCAAAGTACATATAAAGCAATAAGTACGAAAAGCCTCGAAGGGAATGCGAACTTCATTAACGAAAGTGTTGAAAACATTACAAACACATAACAAAGGCATACGACATCAAGACGCATGAAATAAGGTTTTTTACATCGAGAATCAAAATCCTAGAGACTACGACGCTTGGTCGGACGAGGAGGATGGAAACGGGAAGGAAGGATGAGTGAATCGGATAAAGTCCCCAACAATCCACGAACACCTTGAACTTCTGAGCGGAGAGATCGTACGTCTTCACGAATTTCCAGCTGTGAAGTCTCGAGACTACGCATCCGGGCAATAAGATCGCTTTCCTCTTCCTCGGTAGATGACTCCCCCATAGGCCGTTTTCCTTTTTGAGGTAGACTTCCTCATAAAGACTCTGGTTTGACGTTCACGAATGGTGTCCGGCCCACGTCTAGTAATGCGTTCTTCTGGCGTCGGCATTCGAGTCCCTTTTTCAACTTGGTCATCTTCCTTAAGATACGGAAAAAGGATCCAGCCCCGGTTGATGGTCTTCACATAGTGCATGGTCTTAAGCGAATAATCGGAGATCTCATGGCCGCGGGACACGGGAACACCCTTGTCTTTCGTCAGGTCTACTTTATGATATTTAAAGATAGTCGTTAGAATGGAGCCGTATGGCATTCCAGCCTTTCGGGATCTTGAAGCATAGTTTTTGGACCGAAAAGGATCGCCTTTAACCTTCATCCAACTAGTCACGATGGCAGCGAAATCGACCCTGTCGTCGTTCAACACTCGATAGACCACGTGCTTGTCAATCCCCACCAATTTGTGCTGCGTGTTAACCTTCGGCATGATGCATTTGGTGAGTGCGACTAACAAGAGCCGAATGTTGATTCTGAAGTCATTATTCGCGAACACGTCATCGGTGATATCGATGACCACCTTCGAGCTTAAGAACTCCTTTACTTCAATCTCGGTCAGGTCAGATTCCTCGGCAATTGACTTTCCGGAACAAGCGAAACCGTCCAAGGATAATCCGAACAAGTGATTAAGAATCTCCGAGGAGACCTTCACTACCGTACCACCAACCAAACTACCAAGAACCAAGGAAGAAGAGCCTTCACTCTCTCCAACATACAGATTAGCGTAAAATTCACGAACCAATTCAGGGAATATAGGTTATTTGCACTCGAAAAATCGGGATATACCAATGGAAGAGAAAAATTCAGAAATTGCAATATTTGCCCGTTCTAGACTGTGGAAGTTGAAATAGTAACAGTCCGTGAGGTGTTCTTGTGGAACTATTTCCAAATATACCTTGAAGGCCGTGGATGAAACGAAACGGGAGGCGTCAAATTCAGGTTCGCGGGCTCGTTTGGCATTGTTGTACTGTTTTTCCCATTGCCACTCGACCTTTGCTCGACATGATGGAGAAGAGATTTGAAGATATTTTAGGTGAGAATGGAAGATTTCCGAGTTTGAAAATGTGGCGGCTAGGGTTCTTTGCAAAAGGGGATCTGATAAGAATGAGTTGCGTGCGTTATGAATTTATAAGATGCTTACTGGACTGTCCAGTAGCATATCAGGATATGAGTTTTTAGTCAATAGAAAAAGAAGTCGGGGAGAGGACGTAGGCAAGTTGCCGAACCTCTATATATCGTCGAGTCTTTTACTTTCCGCACATTTTACTTTTTATTCGCGAGAAAGTTTAATATTCCGCATTGCCACTATTCAACCCCCCTTCTAGTGGTGAATTTATCTCTTCACGTGGATGCTCGACCCGCATGGATACGTAAATCAATTCGCAACGATAGAGAAGAGGAGCGACAAATTGAAGGCAGGTCTCTAGCGGCGAAGTTGAATGGTATTATCGCGCTACTGTCGGATCTAGCGTGGGGGAACGGGAAGGCAACCGAGGATGACTCGATGTCTCCGGTCGAGTCAGATCGGCCGCTCGCAGCAGGAAGTTCGGCCAAAGGCTCACGGCCGCTTGGGGAAGAAACAACCTGGGAGTTCGTGACAATCGGGTCGCTATGCCCGATTTTGATGGATCCAATCCGGAAAGCTGGATATCGCGGCAGTGGGAGAATGTATTGATTTCCTTAGTGGTGCCGAAAAGGTGAGGTCTTGAAGAGCCTTAAGATAAGCTTACGATGAAGAAAGGAGAGTAATAGGTCATGGTTGCCTTGGCGAGACTACAGCTAGTGACATTGATCATAGATCTTTCCGGAATTGATGGACTCCATACTTTAGAGCTATACGGTACGACGGGCCAGGCCTAACGCTGAGTTTCGCCTTTTGAAGGGCCAGTCGCGTAGGGCGACCGGGCCACCATTACCAAGTGGCTTATTCGTAGTCGGAGAACAGGACCCTATTCTCGAACCCTCTGCCGCCCTGCCCGCATTGACTTTTGAAGGGGCCAAAAAAATGTCTCCACCTGTCATTAGTGGGATTGGGTATTTAAAAGACTTTCCAAAGGCAGAGCAATATTTTTGCCTCCACAACACACCGGAGGCAAATAAGGTGGAAGTTGCCCTAATCGCAATGGAAGGAGAGGCCTTACATTGGTTCCAGCAGACGATATTTCCAAATATGACATGGACCCAGTTGAAAGACAGAGCTACTGCGGCGATATGGTGATGATTCTATGTCAAATCCATTTGAATCATTGCTGAATCATTGCTATACAGCCGCCAGACAGGAATAATGAGCGAATATGTGGATTTCCTTATAGCATGCGTGGTGCTTGTTCCATGTATCGCAGACAACTATTGTTTGGGATGTTTCTCCATGGATTAAAAGTTGAAATAAGGTTGAGAATCCGCTCAAAGGATGTCGAGGACTTATTTGATATTATGCACTTGGCTCGCGAGATTGAATGCGAACCTCAATTCTTCTCCGGCCACTGGACACCAACAATCAGGAGGTAGCCCTGCCCTTATACCAGTCCCTGAAAATTCATGCTTCCAGAATGATAAGCATTGTCGGGGGGCGACTCAGTCGGTCACCCTACTACTGAATCGGTCGGGTCTTCAGCACTGCCTCCGTTCCGCGCCTCTATTTTGATGTCACACACCGAGTATATGAAACTGCGCTCAAAGGGGTTGTGTTACAATTGACTCCATTACGCTATAGCTTCTCCACAAGTGTTGTGAACCCTATTCCCCGCTGCACGTTTGTTCAAATAAATCAGTGCACGTCTTGATCATTCCAGACGTGGAAGTTGAGGGCGATCCGGGAGTATCTATGTTCCCTAGAATGGAGCAGTACATGGTTGGATGAGGTTCCGTTCCTCTGTTCCTCACTTCAGCCTTGAGGACAAGGCTGTTTTTAAGGGGAATGGAATTGATGCGCTACTATTTTATAGTATTAATTATTGTTTTAGGATTTTAGTTTAAGTTATTGAATAAGTTTGGTCCATGGGCTTAGTTTCTTGAGGTTTAAGTTAGGGTTAGGTTATTAAGTCTGTTTATATTGCCCTTGTCTCTCCTAGTTAGATTATCTTTTAATCATTGAACATTGTTTACGGCCTCGGCTTGGGACAGAATATTTTTTGTAGGATTCGGCCATTAGGCTTGGGACAGGATTTATCCCGTTGGTTCTAAAGACTGAATCTTTGATTTAATATTTTTACGCTGTTAAATGTTAGTGTCTTATCTGCTTGTTTTGGGCAAAGAATTGCAATATCGGCATCAAATAGCAATCTTGATTTGCAATCCCTTGGCATTGAGAAATGCCGTCTCATTATCGAGATCGCGATCTCGACATTGACATCAGTAAGAGTACGAGTCGGACCTCTTAAAAAACCATTACAACAAAAGCCTGAGAAACAATTTCTCGACATAGGGCAAATAAAATCCTTGTCCAAATTAAAAAGGCTAAAACTTTTGATTCCAGCCACTGAATTATATGTATGCAAATAATTGTCCAGGAAATAAACAAGCTTGATGCATACAAGCCAACGAAGTGCGACCCAGGACACCTTATCCCATACTATAAAAGTCGCTATTTGGTATGTAGTCCCTCTTGGCCTTTCATGCTACAACTGCACTTTATGTTTCTCCAATGCTATTTAGAATACAGCTTGATTTCACCGTCTTCTCTTTGCAGGGTTAAGAGTTGTATAATGATGATGCTCCGCTCCTGAAATAAGTCGATTAAGAAACTAAAAAGGCGTTTTATGTCATTCGGCTGCATTGTACAATATGTATAATCTTGTTTTATGCACCTACTAGGTCCTAAGTGGTATATTCCGAATGTGTGAGGAACAAGAACGTTGATGTTGTGTTAAGCTTATGTTTGAGTCATGATGAGCTATGCTACTCGATTAGGTTTCTCGGTGTGAGCATCATGCAATAATGTTATACTATCAAGTACCTATGTATATGCAAAACTTTAGGGCTACGGTTGCTTGGCGTTTCATTTGTTTTTTTTTCTCGAGAAAGAGAATATGTGAGATTTATTTGGGAAAACGAGAATCAATCGAGGATCTGATTAGATGTGGTTGATATATGACTGAAAAGTGAGAATGAGTTTATATTGAATGGAAATATTCTCACAAAAAAGACGAGGGAAGAACGAAAAATGGATGAGTAAGAAATTAATGCTCAAAGTTGGATGTCGGGGATGGAATTATCAGGAAGAATAAGAACAAGAAAAGTTTATTCACTAATTTGAAAGAAGTGGTAGTTATCATCAACGTTGAAAATATTTCCTAAGAGGTATAAGTGGGGAAGTGCAAGGTTGAGGGTGCCGCACCCGGGTGCTTGACTCGGCTTGGCTTGCAGGTCTCGGTCCTGGGCCTGTGCTGTTTGTTTTGGTTTGGGTGGGACTTTTATTCAATTCGAATTCTATGTTCTTTCGCTTCTAAAATTAAATTTACACGTGTAAATAAAACTCCATATAGATTAACATTACATATTCTAGCATCAACAAATCGTGCATATCATACATCATATTCAAGGTACTCAATATACTCTTACAAGGATTCGTTCGCCATTGTGGTTGGTTTCATAGCTCCGATTCAATGCCAAATTATTTTATCTTATAAGGTCCATTATCATTAGACATGCAATTGCTCGCCGTGTATTTTCGTGTCAGATTTCGTGTTTCGTGTAAAAAGTCCAAACCCGCATACCACACACTAAATGAATTCGTGTCATGTCGTGTCGTGTACCGCGCAAATTCGTGTCGTTTCGTCGTGTTTTCGTATCGACACATAATATAAAATAAATATTAAAATATTATAAAAAATAATAATTTTAATTTTATAATATTATTTTTACAGGTTTAGTAGACGAAATTAAACGAATGGCAATGAAAACACGAATGTTTATACGAAAGTTATGAAGGTTCATATTATATTTTCAAATTTTAAAGTTTAGTATAAACAGAATTCATAAATATATATTTTTATTAAATTAAATATAAAATATTATATATATTTATTTATTTATTTATTTCGTGTACCTCGTGTCGTGTCGTGTACTCAAAGGGTAAATACAAACCCGACACTAAATCTCGGTCGTGTACTTTCGTGTTCGTGTATTTTCGTGTCGTGTACTCAAAATGCAAACCCAAATACTAAATTTTCGTGTCGTTTTCGTGTCGTTTGGTAAATTGCTGGGTCTAATTATCATAGATCATGAACCGTTGTGGGAGGCAAGAATTTCAAAAAAAAAAAAAAAAAAAAAAAAAGACTTCGTCTCGCTCCGACTACCACTTTTTTTCTTCCATTCAATTTCAAATTTTTCACATGTATCCCAACTTTTGTTGTTTCTCCAACGGAATCAACTGGTAATGTGTTTATAATAAACAAAATTTAATTTTAAAAATATGAAATAAATTTCAATTAAATATTAATATTTTTTTCGAAAGTAGTTTTTTATAAAATAAAATCATATAATAGATTTTGTAAGTGGGAAAAGGATGAATATCAAACTTTTTTTTTTTTTAAATGTCGCAGCTTTGCTCACGTCAAAGGTTTGATGTTGATTGTTGACCAATAACTCAATTATTATTTAACCTCAATCAATTTTTGCTGAGTTGTTTTGAGACGAAAGTCACGGAACATTTGTACTTAGAACATTGAATAAATCCAATTTTCTGGCAAAAATTCACGCCATAACCAATAGTCTGTATACAATGAAACCGGCATCAATCGAAATACAGTACGTCATCCGTTTTAATCGAAGTGCAACATTTTGAGTAAAACTAATGTATTTTATGAGAATAGTTGGATGCGACTCTATGATGGATGTGCAACTTTTGTAAGTACTGATGATGAACGTGGTGTAGATTAAAAAGTAAAACATATTGATGGCGAGGATACGATGAAATTAATTAAAAAATAGAAGATAATTATTATATATAATTTGAAATATTTAGTAAAATATTACACTGTTGAAGGGAAAATAACCAAGACAGAAAGTAGGGCAAAAGTTGTTGTATTATTCCATTGATGAGCTCCCTTTAAATAGGGAGAAATACATACAATCAGGCCTTAGCCAAACCCTAACTAGGAAAGCCGTAAACTAACAGACTTAGGCACACAATGTGTATTATTCCTTTAACACTCCCCCTTGTGCCTAGTCTACAAGTGCATATCATGTTGCCTCGTTAAAACCTCGTCAAGCAAAAACCCAGTGGGAAAAATGTCTTGATCGTAGGGAAAAGAGTACAGCATCTAGACACATCAAGTTTAGACTTCGTCCTTTGAATCTATCCTCTCATATGATCGTTACATTTGATCATAGCGCTACTAATGTGACCATTCCATCGATCCCTAAAATCGTACATCTTGTTACCTCATTAAAAACCTTTCCAAGTGATAAAAACCCTGTGGGAAAAATGATCCTTGGAAGGAAAAGAGTGTAACGTACGGTGTGGATGTAAGACTCCCCCTCAAGTCTACATCTCCTCCGATTCAGACATCAATCAAGTAGTTGTTGCCTCATTAAAAACTTCGCCAAGTAACAAAACCCAATGGGAGAAAATGAACCTTGGTCAAAGAAAAGAGTACAACACATGTGATTAAGTTTCTTTATAATCATCATTTCCTTGTGATCTTTACATCAATCTCGGAAGTTGGAAAACTCTACAGCTCCCCCTAATGCTTACATTCATATATCGTTGCCTCGTTAAAAATCTTGCCAAGTAACAAAACCCAGTGGGAAAAATAAACATTGGTCTAAGGAAAAGAGTGCAACATATGTAAGTATGTTCCATTATATCTCACATATTTCCTGTTAGGATCATTCCATCAATCAAGGGGATTTACAAGTTACATTATGTTCATAAATGTAAGTATGCTCATCAGTGGCAGTACTTAACCGCTAGTTCCTCACAAGTGTAGAATGATAGTTCTTAATCATGTACACTCACGGATTGATTCATGCAAAGCAATAATCTTGTCGTGATTCGAGGAGGTAGCCAAAAGGGGTTTGCTTAGTCGATTTCCAAAACATAAGCAATTCATACCAACACATACTTTGTGGTAGTTGCTTCGGTACCAGCATTTACTTTAGCATTTGCCTTTTTGTAAGCAGCTTCCTTTGCCTGCTTGTAGGGAAAGAATAGTCCCAAGTCAATGGTTTCTTTTAAGTATCAGAAGATATTCTTGATACCATTCCATTGATGTTGCGTCGATGCTGAACTAAATCTAGTCAGCGGATTACCTGAGGAGTGATAGCAGGTCGTGTACATTGAGCTAAGTACAATAATACGCAATTACACTCAAGTAGGGAATTTCAGCTCCCAAAGCTCTTCGTCACTTTCCTTTAGACGAAATGGATCTTTCCTTTGCATCCAAATGTTCGACCTATCATGGGGTGCTAGTTGGGTTTACCTTGTCCATATTAAAGTACTTGAGAATCTTCTAGACATAGGCTGACCGGTGGAATAAATTTCACAAACTCTATGTTTATGTCAATGCCTCGACAGAACCGAGTTTTCCCAAGATATTTCATCTCAGACTCAGCTTTTTAGTATCCAGTGGTTTCTCTTATTTCATCAAGACCGATTATGTTCATGTCATCGACATACATGCGATGTGAATCCGAAACTTATTTGTGAAGACGCAGGGACACAGTTCATCATTCTTTTATCCCTTCCCAATCAAGTAGTCACTTAGACGGTTATACCACATCCTTAAGGATTGCTTCTAAACCGTAAAGTTGAGCGTTTCAATCAAATTGCATACGCACTCTGTGGTCTAGAGTCACTTGATTTGGGTAGTGAAATGCCATCGGGCACTTCCATATATATCTTCCTATCTAGATCCCCATAGAGATACGTAGTAACCACATCTATTGGCTGCATTTCCAGTCCCTGGGAAATTACTAAGCTAATCAAATAGCGGAACGTATACGTGGGAGTACATTTTCTCGTAATCAATTCCACGACATTGTGAGAAACATTACTTCGTGAAACCTTGTACATTATGACTCTATATTCTCACTACGCTTTATGACAAAGGTTCATTTATGTCTTATAGGCTTTACACTTGGGTAGGTTAGCACTACCCACATCAAATGCCTGACTCTTTGTCGGAGAATCTAGTTCTACCTGGAATATTTTTCTTATAGGCCAATCAGCTCTATGTTGATTTCATCCAACTGAGCGAGGTTCGACATCATCGTACTTTATGATTCATGACATGTCATCAAAGTGGGTGGTTGATCAGGCCACACCCTCATAATTTCATCGAGATTCTTGATTTTCTGAATCATATCTTCGGGGCGTCCCCCTCGTCATGACTCATTGACATAATAAAATCAAGCATGATCTCATGAAACGAGTTCATTGATGGTTAACATGTGAATTTGTGCCATACTCTACCTCTTACTTGGGTGAGTATTTAGTCGAACCATGTGGCTTCCACCCCTTTCTTCGCAGGGAGCCACGACCTCAAGCACACCTCCACCGGGTGCAGTTGCATCACCCGGTTCATTGGTGATGTACCCCTTACATGGGACTTCTAACCTTACAGGCACATTTGCAACTGTAATGTGAGATCTTGTCACTTGAACGATATCAGTAAATGCATCAGGCATCGAATCTGCTACATCCTGAAGATCGAGTGTTATTTGTGCTTTACGGTAACATTGTGAAGTTCGGGGATCATAATGAGACAAAGTGGAGACACTATGACAATTCCTGTCGTTCCTCGAGAAATTACATTTTCTCTCCTCCCCCTAACGACGGGAAGGTTGTCTCATTAAAGTGACAATCCGCAAATCGTGCGGTAAAGAGATCAATGTGAAGGTTTCAAATAGCGGATAAACGTCTCGAGATTCTTATCCAACGTGAATACTTAATCGTTTCTAAAGACCACTGCGCTGTAGGGCGCAGAAGGCACATATAATGCGTAACCAAATATGCGCAATTGGCACTAAAGTTCGTCTGGGTCCAAAATACAAAAATCAGGCTATCCAGTTACCAACTGGTACGCATAAACTAATTGGTTAGCAAAAGGTCTAAGAATGAACGATTTAAGTAAAGTTGCGTGCAATATTGCATAATTCCAGGCAAAATATGAAAATTGGTGCGCATAACCAATGACATAATCACCATACATATTCTTTAGAAGGTGGTTTATGTGACACCGTTTGCATATGCACATGGGACAAGATGTTATTCATTGATCTCTATCATGCAATAAACATCAAATACTTTTTGATGTGAACTCTCTAATCATCAAGTCCTTTAGATGTTATAAGGGAGGTGAGCCCTTATAAGTTATCTTGGAAGTTCTGCAGCAGTTTGAGTGGACAGAAGAGCGACATGTGACCAACATGTCAGAGAATCCATCAAAACCATCAATACATAAATGGTCCGCATATTAGGTGGATGGATCCACAAATTTCTCCTTATATTCAGCGTAAGAATGGAATGTTTGCTTATGTTTCTTTAGCGTAGAAAGGTCTCGCTCCTACTTTGGCTAAAGAGCAGGCTTTGCAACACTAAGTGGTGGGCATTTGATATGCATCCGGTTCTTTGGATAACACGATTAACATCAACATTGTTCTTTATGTTGAGTTGTTGCCCATTTTCGCTCGAAAAGTAATGATGTACGTACAAGTTCTTTAGTATATGGATCATTATACTTCGACCAGGATGACTAGTCTATCGTGCCAAAGCCTATATGAGTCTATGTCCCAAAGTACATTGTTGGTGACAACATAGGATTTTAAAGACTTAATAATAGTGAGGTACGTCCACTAGATCGACTCATCAGTTATTCTAAAATGCATTTACTTCCACATTCATTAGAATTAATAAAAGAAACTCTATTCCATTCTCACAGTGGGTTTCAATATGGAAACCATTGCTACGTATATTGTTGAAGCTAAGTAAGGTTCGAAGGGCTCTAGATGCATACAGAGCATCGGTAACTTAGAAGACTGCCGTTTAGGCATCAAGAATTGGGCATTACCTCGCCCTTTGATGAGTTGGGAGGACCCAATCAGCGTAGTTACCGAGGTTTGTCAGGCAACTTATTCGATGAATAGAAGCCTAATTCTAAGAACATTCAAGCTCTCCTCGATTCATTTCTTAGAAAAGAGTGAAATTTCGAACCATAAGCATTCAAGCATTATTCAGTGCTTCGAAATAAAGATAATAATCTAACGTAAGCAATATTAATATCTTGTTCGTGAAATAATTTTGCATCACGCCATTATTGAAAATAAAACACCAACACAGTCGTCTTGAGGTAACTATACCAAATGTAAACGAGAAAGTAAACATAATACTAAGTTTCAGTCTATAGACTGTGGCTCGTATGACTCAATTCGACGATTGGTGACTGTGAAAATTGACATAGGGGGACTTGTCTAGATCATATTCTTCCATATAGTGAGTTCTACTTTCTTTGGACTCTCTATATTTCTTTTAGTGAGATGCGACTTGCTTGCTTGCATGGGAGTTCTTGTACCATATCCAGCATCTCCATAATGATAGCACGGTTCATTGCCAACTCGAGCCTTAGAGGCGATAGGATGGGTATGTGCTTTTTGGTTCCCTTGTCTAGTAGAGCCAGGAGCACCAAGTCTTCGCATTACATTAGAAGAACCCCCACGTCCTCGACCACGAAGCCTATCATGTCCAGTCCCCTATTCATTGGGGTAGTTTTCATCCTTCACTTTGCCATAATTGGCCTTGGGAATTTTCTTTGTCCCAATCGGCCTGACATTACTGCTCACTAACACTTCATTATGCCTCTCAGCTACTTGCAGTAGGTTGATTAGCTTACTGAAGGTAGTGATGCGTTTATTATCATACTCCAGCATATACTGGTTCGCTAGTATAAGAGCGAAAGCAGGGAAGATGAAAAAAAAGTTTTCTGGATCATGTCGTCTTATGTGATGTCCTTCCCACATAAATTTAGGCGTGCCTTGAGGCGGAGAATATCTTTGTTGAAATCGTTGATCCATTTATATTCAAGCAAGCGGATTTCATTCCACTGCACGGTCAACTCTGGGAGCAAAGTTTGTCAATGTTCCCAAATTAGCCCTTAAGGGCATTCCACAGTTCTTTAGGGAATTTCAACCGTAGATATTCCTATCTCAGACTGGGTTCGATGTGCCACCTAAGGAATATAAGTGCACTCGCTTTGATCTTGTCAGACGATACTTGGTCTGTGGTGTTAAGGAGCGTACCACTATATTCTTTAGTGATAAATGTGGTCTTGACGTAGGAGACCCATCTATAGTACTCAAGCTCTTTTGAGTCAAAGATATCAAATTTGAGGCGAGTTGGATAAGCTATCTTATACAAGAAAAAGGAAAATGATTTTTCACAGTTTACCATGAGTACTTTCCATGATAAAATATTCAATAATGGGAGACGTTATTATTTTTCGGAACCAAGATATGGTCAAAATTACTTTCGATGCTATTTGAGAATTACCCATGAAATTGCTTTATCATGGTTGAATTTAATATAGGGAGTAGAAATAGGTCCTCTAAAAGTCTACTAGTGATGAACCTAATATACATGCCATAACTAACAATGCATGCAAAGTATATATATAACTATAGATATAATCACATAGCCCTATGAATATATCTATACACGTATAAATGCAGTCAAAGAGGTATCTTATGCCGCAATAATTATTAAGTCAACGTGAATTTATTTTAATTCAAGTTGCTATAAGCAATTTTGCTTTAATTTAATTAAAGTTATTAATGCATCATGCTTTTGGTTTAATTAAGCATAAATATTACAAATTTATGAAATATAAATATGCATTTAAAGTAATTAAAGCATGTACAATCGTGCACGTTGCAAATAGTAGGGTTATTCGAATTGTGTACCTTACAGGAAAGACACGATTCTTTCCTAGGGCATACCATCGATTTGTTTGGATGAAAATGTATACATCATTCCGTTCGCCGTCTAAAAAATTTCTCCTTAATTGTGTACTTTCAAAAGTCAACGAATGAATGACCCCCTCGAGAAAATCCTTGCAAGACATAAAACACAAAGGGTCAAATTTGTATTTTTCAGCGAGAAGCAATATAATTAATTTAATTGCAAATATATGTAAAAGAGTAAAAAAAAATGAGGTATTCTTCTCTTCACACGGCCACATCATCACGGGTTGAACTGGGGACGGGCCACGTAGGTCTCAGCTAAAGAGGGACTGTGAATGGATTCCGACCAGTGGTTGCAGTCGGATCTGGTAAGATGAGCGGTCGGTTGGGCTAGAACGGGCGGCGAGATTTCAAGGCCATCCAATATCTTGGCTTCGGAAGGCACAAGGAAAGGAATTCAATTAACAATCGGATAAGAAACGCCGATAGAGTCACTGATTAGTGAACTTGTCTGCTCGCAAAGCCTTAAGGGCTGTTTGGAGAGAGGGCACACACGAATCTCAGTCAGAGTCTTGTTTATTCCGGCGCTGGAGGCCCATTTCAGTAGCAAACCGCTTCCCCTCACCATTCGCGATGCGTAGCTAGGCTTCAAGAGGGGTTTTGCTGACGATGGGTTTTTCGGTTGGTTAGGGTTTCGGTCGATCTGGTGCAGATCTGAGATGGTTAGGGCCAGCGACATGAAGCGGATCTGGGTGCAGTGCCTGAATGAGCAGGCGAACGACGGCTTGGGTTTTGGCCGAGGGGGAAGGTGAGGTCGCGGAAAGGCGGCGGGCCGGTCTGTGAAGAAGATGACCGGCGGCGGCTAGGGTTTCTGGGAAAATCCGAATTTTCGTTTTTTTTTTTTCCCGAAATTTTGCAGAAAATCGGGAGAGGTTTTTTTTTTCTTTGCTCAGTTGGGAACTACGTGCTGATAACGTGTTGAAGGGAAAATAAGCAAGACAGAAAGTAGGGCAAAAGTTGTTGTATTATTCCATTGATTAGCTCTCTTTAAATAGGGAGAAATACATACAATCAGGCCTTAGCCAAACCCTAACTAGGAAAGCCCGTAAACTAACAGACTTAGGCACACAATGGGTATTATTTCTTTAACATACACTTCTAAATAAATATTTTTTTAGATTAAATATTATATTTGAGAGAGAATATGATAAATGACCACTAGCAATAGATTCGGAACAATAAAAAAGTAGTCTGCATGGGCAGCTCAACTAATTCTTGGGTGACAGATTGCTACAAGGACGTAGGTTCGAGTCTTGGCAGCCGCAGTGTGGGAGTTTTATCCCTCCAATGTGGGGGATAGCTCCTTGTGGTCACCAGGCACTGTTCCTCCCACCTAGTGAGCCGTTGAATCACCATGATTTAATTCTTCCATCAATCTCTGTCGAGCCGGGAGATGGGGGCCCTGGGGCGAGGGGTTTCGCCTTTTGCTACCAGGAACAATAAAAAAGTACTAACAAATTTTGTATTGGTAAATGATTTTGACTTTATGTAGTTGAAAAAAAAAACGCGGGTTCCTCCAAATTTGATTTATTTTAGCTTAAAATATGTGGATTCTTTGAAAATTTCAGTTTAAAGTTTCTATAGAAAAATCAAATTGATTAAATCAAATAGTAGCATCACCCATGACTTTTTTGGTGCTTAGATAAAAAAAAATACAAACGGTACTTGTATATGCGCGAACGAACGAGTTAAGTATTCGATCCTTTCTCCTTGCATACAACGGTCCGGATGGTTCATTCTTAACCGAAAATATGAAGAAATTAAAAAGTATAAAACAAAAGAAATATAAAAACAAATCTAAAGAAAATAAAAAATCATAAGAAATATTAAAAACCCAGAGAGCCCTAAAAAAATTAAAGGCAACATCAAGAAAATCGAAAATTCCCTATAACTAAAAGACAATAAATAGAGAAAATTAAAGTTTTAAAAACCCTAAAAATAGAAAACTTTAAAAAAAATAAAAGTAAAAAACTAAAAGAAATCCTCGTAGGAACTGAAACAAAAATAATGAAAAAAAATTAAATTTAAAAATTCAATCTTATAAAACACATTTCAGTCTCACGCCATAATTTTACTTACAAATATTTAGCTCAATCAATTCCAACTTACATAATATGTAATGATAATAGAAGTAAACGTGTACTCAGAGGTATAGATCGATGGTAAGTTGTAAGGTGATTGGGGTGGAAACACTCTGATATCGCGGGTTCGAATCTGTGTGATGACAATACTTTGCTGAAATATTGCAAGGTTTGTTGCTGAGTTCGTATCTCGTTGGTCCTCTCATTTGCAGGGCCACCATTAGTGCACATCCCTCGATTTAACATCCGCTTGATCTAGGGACCTCTGGTAGAAGTAGGGAAATTTCTCATCTCTCCCTCGATAAAAATAAATAATAGAAGTAAACGCGGGAGAGTCCATTTCTCCAGGTATTAATATAGTGGGAATATAGATTTGTATCAATTTAAATATTAAAATATTATTTCTTGTTCCCAATTACCAACAATTTTTTTATACTCGGAATTCTCATATTTGATATTTACTCGAAAATATTCGAGTCACCTATTTATATACGAGTCATTTATTTTAAGTGACTCAGATATAATTAGGTGACTCGAATAGGTGACTCGATTGTAATTATAGATGACTCAAAGGTGATTCGAATGTATTTTACTCAGATGTATGTAGGGACTCGAATATATATTATGTGACTCATATGTAATTAGGCGACTTGAATAGAGATCTTGAATGCAACTTAGATGACTCGAATAGATGACTTGAATTTATTTTGTGTTAATCGAATAGGTGACTCGAATCACTTCGAGTAAAAATCAACGTTGACAATTTAAGTATGAGAGTGTTTAATTAAGTATACTACTCCCTTCGTCCGCCAACCATGTGCAACAATATTTCTTTTCATCTGTCCGCAATCTATGTGCATTGTTTATTTTTGGCAATTTTTTTACCTTCTCTAACACAAGTGGGTCCATTTACTCCACTCACAACACATCCTAACAACTAAGTCAACTCAAATATTAAAACCCGTACCGATCAAAAGAGTGCATATGGGTGGCGGACGGAAGGAATATAATATATCGAACAAGATGGCTAGTGGCTACCTTTAAATACTCCACGCAGGGTGGATCTACACTAGGAGATGGTGGTGCACGTGCACCATAAAAAAATATACAAAACGACACCGTTTAACCAAAAGACGTTTTGACGTTTTTTTTCAGTTAAAACGGCGTCGTTTTGATGTCATTTCTATTAAAACGTCGTTTCGGTTAAAACGATGTCGTTTTGGTAATTTTTTATTAAAAAAAAGTGAAAAATTTAGAAAAAATTCGGTCGTCCTTTAATTTTTATTATGGTGCGTCGGTGCACCAGTAGTTTTCGGATGATGGATCCGCTTATGCCCACACTTAAAGGGAAAAATAATACATCCACTCTATATATGTATATATCTGTAGAGTAGAATCACATTCCACAAGTATAGCTTCCTCCGGTTCCCCATCTCTGTTTGCCTACATCAATGGCCACCGCGTAAGATCTCAACCCACGTCGGATTTCTTTTTTTCTTTAGTGTATTTGTTTATGTTTGTCAACTTTACACGTACTTTAATTAGTTGCTGCTCCTTCGATCTTGTGCGTGTGAGGCTAGATTCATTCTTCTGCTTGAAAATGACAGTAGCGTTGAAGAAGTTCTTCCCCCGACCTTGGATTCAACTTCTGATTCACCATCACTCTTTGATGGAACCACTAGGTATGTGTGTGTGTATTATTTTTTGCTTAGATGTGTGTATATATATATATATATGAAAAGATACATCACAATCTTTCATATGTGTGTATAGAGATTTTAAATATGGGAGTTTAGCACATATTTCATTATTTCGTAGCACAGATTTTAAATAGGTTAAGTCTAGCACATTTTTCATCACATCGTAGCACAAACAAGTATCACAAACAAGTATCACAACCTCACTTAATTTACATATTTCAGTTCGCGTAGCACACACCACAAACACGCAGCACAACTCAGTATAAATCTCAACCATTGATCTAACTCAATCAAAAATCCAAATTCATTTCTATTTTCTGCGAAATTTACCTTTCCTATAATATTATAATATTATATTAACAATATATATAATGACAACAATATATAATACAATAACAACAATTATATTTACTATTACTATGTATAATATAATATTAATATAAATAAAAATAATAATAATAATAATATAACTTAACAATAGATACAACAACAATAAATATTATTTATATTACAAACAACAAAAACAACAACAATTATACAATAATAATAATAATAATAATAAATGTGCGGATATTGGATATGGATTTCTCCCCTTCTCCTTTTCTTCTTTTGGAGAACTTGAGAAAGATGGGGTTACCTTACTTAAGCGCATTCGACGATTCTCTATGACTCAGGACATTGGCGCGTGCGGTAGATTCATATTTTTAATAGGATTGGATCGAATTCTTATCAGAGGTGTGCAAAAGCGATTAGTTGCGCTTCCCACTAATTTTTTGTAATCCTATGAGTTTTTTTTAATAATTACAATAATGATATAAAAAAAATAATAATAATAATAATAATAGAAAAAGAAATAATAATAACAATAATAAGATTACTAATACTACTATAAATTATATAAAACAATTGATAATATTTGATATTAATAATAATAATACTCCCTCTTCCGTTAATACTAGTTTTGCTTATATTAATAACAAAAGTTATTTATATTACAACAAAGACATCAACAAAAACAATAATAACAATAAGATTAATATTATTAATAATAATTCTATATAATATTATTGATAATATTAATTATATCAATAATACTCTTAATAATTAATTGTATTAGAAAATAATATGTACAATAATAATTATATTATTTATATTACAATAATAGAATAATAATAATAATAATAATAAAAGTAAACAATAATAATGATTATATATAATACTCTTAATAATATAAATAATAATTATAATTATAATTATAATAATTAATAATATTGACGAACCGAAAGGAATTCGATTGTGGTGAAATATGTTCGAATTTAAATTCAAAAAACAGACCTAACTCCAACTACTACTATTTGGACGGAGACTGGTCTGGATGGACAGAGGCCCACGGTGCCGTGCCACCCTTGTCTCCGCCGTTGACTGAGATGGGAAATTCTGTTGTATGTTTTTTTTTCAAGGTTGTATGTGAATTACGAGTGCCCTTTTGCCCAACGTGTGTGGATCGTCCGGAATTACAAGGTATGTTGTTGACTGCTCTCTCTCTCTCTCTCTCTCTCTCTCTCTCTCTCTCTTGTTGTGCCTTTCTAATTTCTATTCTTGATTCCTCTGTTTTTACTGTTTTTCCTCTCTTTTTCGAGCTTCGACTTTTATCGCCAATACTTGTTTATGGAAAGGCTGTTGTAGGACTTTTAAGTATCCGAGAATGATACATTAACACCAACACGGCTTTGTAGGGGTGTATCGGGTGCTTTATAAATATATTATTATAATATTAAAATTTATTATTTAAAGTTGTACCACTTGTAAAGCACCGGCTACAACCCTGCAAAGCAAGTGTTGGTGGTGTGTGGATGGTGTGGTGTTGATGTATCATTCCTCTTAGGTATTCTTATTGGTACGGTAGTGTGGATTAGTTACCTAGTTTAAAACATTAGCGAGGTTATTGGTTACATATGTGATCTCTTTTTAGATGTCCAATCGAAGTTTTATGAAAATTTGTTCGTGAAAATATTCGGCACGAATTTTAATAAAAAAGGATTACACATTAGTATAGTGTTAAGTTAATTACTGTCCATAAATGGTATAAGAATAAATTTGAGAGACGTATCGAAAAAGAAAGGGATGAACAAGTTTGTGGGACGAATGGAATATATGATAACGTCTAATGGATTCTCGTGGAAGTAATTCAATTTATATGAATAGGTACATAACTCCGCCCCATTAGAAGTTTGCTTTATATAAAAAGGTACATAACTCAGAACCGTGTTCCATTAGAAATTTTTTTCGTTTCTTTTGCATTTTGTTCCTACATGGTTATTTTGCACTTCTCGTATTTTGCACCTCTCGTCGAACTATGGGTTTTATGTTGGCACAATTTGTCCTACCTGAACTTTTTCTTCTTGCACTTTCGACTAGAAAATGCAACAATTGATTTTTATGGGACGTTTTATGCTTAATTTTCAATATTCAAATTACCCTCTATAAAGTTTTGAGCGGAACAGAGGGAGTAATTCACTTTTACTCCGCCCCATTAGAAGTTTTCTTTATATAAAAAGGTACATAACTCGACCGTGTTCCATTAGAATTTTTTTTGGTTTCTTTTGCATTTTTGGTCCTACATTGTTATTTTGCACCTCTCGTATTTTGCACTTCTCGTCGAACTATGGGTTTTATGTTGGCACAATTGGTCCTACCTGAACTTTTTCTTCTTGCACTTTCGACTAGAAAATGCAACAATTGGTTTTTATGGGACGTTTTATGCTTAATTTTCAATATTCAAATTACCCTCTATAAAATTTTGAGCGGAACAGAGGGAGTAATTCACTTTTACTCCGCCCCATTAGAAGTTTTCTTTATATAAAAAGGTACATAACTCGACCGTGTTCCATTAGAATTTTTTTTTGGTTTCTTTTGCATTTTCGGTCCTACATTGTTATTTTGCACCTCTCGTATTTTGCACTTCTCGTCGAACTATGGGTTTTATGTTGGCACAATTGGTCCTACCTGAACTTTTTCTTCTTGCACTTTCGACTAGAAAATGCAACAATTGATTTTTATGGGTCGTTTTATGCTTAATTTTCAATATTGAGATTACAAGTATTCGGGCCTCATTTTATGAGACCAAAAGTGCGATTATCATTTATCTGTGACTATATTGTTTGTGCAGACACATATACATTGGGGTGTTCAAAATATCCGATATGCGATATCCAATCCGAAATATACGAAAATCCGAAGTTCCGGATATCCGAAAATTCGGATATCCGAAGTTCGGATATCCGGAACTTCGGATTCGGATATCGGACAGTACTTTTCAGAAAAATCGGATATTCGGATATCCGAAATATCCAAAAAATCCTAAATTTCTTATTTTTTTATATTTTAAATAATAGAAGGTATTCGGATATTCGGATATCCGATATCCATATCCGAAGTTTTTTTCGGATATTCGGATATCCGATATCCAAATCCGAATATTTTTTTTCGAATATAAGGATATCCGAATAAAATTCATATTTTTTCCGGATATTCGGATATCCGATATCCGGATCCGAAATTTCGGATATCCGAAAATCGGTCGGATACGGATATCGGATATCAAAATCTACTATCCGAACTTTCGGATATCCGAAAGTCCGGATATCCGGTTTTGAACACCCCTACATATACATACTGTACGCACACTTTGTGTTAAACTGAACAATAATGGTGTACAACACTTAAAACACAAGATAACGAAAAAACACAAAATGACGTCAGTTTTGTGTTGTTGTACGACAATGTCGGAGAAGATTATGTTGTAAGGTTGCTTGACTGATCTTTCAATTTCTCATTACTTTCTCAGGGTTTACAAGACAAGATCAAATTGGTTAGCGTTAACCTCCAAGACAAACCTGCTTGGTACAAGGAAAAATTATATCCTGATAACAAGGTATTGTATCTAAGCCATTGCAATGTTCAATCTAAACCATTGAAACTGTGGATCTGTTCCATTACTGTTTGTTTTGTTTCTCTTTTTTCAGTCTTTCACTATTTTTCTTAGCTTTTGCTTATTCTAGTTTTGTAAAGTTTTTATGTAGTTTGTTCTTAAAAAAAAATAGTTTTTATGGGGTAGGAGTAGGGGTGTTCAAAACCGGATATCCGGACTTTCGGATATCCGAAAATTCGGATAGTAGATTTTGATATCCGATATCCATATCCGAATATCCGGAAAAAATATGAATTATGTTCGGATATCCATATATTCGAAAAAAAATATTCGGATTTGAATATCGGATATCCGAATATCCGAAAAAAACTTCGGATATGGATATCTGATATCCGAATATCCAAATACCTTATATTATTTAAAATATAAAAAAATAAAAATTTTAAGATTTTTCGGATATTTCGGATATCCGAATATCCGATTTTTCTGAAAAGTACTATCTGATATCCGAATCCGAAGTTCCGTATATCCGAACTTTGGATATCCGAATTTTCGGATATCCGAAACTTCGGATTTTCGGATATTTCGGATCGGATATCGGATATTTTTGAACACCCCTAGGTAGGAGTGTGCCTGTGATGCTAGGAAGCATGGATACGTAAGGGCACGAGAGTCGGGTACGTGAAATGTTGTGATATCCCACATCGATTCCAAATAAAAGTGTGGAAGGTATATAAGTGAGAGTCGACTCTTTACCTTTAACCATGGTTTTTGGGTTAAGTTAGGGATCCCTATATATGCCTAACAATTTGGTCCGACATGTCGGATTTAGGCGGGCTACGGAAAAGGGATACATGCGAAGGTGGGCCATGGGTTGCAACCTAGGATGTGGACCCAAAGAGGGTTGCCACCTGAGAAATGGGCTTCGTATGGATCGCCACCCAGAGCGTTCTGTTTGTGTACGTCCGGTTTTATAAAGGGGGTGGATTGTTATGATATCCCACATCAATTCCACATGAAGGTATGAAAGGGGTATATATAAGTGGGAGTCGACCATTTACCTTTGACCATGGTTTTGGGCTACGTCAGGACTCCATAGTTTATACACCTAACAGTGACACGACATGCGGACACGCTTATTTTAACTGAAAATATATAGGACAAGACAGGGGAACACGGAACGGGGTTAAGATTCCAGGATTCGAGTCTCCCTGCGTCGTAGCTTTGATGTGAATACTCAATCACTCTCAACTATTTTTGTCATGTTCTTTAGGTTCCCGCATTAGAACACGATGGAAAAGTCATTGGAGAAAGCTTGGATTTGATCAAATACTTAGATGTCAACTTTGAAGGACCAGCTCTGTTACCAGATGTAAGGCACAAAGCATCATCTATTACAACATTTTCTAATGCCTCTCAAATTATTAGTGACATTGCTCATGTTAATATACTATAGGACCCCAACAAGCAAAAGTTTGCTCAAGAGATGATAGCTTACTTGGACACATTCATGAAGAATGTATTCACATCGTTCAAAGGAGAGCCCGCGAAAGAATCTGGTGAAACATTTCTTATGAAATTTCACTCTGTGACGAGTTATATATTATTTTTATTCCAAGGCGCGCGCGCGCGGTTAGAATATTACCTGTTATTTTTATTTTGATATCAGGTGGTGAATTTGATTACTTAGAAACATCGCTGGGAAAATTTGATGACGGGCCGTTTTTCCTTGGTCGGTTCAGTCGGGTAAGCGAGAATAAGATCCCTGTATTAGTCTTTGCCTAGGCCTATCTCTACTTTTTTAAATCTTCGTTAAATTGATTTGTCGTAATCTCCGTGTATTCAGGTGGATGCTGCTTATGTTCCATTTATTGAAAGGTTTCAGATCTTTTTGCTAGAAGTGTTCGATTATGATATAACATCCGGCAGGCCCAAGCTATCTGCGTATTTGGAGGTCCCTAATCTTACCGAGATAGCATATAGATAATATAATAAGAGTCTGGAAAATACTCCAAATTTTTATGAAGTGTTCTATACATAGTTGTTAAGGGCGCGCCTCAGGCGCAAGGCGCGCAGAAAAAAAGGCGGGTCGCCTTTTAAGCCTCCAGGCGGGCGACCTCAACCAGGCGCGCGCCTTGGTGCGCCTTTTTGCTGCGCCTTGGTGCGCCTCGGTGCGCCTCAGGCGCGCCTCGGCAGTAGAACTTCTTTTTTGTTTTTTTTCTTTATTTTACAGAATATTTTAAAAGTTAATTGGTTGTATTGACACTTCAATTTTATTAATTATCAATTTTTTTGTGGATAGTTATATTTTCTTGTGACTGTTTTTATAAATTTTATAATTCAATTTAGTTTATTTTTTAGTTTTTATGCGCCTCACATCTCTCAGGCGCGCGCGTTGCCTTGCGCCTCAGGCGATGGGAGCCCGAATCGCCTTGGTGCGCCTTTCGCCTTTAACAACTATGGTTCTATAGGACGAATAGTCGAGCCTGTTCTTTTTTTAGGCCAAATTAAAGCTAAAAGTCAAATCGTCCTTGCATAATCAGGTGACGATTAAATAATCAGATGATCAGAGTATGGTATTTTATCGTAAACAACCCTTAAAAAAGTGATTCCACGTGTAATCAGGATCTCCTTATCGCATGTTGTTTTCGCTTAACTCATATTCCGGGAGGGTGAAAAGATCGTTTAATGTTCCTGCAGGAGATAAACAAGATTGATGCTTACAAGCAAACAAAATGCGATCCAAAGTGGCTAGTTCAGTTCTACAAAACCCGTTTTTCGGTAAGGGTTTTTCCATCTAATACAACGATTTACAACTTACCATTTGTTTCTGTTGTTTGTTACTGAGATGAATGTGAATCAAGTTTCCTTACTTCACACATATTCCTTCTTTTTGCAGGCATCGAGTTAAAAATATGACGAAGTTGGCTTTCTATGTTCGTTCGAGTCTCGAGTTATTTTGTATGTTGTCTACATATGGTGTTATGAACAATATATAGTATGCTCTTGGATGGAACAATGTAGTGAACATTTAAGTTTGTGTGGTTGTTGCTCTATGAATAAATCACAATTATTAAACTTGACAAAGAACTTGTGGCAGACATTCCAAAATTTAGTTTTTCAATTTTCCAGGTTTCTTTTTCTTCATTTTTTTTTAAAGATATTTTAGTTTTTATTAAAGGTTTTAATTCATAGGGTGCATGCCATTATGTTACGATCTCGTATAGGCCTTTATGGCCTCGTATGCCGGTTGTGACCACCACATTCGGGTTTTCTTCTTCATATTGATGGAATTTCCTATTCAGTATAAAAATCAGGAGTTCGCTATGCATCGTCGAATTTCCGATTTGGTATGAAATTTCCTATTCATCATTGAATTCATTTTCGGTATGGAATTCCACAGTAGTTCGCTTATTCAGCAAGGACTTTCCAATTCGGTATGAAATTTCCTATTCATCCCGGAATTCATCTTCAGTATGAATGCAAATTGTCATGGAAAGTTTACACGAATACACAAGGCAGAAATACATTTTGTATAATTTTTCCCGATTTTCATAGCATAATTGAAACATCAGCTCATTATACACCGTCGTTTTTTTCTGTTCATTGATACAGACATGCCGGCTACTATCGTTCTATAACTGTACAAGACTAAACATGTAAATTGGATCCAAGATCGACTCTTTTAACGAATAATATCAAACATTATAACCCAAAAATAGGACAGGCATGTCACCACAAAACAACGCAGTTCATACAGCGACGGAACTTTTTTCACGACCCCAAGAAAAAAAAAATCCACGAAGAAAATATACTCTTTTTTGTTTGTTCTCTATCCGATCCACCATCACTATAAACTATTCCCTCGTCTTATCACCATCTTCCTTAGTAGTAGCTATAGGTGGAGGAGTACCAGGTCCCCAGCTTGGGCTCTGAATAGTATCCGTCCCTGAAGGTTCATACTTTTGTGCAGCCAGATATGTCAGAGCCGTGACGACATCAGCCATCGCGGGTCTCATGTTGGGTTCGTCCTGAACACACATTGCTGCAATACCAAGAGCTTGGAATAGGCTCCTTGCCGGATATTGACCTCCGAGTGCTGGATCAGCAATTTGGGAGAATTTACTCTTGTCCTTGAACAATGGTCTTGCCTTGACCAAGAAAATGAGACGTCAAAACAACTTCAGCTACAATGGAATATTGGATAATTAATGAAACAAATACCCTTGAGGTTTGGCCTTATTACCCAAAAAAAGAGCTAAACTTTCAAAAGAAATATATTCACACACACACACACTATATATATATAGTGGCGCGTTCTATGCAGTACCAATATTAAATGCAGTACTTTACAGTACTAATTTATGCATGAGTTTTATACTAATTATGCATTAAATATATGCATTTCGTGCATCAAAATTTCAATGCATTAAAATATGCAATATATGCATCAAAATATCGATACATTGAAATTTTGATGTACGAAATGCATATATTTCATGCATAATTAGTACAAAACTCATGCATAAATTAAGATCAGAAAGATCGCATCTAATATTGATCGCATGTAACGCCCCTATATATATATTGGTTCAAAGCTGTACAAGTCCTTAAAAATGAGAACGTGAGTCCAATGCATGATTAGTACAGATTCACTACACATAATATGTTGTAATGTATATTCATTTTTTCGGGTTCGCTGCACACATTTAGTATGGATTCATTGTGCATTGGAAGAAAAAAAAAACGTGCATTACAACATGCTATGTGTGAAGTGAATCCGTACTAAATATGCACAGACTCATGCTTACATTTTAAGGACCGAATCCATTTGAACAAATCCATATATATATATATATATATATATATATATATTCGTCTTACACTTTACCCATGATTCTTTAGTTGAGCTAATGGAAATTGCGAACGGTGTCAATTTTCTTTTTTTTTTTTTAAATTATATTCCTCAACTTTTAGCAATAACATCCCACAACTTATCATAATATTACAAATTAGCAAATAAAATGTTAGGGAAATTTTAGAAAAGTTGGGGGTGTAATTGAAAAATAAATAATGATATCAACAAATACCAACGGGTTAACCAACGGTGTGGGGCAAAATGTAAGCCGAAATCAAACGTCAAGAGTAGTTTTCGTAAAAAAAGTCGAAGTTAGCTAGCGTTTTTCCCGTAATCGCCACAAACCTCCGGGGGGATTTTTATAATTATCCCATAGAATGATTCAATGATTATATGTAAAGTTTCATTACAAAACTTGCCCGAAGGTTTAGCTTAATTACGAAAAGAAATTTAAGATTAAAAATACCCTCTGACATTTTTTAATGTTACACATTGCACCTTCAAAAGGAGAGTATTTGGCTAAACGTACAAACCTCAAGGGGGTATATGTACAAATTGCCAAACCCCAATGATAGTTTTTGCAATTATCCTAACCAGCGACAGATTAATTCTTACCCATATGACCAGATTGTGCTCTCCGCCTTTTTTCGAATTGTCAACCGCCTTCCTTCCCGATATGATCTCGAGAAGAACAACCCCGAAGCTATAAACATCCGATTTCAAAGTCAATTGCCCGGTCATAGCATACTCCGGCGCACAGTATCCATAGGTACCCATGACCCTAGTGGACACGTGCGTGTTGTCTCCAACAGGCCCGAGTTTAGCCAAACCGAAATCAGACAGCTTCGGATGATAGTCCTCGCCAAGCAAAATATTCGAACATTTAAGGTCACGATAAATAACGGGAGGGCTAGCTTTATCGTGTAAATACTCCAACCCTTTAGCTGCCCCAGCAGCAATTCTCATCCTCGTGTTCCAGTCGAGCTGTTTCTTACTTGGCATTGAATCTGCAGAAAATGAGTTCAGTCCATGATCAATTAAATGGATAATTACAAAAATCCACCTCGGAGGTTTCTCGTTTTTAACACAAAAAAAAATGACTTCGAACATTGTGAATATTTTTCCAGTAGACTCCTCAACTTTTCGAGATACTACAAATGGCTCCAACTTTTCACCAGGTTGTTTGTAATACGTACAAAAACGAGGGATGTAAACGTAAAACTTAACACGAAATTTTAGGTTGTTTATAATATTTAGAAAACTTGAGGGATTTAACTGTAAGATTATTAGAAGACGTCAGCAATTGCCGTTAGCTCCGCTTACGGCTATTGAAAAATCAAAGACGGCTGAGGTTGTACTCTCGGTGGTTTTTTGAAATTTCCCAAAAAAAAAATGGCCAAACCTTAAGGGTAGGCTTTGTAATTATCCCTAAATTATAAAAGCACCAAAATAGTTGAACGACGATGGTGATCACGCACATACCGTAAAGGTGATCACGCACATACCGTAAAGGTGATCGGCCAAAGACCCCAACGGCATATATTCATAAACCAAAAGTCTCTGATCTCCATCGGCACAATATCCAATTAAATTCACAAGGTTATGGTGGTGTAGTAGACTTAACATCAAAACTTCGACAAGAAATTCTCTGTTCCCTTGCAAACCATTCCGATCAAGTTGCTTGATCGCCACAATCTACGAAACATATCAATCAACCGGAATATTTGAAATGAATCAGATGAACAAAAAATTAACCGAGTAACGTACTTGATTGGATCCCTCCAGCTGTCCTTTATACACTCTGCCAAAACCTCCTTCCCCTAAAAGACATTCGCTACGGAAGTTTCTAGTAGCCGCTGCCATTTCACGGAAAGGGAAAGTCTTGGCTGCGATTTTATCGGATGATCCGTCTTTAGGGGCATCTTTAAAAGAACCTGAAACTAAAATAAATAAATAAAATAAAATAAGCAAATAACTAAAGGTGTTAGAAATGAGGATTCGAGTATATTCAAGCTCAACCAAATTAATTTCTCGTTAAAATAAATGTCGATCAAGCAGTTACCCGCTCATATAAAAGGACAGCCCGGTGCACGAAGCGTCCCTACAAGGTGAGGGTCCGGGAAGGGTCCCACCACAAGGGTGTATAGGGGGCCAGCTTTCCCTTGCCAAGTTTTTTGCAAGAGGCCGCTCCTAGGACTCGAACATGTGACCACAGGTCACACGGCAACAGCTCTTGCCGCTGCGCCAAGGCTCCCCTTCAGATTACCCCCTCATATTTGAAGGAGAAAGTATTCAGTACCCAGTGGGTTAATCAGAGTTTTAGAATAATTGTTCAAACAATAATACACTTCAAATATCAAATTACGGCTTACAGAAGGAGGATGTGGAGTGAACAGTCTAATTTATTTCTTTAGAATTCAAATTTATCGGGGCAACGACTTCAAATGGTGTAGGGAGATGGTAATTACTAGTTATCGTACTCTCTAGCTAAGAGATTCAACACGAATCATCGAAGGGTCCGAAGAGACAGAGTTCACTAAGATGATATGTATACATATTGTATCCCTTGAAGTAAGTCGAGTTTGGTAAATGATTACTGATGGCGAAAACAATATTGGTCAACATAAGCCTGGGGTTGGGGTTGGGGGGTGGGGCGGTGGGGGTTCCGAGCCAAATTTTCCAGACTCGAGCTTAAACTCGAAGTCTTCGGTCCGAGCTTTTTCAGAGCTGAGCTCGTAGAAAGTTCGATCCGCTCGAGCTCGGCCTAGTATTTCGGGCTTCTGGGCTTTTTTGGGCATAAAATTCAAGTGTTACAAATTTCACGTAACTTTATGTGTATATGTTACATGAACATTCCTGATGACATTTTTAGCATCCAAATATGCCTATCTATTCAAACATTTTTAGGAAGAGAAAAGAATAATTTTTAAATTATATTTTGTAGAAAAATATATTTTTATTATTATTTCACCTAATAGAATAGCGACAAGTGATAGTGGCAATATTCCGATCCGAGTCGAGCTTCCGTCCGTCAGACATATGAAGCTCTAGCTCGGCCCGACTCGTTTGCTACGGTTTGGTCCCTGGCTCGGACCGCATTTTTTTTATGAAGCTCGAAACTGTCCAGGGTTTGAGCCCACTTTTGCGGTCCGAGTTCGGGCTTTCGGGCCAAACCACCACGCCTAGGTCAACAGAGTAAAAAAAAAAAGCAACATCACCGAAGGTTGTAACTCACTCAGATATACAGGCACCGGATAAAAAGTGCAGAAACATATACTCCATATAGAATTCAGTATCCAGCCATGTCTATCAAGAACTAAATGTAAAGAAACCCCATAAAAACCTTCAGACAGGGGTTCAATTTTTATACACGGAAGCTGAACACACAAATAATCAATCTAAATTTAGTAAAGTTGACAAATTTCAAAGCAAAACCCTTAATTTTTTCCAAAAAAATAAAACAAAAATCAATATTTAAGAGTGTAATGAAATTAGATAGAAGGAAATTAAGGAAGGACATGCCGGAAATGGATTCCATTGTTCCAACGGACTCATTCTTCTTTCTCAGCTTTTTTGATGTCCGCTTTGGTTGTCCTGAGCATGGGAACCATCCCATTCTCTCTTTCTCTCTCTCCCACTCTCTCTCTCTCACTCACTCAGACACAGAGAGGAGAGAATTTTGGTTTAGCTGAGAGTCGCCGCCTGGAAAGAGTGGCAACGACACAGATACAGAGGTAATTTACAAATCAGTATGTTTTGACATAATTACTGTCCTCTCTCTTTTCTTGGATATATAATGAGGTTTGAGTTTATTACATCACATTGATGGCTTATCAGTTTGATGGTAAAAAGAAACAACATTTATTGTGCACAGAATTTTGAAGTTTCAAAATATAATATCACGAGGTTTACGGACCCATGTGATGCACTGGTTTTATTTTTTGTTGAATATCTACGTGTTCGGTACGTAATATTGGTGCAGATGGTTGAATATGTGCAGATGGTTGAATTTATATCAATGTGTTATCAAGATTGCATCAAATGTTGTTTGTTGTCTTTTGAGAAGTTTACAGCTTTTTTTTGTTAGTCTTTTTTTTTTAATGTTTGTAGTATAAGTTTTAGATAATTAGTTATATTTCATGTATTGGGTTTATTTTAGTTGATTTGGGCTTAATGTTTCATAATAGAGTATTGGTCTTAGATGGCCCATATTCCATACGAAGTAATTGGGCTTTGTTATGTCAATATAGCTTATTGGCTTTCAGAACCCGTGTGGTGCACAAACGTTGTATCTACGTGTTTTGTGCGTAATATTGGTCTATATGGTTGAATATGTGCAAATGGTTGAATTTATATCAATGTGTTATCAAGATTGCGTCGGATGTTGTTTGTTGCCTTTTGAGAAGCTTGTAGCTTATTTTTTTTGTTATTGTCATTTTCTTTTTTATGTTTGTAGTATAAATTTTATGCAATTAGTTATATGAAATGTATTGGATTTGTTTTATCTAATGTTCAGAACCCGTGCGATGCACAAAGGTTGTATCTAATGTCATCGCGTAATGTTTGTGTAAATTGTCGAATATAATTTTTTTATATATGTTTTGTGTTCGTGCGATGCACACATGTTTTATCTAATTGTTCATCGCATAATGTTTGTGTAAATTGTTGAGTGTTAGTATGATGGTGAGGCTGAAATATACAACAATCTATAACTCAGGGTGCCTCGTGAATATTTTGTTGATGTCTTTTACAAATGGGTTCAAGAAAAAATTGAAGTTTCCAAACCTTATTAAGGCTCTTCATGAATGCATTATTTTCAAGACCTTATTAATTAAGACCCACACATATATGAATTATGTAATGCATGTGTCACAATACGTAATGCATGTGTCACAATAACCAACTTCAATATTTCCCTAAACATATCAATTATTAGCCTATATGGATTCTTATAAAATGAAGATTAATGTAATGACTTAAGAATAGCATATAGTGAAAAGAATTATATGTAAGGAATTATTCATCTAAATAAAACACCTTTAAGTTTTGTTACGTATTTATTTGACCTTCAAGTAGTCATAGATCGACCTACAATTAGTTTATATTAGATTATGTTCTTCATAAATATTATACATCATGTCAAACTTTCTAAATTTTCTTATAAAAGCAAATCTCATCATTTTCTTTTGAGAAGGATTACATGAAAGTATTTAAAATCAGGATTCGTGTATGCATGTCATCTGCATGTCATTTGAAAATCGTAATGTGTAAAAAAAATCAGAGATGATGTCTTTTACATGACCACAACATAATATTTAACACACACCCACTTAGTCACATTAACCCAAACAGTTCCCATTCAACCTCTTTACCACCGTCACCAATACCACTATTGCCACCACTACCACTGCCCACAACCATCACCCCACCAACTCCGACCACATACTTTATAAAAATTTGCACTAAAAACATAATATATATATATAAAGTCATTAAAAACATAATATATATAAAAATATCTACAACAATCGAGTGTTCATATATTCTTTTATTTAGCATTTATATGCTTTGAAAAATCATTACAATACCATACGTAATAAAATAACTTGAACAAAATATATAATATACTAAGGGTGTTCCTTCTTCAACCCCAAATGGTCCAAACGTCCTTTTGTTGCTCTTCAAAGTGAGTGTTATTAGCAATGATGCAAATCAGATTTGTCCTCTATGTGCAGCCTACTATCAACATCGAATTTCACCGCTATATCCACCGTATCCACACTTTCATAACATGTCTTATTACAAACAAAAAATCATGTTTCCTCCATATTTTATCAACCTCCATATTTGTAAACTTTACCACAAAGAAATTGTATGATTAATCTTAAGAACACAAATATTGATAGTATAAACTAATAATTATAAATGTAAAGTAGTAACCTCGACTCAGCAGAAGGTTTAGAATGAAAAGGCTTCAATTTAGAAGAGTCATATAAAACATCCATTGCTGAAAGCTTGAAATGTTTCTTTTCGTTCACTTTTAACGAAAACAACTATCGCCGAAAAGTTGAAAGAAGATATTACCAAAACCGTAAGGTGTATGCCAATTCTTCATAAGATAATAGTTATTAATAGGAATAAGAAAAAGACCTTTCTACCCTTTGTTGTTACCCAAAATATTATTCGGAAGGGTTGCTGGATATGGCTACGGGTGAGTAAAACAAAAAATACAAGAGCACGTCCGAGGGAATATAAATAACACAAGATTTGCCGGGGTTGTTAATCCCGGGCTTGAATGCTCTCGCGAGATATTATTAATAACAATACTGCTTGGAGTACAACTATTAATGTTTAGAGTGTGATTACAATGTGTGTAATGACCCTAGTTGTGTATCTCTTGATGATTGCCGGAAGAATCAGAGTTTAAGCTCTGTGAGTTCTTGCTACAAATATTAACTGTGGAACGCTCGTATTAGGCCGAGCATCTTTCTTGTTTCCGCTGAGGGAGGATGAACTCTCTTGAAGTGGAATTCGGTGTGTGTATTGTAATACCCGGTTGTAATTCATTCATTTTCATTCAGTAATTATCAGTCTGTAATTGTCACTCAGCGTATTTTCACTCGATTATGATGATTCATCAATCATGTTCATTCACCGTGTTCACCGTTCGGAAAAACTTCGAGTGGTGTATCGTTATTGTTCATTGTTTCAACTTTCCTCATATGGGTTCGACTTTGTTAGATCACCATTAATTTTTGGTAATTCCAAAAATTCTAAATCTTTGCAATATTATAGAGCATCGAGTTAGCTTTCCAATGGTTCAAACGGTGAGTCAATCGGAGTCCGTACGAGAGAGTTATGGTCGTTTTAGCTCAACCGCTCATTTTTCAAGATTGGCGATCACGCCGATCGAACTTCGGCGTGTCGTCCGACACGGCCCGTGCCGTACTCGTCCGGAAAGTGCCGAAGTGTTCGCCTCAGGACCCGACCGTGTCGCTGCAGCACGGCAGTCGAACCCTTACGGATAAGCGAGAATCGTCGCCCGGCACGCCCGACCGTGTCGCTGCAGCGCGATCGAGTCATGTCAGCCATTGTCGGGTCCGTCGGTAGGCCCTCGCGCCGCGACCGTGTCAAGCCGGACACGGTCGAGTCATCGTCGGTAGGCCCTCCGCGCGCGACCGTGTCAAGCCGGACACGGTCGAGTCACATCGACGGTATGCGACGACCGCGCCGACGGCACGGCCGTGTCCGGCAGATACCAACTTCCTTAAATTCATTTTTTTCAGCATTTCAGCCATTCCTTCCATTTTTCTTCACATTCAACCGAGAGAGGAAGCTTGAGGGAGGGTTTTTCCTTCACAAATCATTTGAGTATTTGATTTTCTTCATCTCCTTTTGATCGTGAAGCTTGGGATAATCGACCTAATGCGTGTTCTTCGGATTAAAGTGCTTGAATCTTCAAAGGTAATTCCTTCAACACCTTGAATTTCGATTCTATGTTGAGATATGATGTTTTGGACGTTATAATCATGTTATATGAAGGGATATGTATATGATTATGAGTTTATATAAGGATTCATTGGATTATTGAGGGATTATTCAAGAACACTTTGAATATCGAGTTGAAATTGGGGGTTTTCGATTAATTGTCGTTATAATCACGTTTTCGGATATTCATTTTGGATTATTGATAGTATTCATGAGGTTTTGTGAGTTTGAATCATTCATTGGAAGTTGGTTTCGGATGTAATTGAGTTTTGGTTGTAAACAATTGGAGATTGTTTACAACGCGTTTGTTTTAATGCCCCAATGAGTTTCGGGTATTGTTGTATCGACTTTTGAGTTGGTTGTGATCATGCTTGATTCGTGTATTAAGAGAATTGTTGGTATTTATGTTGTTCAAGGTTGTTCGAGCGGCCGATAATTTCATTAAGGACGTTGATCGTGGAAGTACCTTCTCGCCTTCGGTTTG
This sequence comes from Orobanche coerulescens, assembly GCA_033398695.1. Taxonomy (NCBI): domain Eukaryota; kingdom Viridiplantae; phylum Streptophyta; class Magnoliopsida; order Lamiales; family Orobanchaceae; genus Orobanche; species Orobanche coerulescens. The sequence continues at coordinate 11,329,092 of CM065803.1, forward strand.
AGGCAAGTTTTATACTTGTACTGGTCAATGAGCTAATGTCATCATGTATGTGTATGAATGTGTTGTATCATTCCGAGACTTAGTCTCTTCATGAATTCATTGATATCAAGAGATCGTTCGATACGATACCTTTCGGCAATTTTGCCAAATGTTATTGTTGTTCGTTAACGGCCGATTCAAGGCATTGTGATACTCATTATTAATGTCATTGTCGATAGCTGGTTCGCGGTATCGATGTATCGATTGTTGTTAATATAGATGTCAATTTAAGATATCGTTGAGATCATTGTTATTCTGTTCGGATTGTCATTAAAAGCATACAGCCGATTTAAGGCATTGGCTTATTCATTTCTCATCTTCGCCGGTGAATCGATTAAAGGTGCCGAGGCATCCTTCATATCATTGTTATCGAATTGCCGTTCTCGTAAATCGAAATGTTCAATCATTCACTAAATCATTGTTATCGATTGACCTTTCTAAGGCAATCGAGGTATTCACTCATTCATCGTATCATTGTTATCGATTGGCGTTCTCGTGCAAATCAAGTGTTCAATCATTTATGGTATCATTGTTGTCGATTGACCGCTTTAGGCAATCGAGGTATTAAATCATCCATTGCATCATTGTTGTCGGTTGGCGTTTAAGGCAATCGAGGTGTTAATTTGGGATGCCAAGGCGGTGTCTATCCGTGTGTTACTATCATCGTGTTGGCCGACTCAAGGCAAAGACACTATCATTCATTGTGATACGGTGGATGCCGTGGCTTCGCCCTAATTGTGATACGGCTTTCATGCCGTGGCTTCGCCCTAATTGTGATACGGCTTTCATGCCGTGGCTTCGCCCTAATTGTGATACGGCTTTCATGCCGTGGCTTCGCCCTAATTGTGATACGGCTTTCATGCCGTGGCTTCGCCCTAATTGTGATACGGCTTTCATGCCGTAGCTTCGCCCTAATCAATAACACCAATGCTTTGGCTTCATGTGATTGTGATATTTGTGAGTTCAATTTGAGTGGTTTTAGGCCTTGTGATTGTCTGGTTAATTTCATTGGAGCCTCCGGGCATTGTGATTCATATTTAATCCCGATCCGGTTTGGTTCATGTCGTGTAATTCCTTGTGGTATTCTCGTGATTATGATTCGCCGTTGGGCACTTATGTTCTAACCTGTCGAACAGGTATTAATAGTATGCCGTGGGCATAGTATTTCACGAATGCTCGGTTCTTACTTTGATTTGTGAGCATCTCGTATTATTATCATCATTATACCGTTTCATTCTGCTTTTGGATGCATATCATGTTATACATGTATTTGATGTTCATTATCTGGATGACTGACCCCGTGGGGGCGGAACATGTTTTCATGTTTTAGGTGCTTGCGAGGAGAGTTGAGGCACAGGGGCATGACGATGGCGACGAGGCATTCGAGCGATACTAGTCCGAGTTGTTCATTGTTGGTCAGTCAGTTGGAGTGTACTCCAGTCTTGTCAGTTGTTGTCGTGTTGTATTACCCGAACAGATGTTCGTGGATGCTGTTGTATTTCATTTTGGCCATGTAGGCCACTTTTGTCGTTGAAATTCCCCATCGGAATATTGTGTTGGATATCATGGTAGGGACTATGATTTTCCCTTGTTGTTTAATTTAACGTATTTTAGTCATGTTCGCCTGGTGGATCTCCTGGCGTGGGGTCCACGGCACTGTAATAACCCAATAGGATTTGGGGGTGTTACAGAAATGGTATCGGAGCCAGGTTGTGAAATACCCTGAGATGTGAGTTATGTGGTCCTACCGACGCGGTAGTAGTGGGATTGTCAGGTTATGACAATCTAGTCAGTCAGGTTTTGTGAGTCGTAATATTAGTGCGACTGCACGAGTCATTCATTCATCGAGTCGTCGTCAGTGTAGACTAGTATCGCGAGACCTCGAAGCTTCGTATGACCTGTGTAAGGACTCGATTCTCTTTGTGTTCATACATCCATCATGTCATTAATCGCTCATGCTTTGCTGAAACCTATATGTGATATTAGTGCTATGATTGATTCATGATTAATTGTTTTGGAGCACGTGTGACTTGTGTAAGCATTAAGAATCAACTCATTTATCAGTTAATAATTTTCAATCATCATTTTGATCTCATCACTCAGTTAATTCATTCATCACTCAGTCAATAACATCACCCAGATAATTCATTCATCACTCAGTTAATTCATTCATCACTCAGTCAATATCATCACTCAGATAATTCATCTATCACTCGCTTAATTCATTCCTCACTCACCAATATCATCACTCGATAATTCATTCATCGATCAGTTGATTCATTCATCACTCACCAATATCATCACTCACATAATTCATTCATCACTCACCAATCTCATCGCTCAGTTAATTCATTCATCACTCGGTTGATCTCATTATTCATTAATTCATTAATCATTCATCCACCTCACGGTTCGATTGTTGACCTTGTGGATCGAATTTTCAACCTTGCAAACTTGTCCAAGGTAATTATTTCAGAATTTCATCGATAATCATGTTGCCTCACTCGATCTTTCATGCAATCATATCATATCCCTGGCCATGTCGACGATCATTTTATTGCATAATTAATGCGTTCATTGTTGTATAGCGTGTATGTTCATCATTATCATTCAAGAATATAATCATAATGTGATCTTCATGCGAGACCTGTAATCATCATGTGGCTTTCCCGTCAAGATGGATAGAGCCGCCGAGGACGCGGGAGGAGGCCGTGGTGCGGGCCGAAACCCGGATCTCGTGTGCATGCCCGTGCGAATGCGAGTGGTATCATTAATTCATCAAATAGCGAGGCTACTCATTCATCGCCAGATAATCGCCGTCAGTGAGTCGTACTCCGAGAGGCATCTCACTCTAAGGTGCTCGGGTTGACCCATTCATATTTATGCAGGCATGATGACCCGATGACTCGGATGACGCAGATGATGGAGACCATGCAGACCTCGATGGTTCGTGGTCCACCGCAACAGAATTCCAGGAGCCGTTTAATGGATGACCGGGAGAGTGAATCGATTGTTGGCGATATCTCTCGCCGAGGCCGCCTACTTTTGAGGGTTCGCGGAACCACCGATATTGTTCATTGGCTTGAGCATTTTGATAAACTCTTCGACATGGTTCAAAGGTCCTGAGGAGAGTAAAGTGGCGGTAGCGGCTTACTACTTGAGTAAGGGTGCTTATTCTTGGTGGCTTTCTCGTGAAACCCACCGATCGAGATGTGTTTGGGGCGAATTCAAGACTCTCATGATAGAGAGGTATTATCCGGCCCCACTTCGGGAAGCCAAGTTATCGAGGGTTTTGAACCCGAACTCCGCCGAGGACGAGGGTGTTATTGTCATTGCCGAGAAGTTTCGTGGACTACTTCGCTTTGCTTCATCCGCTATCCGTATCAAGCGGATAAGATCAAGTATTTTAGCAAGAGGCTAAATCCGCGATTGAGGATGCAGTTGTTCAACCACAATTGTAATTCACTTAGTGAGTTCATCGGGAAGGCTCTTGGAGCAGAGCTTTTGATCAAGGAGCTTACTTGGAAACATCCTTGATTCCTTCGGGTGAGAGGACTAGGATGCTGATTCGTCTGCAGGGACATCGGGCTCCGACGTCCAAGAGGTCGCTTTTCACTGCCTTCGTGCCGAGAAGGCTTCTTCCTCTCGCATTTACGAGTTCGACCGTTGTTTGCTTTAATCGTGATTCACAGGCACGTTAATACTCGGTGTACGGTGCCGGCTATTGTTTGTTTTCTCGTGTGGGAACCCGGACACCTTCGTAAATACCGCAGGAGTTCTGTGCCGCTAGATCTCGAGAGGGCTCACAAGCCTCGAGGGATTTTGTTACTCCAAATTGTACTTCATCCAAGGGGTCCTATCAGCTTCGAGAACCCGAGGTAAGGACATTCATCACCGATTTTGAACAAGTTAATTATTGCTCGGTAGTAGGACAATCATTCATTTCATTGTCGTTCACTCATTCATCTAATTCATTCATCATATATATCAATCATGTTGGGACTCATAATTATCGATTAATCATTCAATTCACGAGGAACGGCGGTTCCAATCACTTCAGAGAGCTATCACTCATGATGTTATTAATTCACCTTGGTGAGTCATTCCAAATCCTTGTCGGATTTGTAGTCATTTATCATTCATCATTCATTTTAGTCACTTTCATTCTCGTGACCTTCCGAGATCATATTTAGCGGCGAGTTCATCTGCGGATATACCTTAAATCGTTGAGATAGAGGAGATCGATGACATGGAAGGATAACGATGTTGACTACATGTGAGATGTAACCTTGTTTTTGGATGACTGTGTAACTCAATCCGTAGTAATGTATCGTGACTGTGGATCATTTATTCTTAATCTATTTTATTATGATCCTATTTGAGAATCTTGAGATTTGGATCAACTGTTGGGAGTTCATCCCTTCGGCGTTGTGCTCAAGATTTCTTGATAATTTGGGAAATCATTCACTGAGATTCGAGACGTCAAGTCTTGGGGACTTGGGCGTGCGATTGATTTGGTCCCGAGGACTAGATGTGCATTAATGTTTTCAGATCTTGATGGATAGTTCATATCCCGAGTTGTTTACCCTGAGTTTCGAGGACGAAACTCCTTTTAAGGGGGGGTGTATGTAATACCGGTTGTAATTCATTCATTTTCATTCAAGAATTATCGATCTGTAATTGTCACTCAGCGTATTTTCACTCGATTATGATCATTCATCAATCATGTTCATTCACCGTGTTCACCGTTCGGAAAACTTCGAGTGGTGTATCGTTATTGTTCATTGTTTCAACTTTCCTCATATGGGTTCGACTTTGTTAGATCACCATTAATTTTTGGTAATTCCAAAAATTCTAAATCTTTGCAATATTATAGAGCATCGAGTTAGCTTTCCAATGGTTCAAACGGTGAGTCAATCGGAGTCCGGACGAGAGAGTTATGGTCGTTTTAGCTCAACCGCTCATTTTTCAAGATTGGCGATCATCGCCGATCGAACTCGGCCGTGTCGTCCGACACGGCCTGCGGCTGCATTTCGTCCGGAAAGTGCCGAAGTGTCGCCTCAGGACCCGACCGTGTCGCCTGGCACGGCCGAGTCGAACCCTTCCGGATAAGCTAAATCGTCGCCCAAAGACGCCCGACCGTGTCGCCCGCACGGCCGAGTCATGCCGAAGTCATTGTCGGTAGCCCTTCGCGCCGCGACCGTGTCAAGCCGGACACGGCCGAGTCATCGCCGGTAGGCCCTCCGCGCCGCGACGCGGCCGTGTCAAGCGGACACGGCCGAGTCACCGCCGCCACTGTCGGCCACTGCGGCGACACGACCGCGCCGACGGCACGGCCGTGTCCGGCAGTACCAACTTCCTTAAATTCATTTTTTTTCAGCATTTCAGCCATTCCTTCCATTTTTCTTCACCTTCAACCGAGAGAGGAAGCTTGAGGGAGGGTTTTTCCTTCACAAATCATTTGAGTATTTGATTTTCTTCATCTCCTTTTGATCGTGAAGCCCGGATAATCGACCTAATGCGTGTTCTTCGGATTAAAGTGCTTGAATCTTCAAAGGTAATTCCTTCAACACCTTGAATTTCGATTCTATGTTGAGATATGATGTTTTGGACGTTATAATCATGTTATATGAAGGGACATGTATATGATTATGAGTTTATATAAGGATTCATTGGATTATTGAGGGATTATTCAAGAACACTTTGAATATCGAGTTGAAATTGGGGGTTTTCGATTAATTGTCGTTATAATCACGTTTTCGGATATTCATTTTGGATTATTGATAGTATTCATGAGGTTTTGTGAGTTTGAATCATTCATTGGAAGTTGGTTTCGGATGTAATTGAGTTTTGGTTGTAAACAATTGGAGATTGTTTACAACGCGCTTGTTTTAATGCCCCAATGAGTTTCGGGTATTGTTGTATCGACTTTTGAGTTGGTTGTGATCATGCTTGATTCGTGTATTAAGAGAATTGTTGGTATTTATGTTGTTCAAGGTTGTTCGAGCGGCCGATAATTTCATTAAGGACGTTGATCGTGGAAGTACCTTCTCGCCTTCGGTTTGAGGCAAGTTTTATACTTGTACCGGGTCAATGAGCTAATGTCATCATGTATGTGTATGAATGTGTTGTATCATTCCGAGACTTAGTCTCTTCATGAATTCATTGATATCAAGAGATCGCTCGATACGATACCTTTCGCAATTTTGCCAAATGTTATTGTTGTTCGTTAACGGCCGATTCAAGGCATTGTGATACTCATTATTAATGTCATTGTCGATAGCGGTTCGCGGTATCGATGTATCGATTGTTGTTAATATAGATGTCAATTTAAGATATCGTTGAGATCATTGTTATTCTGTTCGGATTGTCATTAAAAGCATGACAGCCGATTTAAGGCATCGCTTATTCATTTCTCATCTTCGCTGCTTCAGAATCGATTAAAGGTGCCGAGGCATCCTTCATATCATTGTTATCGAATTGCCGCTCTCGGGTAAATCGAAATGTTCAATCATTCACTAAATCATTGTTATCGATTGACCTTTCTAAGGCAATCGAGGTATTCACTCATTCATCGTATCATTGTTATCGATTGCCGCTCTCGTGCAAATCAAGTGTTCAATCATTTATGGTATCATTGTTGTCGATTGACCGCTTTAGGCAATCGAGGTATTAAATCATCCACGCATCATTGTTGTCGGTTGGCCGCTTTAAGGCAATCGAGGTGTTAATTTGGGATCGCTGGGACGGTGTCTATCCGTATGTTACTATCATCGTGTTGGCCGACTCAAGGCAAAGACACTATCATTCATTGTGATACGGCCGATGCCGTGTTCGCCCCCTAATTGTGATACGGCTTTCATGCCGTGGCTTCGCCCTAATTGTGATACGGCTTTCATGCCGTGGCTTCGCCCTAATTGTGATACGGCTTTCATGCCGTGGCTTCGCCCTAATTGTGATACGGCTTTCATGCCGTGGCCGCCCTAATTGTGATACGGCTTTCATGCCGTAGCTTCGCCCTAATTGTGATACGGCTTTCATGCCGTAGCTTCGCCCTAATCAATAACAAATGTTTCGGCTTCATGTGATTGTGATATTTGGATTTCGGTGAGTGGTTTTTAGGCCTTGTGATTGTCCTGGTTAATTTCATTGAGCCTCCGGCATTGTGATTCATATTTAATCCCGATCTGGTTTGGTTCATGTCGTGTAATTCCTTGTGGTATTCTCGTGATTATGATTCATTGGGCACTTATGTTCTAACCTCGTCGAACAGTATTAATAGTATGCCGTGGGCATAGTATTTCACGAATGCTCGGTTCTTACTTTGATTTGTGAGCATCTCGTATTATTATCATCATTATACCGCTTTCATTCTCGCTTTTGGATGCATATCATGTTATACATGTATTTGATGTTCATTATCTGGATGATCGACCCTGGGGCGGAACATGTTTTCATGTTTTAGGTGCTTGCGAGGAGAGAGTTGAGGCACGGGGCATGACGATGGCGACGAGGCATTCGAGCGATACTAGTCCGAGTTGTTCATTGTTGGTCACTACTGGAGTGTACTCAGTCTTGTCGATTGTTGTCGTGTTGTATTACCCAATGATGTTCGTGGATGCTGTTGTATTTCATTTTGGCCATGTAGGCCACTTTTGTCGTTGAAATTCCCCATCGGAATATTGTGTTGGATATCATGGTAGGGACTATGATTTTCCCTTGTTGTTTAATTTAACGTATTTTAGTCATGTTCGCCTGGTGGATCTCCTGGCGTGGGGTCCACGGCACTGTAATAACCCAATAGGATTTGGGGGTGTTACATGTATCGAATGTGATTCGTAGTTTGTGTGTGGTTTTCGCGGGGTCCTTTCCAAATGCTGGAATCTCCTATTTATAGAGGAGGCAGTGGAGATGTCGTAATCTCAAACCGGGCGATCGCCTTCCCTGCATTAAATGCACATTTAATGCTTCTGACACGCCATTAAGGGCGACCGGGACGATCGTCCTATCACGTGGTCCGTTTTCTTAAAGTCCGCAGCTGCGCAGGTGGGCGCCGTCTGCGGGAGCCAATGGGAAAGCAACGCGTGCCTCCTGTCGCAGTCTCGGGAGGTCCCACCTAGGGCGCCTTTTGCGGGTCTGCCGGTAGGTGAAGGGTTGTCATTGTCACGAACAGCTGGTGATGGGTTAGTAAAAAAAGCCTTCTCCTGCGGCGCCGTTTGCGGATCTGCACGTGGGCCCTCTCCCCGAGGTTCGGTCTTACGTACTTTGATTGATGTGGGCTTCACGTGCGGTGCAAGGCGGTCGTCTTGTGAGACGATCGCTAGGTGCCTATAGACGGTCGCTCGGTACTTGACATTAATCTGACAACAACTTCGATTGGTAAGATTGCCTTGGTGCATTTGACTCTTCACTTCGGTCGCTCAGCCCTTTGTGCCGATCGCCGTTGAGGCGTTATTAATCGCCGCACAACAATTGCTCCTCCAACTCGCTCCGATGTTGAAGACGTGGGGTGAGGTGGTTCTTTTGGCGATCGCTTCGAATGAGCGACTTATCACTTTCTAGAAAAGACGATCGTCTCCCGAGTGGACCGATTTTTGAATTTGGACGATCTACTCGGTCGCTGGAAAGAGCGGGAAGTGGAATCTGACTTGAAACGTCGCTGGGACACGTGTCGCGTTCCTGTTGGGGGAGTCCAATGGTTTTGACAGCCTTGTCGTTTGGCGTGCCCTCGAAACGACGCGTACGCATGAATCGAGGGCGGCATTTAACCGCGGATTCTTCGAACTTCGTGTTTCGGCCTCGGGATCTTGCTTAATTGCCCAGAAGCCCCTGCCCTTGCCTATAAAAAGGGGACTGGGGTTTCTGGGTTCACTTTACCCGCATTTCGCCTGAGAAGAAGAAGACATATCCCGATTTCTTTGAAGCTTTGTCTGTCGATCGTCGTTCGACTCACTCCTTAGGTAAGAAAAATCCTCTTTTTCCTTTTCTTCTTGAGAATGTCTGGAGTACCAAAAATGTTTGAAACGGGCAGCACCTCCGCTGCCGGGACTTCGATTGCCCGGGAAGAAACCTCCACGGAGTTCCACATGGAGACAGCCGTCGAGGCTATTCGTGCCGGTATTAATCCTGCGGAAGTCGAGGAACTATTCAATGATGCCGATGCGGCCAGGGAGGCGGCGGATGAGCGAAAACGCTCGCTGTCTGAGAGAGAGTTGGCGGTGAGGGCGTACTGGGAGCGACATAGCGCGTTCGGCAAAGCCTATTCAGCCTTCGCCGAAATTATAGAGAGACTGGCCGGTCCGCTTCCCAAGTTCGACTATCGGGAAAACTCGATCGCCCATCCTTATCAACTCGAGAAGCGGTCGCTATTCCGGGCCGCGCAGCGCTCCCCGTGGTGCCTTGGCCAGATCAAGAGCTCGGCGACCAGAAAGGACTTGGCCATCTGGAGGGCGAGGTACCATGTCCCTTCTGATGTGAGCCTTTTCGCGCCTGCCGAGAACGAGCGAGCCAACCAACCTCCTGAGGGCATGGTCGTCGTAAATGAGGCTAGAATGGAGGCCGGGCTGTGATTCCCATTGTCGTTCGCCGTCTCTAACTTGCTGGTCGCCTGGAATGTGGCGCCGCTTCAACTGATGTCGAACGCCTGGCTTCAGATTGCCAGCGCCCTCACTTTGTTCAGCAGTCACCGGCTGTACCGCCTTCCTTCTCCATTGGAGATGAATCATCTATTCAAATTGACGGTTCAGAAGGGGTCCTTCGGCGGCTACCACATCCAAGGTCGCTCTGGTCGGGTGATTCTTGGGGTTCCGAACAAAGTGCGGGGCGATCCGGCGAAATGGTTATGGGTCGGCGGTGCATGGAAGGCATCCGCGAGCGACAATCCCACTGGCAAACTGGATATTCCCACCGGCTTTCGGGAGAGGAATCCGTGTAAGGGTTCTGACTCTCCCTTCGTTTGGATACCTTCTGAACTGATCTAATTTGGTCTTCTTTTTGCAGGCTCCCATATTCCGACGGTTGACGAGCTACCTTTTGACTTTGCGATCGTCTAGGAGCAGGTACGCAGTCTTCCCGACGACGATATAGACGCTCGCCGGATTAACAACGAAGCCTGTTGGTTGGCTACTCGGTTATTTCGTTTTCCGCGCCACCTTTTGGTTCCAGGTACGAATTTCCACGATCTCCTTTTGCTTGGCGATCGTCTTGATTGAGGAAGGTTACTAACCATTGTTGATTGTTTTCTTTGCAGAGATCCGCTTCCCTCGCTTCCTGGAGCCCCCACTAGAGATCGCCATGTCGAACCCTGGGGTCATGAGTCGTCTGCGCCAAAATAAATCGAGTCGAGTTCCCCCTGCGGTGCTACCACTTGTCCCGGAGGCGAGGCCTCACGTGGAGCCGATCGCTGAGGAGGAAGAGGTTCGGTAGGAGGGACTCCGGCTGAACCGCAAGCGACAGAGGACGGGGAACCCCCGGCCTCTGCCCCTGCCGGTGAGCAGCCGATCGTCGCGCCTCCGCTCACCGCGGTTCCCTTGGTGGAGGGGCCTACGCCCTCGTCGGCTTTCCTACGGGCCATGGCGACTGCCGAGGCCGAGACCCCGCGCGGGAAGCCGTTATTCGGCCGCGACCCCTAGAAGGTCGAAAGGTAAGCTTTGGTCGCTTTGCCGAGTTTTGTCACTTGTGTAGGAGATGTGCTAACTCTTCTTCTCTCGACACAGGATTCGTCGCATCAATCCAAACTCCTCGCCGCTGGTACTGGACTTTCTCGCGAGCCGATCTCCTCGCGAGGCTTGTGACGTCCCGCACTACGTCGCTCGGACCGTCTCTGCTCTGCCGAAGGCCTGGACGACTGATTTGGATGCGGTCGCCCGCCAGCGATCTGCGGACACGATGCAGGCGGCCTTTGCTCTATCCCTCCAGACGGCGACGATGGCCGCCCAGGCTGTGAAGGACTTTGAAGGGCGCCCCTCTACTGCCCGTCTTCAGGCGGACCTCGAGGCTGCTCGGAAATAGAACTCCGAGTTTGCCGACAGGATCGTGGCTATGGAGAAGGACTCCTTGGAGGCGGCCAAGCAGGCGAATCAAGAGCTCGCACGGGCCCGGGCGGCGGCGGACCGGATGCGGGACCAAATGACGGATGCCCGTCGGTCGCATGCGGCCGCGCAGAAGGAGGTGGACGAGCTGAAGGTGGTTGTTGCCCGACTGACTGGCGAGTTAGCATCGTCGAAGGACGAGGTGGCAGCCAAGGTTGCCGAGCTCCAGGATGCAAACCAGACGACTGCGGGGCTGAAGGGGAAGCTTGAGGCGATCGAGACCGATCCCTTTCTCAATGTGGAATACGTCAGCGAATTTTCCTATTACATGGCTTATGCTGACGCCATCCGTGTTGCCAAGAAGGTAGGGCTCGAGGTCGGCCCTCTGGTTGATAACTTCTAGGTATACGTGCTTGAACATCCCTTGCATCCCACTTTCGTTGTGCCGATCCTCGACCTTTCTGCGGATCCAGGGGTCGACTTGAGCTGGTATCGGTCGCCGGGCAACCTTGCTCACCCGGATGCCCCGGAAGATAGGGGTTCAGAGCCTCCGGCTGGCAAGGGTGGGAACGCCGATCCTTGAGCTATTTTTGTTTTACTCTTGTAATCTTTTAGCTTTCATTGTATTTCGCCTTCGGGCGACCATGCTTGTAATTCTCTTCAAATGAAATGAAAAGTGTATTTCCTTGTTTGATTTCTTGTGTTTGCTCGCATTGAATTGTCGATCGTCGTATATATAGCTCCGATCTGACCGATCTGCCCCTTGTTTTTGTTTACTTACTGAGGGAACGAAAATAAATCGTTTAGCGAGCGACCCTTGGACTAGTTCTTGCGATCTTCAATTTTGCAGATTCCTCGGGGAAGGCCGACCATATCGGCCTAGAGGAACCGTGCACGGTCATGGAGTTCGATGGAACCGACCCCCACGACCATGTCTTGTGCGCGGGCGATATTCCGTCTGATGGTCTACGTCTCGCGACTCACTTTATTGTGAGGGTCCTCCGTAGGCTACGTTTTGCCTCGCAATGAAGCGATGGGGCGGACGATCTCAGCCTGGAGGAGTCCTTGCACGGGACGCCGTCGGATTAATCGACTTCGCGACCGTGGCTTGTTAGCAATTTTTTGTCTGGGATCGACATGTTAGATGACGGACCTTAGAGGGCATACGTTGTGATGGGGGGAGGGACGCGTCGCATTGTCCGGGTTCACCATGTTAGATGATGGACCTTTGAGGGCGGGTGAGCGTGTCTGCAGATCTGTTTTGTAGGGTCCTTCGGCTACGCCCACCTCATATTTAAACGAAAGGGCGAGCGATCTCAGCCCGAAGGAACCTTTGCATGGGCGGGCGGTCGGTTCCATCGACCTCCGCGATCATGGCAGCACTTTTCTACCTCGGATCGTCATGTCAGATGATGATCCTCGACGGTATACGTTGTGCAGGAGGAGGCGATCGCTTGCCTAGGTCCATCATGTTAGATGACGACCTTTTGAGGGCGTGCGAGTCGTCCTATTATTTGGAGGTTTTGCTCAGGCAATAGCCTTTGGTTTGTTTTGCTGAGGCGAATCACTTGGGGAGAATTGGACGATCTCATTAAGCACTTTGATCTTTTGAGTAATTGAATACAATGTTTTTACTGGTAGTATTTATTCAGATGGACGGCGTTCCAGGGATATTGGTCCGGAGTGCCGTCTGGGTGTTGGAGCTCGTAGGCCCCTTTGGTCAGCCATTTGGATATCCGAAACGAGCCCTCCCAGTTCGGACCAAACACTCCCGTACGGGTCTGGATCTTCTTGAGGATTAGGTCGCCCACTTGGAAACGCCTTTCCTTGACCTTCGAATTGAAGAACTTTTCGGATTTCCTTTTATGGATCGTGTTCTTCATTTCCGAGGTCAGTCGCCACTCTTTGAGCATGTCCAAGTCCATTCGCCGAGCGACATCGTTGTCCGTCGTCAGTTGCTGTTCAGTTCGGTGGCTGAGGACGGAGATCTCCGACGGAATCACTGCTTCTGTTCCGAAAGCGAGGGCGAATGGGGTTTCGCCGGTTGAATTTCTTGTAGTCGTTCGGTAGGACCACAAGACATCCGGGAGCCTGCTCGCCCATCGTTCTTGCTTGGACTCGAGTCTGGCTTTGATCGTGTGCTTGAGGATCTTGTTTACGACCTCTACCTTCCCGTTTGTTTGAGGGTGGTAAGGGGCTGAGAACAACTTTTTAATTCCCCATTTCTCGCAGAACTGCATGACTTCCATACCGTCGAACTGCTTTCCATTGTCGGAGATAATAGCCTGAGGTAGACCGAATCGGCAAATGATGTTTTTCCAAATGAACTTGATCACTTGCTCTTGGCCAATTTTGTTGAGCGGTTCGGCCTCTGCCCATTTTGTGAAGTAATCGACCCCAACAATGGCGAATTTACACCCCCCAGTGCTGTTGGCAAGGGACCGATGAGGTCGATGCCTCATTGGGCGAACGACCATGGACTGTACATAGAGGTGAGATGTTCGGGTGAGAGCTTGATGTTTGGGCCCATTATCTGACACCTGTGACAAGATCGGGCGTAGGCGATCGCGTCCTTTCGCAGGGTGAGCCAGAAAAAACCTTGCCTGGTCATCTTATGGATGAGGGGTCGCCCTCCCGCATGGTTTCCACAGATTCCGTCATGGATTTCGGCTAGAATAAGTTGGCCTTCCTCCGGCGTAATGCACTTGAGGAGAGGGAGGCTGAAAGCTCGTTTGTAGAGCCGATCGTCCAAGAGGGTATATCGGGTCGCTCGGAGCTGAAGCTGGCGAGCCTTGACCCGATCGGCGAGAACCGTTCCATTTTTCAAGTATTCAATGAACGGAGTCATCCAGTTCTCTTAGGCGGCGGCAACTGTGGCGACCAGGCTTTTGTCGATCGCCGGTCTTGCTGATTTAGTGATTTGGATGTTAAAGAAGTTCGTTGCCCCATCTGACGATGCAAGTTTGGAAAGGGCATCGGCGTGGGAGTTGTGCTCTCTCGGGATTTGTTCAATCAGCACTTCGTCGAAATTTGTGTACATTTCGGCGACCAACTCTTGATACTTGATCATCTGTTCACCGCGTGCCTCATATTCTCCCTTGACTTGGTTCACGACCAAGAAGGAGTCCATGAAGATGTGAAGGCGACGAACGCCCACGGCGAGCGCTAGATCGAGCCCGCCTACTAGAGATTCGTACTCGGCTTCATTGTTGGTCGCTCGGAAATCGAAGCGGACAGCATTTGTGAAACTCTGGCCATCGGGGCTGATGAGGACAATCCTCACCCCTGCTCGCGAGCTGGTCGACGAGCCATCTACGAACAGTCTCCAGACGGGACTGCCGACTTGGGTTGGGTTAGGTGGAAAAGTTAATTCCACCACAAAGTCCGCCAGTGCTTAGCCTTTGATCGCCGTGCGAGGAGCGTACGTGACACCGTATTGGGCGATCTCCAGCGACCACTTGAGGAGTCGGCCGCTGGTGTCAGGCTGGTGCAGGACTTGTCTTAGAGGGAGAGTCGTCAGAACCTCCACTTGGTACTCGAAGAAATAGGCTCTCAGCTTTCGGACGCTCATGACAAGTGCGTAGGCGAGCTTCTCCAGAAGCGTGTAACGTGTTTCTGCGTCATGTAGCGCTTGACTGACGAAGTAGATCGGCAAGTGGACTTGCCCCTCTGCTCGCACCAATACGACGCTCAACGCGACCTCCGAGGCTGCCAGGTAAATGAACAGCTTCTCGCCGGGGATCGGTTTTGCCAAGATCTGGGGGTTGGATAGATACTCCTTGATTTTGGCGAACGCCATTTGACTTTATTTCGTCCACGAAATTTTTTTTATCCTTTATGGTGGCGAAGAAAGGCTTGCTTTTGTCTCCGAGCCGCGAAATGAAGCGATTAAGGGATGCTAAACACCCCGTGAGGCGTTGCACCTGCTTGACGTTCCGTGGCTCTTGCATGTCGAGGATTACTTGGATCTTGGTGGAATTCGCCTCGATCCCCCTCTGGCTCACGATGTGCCCCAGGAACTTTCCGGAACTCACTCCGAAGTTGCATTTCTTGGGGTTTAGCTTCATGTTGAACTTCTCGAGGACGGAGAATGTCTCGGCGAGGTCTTGGAGGTGGTTTTCCTTTTTGAGGCTCTTGACCACGATGTCGTCAATGTAAACCTCCATGGTCTTGCCGATTTGATCGGCAAACATCCCATTGACTAGGCGTTGGTAGGTCGCCCCCGCATTTTTCAGTCCGAACGGCATTCGGACCCAAAAATACACGTCTTTCTCCATGTGGAACGACGTGTGCTTTACGTCTTTCTCCGTCATTGGGATCTGATGGTATCCGGCGAAGGCGTCCATAAACGATATCATTTCGCAACCTGCCGTACTTTCGGCCAAGTGGTCAATGTGAGGCATTGGAAAGTGATCTTTCGGACACGCCGCATTGAGATCGGTGAAATCGATGCATAGCCTCCAGGCGTCGCTCGCCTTTTTGACGAGCACCGCGTTGGCCACCCACTGTGGCTCGTCGGTAGCTACTCGATCAGTTTATTGTCGAGCAGCTTCTTGACTTCTGCATCTAGTGCTGCATACTTTTCTGGGCCGAATTTCCTACGTTTCTGGTGAACAGGCTTCCTTGCCGGGTCGATCTTCAGATAGTGACAGACATGTTCAGGACTGATGCCGACCATATCTTGATGCGACCAGGCAAAGACTCCGATGTTCTTTCGTAGTAAGATGATCAGATCGTCTTTTAGCTCGGGATCGATGCTTGAGCCGATTTGCACTACCCGTTCCGGGCAAGCCGGATCGAATGTTATACTTCCCAACTCTTCGGTGGGGACGGTCGCTTCTTGTTTGGATCGATCTCCGGACTCGATCCTTGGATCAATATCGAGGCTTGGCTCGAAACCGATCCTCGGTTCGATGTCGTCCGACGATCGATGTGAGATGCCGTATTCTGAGTTGGTCTGGTATGAGGTGCTTGGCTCGTCGATCTCCATGGGCTGGTTGTCGATCGTTCCAGTATTACAAACAGCGCAAGAAACGTTCAAAAGAAAAGCTACGACACAGGAGTAGTTCAAACACTTCTTAGCCATTAGCTGATCTCCTTTCACAGTACCGACTATCCCTTCGGTAGTAGGGAACTTGATACAGTAAAAGAAAGAGGAGGCGACTGCCTCAAAGGTTTCTAAAAAGGGGCGACCTAGGAACCCATTATAGATGCTGGGCATGTCTATGATTACAAAGTCTAGGTTCCTAGTGATCTTAACCTTAGGATCGTAATAGCAGATTAGCTCGACGGGGAGCTTGATCCTTCCGTAGGCTTTGACCGTGTTGTCGCTGAACCCCTGAATCACGGTTTCGAATGGCTTGATGAATTTGGTCAGGTTGTCGAGCTGGTCCAGAGCAGATTTGTATATGATGTTGCAAAAGCTCCCGTTGTCAACCAGCACGCGGTCGACCGTTTTACCAAGGATACCTGCTGAGATCACCAAGGCATCCCCCTTGGGGCATTGTACCCTCTCTTTGTCCTTGTTGGAGAAGGAGATGAGCGCGTCTTTAGAGATGGTTGGCTCCGGGGGCGCCACGACATGGACTCCGGCGAACGCCCTCAGCTCGGCCTTCCGCTTTTTATTTGACATGGTGGAAACCAGGGAAAGACCTCCAAGGTCTCCACCTCCCGATTGAATCATATTGACCCTGCCGCCGGGGTTGATCGGAGTGATCGATTCATCAGAGTCCTCCGGCTCGTTTAGTTCGATTCTGGCGACCGAATTGGGAAGTTGACGGTCGTCGTTCTGTCGACGGTCGCGGCCCTTGGTCCTCTCTGCGCGGGACTCCGGCTTGGTCACCAAACTGTCTAGCTTGCCTTCCTCGAACAATCTCCAGAGTTGTCTGAGGAGGTCGCGGCACTGGCTGGTGGTGTGGCCGGGACTTTTGTGGTAGGCACAAAATTTATCACGGTCCAAACGACCATTGTCCCTCATCGGCCTTGGCTTGATTAGCCATTCGCGCCCTTTGATGGTGTTGAAGATATGGGCCAAAGATAGATTGAGGTTGCGGAGGAGGTGGACCTCGACATCCTCGAAGGCCTTGAATTCACCGGGTGGATTTACGACCGCCTTTCTGGGCTTGGCGATCGTCTTCTTTGTAAGGGGAGAAGGCGCCCTCCTCTCTTCGGCTGCCCCCTCGCCTAGACGAAGGGTGAGCAACCTCTGTCTGGCCAGAAAGTCGGCTGCCTTAGAGCGGAAGATCGCGTAGGTTGGGGGAAGGTCCTTGGTGAGGTGTCTGAACATGGGCGAACGACCATCAAATCCCCCCAGGACCGAGTAGAGGGCGAGCTCATCGCTTATGGGCTCGCCGGTGAGGACTATTTCATCCACCCGGTCAATGTAATCTTCATCGGTCTCGGCCTTCCCCTGCCTGATTTTCATCATGCGGTGGGGCCCTTCGGCCCGAGCGACTTTGGCGGCGAAATACGACGTGAAGTCGTTCGCCAGCTTGTCAAAGGAGTTTATTGAGCGCGGTGGCAGTGAGATGTACCACCTATGGGCGAGATTTCCCAATGTCAACGGGAACATTCGGCATCTCGTCGCGTCTGATGCGCCGCACCCGGTCATGTAGATCCGGAACTTACTCAAGTGAGTCTCGGGGTCCGATCTCCCCTCATATAAAGGCGTTTGAGGAGGAGCGATCTTTGGTTGCACGGGGGCAAGCTCGATCTGGACCGCGAGCGGCTCACTTGGTCTGGCGACCTTTCTCTTGGCGCCTGCCCCAGTTTCTAGGAGCGCTTTCATGTCGTCGAGCTAGCGTTGCATCGCGGCCATCGCCATGGCCTGGCTGCTTGCGGACTGGCTTTCAGAGCGGGAGCCGAGGCTATCGTGTACTGATCTCCTGGCTTCGTTGTAGGCGACGAGGTCTCTGCCGCCGAGCCTGATTCTTCGGCGAGTGGGAGCCAGATGGCTGACTTGTTTGTTGGGAGTTAGGTATGCCGAACTCCTGGTGACAGACTCGGACTCTGACGTCTCATGACTGGGGCCAGAATGCCCAGGCAGCCATGAAGGATCGCTTCCTAGGCGGCTGAAGACGGAACTGTCCTGCCTCGCGAGCGCCTTTTCTCGCGCTTTGGGGCTTTCTGACGATGGCTCGACATATAGCTCCCCGAGCTTTCGTTTGCCCGCGCGGTGGATGGCTGAGGGGGTTAAACACTTAGAAGAAAAATCGAAATCCCTTGTGTAAGTATATGATTAAAATCGGCCATTCTTTATGACTTTTGTTCAGACTTTTCCGAACGGATTGATTGACTTGAATTCAAACTCCTTAGCGTGCGTTATTCCTTGTAAGTAGTGTGCGTTATGGATTACTTCACTGCATACGTAATTTTGTATTTGAATGTCTTCGCAATGGTAAAATGCCTCGATAGCGTGCGTTAGTAAACATGTGTAGCGTGCGCTATCTTCATCAGATGACTTTAGGACTGTTCAAAAATATCCGATATCCGATATCCGATCCGAAATATCCGAAAATCCGAAGTTCCGGATATCCGAAAATTCAAATATCCGATAATTCAGATATCCGAAGTTCGGATATCCGGAACTTCGGATTCAGATATCGGATAGTACTTTTCAGAAAAATCGGATATTTGGATCCGAAATATCCAAAAAATCCTAAAAATTTTATTTTTTTATATTTTAAATAATAGAATGTATTCGGATATTCGGATATCCGATATCCATATCCGAAGTTTTTTTCGGATATTCGGATATCCGATATCCAAATCCGAATATTTTTTCGAACATAAGGATATCCGGATATAATTTATATTTTTTTCCAGATATAAGGATATCGGATATCAAAATCTACTATCCGAATTTTCGGATATCAGAATTTTTGGATATCCGATTTTTCGGATATCCGATTTTTCGGATATCTGAAACTCCGGATATCCGGTTTTGAACATCCCTAGATATCATGGCTTATCTTTTAAAGTTAATGTAGTTCGGCGTCGATTGTAACCTCGATGTATCTGAGCCTGTTTGAATTGATACGATCACTTCCCAATATAACCCGGCCTTTTCCTAGTATAGCCCCGACTATTTTAAATTTCGCAATATCTTACATGTATCCCAACCACTTCGACCTTTATGAGTTGTAATGGTTTGGTGTTTTTAGGTTAATTTAACATAACCTTTTCACCGATCTTTAGTATAGGTTGGGTATTTCCCTTAGTCATAGCTTCACAGGGCGGTTCACCCTTATTTAGATCCGAAGGCATTTCACCTGATCGGATGTCATAGGGCGGTTCACCCTTACTCGGATCTGAAGGCGTTTCGCCTGATCAGATGTCATAGGGCGGTTCACCCCTACTCGGATCTGGAGGCGTTTCGCCTGATCAGATGTCACAGGGCGGTTCATCACTCCCTCAGGATGGCCATGGCCTCCTCGATCTGTTCCGCGGTTTGGAACCGATCGAGTGAGAGGCTGGGGCCGTCCCTCGGGGGCGGGAGTGAGAGTCTGGCGTCGCCACGACTGTCTTCCGCCGCAGGTTGGGACTCGGTCTGGGCCGGAATAAGGTGTCCGGCGGACCGTAAAGTGGCTCTCTTCGAGGTGGTGGCATACGTCATTATCTGGAGGTTTTTCTTTGAAGAACAGTGAGTGTTTCTTCAAGTATGTGTTCGGAGAACAGTGAGTGTTCTTCGAACGGTCGGAGAGAAATTAAAGGAAATGCGCCCTTCCTCTAGCGCCAATTGTTGTTACCCAAAATATTATTCGGAAGGGTTGCTGGATATGGCTACGGGTGAGTAAGAAACAAAATGCAAGAGCACGTCCGAGGGAATATAAATAACACAAGATTTACCGGGGTTGTTAATCCCGGGCTTGAATGCTCTCGCGAGATATTATTAATAACAATACTGCTTGGAGTACAACTATTAATGTTTAGAGTGTGATTACAATGTGTGTAATGACCCTAGTTGTGTATCTCTTGATGATTGCCTGAAGAACCAGAGTTTAAGCTCTGTGAGTTCTTGCTACAAAGATTAACTGTGGAACGCTCGTCTTAGGCCGAACGCCTTTCTTGTTTCCGCTGAGGGAAGATGAACTCTCTTGAAGTGGAATTCGGTGTGTGTATCGAATGTGATTCGTAGTTTGTATGTGGTTTTCGCGGGGTCCTTTCCAAATGCTGGAAATCTCCTATTTATAGAGGAGGCAGTGGAGATGTCGTAATCTCAAACCGGGCAATCGCCTTCCCTGCATTAAATGCACATTTAATGCTTCTGACATGCCATTAAGGGCGACCGGGGCGATCGTCCTATCACGTGGTCTCCTTAAAGTCCGCAGCTGCGCAGGTGGGCGCCGTCTGCGGGAGCCAATAGGAAAGCAACGCGTGCCTCCTGTCGCAGTTAGGGATGTAAACGGACCGAACTATACCGAACTATGGTACGTTTGAGTATACGTTTGAAAATGTCGAACCTTAGGTTCGAACATGTTTGAAAGTGTCGAATCTTAGAATTTAACGTTTGGGTATACGTTTGAACACCTCGAACCGGGCCAAACTTTTGCGAATCGAGCCGAACCATTTGACTAAATGTTTCAAATATTTACGAGTGACTGAATTAAATGGATGAGAGTTGCTGAGATGTGAAAAAATGAGATAGATGATGATAAATTTGTATCTTTATCATATTTTCAACCTAAGTTTACATCATATCTAAGGCATGAAGCAAAAATATTGCATGAAGCATCCACAAATTGGACTAGGGCCGTGTTTTTACTTAAATGGACTGATAGAATTAGTTGGGCTTGGGAGAGTTATTTTTAAAGGGTTTCTGCTACAGTAACCGAGCCGAGCCGAACCGTTTGGTCCGGTTTGTGAACCACAAATATTAGGGTTTGGCTCTAAGTTTGAGGGGCCGAATCGAGCCTCGGATCGAGCTTTTTCGAGCCGAATATCTCGAACCGGATTGAGCTTTCAGGTTCGTTTACAGCCCTAGTCGCAGTCTCGGGAGGTCCCACCTAGGGCGCCTTTTGCGGGTCTGCCGGTAGGTGAAGGGCTGTCATTGTCATGAACAGTTGGTGATGGGTTAGTAAAAAAAGCCTTCTCTTGCGGCACTGTTTGCGGATCTGCACGTGGGCCCTCTCCCCGAGGTTCGGTCTTACGTACTTTGATTGATGTGGGCTTCACGTGCAGTGCAAGGCGGTCGTCTTGTGAGACGATCGCTAGGTGCCTACAGACGGTCGCTCAGTACTTGACATTAATCTGACAACAACTTCGATTGGTAAGATTGCCTTGGTGCATTTGACTCTTCACTTCGGTCGCTCGGCCCTTTGTGCCGATCGCCGTTGAGGCGTTATTAATCGCCGCACAACACCCTCGTCATCATTTTCAGATCTATTGTCACTGTCGGTTGGCAATAGTTTTTGGGCATCCATTATTTCATCGATATCTTCCTGCTTCGCCTATTTAGAAATTGTAAGACCATGTGTAAAAGTACTATATTAAAAGAAAATATCATTCATGCATGCATCTTGAGTGCTTTGAGATATAAGAGTGTAGAATGAAAACAAAAGAATATCCACAAACTTACATTACCAATGGATTGGAACTCAATGCCTTCCACATAAATGGCATTACTTCTACAATAAGCCTCTGAAAAGCTCTCAAGTAGGACCTCAAAGTTTGTATTTCCCATGTAATTCAAAAAACGGCACAACTCAATCTTCATCCAAAAACTCATTTCTTGATATCGCGAATGTTGTTGCCCAAAATATTTATCCGAAGATTAAATACTGCTGGAAGACGGACAACAAACAACAATTTGCGGGAGCACTTCCGAGAGAATATGAATAAACACAAGATTTGCCGGGTTTGTTAGGCTCGGGCTTGAATGCTCTCGCGAGATGTTATTAATACAAATATTCGTGGATACAAGTATTAATGTGAGAAATCTAAATACAATGAGTGTAAAAAGACTCTGTTAATCCGGCTTTTGAGCGAAGCTCGGTGTTCTTCGTCCCTGCCGATCGTCTGCTTGATGAGAGAGGCCGAGAGAAGTAAGTACCGAATGATAGCTATTGCCAAGAGTTGGAGAAAGCCAAGTGCTGTGTGAAATCTCGTGGGAATGCAGAGAGTGTTGAGTGAGCTAAAAATCCGAGAGGAATCCGAGTGCAGGGAGCCTTGTATATATAGGGGCAGCGGTGCCTTGTCCTCTGGCGGGCGATCGTCTTCCGGCCATTATAATAATGGGCGATCGCCTGCCGGCCAATATTATAATGGGGCGATCACACGGGCTGTCGGCCTAAAGTCCAAGGCAGTGGCTGGCAGCCAGCTGTGCGGTCCAATGAGGAGCCAGCACGCGTCCGGAGTTACTATCACACGCGGTCCTACTGACAACTTTCGGCGGGCCTGTCGGCTGGTGGGAAGATGCTGACAGGCTGTGGTCAACGATCCGTGATGTGCGGATCTTGTTTCGGCTCTTGCACTGTCCTGAGGCTCGGCCTTTGCCGACTGGATGGCCATCGGCTCTGATCGGCATGAAGCGGTCGTCTCTAGCCGGTCACCAGAGGTCGGCATTGGCCAGTTGGTGAGGGTCGGCATCGGTCGATCACCAAGGGTCGGTCGGCAAGTGCCGAGAGATGATCGTCCACTAGTCGGTCGCCAGGAGTCGGTCGCCAAGTACCGAGAGATGATCGTCCGCTAGTCGGTCGCCAGAGTTTGGCCGCTAAGTACCGGCTGCATTTATCGTATTTGATGTCGATCGCTCGGCACCGGACTTGTCCTGGGACCTTCTTGGCCGCCGATTTGTCTTGTCTCCGCTGGCTAAGGCTAGCCGTCGTCAGCTGGTCGGGCAGCTTCGCCTCACGCTGCTCGGCAGTGGCTAGGTCGCCCGATCTCCGAGGCGATCGCCGGTCGGAGAGTATAATTCTCGACACAACAGCGAAATAAAACAAACCTTTTTAGAAACTGTCATGGCTATAGGTAAAGTTGGATGACTTGGATGCATAAGTCAATTGTATTTATAGTTATAAGTCGACCTTTTAACATGCTTCATACACAATATAGACCTGGTACACGTGATTTGCACGATATTATCACTTTACGCACAAAGTGATACTCAAATTAAAGGTTATCATAAACAACAAACTATCATGACATCACGTGATTCGCAATATCAGCAATTTACACAAACAATAATAAACTAACAACAAGCATGTGATTTTAGGGGGTAGAATGTAATACGCACGATTTTCGTTCCAGTTATTTTGGATTTTTCTTCGGATATTCCCATTCAAACACTTTGTACTTTTTGGTCTTCAAATGGTGTTATTTATAGTATTTAATGATGGTGGTTGAAGGGTTCTTGCATTTATTTGAAGGCAAATGAAAGGAGCAAATGATTAAATGAATGAGACTTGGAAAGCTATTTGATGACACTTCGCATGCACATGACATTAATCTCGTATATTGTAAGGATGAATTTTCACTTTCATAATATTTTCACTTCAAAATTGATGTCATTAATGAAACACCCCAAACTAGGCGGATATTACAGTGCCGTGAATCCCCGACTGGGACCCACCAGGCAAATGAAAATGATGAATTAAATAATATAATTGTAGTACCGAACCACATTATATTACCAAGTACTCCGATGAGGAGTTTAAGTACATTACACCAGACAAAATGTAATACTAGTATATTTTATATGGAGATAAAATACACCACCCGAACAAATAAGCATCTCAAACGGAATTTGCGTGGAAAATACAAATGACGGAAATGATGAAATGATCAAATAAACGGAATGACCGGGGCCCCTACTAGTATCACTGACTCGTCGCCGTCAACATGCTCTTCCCGTGCCTTTGCCTTGCCGTGACTAAAACAAAATCCCAACGGGCCGCCATACGTAACAACAATCCTCAAGAGTTGAAATTACACAATCATGAATTAATCAAGTTATGAAATATTCTTAATTATGAATTACGTCAAGAGGAGTATCATAGTACGCCCGTAGTGTTCTCGTGCAAGTGTACAAGACGGATGACCGGACACACCCGTCCTTGTACCTAATTAGTCTCACGGAGGTAATCGTTACTGTGCACACCCAATGTATCACTCCCAATACATGGCCATCACGTGCCCGACTAAAAATTCCACACATCCGCACCCGCCACGCAATATGAACCTAAGGTCATATGAACAAGAATGACCATAATGAATATCAATGAATAATAATAATCCGACAAAGTCAAGAATGACTCACCGATACGAAAGTGATAATGAAGTGATTGATAGTTTTCAATGAAATGATTGGAACCGCCGCCTCGCTAATGAAATGATTATCCGACAATTACAAGTCTCAAAATGATTAATACAATGATGAATGAGTTATGATTATGAATGATCAACAACAAAAGGAATGAATATCCTTTTAACCGAGTAAGAATCAACTTACACAACACCGGCGACAATTATCCTTCCACGAACAACGCCCTAATTGAGATATCGGTCGCTCGAACAACCTTAAATAATACAATTACCAACAATCCGCTCAATATACGAATCAAACACGAATATAACGAACTCAAAACGCCGATACGATTAAACCAAGTCCATAGAGGCATTAAATCAAACACGTTGTATCCAAACTCCGATTGTTTACAATCAAACCTCAATATACCAATATCAAAATCTCCAAGAAGTGTTTCAAACCAACAAAACATCTCCAATACGATCAATAATCCGTTATGAATATCCGAAAACGTGATTATAACAACAATTAGTCGAAAATCCCCAATTCCAACTCGATATTCAAAGTGTTCTTGAATAATCCCTCAATAATCCAATGAATCCTTATACAAACTCATAATCATATACATATCTCTTCATATAACATGATTATAACGTCCAAAACATCATATCTCAACACAAAATCGAAGTCCAAAGTGTTGAAGGAATTACCTCTTGAAGATACAAGTACTTTAATCCGAAGAACACGTTAGATTGATTATCCTAAGCTTCACGATCGAAAGGAGATGAAGAAAATCAAACACCCAAATGATTTGTGAAGGAAAACCCTCCCTCAAGCCTTATCTCTCGGTTGAAGGTGAAGAAAAGGAAGAAAAATGGGCTGAAATGCTGAAAAAATGAATTTATAGGTTGACTACCTGCCGACACGGCCCGTGCCGATCGGCACGGTCGTGTCGCACTGATTGGCCGACAGTGGCCGATAGGGACTCGACCGTGTCCTCGCTTGACACGGTCGCGCGCCGAGGGCCTTCCGATGGACTCCGTCCGACAAATGACTGCATGACTCGGCCGCGCTGCACGACACGGCCGGGCGTGCCGGGCGACGATACCGCTTATCCGGAAGGTTCGACTCGCCGTGCTGCACGACACGGTCGGGTCCTGAGGCGAACACTTCGGCATCTTCCGGACGAGTACGGCACGGGCCGTGTCGGACGACACGGCCGAGTTCGTTCGGCGTGATCGCCAATACCGAAAATGAGCGGTTGAGCTAAAACGACCATAACTCTCTCGTCGGACTCCGATTGACTCACCGTTTGAACCATTGGAAAGCTAACTCGATGCTCTATAATATTACAAAGATTTAGAATTTTTGGAATTACCAAAAATTAATGGTGATCTAACAAAGTCGAACTCATATGAGGAAAGTTGGAACAATGAACAATAACGATACACAACTCGAAGTTTTTCCGAACGGTGAACACGGTGAAAGAACATGATTGATGAATGATTATAATTGAGTGAAAATACACTGAGTGACAATTCTGATCGATAATTACCGAATGATAATGATGAATTACAACCGGTATTACATACACTTCTTAAAAGAGTTTCGTCCCCGAAACTAAGGGTCAAACAACTCGGGATAACTCTCCCGTATACTATCCTCGGTTTCCCAAGTAGCCTCTTCGACTCCGTGTCTAGACCACTGAATTTTAACCAAAGGAATCGTCTTATTCCTCAACTGTTTGATTCGCCGCTCTAAAACTCGCACAGGACGCTCCTCATATGAATGATCGTCGGCGATCTCGATCTCATCGAACTGAAGTATGTGACTCGGGTCGGCAACATACTTCCGCAACTGAGAGACATGAAACACATTATGAATTCGGCTCAACGCCGGAGTTAAAGCCAAACGATAAGCTAACTCGCCCACTCGATCCAAAATCTCAAACGGTCCAATGAATCTCGGACTAACTTCCCTCTTCCCGAAACGGAAGATACCACGACTGGGATACCTTGACCAACACGTGGTCACCGTCTCGAACTCTAATGGTCGACGACGGTTATCTCGCATATGATTTCGCCGACTCGAGCAAGCCAACAAATGATTCCTGATCAAAGTTACCTTCTCACGGGCGGCTATAAGCATATCGGGCTCGGTGCCGATTGATTCTGATAAGTCGTCCCAACACAAAGGAGATCGACAACGACGACCATACAAGGCCTCGTAAGGTGCCATCTTGATCGAAGCATGCCAGCTATTATTATACGTGAACTCGATCAAAGGTAGTTGGGCTTCCCAATTGTCTTTCCAATCGAGGACGCATGCCCTCAACATGTCCTCCAATGTCTGAATGGTCCTCTCTGATTGTCCGTCGGGCTGAGGATGAAAAGCGGTACTGAGATTAAGCTGGGTTCCCATAGCACGATGAACTGATTTCCAAAAATGCGACACAAACCGTCCGTCACGATCAAAAACGATACTCTTAGGAGTACCGTGCAGTCTCACTATCTCTTTGATGAAAAGTTGGGCAAGTCTCTCGGGACCCCACGTATCCTTGATCTCAAGGAAATGAGCTGATTTAGTTAAGCGGTCCACGATCACCCAGATCGTATTCATGCCACGACGACTCGTCGGCAAACTCGTGATGAAATCCATAGAAATGTCTTCCCACTTCCATTCGGGAATAGGAAGAGGTTTCAAAGATACCCACGGCCGATGTTCAATCTTAACTTGTTGTGAGTTAAGCATCTCGAAACAAATTCTGCGACTTCTCGCTTCATATTACTCCACCGGTAATTTTGTTTCAAGTCCTTGTACATCTTGCTAGACCGGATGCACAGAATAAGGGGTAGCATGAGCTTCTTTCAAAATCGAGTTTTTCAACTCGTCATTCGCGGTACACACAACCGATTCTTAAACCTCAAAAGTCCATCCTCGTGGACCACAAATCCAGGGGCTTTCCGAGCCACATCCTCATGGATGCGTAACAATGATGGGTCCGAACCCCGATTCTCTCGAATTGTCTCCTCTAGTGACGATGAAATCTCTAACATACAAAGCCGCCCGAACTCGCTGAAGCGACCTCGATCTCGGGTCTAAGAAATTCTCGCTGAAGCTCCTTCGAATCGTTAAACGGGCAAGCATCTGCTCCCGAACGAACTTACGACTCAAGGCGTCGGCGACGACGTTCGCCTTGCCCGGGTGATAGAGGATCTCGATATCATAATCTTTGATTAATTCCAACCACCGTCTCGACGCATATTTAACTCCTTCGAGTAAATATATACTTTAAACTCTTATGATCGGTGAATATCGATGTGTGACGCCATAAAGGTAATGACGCCAAATCTTCAAAGCGAACACCACTACCGCTAGCTCCGTGTCGTGGGTCGGATAATTAACCTCGTAAGATCTCAATTGCCGTGAAGCATAGGCAATAACTTTCCTGCTCGCATGAGTACACATCCGAGACCCCGTCCGGACGCATCACTATAAACCACAAATCCTTCCGTTCCTCGGCAAGGAAAGTACAGTCTTGACATTAACCGGCTCTTGAGTTCCTCAAAACTCGCCGACACGCGTCGACCACGTGTATTTCTTATCCTTCCGCAATAAGTTCGTCAAGGGTTGAGCGATTTTAGAAAATCCTTCCACAAATCGCCGATAATAACCCGCTAATCCGAGGAAACTTCGATTTCCTTAACGCTTGAGGTAGCCAATCTCGAATAGCCTCCGTCTTCGAGGATCGACACGAACTCCGTCTCGATGAAATTACGTGTCCGAGAAACGTCACTGGACATACGTAACTCACATTTGGAGAACTTCCCATAAAGTTGTTCTCGCCTCAACACGCCGAGCACTCGATGAAGGTGAGACTCGTGTTCCTCCGGTCCACGAATAAATCAAAATGTCATCGATGAAGACAACAACAAACCGATCCAAAAAGTCGATGAAAACCCGATTCATTAACTCCATGAATACCGCAGTGCATTAGTCAATCCGAACGGCATAACCACAAACTCATAATGACCATAGCGTGTTCGAAACGCTGTCCTCGCGATGTCCGACTCTCGGATCCGCAATCGATGATATCCGGACCTTAAGTCGATCTTGGAAAATATCAAGCTCCTGCAGCTTGATCTAAGAGATCATCAATACGGGGTAAGGGATACTTATTCTTGATTGTCACCTGCTCAACTCCCGATAATCAATACATAAGCGAAATGAACCATCCTTTTTCTTGACAAACAATACCGGTGCTCCCCACGGGACGCACTCGGTCGGATGTAACCTTTCTCGAACAACTCCTCAAGTTGGTTCTTTAACTCCCGCATTTCGGCCGGGCCATCCCTGACAAGGCCTTCGATATCGGGACGTACTGTGCTCCAACTCAATCGTGAATTCCACATCCTCTCGTGGAGGCAAACCGTAACTCGTCTGGAAAACATCGGCATATTCCTCACCACCGGAATATCCGTCAACATTATCGATGACTTCTCGGTTTTGGCCATATAGCACCAATAACCGACACATCCCCGATTGAGTAATCTTACCGCTTTCATCAAATTAATGACCTTACTGCAATGTAAATGGGATTACCTCCCCGAAACACACATTCAACCCCATCGTGCGAAATGATAGTGACCATACGCCTACGGACACTAATGATGGCATCATGACGATCCATCCAATCAATACCCAAGATGACGCTGTCTCTCGGCAAATCTACCACGATTAGGTCCGCCGCCATACACGACCATGAAACTGAATCGACAATCTCAATCTCACGATTGCCGATAATTCGCCTACCATCGTAGGCCAATGACATAAGGCTCACAACTAGTAGCACTACCTGCATTTAGTCTACTCAAACATGACTCGGAAATGAATGAATGCGATGCACCAAGATCAAAAAGGGTACACACAGTTGAGATAGAATATCGAGTATACCCGAGATCATTCGGGCCTCGGGATCATCGGTCTTCTTCATCTCATAAATCCGGGCTTGCTAGTCCCAGACCGGACGCTCCGTCGATGGCTAAAAGCTCCACCTTTAGTCGCTCCCGCTGCTTTAAACGACGCCGATTGAGTGGTCTCGATTCGAACGGCCGATCGCTTAGGTGCCCGAGATGACGTCCGAGTAGGTTTGGAGTCCCTACGGCAAAAACGGGCCTTATGTCCCACAATTCCACGCTTATGACACGTGATGATCGTCTCGACACTTGGTGCCGACATGACCAAGATCCCCACGGTTGTCAGGTGATGGCCGAATCCGGCCGCTCGGATCGAGATTCCGCGGGTTTAGACGACACCGGAGGTCGCTCGAAAAGCAGAGCCCGCACGGGGTTTCTTGAAGGTTGTCCGACCTCCTTCGATCGATTACGATTCTTCGATTTCTTGCTAGCGCACGAAGGTTGCCGCTTAGCAATTTCCTTAGCAGTAAGCTCATAGGTGAGAGCTTTCTCAATGAATTCGCCAACGTGGTGCAATTATGATTAAGTAATCAAGTCTCATACGGGGTTTCACCTCTTCTTTGAAATACTTGATCTTATCCGCCTCCGAATGAATGATGGATGAGGCGAAAGGAAGAAGTTCTGAAATTTCTCGGCAATGGCGAGAACATCCTCGTCTGCCGAGGGGTCGGGGTGAGCAATTCCGATGCCTTGGCCTCTCGAGTGGGGCCGGATAATACCTCTCCATCATGAGAGTCTTGAACTGATCCCAAGTACAAGATCCTTCGGTGGGCTTCAACGATAACCACTAAGAATGTGCGCTCTTACCCGGGTAGTAAGCCGCAGAAACTTTGTGTCCTTCGGGACACTCTACCATAGCAAACAACTTCGAAATGCTCGAGCCAATGAATGATATCTGCCGGCTGACGAGCCCTCAAAAGTAGGTGGCCTCAGCGAGAGATATCGCCGATGATATTACTCACATTCCTCTCTTGCCTCGAGGTGGCGGCGGAGGAGCCCGCCGATTTTGATTGACGGAGTTATGCATTGTCTCCATCAACCGAGCCATCCGGGTCATTTGGGCCATCATGCCCCCGCATAAAGCGAGTGGGTCAACCGGACACCCTCGACCGAGCCGTGTCCTGCACGACTCCGATAGTGAATGATCGCGCCTGTGTGAATGAGTGGCGCTGTCCGCTCGATGAATTAGCATTATTCCTCGCGTTTGCACGTGTATTCACACGAGCTCTCGGGATTTGCCCGCTCCACGGCCTCGTCCTCCACGTCCTCTTCTTGCCCTCTCCATACTGAAGTAGGAAAGTCACATGATGATTATATTCACCGCATGAAATATACGTTATGATTATGACATGAGATTATGAAAATGAGCATATGCGCTCTAACACGGTGATTACATGAATGATTAACTGAGGTGACATGATTATCTGATGAAATTATTGAAATGATTATCTTGAATGAGTTAACAAGATTAATGATTCGATCTTCCTGATCAACAACTGAACAATGAAATGAATTGACTGATTAATGAGTTAACCTGACCGTCCTGGTCAAAATGACAATGATGATTGAGGATTGTTAACTGATGAATTATGAATGAATGACTATTGCCAGAAATTATACCATGGCATTAGAAATCTTACAGTTCTTGGTCTGATTGGCTCGGCATTTGCACAGGTCACACGTGACGCGAAAGTCCAATTATACTAGTCCGATGACGATGATTTCAAATGAGACATGACTTGGAGGGTAGTATTCAAAACCACGCTCCGATACCAACTCTGTAACACCCCAAACTAGGCGGATATTACAGTGCCGTGAATCCCCGATCGGGACCCACTGTGCAAATGAAAATGATTAATTAAATAATATTATTGTATTACTGAAACACATTATATTTACAAGTACTCCGATGAGGAGTTTAAGTACATTACACCAGACAAAACAGAATACTAGTATATTTTATATGGAGATAAAATACACCACCCCGAACAAATAAGCATCTCAAACGGAATTTGCAAATGAAAATACAAATGACGGAAATGATGAAATGACCGAAATAAACGGAATGACCGGGGCCCCTACTAGTATCATCGGGACTCGCCGCCGTCAACATGCTCTTCCGTGCCTTTGCCTTGCCGTGACACGAAAACAAAATCCCCAACGGGCCGCCATACGTAACAACAATCCTCAAGAGTTGAAATTACACAATCATGAATTAATCAAGTTATGAAATATTCTTAATTATGAATTACGCCAAGAGGAGTATCATAGTACGCCCGTAGTGTTCGTGCAAGTGTACAAGACGGATGACCGGACACACCCGTCCTTGTACCTAATTAGTCTCACGAGGTAATCGTTACTGTGTGCACACCCAATGTATCACTCCCAATACATGGCCATCACGTGCCCGACTAAAAATTCCACACATCCGCACCCGCCACGCAATATGAACCCGAAGGTCATATGAACAAGAATGACCATAATGAATATCAATGAATAATAATAATCCGACAAAGTCAAGAATGACTCACCGATACGAAAGTGATAATGAAGTGATTGATAGTTTTCAATGAAATGATTGGAACCGCCGTTCCTCGCTAATGAAATGATTATCCGACAATTACAAGTCTCAAAATGATTAATACAATGATGAATGAGTTATGATTATGAATGATCAACAACAAAAGGAATGAATATCCTTTTAACCGAGTAAGAATCAACTTACACAACACCGGCGACAATTATCCTTCCACGAACAACGTCCTAATTGAGATATCGGTCGCTCGAACAACCTTAAATAATACAATTACCAACAATCCGTTCAATATACGAATCAAACACGAATATAACGAACTCCAAAAGTCGATACGATTAAACCAAGTCCATAGAGGCATTAAATCAAACACGTTGTATCCAAACTCCGATTGTTTACAATCAAACCTCAATATACCAATATCAAAATCTCCAAGAAGTGTTTCAAACCAACAAAACATCTCCAATACGATCAATAATCCGTTATGAATATCCGAAAACGTGATTATAACAACAATTAGTCGAAAATCCCCAATTCCAACTCGATATTCAAAGTGTTCTTGAATAATCCCTCAATAATCCAATGAATCCTTATACAAACTCATAATCATATACATATCTCTTCATATAACATGATTATAACGTCCAAAACATCATATCTCAACACAAAATCGAAGTCCAAAGTGTTGAAGGAATTACCTCTTGAAGATACAAGTACTTTAATCCAAGAACACGCGTTAGATTGATTATCCGGCTTCACGATCGAAAGGAGATGAAGAAAATCAAACACCCAAATGATTTGTGAAGGAAAACCCTCCCTCAAGCCTTATCTCTTGGTTGAAGGTGAAGAAAAGGAAGAAAAATGGTGAAATCTGAAAAATGAATTTATAGGGTTGACTACCTGCCGGACACGCCGTGCCGATCGGGCACGGCCGTGTCGCATGATTGGCCGACACCGGCCGACAGGACTCGACCGTGTCCTCGCTTGACACGGTCGCGCGCGGAGGGCCTTCCGACAGTGACCCGTCCGAAGCCGACTTCGGCATGACTCGACCGCGCTGACGACACGGTCGGCGTGGCCGCGACGACGATCGCTTATCCGGAAGGGTTCGACCGCCGCGCTGCACGACACGGTCGGGTCCTCGAGGCGTAAACTTCGGCATCTTCCGACGAGTACGGCACGGCCGCGTGTCGACGACACGGCCGAGTTCGCTCGGCGTGATCGCCAATACTGAAAAATGAGCGGTTGAGCTAAAACGACCATAACTCTCTCGTCCGGACTCCGATTGACTCACCGTTTGAACCATTGGAAAGCTAACTCGATGCTCTATAATATTACAAAGATTTAGAATTTTTGGAATTACCAAAAATTAATGGTGATCTAACAAAGTCGAACTCATATGAGGAAAGTTGGAACAATGAACAATAACGATACACAACTCGAAGTTTTTCCGAACGGTGAACACGGTGAAAGAACATGATTGATGAATGATTATAATTGAGTGAAAATACACTGAGTGACAATTACAGACTGATAATTACTGAATGATAATGACTGAATTACAACCGGGTATTACAATTAATACTCCACATTCAATTTTTAGGACCTAATATTTTAATATATATAATTAATAATAATATAGTATAATGATGATAATAATAATAATAATGGAATGATAAAATAACATTAAAATAAATGTACTTTAGCACGGCAGTTCTCTAGGTGTCTCTAATTTCTAATTTTGTTATTTAGTCCATATGAGAGAGTAAAATAACAATATTGTCCTTATAATAATAATAATAATAATAATAATAATACAAAGAAAAAAAGAACAGATTGCAACCATACACCAACATCCACCGTTAGCGCTGGGTGTTGTTAGAGGAGGAGGTACGGTGAGCTGGGTGGCTCGCGCCAAACCACCAGCCGAGCTTAGCCAATGGCGCACAGTGCCGGTGCTCGCGCCAAAGGCCTTCGCGCCATAGCTAACAGCCAGCGCCGTTGATTTTTTTTTTTTGAATTGTTGAACGTTGGGCAACGGTAATATTGTCCTTATAATAATAATAATAATAATAATAATAATAATACAAAGAAAAAAGAACAGATTGCAACCATACACCAACATCCACCGTTAGCGTTGGGTGTTGTTAGAGGAGGAGGTACGGTGGGCTGGGTGGCTCGCGCCAAACCACCAGCCGAGCTTAGCCAATGGCGCACAGTGCCGGTGCTCGCGCCAAAGGCCTTCGCGCCATAGCTAACAGCCAGCGCCGTTGATTTTTTTTTTTTTTGAATTGTTGAACGTTGGGCAACGGTAATATTGCCAAAAAAAACCCCATTTTTCAAATTGTTATCCTTTAAAAATCCTATAAATACCTCTTTATTCTACCATTTTTCACACACTCTTCCAATTTAATTTTTACCTCAATAATACTCAATTTTCTTTCAACTATGGATCCAAACAATCCCAACAACACCTCTATCTACGACCATTATGATGTTTATTTTCAAAACAACCCGAAGCGATATATCCAGGGTTATGCGGCGTATGAACAATTTATAGGTATGTGTGATCAAGAAGCCGGGGGATCGGGATTGGCTATTAAGAGGATGAGGACATACATACCATGTGAACGAGAAGAGTCGGAACAACGTTTAATCGACGACTATTTTGGCGACGATGACACTCTTCCTAAGTATCCGGAAGAGAATTTTAGGCGAAGGTATCATATGAGTTCTACACTTTTTAATAAAATACTCAACGCTATTTTAAGTTATGATGTTCACCCTCTTCCCGAGTACTTTAATTTTTTTAAAGAACGTTATGATGCTGTCGGTCGTAAAAGTATTGGTCCTCTTTTGAAGTGCACATCCGTCATACGCCAACTGGCGTATGGCACTGCGCCTGATGCGTTTGATGAGTACTTGCAAATTGGTGAACGTTGTTCACGACAATGTTTAGAGAACTTTACTAAATGCATACATATTTTATACGTTGAAAAGTATTTAAGAAAGCCCACTTCAGCGGATGTTGAAAAAAATATATGCATCGCACAAAAAAGAACATGGACTCCCGGGAATGCTCGGGAGTATTGATTGTATGCATTGGGATTGAAAAAATTGTCCAAAGACCTTACATGCTCAATTCAAAAGACGTGATCATAATTACCCAACTCTTATGTTAGAAGCGGTTGCGGATCAAAAATTATGGATTTGGCCTGCATATTTTGGGGTTCTGCAAATAATGATCTTAATGTGTTATATGGTTCCCCGTTATTTGATGATGAACTTGCCGGTAGAGATCCGGTATGTCCATTTGTTGTAAACGGACATACATACAACAAAGGTTACTATTTAGCCGACGGCATTTATCCAACATGGTCCGTGTTTGTCAAAATGTTTTCTGTTGCAAGGAATGAAAAAATGTTGAAATTTAAAAGAGTTCAAGAAAGTTCTAGAAAAGATATTGAACGAGCTTTCGGAGTCCTACAAGGTCGTTAGGGAATTATACGACAACCCGCACGTGCTTACGAAATCAACGCATTGAAAAGAATCATGTATTGTTGTACAATGTTACATAACATGTGTTCCACAAATCAATGCGCTCAGATAACAGACATGGTGCATAAATATTCACAATACAACATTCAGACCTCTCCACTCCCCATAAACCTTTAACCACCAGAGCACCAGTAATATACCAAAAGATACTTACATCGAACACTTCTGGATTCCAGGATGATAAAATCCCACCGGATCGGCCTTCAGGCGGTTTGAATGCCCACTTGAAGCTCCCTCTGCCCCACATTGCTTTATAATCCCACTCTCTAATCACTTCCATTTTAGTTTCTTGAATGCAGCAGAAATCAACTCTATGTTTGATAATAATCTCCTGGACTTCTTTCTTTTTAACTCTGCTCTCCAAGCCTCTTATGTTGAATGATAGGACCTTCATTAAAAAACCCCTGTCACTGTCTCATTGTCTTTCAAACCTTTTGTATTGCTTCGGGAATTCAATGAGCATAATTTCTCAACTAGATACTCTTCAGGCTGAGCACTGGTGAGCCCAATGATTTTGCCCAATTCCCACGTTTGAATAGCTTCAACATTATGCTTTGAAATTTCGGCCACCGAGCTAAGCAAACCCCCGATGGGATTTGGGGCTTTGATGCGGTTTGCGGCCTCGGGTTGGGAAGCTGGGATCGGAGAGTCCATTTCTTTGACGAAGGACCGAAAAGCTATCAATTCGGCTTTGTTTAACGCAGCTTTACCTCTCGCCGAATGTTTCTTCCGATGAGGCTTGCGGATATGTCTGGTCTTGGTTCGGGGACTGGAAGATATTGGGTCGAAATTAGGGTTAAGGATAGGATTAGGTTGGGGGCTCGTGGAGGGTGGTTGTGAAATTGGCGATGTTGTTGAAATCGACGCCGGACATGGTTTGTGGTGCGGGATCGTGACATCAGAGACATGGACAGGGGATATTAAAGGGGAGCTCGATTCAATCTAGGGAGATGGGTAGTGAGGTATTTTGTGTAAGGCCATGGTAGGTGAGATTGGGTCAGGAAATGTTGAGTTTTGAGATGGGGATGCTGGTGAGATATGGGATAAATGGGTAGGTGTGGGTTGACTGGTTAGGTTGAGATTGAATTCTGGCTGCAAATTGATAAACATGGGAAGTTGGCCGAATCCAGGAGGAAAATCAGGTGAGATTGACCCACCTAAACTAAAATCCCTTTGCGTTAGGCCACAACCAAAAGGAATATCAATAATGGGCTGAAAATCGGTGGGCCAAATACAATTAATTTCCTGATCAACTGGGCCAAGCTTTGATCTATAATTGTCTATATTGGAAAGTGGCTCATGTGACGCCTCGGGACAAAAATTCACGCCGAACCCGCCACCTACTTTCTGGGGTATAGAGCCATCTGTAAGGTTATTATTAAAATTGATAGGGCCAACTCATGAAACTCCTTCTCTTTATCCTCGAAAATCCTCACGTGTTGATTGTGCTCCGTTGACTTCGCGTGGACCAAGGAGGTTGTTCTCCTTCTCCTTTTTAGAAAATCCGGCGACCGTTGAATTCCCGTGAAGCGTTGACATCTGGTCGTCGCCGTGCGCCTCCGCTGGTCCAATTGAAGCATACCCATTCAACTCTCCTGAACAAATTGATTCAGCTTCATCATCGGATTCCATCATTGAATTGGACCGAGAATTTGTAGACCATTCATCAACTTCTACAATTCTGATCTGAAATACCTTATCATCGACTCGGACTTTAAAGACTTTGTTAATATACTTTGAAATCGGGACTGATAACAGGGCACGTGCCCTATCTAATCTTGTTTTAATAGATGTGGGTTCATCCAACTTCACGAACGTTCCAAAATGAAGAGAAACAGTTGCAAAAAATCTGTCATTCCATGCGTGAATTGGGACTCCATACCATAACGTCCACACCAGCCTCTTCCCGCTAACATCTTCCTCCTTCCATGGACGAAATCATTCTCACCAATTCTTGAACCACTCATCGAGATCGTTGATTAATGTCTCAATCGGTTTTTCAGAAGTGTTTTCGATTAAAACGGCATCATCCCCGATGAATCTCAGACGAGCGAGACTACCACATTCAGCCTGTATCTCTTCTCCATGTAATACCCATGAAAACTTCATTCTAAGAATAGTCGTGTAACATTCGTTGGCCCATGGTTTATCATTAATCCCTGTGTTGTACTGAATCAGTTCTTCTCTGGGTAAGATCGATTGGGATGCGGCGCTTTTAGGCGCGACAGCTTCCCTAAATGATTTCTCGTTTTGAATGGACCCTCATAATGGTAAGAAGTGTCGTCAGACGATGAGTTTCTGGTTATCTGCTTCCCTTCGGTTAAATCTGGGTTTGAACACTCTGACTTTGTAAGTATCTATCCAAATCTCATTAAGCTTCTCCAAGAAAGCTTCTTCGTCTGCCTCTGCTATGAATCGAACCACGAATCGAACGAAGCCAAAGGCTTTGTCCTTTTTGTCTTTCTTCTGGGGACAGAAAAGGTCTACCATCTCCCCTACTGCATTAAACTTCGCTCTCAAAATCTCAAAACTACAGTCTGTCGGAAAGTTGTTAAAGAAATATGATTTAACCTCCTTCTCTGACATCGTCTTAAACCTGTCCCAAAAACCTTCATCCTCACCTTGACGTTTGCAGTTGTTCTCAAACTCTACCCGGTTATAATCTCTCCTAGGAAGGGATCGGTATGGGTGTGATATCTGCCTCACCGGTGGTCGCTCGGCAAAAGGACATCTACAAACTACCCCTCTCCCCTCTCCGTCTCTCACTCTCTCTCTAGCCTGAATATTCTCCATCGCCACTTCATAAATTCCTTTTCTAACCCTAATATCTACAACTTAACTATTTTTATGCTATGTTGATTGAGCTCTCTGAGATGATTTCTGACCGGAGCGTCGGATTGTCCATATCGAAAATCCTTGTGGTGTATTTTTGCTGGTTGCCCCTATCATATATGAGCCAGAAAGTAGGTTGGCGGGTTCGGCGTGAATTTTTCCGAAATTTTAAAAGATTGTGTTAAAAATGAAAATGAACCAAATGTTTGTGTATTTTTCATGCATTTAACCCAAATTAATTGTATGTTTTGATCACGTTCCACCGCTACACACCCCCTCGAGCTCCTTAACCTGAAATGTTTAATGAAGGGATGTGTACAACGACTCAGTGGGGTAATGCAACTGTCCAAGTTAAATATAAGTAAGAATTGATATTACATACACACGACTGATAGCTCGAGGACTAGTGACACTGTTTAACGTGCCCACATATATAATAATTATACCTTGAGCTTAAGATAGACAATGAGTAGAATCAATTGTGTTGGGTAACGGGTCGGATACTCCAAAGATTGAACAGGATCGATTATATAGCGGATTACCGAATATAACTATTACAAGATATATTCTTACGGGACAGGGTTTAAGGATTACGTGCCAACTAAATGAACCTTTAATTATAATCAATATAATTAAATCAAAGAACCCGAAAACCTGATGCTGCCGGAACCGATTTTACCGCCCAGAACAAATCCCCTTTAGGAACGTGATGAGTAGGCTCAAATCTTTCGAAACACCCTTAGCAATTGACACCAATACGGACTTATTCCACAAAGGAAAGTCCGAACCACTGTCGGCCGGAATAGGGACCAAAAAACCACAGTCGGCCGGCAACAGGAACCCGGTATTACCTTCACACTAACCCAGAAACCCCAGAAACCTCTTCTCGATCTCACTCACAGATATCACAACAAAGATATCACAAGATTTCACTCGGATTCTCAAGATGCAACTAGGTATTCAAAAAATTTTGTGTATCGAACTCAGCTCCCCGTCCGAGCCTTATATACACACCAGGGTGGGCCAAACAAATCTCGAAGATCCATTCTAATAAAGGCTCAGCGGGGAAATAAGGTAAGAAGATCGGGAGCAGGATACCGAGAAGAGAGGAAAGGGATCTCACGGGAGAGAAGGGTGAGAATAGAGAGAAGGGAGGCGGTGCACGAAATGAGAAGGGAGAGGGTTAGGGTTGGGTATTAATAGGGATTGATGGACGGTCCACATTAGAGGTGTTTTAATTCATATGATCGGACGGTCCCTATTAAAGAGGGCTGCCATGGGGCCGGGCTGGCTCAAAGTGGTATGGCCCACACTTAGGAGATATATATTTGGGCCTGGTTGGGCCAAAATTATAACATTTCTCCACCTTTTGGTTCAACCAGTCAAATTGCATTTTCGGATTTCGGAGAAGATTCATCATCGCCTAGTTCCGGGGTACCTGCATTTATACTTAAAGTAAATATGTTAATAGTAATCACAAAGAATACTCCATAACAAAGATAACCCCTTAATAAACACAAAGTTTATTTTATTCGACTGAATCAAAATTCAGTTTTTTCAAACAAGATTTAATTTTCTCGACGGGTAGACACTTAGTACCCATATCTGAAGGATTAAATTGGGAGGGTATTTTTTCAAGATAGATTATACGTTTAGCAACAACATCTCGTATGAAATGGAAACGAACATCAATATATTTAGTTCTATCATGAAAAACTGGATTCTTGCATAGTTGAATACCGGATTGACTATCCGAAAAAACTTCGACTTTATCCTTTAGAAAACCGATATTATGATAATAGTCCTTTTAACCATATAGCTTCTTTTAATGCTTCTGTTATAGCAACATACTCAGATTATGTAGTGGATAAAGCAACTATAGGTTGTAGTTGAGACTTCCAACTAATCGGTGCGCCACACAAAGTA
Source organism: Orobanche coerulescens (assembly GCA_033398695.1). NCBI lineage: Eukaryota > Viridiplantae > Streptophyta > Magnoliopsida > Lamiales > Orobanchaceae > Orobanche > Orobanche coerulescens. Next base: position 11,369,229 of record CM065803.1, read on the forward strand.
AACACATAAGAAGTAGTAGACTTACGGTTATCACGGTTAGCAGCATAAATAGAATCCACATAACCAATCAATTTTACACCTTGAGGGTGTCGAGAGAATTTAAGACCGTATCTGGTTGAGCCCTTCAAGTACCTTAAAAGCCATTTGACGGCTTGTCAATGGTAAGCCCCTGGGTTAGCCATGTATCGACTAAGACAACTCACAGCATAAGCTATGTCAGGTCTTGTGCTGACCATTAGGTACATGACCGAGCCAATGGCATTTGAGTAATGTACATTTTTCATATAATTGATATCATCCTCAGTTTTTGGGGATTGCTCTTTACTTAACAGGAAATGACCAGCTAAAGGCACATTAGTTGATTTAGACTCACTCATAGAAAATTTAGATATAATTTTCCGCACATAGGAATCTTGGTTTAAAACAATGGTGGACTTTTTCCTATCACGAAAGATATCCATCCCAAGAATGCGCTTAGCATCACCTAGGTATTTCATATCAAACTTATCACTTAAGCATTTAATGACATGATCTACTGTTTTCACACACGGACTCACTAAGAGCATATCATTAACATAGATGAGTAAGAAAACAGGGGTTTTGGAATCAATTTTGTAGTACAAGCAATGATCATAATTACTTCTTGAAAATTTGAGAGAGAGCATGTATTCATCAAACTTTTTATTCCATTGCCTAGGTGATTGTTTTAAACCATAGATTGATTTTTTAAGCAAGAAAACATGATTAGGGAACTTGGGATCAATAAAGCCTCTAGGTTGACTCATATAAAGCTTTTCTTCAAGAGTTTCTTCTGTTTCAGTATGCGCATTATCATGATTGTCAAGATCAGTTTCAGTTAGCACATTATCCGTATTGTTTAAAGAAATGTGCAGCTCCACCTCATTCGAAGCAGGGGGATTTTCCGAATCCGGTAAAAGGAAAGGGAATTCATTTCCGTTAAAAACAACATCCCGACTAATAATAGTTTTGAAATCGGGTTGGCCCTTTAGCCAAACCCTATAGCCTTTTACCCCTTTCGGGTATCCCAAAAACACACATCTCACAGAACAAGGCTCAAGCTTATCATATTTTTTATGCACAAAAGCGGAGCAACCAAATACACGAAGATTTGAAAAATCAATGGATCGACCAGACCAAACACATTCAGGATAGTTACCATTCAAAGGCACAGAAGGAGATCTATTGATTAGATAAGCAGCAGTTAATAAAGCCTCACCCCATAACCTTTTTGAAAGTTCGGACATAGCCAGCATGCTTCTGACCCTTTCTAGCAAAGTTCTATTCATACGTTCAGCTACCCCATTCTATTGGGATGTGTAAGGGACAATTTTATGTCGTTGAATACCACATTGAGCACAAAGTTCATCAAGCAATTGGTTACAAAATTCAAGACCATTGTCGGTCCTCGAGATTTTCATTTTCTTTCCAATTTGATTTTCAATCAAAATTTTCCAATTTTTGAACTTCTCAAAGACACCAGATTTGTTCTTCAGAAGGAACACAAAGACCTTTCGAGAGTAATCATCAATCACTGATAGAAAATATCTATTACCATCGTGTGTGTATTCACTAGATGGACCCCACACATCAGCATGTAGATAATGTAAAGTGTCATAGGTAGTAGGAGATCTAGGGGAATGGGGATTAGGAAACTTAATACGATGTTGTTTACCTACCACACAGGAGTCGCAAAACGGCACAGTGGACAATTTAAACACTCCTTGTTTTTGCAAAATTTCCAGACCCTTATCACTAACATGACCTAGACGTTTATGCCATAGATCTGTTGAGTCACCTTGGACAGCATTCACAAAAGAATCATATTTTGCAATTTTCACATAGAGGTTATTCTCTTTTATTGCTTTGAAAACACATAAGTTTCCTTTAAAGATTTTCATAATCCCATTGCCCCACTTACCTTCATACCCCTCATCATCATGGGTACCACAAGAAACAAGGTTGTGACACAAATCAGGAACATGCCTCACGTTCTTTAAAGTTAATAAATAACCAGAGTCACATTTTATCTTAATATCTCTTAAACCATGAACTTGACACTTTTTCTCATTAGCCATAGAGACAGACCAATTTGTCACTTCTCTATATTCAGAAAATAGCCTTTTGAAAGGCGACATATGAAACGTACAAGCGGAATCAACAAGCCACTCATTTTCACACAAGGTAAGAGTGTGCACAGTATTAGCTTGTTCACAAATTTCATACACCATGAAAATATCATCCACACGGCCACTTTCTGCCACAAGGTTGGCATTATCATTTTGATAATTTTTCTTAGGTTTAGTGCACTCGAAAGCATAATAACCAGATTCACCACAATTATAGCATTTACGGTTCTTAGGTCGAGACTTAGACCTACTTTTTCACTTGCCATTTTTCTTATCAGAAACATTATTCTGATGGTTTTGGCTAAAGTAAGGTTTCTGTTTTTGAAAACAATTTTGAGGTCTTCCCCTCGCAAAGTTAACCTCACCAAGAGATTTGTTCCCCTTATTGGTTTTTAACCAACTCCTTACTTTTTAAACCATTTATTACAGTATCAAGAGTTACTTTATCTCTGTCGTATTTAATAGCAGATTTAACATCACTGTAAGAATCAGGGATGGCATTTAAAAGAACAATAGGGGAGTATTCGTCAATGTTTTTATCACCGGTCTGTTTGATATCCTCGATCATTTCTGTAAAAATATCCAGGTTATCATTTATATCTTTTGAAATATCAAGTTTATACCAGAAAAATTTCTCAAGCAAAAATAATTTGTTAGGCAGGGAAGTTTCAGTGTAAGTCTCTTCCAATTTATCCCATAAAGCCTTAGCAGTATCATGTTTACCAATTTTCCGTATCACAGAATCAGACAGATTTAAAATTATTGACGAATACGCAAACTCATCAGCTTCAGCCTTTTTATTGGCAGCAGTATTTCCAGAAAAGGATTGATCAATAGCTTTGAAAACTTTTTGTTGAATTAAAATGCCCTTCATCTTTTGTTGCCATATTTGAAAATCACCCTTACCGTCGAAAGGTGAGACGTTAAAAGCCGAGAAAGAACCCATTTTAATACAATACACGAAAGACACAAAATTCAAGAAATATCATACAGCAAAGGAAAAACTGATGAGAGTCAACTTCAGGGACTCGCTTTGATTTTTTTGAGATTAAAATCCGTTTAAATTAAAACTGGAATCCTCAAGCTCTTGACAAAGACCCGAGGGACACTTTCGGTCCTGGCAGCGCAAGATTAGTGTTGTTTTGGATTTTAAGGTTTTAATTTGTTTGTTTTAATTAATGAGGAAACTAGAGTACACCCGAAATGACTCCAACCAGTTATCACTACAAATCATCCGAGGCAAGCAAACGACAAGTAACAACAAACAGTTCAAAGGCAACAATATACGACAATAGAACCACGGACAATAGCACCAATTAAGAAGAGGTTCAAGCCGATATACCTGAGCGGAAACCCGAATGGGTTATTCCGTACCACCAAGAAGCCAAAGGATCTGAAACCCGACAAAACGGGCTCCGATACCACTGTTGGGTAACCGGTCGGATACTCCAAAGATTGAACAGGTTCGATTATACAGCGGATTATCGAATATAACTATTACAAGATATATTCTTACTGGTCAGGGTTTAAGGATTACAGGCCAACTAAATGAACCTTTAATTATAACCAATATAATTAAATCAAAGAACCCGAAAATGCCGGAATTGATTTTACCGCCCAGAACAAATCCCCTTTAGGAACGTGATGAGTAAGCTCAGATCTTCCGAAACACCCTTAGCAATTGACACCAATACGGACTTATTCCACAGAGGAAAGTCTGAACCACCGTCGGCCGGAATAGGGACCGAAAAACCACAGTCGGCCGGCAACAAGAACCCGGTAGCACCTTCACACTAACCCCAAAATCCCATAAACCTCTTCCCGATCTCACTCACAGATATCACAATAAAGATATCACAACATTTCACTCGGATTCTCAAGATGCAACTAGGTATTCAAAAATTTTGGTGTATCGAACTCAGCTCCCCGGCCGAGCCTTATATACACACCAGGGTTGGCCAAACAAATCCCGAAGATACATTGCAATAAAGGCTTAGCGGGGAAATAAGGTAAGAAGATCGGGAGCAGGATATCGAGAAGAGAGGAAAGGGATCTCACGGGAGAGAAGGGTGAGAATAGAGAGAAGGGAGGCGGCGCACGAAATGAGAAGGGAGAGGGGTAGGGTTAGGTATTAATAGGGATTGATGGACGGTCCAGATTAGAGGTGTTTTAATACATCTGATCGGGCGGTCCCTAATAAAGAGGGCTGACATGGGGCCAGGCCGGCTCAAAGTGGTATGGCCCACACTTAGGAGATATATATTTGGGCGTGGTTGGGCCAAAATTATAACAAATTGTACAACTAATAAATTTATTAATTGTCACCGGACACTTCAAGACTTCTTAACTCTAATATTTTTACCATCAAGCCACTTTTTAACTCTTTTTTAATTCATTTCTAAAGGGAATCGAACTCGAATCTGCTCAAAGGGAAGAACCCGATAACCAATGGAGTAAAGCTATTGTGGTCTTTTATTGCTGGAAGTTTGAACTTTTGACTCGAATTAGACTAAATATTATTTTATTTTCCTAATATATCGTTCCAATAATTTTACATTCATAATAAATTGTGCCGATGTGAATCAGTTCGACTCAAATAGCACCGCTCATTATATTAATTGTCCATTAAAGTTTTGTTGGACGCTATATGTCGAATTTCCATGATAGTAATGACTTTTTACTTCTTGTTTTATGTGGGGTTAACTTGTCCAAATCTCTGTCATACAACTTGTAATTGTAAGCTATTTGTGCTTTACTTTGCACATAAATTTTTTACTGATATAGAAATATAAGTAAATTCACGGTATAAGCCATAATTTGTGATAATATTTATTTTATATATCAAAATTTTATATCTGTAAATTATATATTAAATCGTAAATTTTTTATCTCAGCTAATTTGTATATCCATTAATGTGTATTTATTAATTTTCATATTGAAACTCTGATATTGATAATTACATATTTCCAATAAAAATTTAATATTATTTTTTTATTTAAATCTCATTCAATTAATTAATCTTATTTATTTAAATTCATCCATATACATGTGTTTTTCGATAATAATTTATTCTAATATTTTGAAAAAATAAATAAATTATTGACATGGCACGTGGATAAAAAGGCTTTCTTTTAATATATCGCAGATGTTAATATTTACAGAAAATGTCAAAGTAAATTTCAAAATGAAAAAGAAAAATGAAGATTCTTAATGTTATAGGGATTTTCTTGGAAAAAACAACCTCCAAATTTTATTCCAATCTTGGAATCATATCTTAAGTTTGAATTTTTAGACATTATAATGAGAACTTAAGAAAGTGGTATAAAAGTTTTCTTTTTTTATTGATTTAGATGGTGGGATTCAGACTTGAGATATTCGATTTTGGTTTTAAAAAAAATATTAATTTGACTATTTTTCGATTCCAAAAATGCCACGTGTTTTAATATTCTTCTTTCATATGCAACTAGTATAACACCCGTGTAATTACACGGGAACACAAAAAAGAAATCTTATGTAATATATAATATGTAAATCGTTCATTATAAATTTCATAATACTTCTTTATAAACTACACTATTTGTCTGTTTATGATTACACCATTCTCATCGCAACAAAAGATTTCTAGTCTTTCCTGATCTTCACTCTTGATAGGGCTACATAAAGTTAACCATGACCGAATACGGGTCTTGAAAGATACATACCAATATGAGGAATCTAGTCATGGTAAAGCTCATAATAAGTGGAAACTGGCGTATTTAAAATTTAAATGGTAATCTGCTATCTAACGGGCTTAATATCAATTGCGGAATAAGTACTTTACTCTCAAAATTGTTCTCTGATTTTTTTGTTCAATAATATGGTTACGGATTTGGATAATTATTAATGATGTGATATTTCATAATCCTGATGATTGATCCATATTTTGAATTAGCATAATTGAGACTTTAACTTACGATTTCAAGATGTGATTTGGAATTCTAGAACAGTTGATGCTATTCAAAAAAATCAATTGAATATACTTGATTTTGACTTTAGAGGTCGCAGAGATTTTGCATATACTATCAGAATTGAGATATATCCGTTTGTCTTTTGAAATTATAGACATCACGTAATCATTTACTCTCTCCACAATGTTGTTTGTTGGCGTCACGGTTGCTCTTTTTTCATAAAATTACTATGTGGAAAGATACTTTTAAGTAAATAATAGTGCTTTCAGCAATGGCTGCAATATGATCTTCGGCATTGCAGATTAGTAAATATCAAGAATAGCAATCAAGATTTCTCTATCGACTTCTTCACCCACCCCACCATTTACAATTTTGAGGATTCATTCGGAGAAGTCCTTAATTTCTTATAGATGGTGATATGACATTGTCTATCCAATAATTAATCTCATATTCTTGGTCAGTCTTATGAGTTTGCAATGATGCCAAAGTGAAGAAGAACTTATACTTGAATAAACGATATATGTATTGTCCTTTAATACAACTCCATATGTAGAATTATACTAAATAATTGTGGCTAGTTTTAGTAATGTTTTTAGAATTTAAAAAACTTTTAGAAATACATAATAGATCTTGATATAACTTAAAATAAAGCACTTCTCAATCCTTATATTTGAAAAAAAAATACATAAATTGTTTGGATATAATTTAAAATACAAAAGAAAATTCAAAACTTTCAAAAATATATAGTTGATTTCAAAAGTAGATAAATTAACAAAGTTTTTAAAACTTAAAAAATAAAAAATCACTTAAAATTATTTTAAAAATTACTTCAAGTACCTTTTTAATTATATATATTCAACACTTCTTTCAGTTGATATTTCTTTTATTGATATACATAATCACAGTGACTAACTAATACAAACTAATTAATTAATGGAAATATATTTATATATTTTCGCGAGATTTTAGGTTTAAGTTTTTAGGGAAAACAATGCTTTTCGTCCCTGTAATTTGCACGATTTTTGCTTTTAGTCCCTACAAAAATTAAAATATTATTTTGATCCCTGTAATTTCCAAAACGTTCTTTTTTAGTCCCTGCCGTTAACCTCCGTTTATTTTTTAAGGAAAACAATGTTTTTCGTCCCTGTAATTTACGTGATTTTTGCTTTTAGTTCCTACGAAAATTAAAATATTATTTTGATCCCTGTAATTTCTAAAACATTATTTTTTAGTCTCTGCCATTAATTGTATATGTCCAAAAGTAACAAATTCATGAGTGCAGTAACCCAATTTGACAAATAGAATATGTCCATATAGCATAACAGTGCAGTAACAAAAAAAAAACAGAATTTTGTGGTCTTGTAGTATTAACCAAAAAGGCAAACCACCCCCATCACAAGAGTACTTAAATCAGCCCAAAAAATGCCAAACAGTCTAATATAATGGCAACTACAAAACATCCAAAACAACCCAAGTATTACTATTTGTCAAAAGATGAATTTTCGGGTTACTATACTCATGAATTTGTTATTGCACTATTATGCTATTTGGACATATACTATTATTCTCAAAAGCCAGTTGTGTCACCATAGTTTTGAAAAATTAACACATTCACTTGACACATGTATTACTGGTAGTAAGCAATAAGCTTACTAATTACGTGGTTTTTAGTTTCCAACGGGGTTTTTACAATTGATTATGTTGTTATAGTAATTGGTGACCTGATGGCCTTTGTGTTTGCTAAGTCATTAAAAATAAAAGGAGGTTAATAACAGGGATTAAAAAAGAACATTTTAGAAATTACAGGGATCAAAATAACATTTCAATTTTCGTAGGGACTAAAAGCAAAAATCGCATAAATTAGAGGGACGAAAAACATTGTTTTTCCTTTAAAAATAAATGGAGGTTAACGACAGGGACTAAAAAAGAACGTTTTAGAAATTACAGGGATCAAAATAATATTTTAATTTTCGTAGGGACTAAAAGCAAAAATCGTGCAAATTACAGGGACGAAAAGCATTGTTTTCCCAAGTTTTTAATATATATAGTGCACACTACTATATTAAATTCTCTTTGTTTGGAATTTATATTTTTTAATTAATGAAAACGTAAAATATTTATGTAATATAATCAATTTCTATTTATTCATAATTCATATTCCTTAATTCGTAGAAATTAATAAGGTAGGTAGGAGTTATTTGAGGTATAATTATAATGTAATTAATGCAATGATGATTAGGCGAGTAATTGATTATGTGTCAGCTGAAGCATGAAAGGGTGACACATAAGCACACGAAGCACCAGTATAAGACATGTGGCAGTCAAAGCATGAGAAGCTGCCATTTAGGTTCAACGTATTCTGCATTAGTATATATGGGAGATTTATAAACTATACATGCTGAGAATCTCAAGAAAGATGTAAATTTTGTAACATATTGTTATTTGAGCTTACTTGGAAATGAAATTAATTTGAAGGGATTAAGTAAAATTAACAACAAAAAATATTAAGAATTATCTAAAAATTAAATATTAAGAAATCTGAAGCAGGGCTGTCAAACGGATAATACGGAGCCGGATATAGCCATATCTATATCCGATCCGTCCGGATATTTCTGAATCCGGATACGGATATCCGTATCCGCCACTTTTTTTTTAATCTTCAAATATTTAAATGCAGGAGGAGAGATTTGAACCCTGATGGAGCTCCTTCTCCTTACCAGCCAATTCCACTTGGGCTAGCTGACCTGATTGTTGTGTTAGAAAGGAAAATAACTAATAACTAAAGATAACTTATACCGCATGCTTATATTTTAACATTGAGAAACAAAGAATGAAGACATGTGACAAAGTATTATTGGAAGTAACATGCTTATATTTTGTAATTATATATTAAAATTATATTAAAAATATATATTATATATAATTAATTTCGGATACGGATGCGCCTATATCCATATCCGTATCCGGAATCTTTGAATATGGATAATATTCGTATCTGTTTTTTTTCGGATACAGATAATATCCGCCTTTTCCGGATACGAATATGGATATTTCGGACGGATATTGGATTTTTCGGATTTTTTTGACAGTCCTAATCTGAAGGCGAAAAAAACAAAATCGATTATGTGTTTTCAAAGGAAAAGACTTAACAAAGAACAAAATTTGTCCAAGTGTTTTTTCTCTGTTTTTCTTGCTTTTATTTTACCGGAGGAATTGATTATATTTATAGAAATATTTCATATTTTCATTAATTAACAACACAAATCCCAATCAAGGACAAATTTAATATATCGGTTTGCACTATATATTAAAAACTTAAACCTAAAATCTCGCGGAAATATTATATATTCCACTAATTAGTTAGTTTATATTAGTCAATCACTATAATCAGATATATCAATAAAATAAATATCAACTGAAATGAAAGATGCTTGGGAGTATTGCAAAAGAAGCATTGAATATATATAACTAATACGGTACTTGAAGTCCTAATCAATTAAATAAATCAAAATATTCTTATTAAAAATATTATTGAAAGTGTAGAAACAATGGTTTTAATCATTATTTATAAATAAATCAATTAGTATATTTTAGTTTTAATCTTATTTAATTAATATAAAATAACAAATAAATGAAAAACTTATATTTACGAAATTATATAATTACTGACTTTATGAATTTTCAAAGAGATATTTCAAATATATAAAAAATTAAATTGTCTGAGTGTTTTTTTCCCTCTGTTTTTCTTGCTTTTATTTTACATATGTAAAACTAATTGAATATCACTTTTATTGTGTTTTTCTAGCTTTTCAATTTTCATAATTTCATAATTTCTAGTTTAGACCTATCTTTTAAGCGGCAGGAAAGGCTATGCTTGCTTCTTGTGTAGATTTTTTTTAAGCGGCATCCAATAATTTAAGTAAGATTATTTACTACTTATTAATTGAGGTAAATATTTAGGTAATTAATAAATAGGTTAGGAAATGATGAGGTGTTAACCAAAGCATGTGAATATGACACATGAGCAACCCAAGCATCAGAAGATGACATGTGGCAGCCGAAGCATGGGAAGCTACCATGTAGGCTCAACATATTCTGCATTAGTATATAGGGGGATTAGGCGGTACTCTGCAAAAGAAAAAATCTATTTCCTTTCCATTTTGTGAAAAAAAAAATTTGCATTAACTTTTAGAGTGTATTTCATAAAGATTATTTCAGATATCTTATAAGATAAATTATATGTTATTTGATCAAACAATAATTCTATATAGATCACGTCAAAAAAAAATTATATAGATCAGTCCGATCCAGCTCGAGTAGATAAAAAAAGAAATTTGTGCAATTTAATAAAGGAGTTTAAAGTAAATCTATTGATTTTCTGATTCTACATTCCTAATAGAGAAAATCCACTCCTTTAGCCATTTTGCCATAGTCAATAACAATATTTGTCAAGGGACTTTGTTTGTACAAATTCTAGCACAAAAGTACCAATTCTAGCAAAAAAGGTCATGGTTGGACCAATATGCCCTTACTTTTCAATAAACTAACCCACTTTATGTCTATCCTTACATTTTCTGAGTTTCTGGGTTACAACGTATGTATTTCGTACCGTCTCGTTACCATGTGTTGTTTACCTTTTGTGTTATAGTATCGTAACTGCGTTACCATGTGTAATCAGATTACAAAATGGTTACTTCTTTCAAGGGTTACCATCACACAATAGGGTAACCCAATAAAGAAATGATCATTTCTTAACGAGTTGCCAGCACAAAATAGAGTAACCCAATAAAGAAATGATCATTTCGTAACGAGTTACCACCATGTAGGAATGTAACCCGGTTAATAGTTGATCATATATTACTGAGTTACCATCACATAGAAGGGTAACCCAACTAATAAGTCATAATTTCGTACTGAGTTACCATCACATACAAGAGCATCCCAGCTAAGAATTGATCATATATAATGCCTAAAGAAATGATCATTTCGTAACACAATAAAGAAATGATCATTTCGTTACCATGTGTTATTTTACCTCAGCACGACATTGTTTGTCATGTGGTAACGCGGTATGAGATCACAATTTCGTATCTTATTTACCGTGTTGGAATATTGTACACGAGGTACCAGTAAGCGGATACGATATTTGTTTTTCGTTACGTTCGTTACCATTACATACATAGCTGATCATTCGTTACTTATTTTATGGTAACACAAAAGGGTAATCAGAATACAAAATGATTATTCGTTACGTTGGACACCATTACATACAGAGCTGATCATTCGTTACGTTCGACCAATATATCTTTACTTTTCAATAAATAGGCGGAAAATAGAGTTAAGAAATGATCATTTCTTAACACAATAGGGTAAAAGAAATGATCATTTCTTTATTGGTTACCATCACAAAATAGAGTAACCCAATAAAGAAATGATCATTTCGTAACGAGTTACTAGCATGTAGGAACGTAACCCGATTAATAATCGGCCATTTATTACTGAGTTACCATCACATAGAAGGGTAATCCAACTAATAAGTCATAATTTCATACCATCACACAATAGAGTAACCCGGAAATTCGAATCCAGTCTGGATTTCACAAATTCAAATATTTCAAACCAAAACCCTAAATTTTACAGAAATACAATAAATATGAAACGAAATTGTTTTTTTTTAAATTAAAAAAATAAAGAAAAATAAAATTAAAGGACAAAATAGAACAGATCCATCGTTTGTAATTCCAAGATCCATTGTCTTTTATTACCGCCGGCACCTCCGATCCCGACACCGGAAATAGATAGGGTTCCGGCGAGATCAGGAGCTCCGGCGAGTCGGTGCCGGAAAAAGACAGGGTTCCATCAGGGTTGTGAGATCCAGACGACTCGGGCAGCATCGAATTTCACCGGAGAAACTCATAGTGGCGTCGGACTTGGGCGAGGAACTCGGCGGAGGTCATCCCGTGCGACGGCAACATGGCTCAAGTGCGTTGATCAGCTCCTACAAACAACATAGTAACATGTTAAGTTTAAATGGTACACTTGGTAAGAAGATACAATTTCTTACTAATATACCAGAACCCCATTAAGACAGATACTAATTCGTAGCTGGAAATAGTTACGGTTACACTAATACGAACTCATTAATTCGTAACTCCGTACTAGTTACCAAAATAGATAGGGTTCCGGCGAGATGGTCATCCTCCGATCACCATCTCCATCCGTCTTTTATTACCGCCAGCACCTCCAATCCCGACACTGATGAATATATCTCACTATCACAACTACAACCAGTAACAAAACGAATGGATCTGAAATTTAAAGATGAGATAAGAACACAAAAGGAACAGATCTGGAATAACTTCGTCGGGGAAGGAGCAGAGAGATCTCGTCGGAGATAGAGGTCCTTCCTGTTTTGCGGTGGAGCGCGGCGGCGGCGGATATATCTTCAATGGATTGAAGCTCGCCGGAGATGAAGATGGCTTCAGTGGAGCACGGCGGCGGTGGTTAGATCATGGATAGAAGCTCGTCGGAGATGAATATGGTGGTCACCTTAGAACATGGCCGACGACGGGGATGGGTGGCGCGGCCGTTCGACATGGATGGTTGTGAGATCCAGACGACTCGGGCAGGGACAAGAGCAGCAGCGGCGGTCTGGTGGGAGGGAGGGCTCGAGAGAGAAGAGAGAGAAAATATAAAAGAGAGAGAGAGAGAGAGAGAGAGAGAGAGAGAGAGAGAAATGAGTGTGAGAGAGAGGCCAAAGAGGATAAATGAGAGAGGCCAGGGGGTAAATTGGTTCAAATTTGTCCTTTTTGGCTATAATTTTTTTTCAAGAAAAAACGTCCATTATGGACGGGGGTTGAGACGGGACCCACCAACTTGTGAGATAAAGAAAATATCCAGAATACAAGCAATCAGTCCCGAATTATGACAAAAAATGGGACATAATCCGGATCCTAAATCTAAAGAACGAAGTGCCGACGGCCCGGTAAAGAAATACAAGGTGCACCACTAAAGGCGTGGGCTAATGTGCGGACCGAAAGGTAAAACATCACATCCGAATTATGACCAAAAGTGGGCCATAAACCGGATCCTATAAACTAAAATGCCAGCAGCCCGCTAGAAAATACAAGGTGCACCATTAGGAAAATGTGGGCTAATATTTGGGCTCATAGCAATAAATCAAGCGGTAAAATATTACCTAAATCTAAAAGAAGGATAGCCAAGCTGGTCCATCCGTATAAGAGAAAGGAGAAACGGATGAGCAGTATCATATGTATAAGTCTGAATACCGAGGGACGATATGCCGAGATCAGAGAGATAATCAGCCGGTCTGTTGCCCTCCCGGAAAATGTGAGTGACTCTGTACTGAATGTCTCGGAGAATGTGTCGGATACACATAAGGGTGTGACGAACCTGCCAAGAGCCCCGACGGCCAGATGAAAGCAGGGTCACCACAGCAGCAGCATCAAGCTCAATCCAAACATGTCTCGATCTATGGGAAGCCAAAATCAGTCCAACAGCAAGCGCCTGGATCTCTGCATCAAAGCTCGAAGAGGCCTGAAAAGAGGAGTGGAAAGCAAGGAGTACCTCTCCGTGATGATCTCTAATCAGACCTCCACCACCAGCAATCTGAGTATCTCTATCGAAGGAGCCATCTGTGTTCAGCTTGATCCAAGGGGTCTCGGGTCGAAGCCAAACCACCAGAACGGAGCGATGAGTCTGGGCGGGAGAGGGAGTAGCTCGCTGGAAACGGTCTGAAGAAATAAGCCCCGCAGCAGCTAGTAAAGAAATATGGCGCTCCATTTGCACAATAACATGAGAAGCAAGAAAAGTAATCGCCCTATGCTTTACACTATTCTTCTCCGTCCAGATGAACCAAAGGATCAGACAAGGAATAATGAAAGTTGCGTGCCTAAAGTGTGTGCCATGTGAGAAAAAACTCAGGAGCTCAAAGATATTATCTGTATGGGGTAAGGATAAATGAGTCTAAGCGCCAAAATACTCCCACACGACACGAGCCACGTCACTCTCTAAGAAAATGTGGGCAAGGGTCTCGGAATGGTAGGTATGGGTAGGGGTAAGGGTACAACATGAGCATCTGGAGGCCAAGGAAACGCCCCTCCTCTGTAAGACATCATCAGTCAGGATCCGTCGCAGTAGAAGTCGCCAAGTGAACACCGATATCGTAGGAGTGAGTAAGGTAGTCCTAATGGCCCCGAAAATGAGATTAGTCTGATCCCTCACCCTGATGTGAGACAAAACTGACGACAATGAGAAGGCACCCGAAGATGTAAGATTCCAGCACATGCTATCCGAATCATCCTCGACAATGGGAGTCGCGAGAATATCCTGTATGAACTGAGGGGTAAATCCTAGCTCCTCACCTACAATGGACTCGAGTCTACCCGTGTCCCAACTCCCATCAACCCAGAGATCCTTAATCCTAAGGTGGGGTCTATTAGTAATCTGACAATAAGACGAAATAGGCCTATCCCCAATCCAAGTGTCGTCCCAAAAACTGACCTCCCCGTTGCCACTACCGAGAGTCCAAGAGATGAACTCCTGAGCCTCGATACCCACGCGGAGGAGACGGCGCCAAGGGCGGCTGACATGAGCTTTAAGAGCAGTACGCATAGGCGTAGAAGGGCCAGCGGAGCAGTATTTGCGGAGCATAAACTGCGTCCACAAAGACGTGCCCGCGCGAAGATGACACCAAAGCTTATAAATAAAATCTCTCGCCATATCCGAGAGACTCCGAATCCCGAGGCCCCCCTCGGAGATCGGGCGACAGATATGCCGCCAACGGACCCAATGCGTCTTCCTCTTAGAACCGACAGTACCCCAGAAATATCTCGCTATAATCTGTTCGACCTCCTGGATAACATACTGGGGCGGGTCCAACACCTGAAGAAGGTGCAGAGGAAACGTGTAGAGAGTGCTCTTAATAAGAGCCAACCGACCCCCAAAAGCAAGGTTACGATGGGACCAACCAGAGATCCTATCCAACAGCCCTTGCTTCACCCCAGCAAAGAGTTCTCGTCTCATAAAGCCTTTGTAAAGGGGTGCACCAAGATAGGTGATGGGAGATCACCCTGGCGGAAACCAGTAAGATCATGAACTCTCTGATGCCAACGAGGCGCGTGCTTCGGAGTGAGGATAAAAGTGCTCTTCTGGATGCTAACCATCTGCCCGAAGGCCATGGAATAGTGATCCAGGAGTCGCATAAGGTCAACGAGGCCATCATCCACAGCCCGTGTGAATATAATGATGTCATCGGCATAGGAGAGGTGCGAGACGGGGAAAGGCCGTCCGACAGTCCTATACCTCATCAAAGGATGGTCACGAATGAATCGATCAAGCAGCGCGATAAATAATCGGCGGCAAGCACGAAGAGCGACGGACAAATGAGGTCGCCCTGATGCAAACCCCGACTAGAGGCAAAATAGCCGACCGGGTTTCCGTTCACCAGAATGGAGAATGTGCAACTCTCGACACAGTGACGAATAAACAGAATCCATCTAGCCGGGAATCCCATCCTCACCAGGACCTCACGTAAAAAATGTCAGTGAACCCTATCATACGCCTTAGCCATATCAAGCTTCAGCGCGAGGTTCGGGACACCATGAATGTCCGAGACGTGGAGGTCGTGAATAGGTTCCTGGGCCAAAAGAATATTATCCGTAATAACCCGCCCCTGAACGAATCCACTCTGGTTCGGAGAGATGACAAAGGGGGAGGATAGAAGCGAGCCGAGTGTTAAGGATTTTTGTGATAATCTTATTGGTCACATTACACAGACTAGTAGGCCGGTAATCTGACCAACCGCTCGGAAGAGGCTTCTTTACAATTTGTACAAACTAAGTTGCATGACAAATATTACAATCTACTAAGCTATATGGCTATATTATGTCCTCTCTCTTCCTAATACACTGTTCCGGTGACTTTACATTCTTAGTATACCGCTGATTTGGATTGGTCCGAATTAAATAACACTACTCTTAATCAAATTTAAGTATTTTGACTAAATTAAGTCTATTTGGTGAATGTCCATTTATCACTTTAAGATAAAATAAAGCCCGTCTAATAAATTTAGAGTATGAATATACGTACAAAATTACGAAATATATTGTAAGAAATTTTACAAATATGTAAATATTTAATAATATCTAAAAGTATTTTATTTTATAATCTAAATATAGTTTTAAGAAAAATATCAGCCTATGTCAGGCAACTACTGACAAGAGATTTTTATTTAGTACGATGCAGCTGACAGTGACCACCTGCTGACCCAAAGTTAGCAGTTGATGTTTTTTTTGATAATTAGGTGATCCTAGTTTAGTCGGATTAATCTTAGTTTTTCAATGAACCCACTCCTAACTCATTGAGAGAAGTAAATCGCGAGTCGCTCGAGCAATTCAAGGTTCACAATGCTTTTTCTGTACAACCTGCGCGCGAGAAACCCTTAAGCGGTGCAATGCGCCGAGTTAAAGACGCTTTTGGAGAAACAATGGCTGATTAGTCGGCCGGGTTCCAAAGAAAATACTTTCCTGGCTGACGCGAGATTAAACATTGATTAACGGTTGCTCGAGTTAGCCCCGAGAAACTAGAGGATCATAAAGAGAAAAACTTCCTCTTTCACCCATGTTTTTTATTCCTTGGGCACAATGTCATCGGTCACTTAAGCTATGTACATATAACATGACCTATCTTTAATATACGTCATCTTTTAATTTTTATTTGTTTGTCAGTGGCATATTTTAGTGTATGATCACATTTAGATTATTAAAGTATCCTCACTATGAATGTTCAAATATACTTATTTCTTAAATTAATGATAACAATACTCAAATAGTGAGTTAGTCACATAGATGTTGAATTTTTATATTAAGAAAATATATTTGTTTCTTATAATTCTCGTATATTATGCGGGAATTGAAAAGTGATAAGATAATTTCATTACCTTATTTTGATTGAAGGCACCTGATTACGTTTTAGATTCAATTTTTTTTTTGAAAAAAAAAATAGCTTTTATTCCAATAAACGTTAAGCACATCAACTCAACATTCTTAATTACAACAGTTAGCTATAAGGTTGCCACCCAATCTTACTTCTACACAAAACAGAACAGACCAAACTACTCTTGGATAGTCTATACAAGCATCACATAGTTTTTGAGTTTTAGATTCAAAGTTTGCCCCTAATCTATCATTGTGCAATGTACAACACTATTATACTCAAATCATTATATATTTAATATGTTTATTTGATAATTTTATTATTTTAGAGAAAAAATACTAGTTGTGTGGAAATCTTAATTTGGCGGCTTGCTCTTCTTTTAGACCAATTATGATAAAAACGGTAATAGTAATAACAACGGCAGTAGTAGTAATAGCACCAGAAAAAAAGACTTGTGTTCTTTTACTAGGGCTGAGCAGAAAAACCGACAAAAACCGATAATACCGAAAAAATTGAAACCGAAAAATCGAATCAATAAGATATTGGTATGGTACGGTTCTTAAAATTTTGAAAACCGAATTATGCGGTTCGGTTTCGGTTTCAGATATGGATCCCGACTTTAAAAACCGAACCGAACCGATAAAACAGATGACTCTGCAGACTTTGTTTTTTTCTTTGTGATGGACTTGTGTTGAGGAGGAAATTCAAGAATTTTGTTTAATCTGATATTGGACTTTTTGAATCCTTAGTTATTATCATGTTATTGAAGTAGATTTTATTTTTATTCAAGCTTTGAAGTGGATTAATTATGTCTAAATCCTTCTATCTGAACTTACAATTGTCTGATTTAGCCCAAGTAATTCAATTTGGATCTGGCGCAAGCCCAACTTAAGTGGCCCATTTAATCAGTCCATTGACACTGAACCGCTACCGAACCGACACCGAAACCGATCACACCGAGCCGATTTAAAACCGAATCATTTCGGTACTCAAATGCTAGATGCCGACGGTATCGGTTTTAGCTAGAAACCGTACCAAACCGAACCGAGCTCACCCCTATCTTTTACAAAAGGGACCTCAAGTTTGCTCATTTTAACAATTGAGGACCTACTTTTTAAAAAGTATCAAATTAAGACCTGTTTTTTGCTCCGTTAGACCACGTTAGGACCCCGTCAAATTCTGTCCATTAAATACTAACGGAATGCTTAGTTGGCAGTTAAATGACACGTGGCAAGTGTTTATTGGCTGGTCAACATGCCACATGTCACCGGTCATCATCTCCGGCGAGATTGACTTTTCCGGTCGTCTCCTCCGGCGAATTTTTCGGCCAATTCCATTTTTTCCGATCAACTTCATTTTTTTCGGCGTAATCCATTTTTTCCGACCAACTATGGAGAAACTTTATTTTTCCGATCTCTTTGTTTTTTTGTTCGGTCCTCGGACTTTCTGTCTCTACTGTTTTCTTTTTTTCTTTCTGTAAAGTCGCAGTATCTGTTCGTGGAATGTATGTGCAGTATTATTTTTTTTTATTTGTATGCATTTGGCTGGATTTTTGGGTTTTGTATTTAGTTCCAGTATAAAGATCTTTGTTCTTCTAATTTCCTGTGTTTTTTGTGGTGTTCGGTTATTTTTGGTTTACTTGATATATTGTTTCTTGAATTTTAATTGCTTCAATTTGTTTGTTAACTATTTTTTTGTTGTTGTGTCTACATGATTGCCTTCTAAAATAATTCTGCTGGAGTTGATGCATTTTCTTGACTAAATAATTCATGGAGAAATGATAGAAGAACACTTACAAGCATTCGTCTTTATATGAGTGTTATCAGCGTCTTTCTTATTAATTTTATTATAATATTATTATGAATATTTTATCTGTAAAGCATGAGGTACAACACACATAAAGCACGGGGTATGTATGGAGTGTGGTTCAGGGTGTTGCTCTATCAATCCTCATAATTCATGTTTAGACTTACCTGAAGATTGGGGATTCCCCCACCCCACCCCCCGACAGTCCGGAAAAATAAAGATTTTTCGTAGTTGGTCGGAGAAAATGAATTATGCCGGAAAAAATGAAGTTGATCGAAAAATTCGCCGGAGAAGACGATCAGGAAAGTCAACCTCGCCGGAGATGATGACCGGTGACAGTAGCATGTTGACCAGCCAATAATCACTTGTCACGTGTCATTTAACTGCCAACTAAGCATTCCGTTACTATTTAACGGAAAGAATTTGACGGAGGTCCTAACGTGGTCTAACTGAGCAAAGAACAGGTCTTAGTTTGATACCTTTTAAAAAGTATGTCATCAAGTGCTAAAATGAGCAAACTTGAGGTCCCATTTTGGTCATTTAGCCTTTACAAAACATCAGTTAATTTTCAGACACTTCAAATGAGACCAGTTCTCAAATTTTATTTACCTCTTCAGGTTTTAGATATCCTCTTAAATTTCAGTCAGTTTTACCAAATCGAGCCTAATAATCCAAAAAAACAATCATAAAGATTATTCCGCTGGGATATTCTTCCCTTATTGGTGTCTTGCCTAATACTGATCATAGGAAGACACATAGATGGAATAAATTGATGTTGTTGTTTACTTTTTCATCTTAATAAACTGTTTGAATAACATAAATGACTGATTTACCCCTGAATATGAATTATAAGTTGATTTATAAATTATTGTTATTTTTAAGCCATATAAATGATATAATCCAGAAATGGCAAGAATAAATTTATTAATTTCCGAATTTTTAAATAGTTCAAAATTTTTTAGATTTTCTAATTTGCGAATTTAAATATTTTTTTTTGATTTTTTAATATTAATATTCCAGAATTAAAAATAAAATTACCTAAATTTCAGATTTTTTTTTTAATTTTGCAGATTTTTTTAAATAAAAATAAATAAGTTCCGACTTTTTTTAACCTTTTCAGATTTCTAGAGCTTTTATAGTCTTTTAATATTTTTTATTAATTTTACGAAAATTAACAGTAGTTTTTTTTTTGTTATTATTATTTATATTATTATTTTAAGTTTGTATTATTTTTCAGATTTTTTATGAACATAAAAATAAAATAATAAAAAATCTGATTATTTTAAGTTTTATTATTTCAAGTTTGTTAGTTTTTTATTATTATTATTTTAAGTTTGTATTATTTTTCAGATTTTTGATGAACATAAAAATAAAATAATAAAAAATCTAATTATTTTAAGTTTTATTATTTTAAGTTTGTATTATTTTTTTCAGATTTTTTGCTAATTAATAGGTCATGAAAGTGGAGAGGGGTAGCAAGTGTCATTATTGTGTCTTAATGGGGACAAGAGGGGGGGAGGTGACTTAACGATTCAGATTCCTCTTTTTTCATTAAGTCGTAAGTAAACACTCACTCATGTCTGCGCGATTAAGTCGTCCAGCCCATTAAGTCCCATTAAGTCGAAAGTAAACAACCCATATGTCTAGTTGTTGGAAAAAATAAGTTTTAATTGACTTTTAATAGCTAAAATATTTAATTTATGTGAAATTAAATAGTCAAGATTAATCTACCGTCGGAGTAGCTAATCGTAGTATATCTAGTTTCTTAAAATTAATTTTTGGTGAGTGAGAAATTAATGAATGAAATTAGCAATTTGAAAGGGTATTTGGAAACGAATGGGAATATGAAGAATCTCATCCCACATGGAATATGTGATGAAGTTTAATACACTTAATAAAGTGGATAGAGTTGGATGATGTACATATGACCAGGACTATGCACATAGACTTGGAGTTGACTAGACCACACGCGCGCACACGCCCGCTCGCCCGCCCGGCCAGCTCGGCTGGGCTCGGGCTCGTGGACCTTGTGTTGGGATAAACAACTCCGTACCTTGTTTTGATAATTGCCAATATACAGCAATAGCCAACAAACAGCAAGTCCAGCCATCATACAGCAAGCTTTCTCAAGAAACCGGAAGGACTCGAAATACCGCCAAGTATGGAAACTGTCTGGAATCTCCATACAGAATTAGAGATAGCATATAGTGTTGAAGCCTACAGCTACAACAATAAGATCGTATCATGTTGGATACAGCAAACAGGCTGAAAGTGTTAGGAAAATAAACACTTATTCAACCGGACTGAAGACCGTTGTGAAGGAATCTACTTTATTCACTAAACTCAGAACGTCGTTTGAAAGAAATATTTAAATACTAATCGGATAAAGTATTTAAATACCAACCGACAAGGATCTTCAGACAAGGAGCAAAATCCGGATCTAGCATCTTGAAAGTCAATCAACCAATCAGAATGGATTTTTGCTCACCAACCAGCCAAGAGACATATTTATAACGGATTTATTCCAAAGTTATAAATAGTCCATACAGGAGGTCATTGCGGGCGCTCAAGAATTTGACTGGAAAACTAAGAACTCAGACTGAGAAACATTCACGAATATATACGATTGAGAAGACGAACGACTGAATATTCATTATCGCCAATCAAGCTTACAAGAGCAAGTATATTTCTTTAAGCATATATCAAATATCCGAGAGAAAAAATGTACTCAGTCAACGTGAACAGTACATCATCAGCTCAAGATCATTGTGTTCAAGCTACTATTCAAACTAGTGATATCACCATTATTTACCTTGAGTAAACCTAGTTCCGTGTGGACTCAGGAAAAATTATTCTGACCTGTGTGGGACGAATAGGATGAAGCTTCAATCTGTGTGAGAAGAAGCAAGTCAAAGAAGCCTACGACCAATCTGTGTGAACGGTTGAAAGCTACAGTCTTTGTATCAATCCGTGTGAACGATACAAGGATAGATTTGATTATAGTCACGTAGTTGTGTACGTAGTGATTATAATAAATATTTTACTCCTGTGTGGAGGACCAGTGGACGTAGAGGGGTTTACCTCGAACCACTTTATATTGCGTGTTATTTACCTTCTGCCTTTAGCGTTTTCATAACTGTGATTATTTATAAGTATACATTGCAAAAACCCTCTACGCACCAAGCCAACATGAGAAATCCTAGTTGTTGTATTTACATCAACTCACTTAAACAAACTTTCGCTACGCACTCTCATTTGAAAATCGTACAGCTCATTGTACTAACACTTTTCCAAATTGTATTATGTATATATACTTAGTGGCCAACACCTTGGTTCTTTGCAATTGGCAATTGGTCTTTGTGGTCTTCCCGTAAGAAAGACGATCTATTGGCCCGGTGTGCTTGAGCACGAATATTAATTTTGGGTGCCAAGCAGATCTGAATTCTAGACTGTTGAACTCTTCCTGACTGTTGAAATGAAACCGTCATGCACTGAATGTGTGTATTAAACCCAGGTCATAAAACATGTGCATAGTAGGCTGGAGATCATCCATCATCATACTCGAAGCACATATACATTCATACCGTTTTTGCTCAATTTTTACACAGTTCAAGTTCGATGGAGCTTCGTTTCTGGTGTACTACAGAACCGAAGATGTTAGCCGTTGTATCTTTGGGAATAATACGTCTGAAAACCATTAGCACTATAGGAACGTAATTATCTTGCGGAAAGATATCAATTGCCTCGGCTTCAGATTATTATTCCTGTATTTTCATTCTCCGTTTTTCAGTTTATATTCTATAATCGAATTGTAAGAACAGTAATACTGTTAAGCAAATTTTCTTTTCCCGTTTTATTTTAATTTCCGAAATACCGAAGAGCAACACCAGTTTCTTGCATAAGGCATGTCTAGTAAGTACAATTTACCCAAGTGAACTGCGATCTTAAGGATAGTAAAAAAAATTGAGATTAAAATTTGTTTGTTCATTTGCGAAGTAAAATATGTATTTGGGTTGAGTTACTGGAGATTGCTAGATAATGTCTCAATAGTGGGAGTTTATTGTATGGTTATTTTTTATTTGGTTAGGTTGATTATTTTTTTATGAATAATGCCATATTCTTATTATCTTAAACTAATATTCAATAAGAAATAATTTTAATCAATAAAAAAATATTATTTGGAAAAAACAATTTTAATCAATACAAAATAATTTTATTCGGTAAGAATAACCTGAGTTTAGTAAAAACAAGTCCAGTCAGTAAAAATCAGTTTACTTCAACAAAATAAATTTTATACTTATTATATATACTTTTAATATAATAATAATAGTAACATACTAAGGGGGTTGGCAATGGGTGCGGGGAGGCACGGTACGGGGGGTTTCCCCTGCGGGAACACCGCCGCCCTTCACTGTTTACCGCACAGGGGGGGTAATTTGCGGGGAAGTTTACCGTACGAGAGGAGAGCAAAAATGGAACGTTGGAGCCTTAAATTTTTGACCGTTGGAGCTTTAAACGGCTAATTTTTTTTTTTTTTTGTGAATATATATTGGACAACACAATACCAAGAGACACAACAAAAAAAAAAGGTACTGATCAAGAAAAAAATACCGATCCAAAAAAAAATACCGATCCAAAAAAAAGTTATACCGCTACAAACGCAACTATATGGAGCATAAAAGAATTGATTCGACTTTATTGTTAGATGAGCCGTTCGAGTGGTCTAACGATAGTAGTCTCGATGTTTTTGCTGCCGCGATTGACGAAGAGGAAGAAGGTACGGCTGAGTCGACATGTTTTAACTACTCTCATGATTTAACTATCTCCTTATTGATATCTCGTGCACACATTTTTTGTGGTTTTACAACGCAACATCTTCTCACTGTAATCAAAAAGTAAAAAATTACTAAAAAATCCAGAAAATGATACAGAAGTCAGATCATGCCTCAAAGAACTCAATTAATATAACATAATATAGATAAATTATTCATTAACAAGCCACTAGCGAAAAAATTAAAAATATCAGAGGCCATAAAATGACACATAAGTCAAATCAACGCGAAAGTTAAAAAAACTCAAATTTAGTATATTGTAGAAAAAAATGGTGCAATCACAAATGTCGTAACGATTGTGGCTGTTTTTTATTATTAATTATGTGGATGGCAGAGTAGGTGATGAAATAAATAATAAATTTAGTGATAAATGAATGGTGAGATGACGAGCATACGCCCCAAATCAATGAGAAATCTCAAAGAAAAACTCAATTGAGTATATTAAGTGTAGAATATAGATATAGATCGATAAATATAAGGTAAATTAATGAGAAATTTAGAAAAAACTCGATTTTAAGTATACTATTATATAGATAAATATACAGATATAGATAGATTAATCAATTAGTAAGCCAATAACTGAAGGAATTCCAAAAGTATCAAAAAACCACAAAATGACCCATAAGTAAAAATAAATGAGGAAATTAAATAACAATCAGTTTTAAGTTATTCTTGGTAGTCTAGCTGATAAGTTAACTAATAACTGATAAACTAACTGGTGGCTGAGAAGCTAGTTTATGATGTACCAGATCAAAATTTTAAAATAGGTCCAAAAAATAAATTAGCCTATAAGCTAGGTAAATATATATATATATATATATATATATATATATATATATATTAATTAATAAATTATTCATAGAAAAAATTAAAAAAATTAAAAAAAAAAATATAAAATGATACTCCCTCCGTCCGCCACTCATGTGCAATAATTTCCTTTTCCATCCGTCCGCAACCTATGTGCATTGTTTATTTTTGGTAATTTTTTTACCCCACTCACAACACAAGTGAGTCCATTTACCCCACTCACAACACATCATACCAACTAAGTCAACTTAAATATTAAAACCCGTGTCGATCAAAAGAGTGCATATGGATGGTGGTAGGGGGAGTATATAAGTCAAACTAAAGAGAAAAAAAATAAAAGGATTCCAAATCAATGGGAGGCTGAAGTACCCTATTTAATTTAGGGTTCTACTAAATATACCAAAAAGTTTTAAAATGGGTTCAGTTTCCCAAGCCCATTGACCCTAGATACACGGAGTATACCAAAAAGTTTTAAAATGGGTTCAGTTTCCCAAGCCCATTGACCCTAGATACACGGAGTCACCCTTCTTACTTCAGTTTCCTGGGGGCATAAATAGAATATGGAGCTGCATCAGCAAAGTTTTAAAATCGGCTCTGCTTGGGAATCATTTCCTGACACAGCATCTTTTTTTTTTTAAGGCATGGGGAATAGGCAGAAGCATAAATATACCAAAAGTCAATGAAAATAAAGTGATCCGCATATGAGGAGTGGACCACATGACTCTTTTTTTTTTAAGGCATGTGCTCCCATTTATCTTTATTTAATATTTTTTGGGTAGTACTAAATATATCAATAAAAAGTCAATGAACTCAAAAAAAATAAAGTGATCCGCACATGGGGAGTTTAGCTCTTTAGAGTTGACTTTCTGTTAATGACTCCGTGAGTGACAAAGACAGGGGGTGCCTGGACTCTCATTTATTTTCTTCCCCAACACACACACAACTCTATATATAGGGGATATTGCACACACATCATGGATACACACAACTAAACACACATATACATCTACGTCCATAAATGTCGATTTTTAACGAAAATAATTTAACTGAAGATGCTGGATTTTTCACGATGACGCCAGAATTTGCCACTAATCAGGTACAATTATATGGTTTTAATCTTTTATAAATGTCGATTTTTTATACACTTGCAATTTATTTTTAGGTGTTCGGGTCTCGTGAAGAATTGATGGATTGGGTACAAAACATGGCGCACTCTCTAGGTGTTGTCATCGTCAAAAAAAGATCAAATAAGAAACCTTGTGGTTTCGTGTATAAAGTTGTACTCATGTGTGATCGTGGCGGCGACTATAAAGTTAAGGATTCAAGTAAAGTTTCTGGTACCAAAAAAAGTAATTGTCCATTTGAATTAGAAGGAAAATATTTAGATGAATATGATTCGTGGAGGTTAAGGGTGATATGTGATAAACATAACCATCAACCTGCACAGTATATGGAGGGGCATCCATATGCAAAGCGATTATATGAGGATGAATATAGTTTGGTTGCAGAATTGACAACGATGAATGTGGCGCCCCGCGATATTTTATCAATACTAAAGCAGCGGAATGTAAACAATGTGTCCACACTCAAAACTATTTACAATGCACGCAATAAAATCCGCATGGTCGAGCAAGTAGGCAAATCTCCAATGCAGGTTCTCCTGTCCCTTTTGCATTCTAATGGTTATGTTTATGAGTTTTCTACAAGTATTTCAAACGAGCTGGAAAATTTATTCTTCGTTCATCCAACATCATTTGATATTTGGCGCGCATTTCCACACGTATTGATGATAGATGCCACGTACAAAACGAACAAGTATAATATGCCTTTTGTTGAAATTGTTGGCGTAACTTCAACAAAGAAGACATTTTGCATAGCTTTCGTCTTTATGCTTAATGAAAGGGAGGTTAACTATACTTGGGCATTAAATTGTCTAAAGTCGACACTAGACAAGTGCATGCACCCACGTGTTATAGTTCTGAGGGGAGTTGGCTCTAATGAATGCATGCAAAAAGTCTTCCCGAATCTCGCTCAATTACTTTGTAGATGGCACATTAGTACAAATATTTTGAAGAATTGCAGCCATCTATTAGGTCACCAAATGATTGGGAATCATTTCTTTCATTGTGGAAGTTACTAGAGGATTCCGCAACACGTGCAACTTATACGAGAAAACTACATGCGACTTCAATCATGTTGATAAAATATCCACGTATGTTTTATATATTTCACATTTAATATTTATTTTTCTATGTCCCAAAGTTATTTTTTCTTATATATTTTCTAATCCAAATTTACGTTACTTTTCGTGTGTTTTAAATTACGTAAATGAGAGTTGGTTGAACAAATACAAGGAAATGTTTGTGTCATTCGATTGACCAAAGATCTCAACTTTGGAAATAACACAACCAATAGAGTTGAGAGCCGGCATGCGAAGCTAAAAATATTTGAATTACGCAAAGTCTAGTTTGGATAGATTTCGGGTTGTATTGATCGAATAGTGCGATCAACTTACATCAATTAAAGAAAGCTTAGAAAAAGCGTAATTGTCCGCATTCATCAACACAACATTCGGTGCTTCAAACTATTGCGTGGTTTTGTTTCAAATGAAGCTCTCGATATAATTCTTGGAGAACATAAACGATGGAAGGATCTTGATTAGACTCCTCAAATTGTGATTGTCGACTTCGCATGTGATTGTGGGTTACCATGTGCTTGCGAACTCTCAATGTATATAAGTCTGGTAAGTATATTCCCTTGGATTCGATTGATATCTTTTGGAGGAAGCTAGATATTTCACCGTCAACATCCGTGCAAAATGATGATATTAGTTGTGACGGTGAACTAGAACATTTTAAAGAACACTTTTACAAGCAGTCCAAAGTTGAGAAAAAAAGTTTGTTAAGAAAGCTAAAGGATATCATGGACCGAACTTCAACCGACATTCAAGTACCTCGAGTTCAAAAAAATACTCGTGGACGACCAAGCTTAAAGAAACCACAACAAAAAAGGGATATCGATCCCGTTCATCAAGATTCTCGTAGATCTTGTTTAAGCATACCAAATTTTGTTGGGTCAGATTCGATTAAGGAACCAGCGAGACATAATTCATACGTGATGGACTTGAACAAGAAACCAGTGATAGACTTGAATGAGGTCCCAGATGAGTTCGAGAGTTCATACGTGATAGACTTGAACGAGATCCCAGATGAGTTCGCGAGTTCGGATAACTCTTATATTCTAGAAAAAATTCCAAAAATTTTTCGTCCTTACATCACGCAGGTAAATGATGTAGAGGGAGATGGAAATTGTGGGTTTAGAGCGGTGGCTACGTTCTTGGGATTAAGTCAACATCAGTATTTTCAAATTCGGATGGAATTATTAAACGAGTTAGTTATGCACTATAACGTATACAAAGACATATTCGGAGTCATTGATATAGCACGATGCAGTACACATTGAGTCTCCAAGAACCCGGTTCTGTGCCGCTGATAAATGGATGATTATGCCAATGATGGTTTACTAATTGCTTCACGGTTTGACATTGCTGTTATTTTTTTAAGCGAGTCATCCAGTACGCTGTGCTTACCACTTTGGTCTAGTCCGCCACGATCACAACAACATAATATAGGTGCGATGGCATTGGTCGGTAACCACTACGTCCAAGTAGAATTACAAGAAAATTCTCCATTACCTCTTAACCATCCGCAATGGTTTCGTTACAAGTATGACCCGGCATGGGCCTTCCCGTATATAAATCGACAAAATTTGTATAATGAACTTTTGCACTCCATGTCGTGAAAGAATTAATTTTTTTCTTGTATTATCATAATTGTACTTCTCTATTTTTTTGTATTATCTTACGTAATGTATTTAATAAACATGATGTATAATATTTATCTGTTTAAATAATATATTTTTACACAATTTTTCTGGTATTATCATAATTGTATTTATCTATTTTTAAAAATAACAAAAAAGTCAAAACTAACCACAAAAAAAAAAATAACAAAGAAAAAAATCACAAATAAATGGCGCAAGGGGGCAAAGCAGGGCCTGGGGAGGGGGTGGGGGCAGCAGGGTGGAGGGAGGGATTAAAAAAAAAAAAAAAATATGATTGAAAAGGACATAAAGTTGGTATATTGAGTAATAGGGGTTGGTATATTTAGCCAACCCCTTAATTTATGTATGTGAATATTAGGAGTGTAGGTTCAAATCCGCAATTTGCGAGACCCTTAACTCGCTACTTTTTACCTCGCCTGAAGCGGAAGATACTAAAATGCGCAGTTTCCGCAAAATGCAAGAGGAAAGAACGACTAGGGGTGGCAAAATATACCGAAATACCGAAATACCGTATTTATCGTACCGAAAAATTATAGAAAATTCCGAAAATTTCGGTATACTGAATTGTTGGAAATTAGCGGATCATTATAGTGAATTTCTAATGATTTGAGAGAAAAATATTTGTTCTATTATCACTCAAGAATAGATACAAACTCACAAAATAGAAAAACTCTCAAACTCACTCAATCTCAACTTGGATTGTTATTCACTCTTTGAACTCACTCTTGGAGATGGGATACAACTCAACCAAATGCCTTGCTATTTATAGGAGTAAATGGTGAAGATTTTTCCAAGCATTTGAGGTCATTGATTACCTCATAACTTCCTTGTCAAACATGCCAACTAAATCTTCAAGGATGGATGGCTTCTAGATGTTGTTGATTTCTTGGTTGATGGCTTTCTAGATATTATTGGCAATGACTTTCAACACTCCCCCTCATTGTCAACTTTGTCGTAATGCATAATCATTCCGAGTAATTTTGAAACTCGTAAAACTTTGTCGCAGTAAGCTCTTCGTAAATATGTCTGCAACTTTGGTCTTCGGTCTGATTGGCTTCATGTCAATGTCTCCTTTAAGTACTTTCTCACGTAAGAAATGATAGTGTACTTCCACATGTTTGGTCCGAGCATGAAATCTGGATTCTCGGCCAAACGAGCTGCGGTGATTGTCACGGTGTAATGCAACTCCATCTTCTATTGGTTGATTCAAATCCTTCATGAGTTGAGTCAACCAAGCACACTCTTGTGCCGCCATCGCCCCTGCTCTATATTCCGCTTCGCAGTTGAAAGAGAAACGGTAGGTTGTCTCTTCGCACCATGATATAGCTCCCGAACCAAGATTGAATATATATCCTGTAGTCGACCTCCTGGTATCATGGTCTCCGGCATAGTCAGCATCACAATAGCCGATGACCTTGCTTTGTACTCCCTTCTTGTAGAAAAGTCCCCAATTTATTGTGCCTTTAACATATCTCAGGATCCTTTTGACTGCTTCGAGATGTGGCTTCTTAGGTTTCTGCATGAACCTGCTAGTAACACCTACAGCGAATGCTATATCAGGTCTAGAAAGAGTTAGATACATAAGACTACCTACTATATGTCGGTACATTCTTGTGTCCTCCAAGTCTTTCCCATCGTAGCCACACAGCTTCAAGTTTGGCTCCATTGGGGTAGATATTGGCTTGCAGTCAGTTAGCCCAAACTTCTCGATTAAATCCTTTGCATATTTCTGCTGACCAAGAAATATACCATCATCTGTTCTTTCGACTTCCAATCCTAGGAAGTGTTTCAGTTCACCAAGTTCCTTCATTTGAAATCGGACTAACAAGTTTGCCCTTGTTTGTTGAATCTCGTCTTCGTCATCACCAGTGATGATTAGATCATCCACATATACAAGGACTACTGCTATCTTGCCTCCTTGAGTTTTCACGAACAAGCTTGAATCTGCTGGTGCAACATGATAACCACTTTGGATTAGAAATTCAGCAATTTTCCCGTACCATGCTCGGGGTGCCTGTTTCAAGCCATACAACGCCTTTTTCAACTTGCACACGTACTCAGGTTTTTCATGATTCACAAATCCTTTGGGTTGATCAATATAGATATCACGATCAAGTTCCCCATGTAAAAACGCATTCTTCACATCCATTTGCCATAATTTTCAAGACTTACTTGCTGCTAAGGCTAGTAAGACACGAACTGTAGTAATCTTTGCAACTGGACTAAACGTCTCGTCATAGTCTATGCCATACTCTTGAGAGAATCCACGAACAACTAATCGAGCCTTGTACCGCTCAATTGTACCATTTGGACGAATCTTCAACTTGTAAACCCATTTGCAGGATATGGGTCTAACACCTTCAGGTTTTGGCACTAAATTCCAAGTTTGATTTTGTTTTAATGCCAAAATCTCTTCTTCCATGGCCTTTCTCCACTCTGGACTTTGACTCTTTGTAAGGCAGTTGATGTGCCTTACCATATTGACATCCAGCACACACAGTGTCATGTTGGATCTCGAGTTGAGGAAGTCCCCTCAGCATGGACTTCTGCATCATAATCTTCAGTTTGCCGTAATTGACATGTCCAAGTCGTGCATGCCATAGGTCTCCAGTGTCACTTTTCCTAGCCTTCTCAACGTAGGCTTCTTCAGCTGACATCACATAGATAGCCTTCATTTTTGGTCCTTCCACGAACGGTGTACCTATGACTTTCAATTCACGATACACTTTCACATCGTTCGGGCCAAACAACACATAATTACTCAAGCGATTAATTGTGGTACCGATGCAGAGTTCTTCTTCATCCACAGGACATGATAGACATTGTCGAGTTGTACTTCTTCATGTCCGTACCTTTGTGGCGATTGTGTCTTGCCAACATGGGCTATTGGTAATTGTGTGTTATCAGCTGTCACAATAACTCGATCTCCGTTGTACTTGGTCATACTTACAAGTTTCAACTCATCTCCGGTCATATGATTGGAACAACCAGAGTCAACGATCCAATCATTCTTGTAATCGACTAACTTCTCGCATACCGCAGTAAGTGCGAATTCCTCTCTTGGGCCTTTTCCTCGTGTATCGGTAGTATCTACCTCCTCGGCATAGAAGGAAGTCTCGAAATCCCAATCTTCTTCTCCTTGAGCCTCGTCCTTAGATGTTGTTGCTGCATTTCCTTCAACTCTCTTGGACCAGCAATTTTTTGCATAATGTCCTTTCTTACCGCAATTGAAACATTCGTCACTTTGACGATCCTTTTGTTGCCACCGGTTCTGACCATTTCGATTATGTTGAGCTCCTCGAGCTCCCCCTGACTGGAAACCTCTATCTTGGTTTCCTCGAACATCTCTTTCTTGACTATTGAATCTCCCGAAACCACGTCCTCGTCCTCGACCACGACCGCGTCCTCGTCCGCGTCCTTGATTGTCTCTTCTATTAGTGAAAAGGGCTGTCTCTTCACTATTGGTTGCTCGACTAGACGTGGGTTTATCTAGATCCTCTTCATTAATGAGCAAATTCTCCAGATCTGCTAAAGTAGGCTCGGTGGCCCAGCCCCGAGTTGCCGTGATAATACTCTTATACTCCGGCTTCAATCCGTGGATGATAATTCTTTTCATCCTGGTTTGTGTAATGCCATTTTCAGGATCTAGTTTAGAAATCTCATCACAAAGAGATTTCACCTTTGAGAAATATTGACTCACAGACATATTTCTCTGGGAGATCGACAAAAGCTCATTTTCAAGCCTTTGTAATTTTGCATCATTTTTCTTCGCGAAAATAGCCGCTAATGTATCCCAAGCTTCCTTCGGTGTTCGGACATCTTTGATCCGCTGGAGAAATTCATCTTCTACAGCTACAGTTAAGGCATACATAGCTTTGCTGCCTTAACCTTCCATTTCTTTAAAGCATCGTGGTCGGCGGTGGCCTTTGATGTGCGATATCGGTCGTACTGGTGTTGAGTTTGAGATGTCGGAGGTTGTGTCTGTGCTTTTGGCCTCCCTTGGTGGTGTTGTCTCGATTAGTTCACGATATCCCATAAGTCTTGCCCGAAAGGTAAAACTTCATACGGGTACTCCATGACCCATAATTGTTGTTATTGAGCTTCTCAATAGAGGTCGTAAAATCAGCCATGATTTTAACAAAGCTTCGGGACCAAAAGTATAGTTTTTGAAATTTTTGGGGTCAAAATAAAAATTTCATAAATTTAGGACCGAATTAAAAATTTTCGAAAGTTCAGGGGACAGATGTAATTTCGGAAAATTTATTTGCGAAATTACTGTTGATCATCTTCAACCTTGAGACGATTCTTTCGGCAGCAGACGTCGTCCGACGTCGGTCTTGTATTAGAAAATACCTCCGAACTCGTCTCTCGACGCGAGGAATCTAACGATATCCTCAAAACTGAGTTTCGACCACCTTTGTAAAACTCGAAATTTTCAGCCCTCTACCACTTCCGACTAGCACTCCAAACCTTTCTCCGATACCACTTGTTGGAAATTAGCGGATCATTATAGTGAATTTCTAATGATTTGAGAGAAAAATATTTGTTCTATTATCACTCAAGAATAGATACAAACTCACAAAATAGAAAAACTCTCAAACTCACTCAATCTCAACTTGGATTGTTATTCACTCTTTGAACTCACTCTTGGAGATGGGATACAACTCAACCAAATGCCTTGCTATTTATAGGAGTAAATGGTGAAGATTTTTCCAAGCATTTGAGGTCATTGATTACCTCATAACTTCCTTGTCAAACATGCCAACTAAATCTTCAAGGATGGATGGCTTCTAGATGTTGTTGATTTCTTGGTTGATGGCTTTCTAGATATTATTGGCAATGACTTTCAACATGAATTTTCGGTATGTTGTGTCACGATTTATTCATCCCGACAGGCGATCGGCTATAAGGCCGAGCGACCAAGTCAACTCTAGTCAAATCCTGACTAGCTCGCCAAGTCAAAGATATCAAACCACCATCAGGAACCTAGCGATCGACTCCCAGGGCGATCGCCCTTTGGCAGCTGGCGATCTGCTCTACTAACCGGCTAAGGGCAACCGACCTACGCCCCGAGCAGAGACGATCGCCCATCAAAACCGTCAAGGACTGGATCTCAGAAAAGCACCCACGTGCAGATCCATAAAAGGCGCTGACAAGATCTTTTGCTAACTGACAAGATCTTTGACCAGAGCCTGTCACCTACCCCACCTACCGGCATGTGCGCCGAAAGTTGTCAGTAGGGCCGCATGTGACTAACTCAGGACGCGTGTAAGCTCTCCATTGGACCGAGTAGTTGACTTCCAACAACTCCTGCAGACTTTTGAGGGGACAGGCCCATATGCTAAAAGACGATCGCCCGATTATTATATTGCAGTAAAGGCGATCGCCCGGCGTATCCAAGCCCTATAAATAGAGAACCTCTTCCTACTGGAAAAAGGTTCACATTTTCACGTAACTAAAAGGCTCTCAGTTCTCAGT
Organism: Orobanche coerulescens; assembly: GCA_033398695.1. Lineage (NCBI taxonomy): Eukaryota > Viridiplantae > Streptophyta > Magnoliopsida > Lamiales > Orobanchaceae > Orobanche > Orobanche coerulescens. The sequence goes on from CM065803.1 coordinate 11,403,046, forward strand.
TCTCAATTCATTTGAACCAACATCTCGGAATTCACTCTACAGTTCCCAGTTCACTGAATATACAGATCCGAATTCATTCTGACTTACGCTCAGAGCTCATTCTCTCACGTTCCGATACATCCACGGAAATACCGAAGAACACACACATATCATCAAGCTCCCGGCTACCTCACCGGAATCCATCTCAGGACTTCTCTCTCCAAATCTCTCGTCCAGAAGACGATCGGCAGGAGCAGCAAGTCTCCACTAGACGGATTCAATGGGATTCACAAGCCCAGCCCAAACATCCGGCTATATACTCGCCGTGAGAGGCGGTCGATCTCTCACCGCCGCGACTGATCATCACCTTTGTTACAAGAACTCACGAGCATCAAATCTGGGTTCTTAGGCAATCTACACGCTCACTAGCTAAGATAACAAGAAACTTTACACTCATTGTAATTGTTTTCTTACATTAGTACTTGTATCCCCGAATATCGGTATTAATAATATCTCGCGAGAGCATTCAAGCCCGGGACTAACAACCCCGGCAAATCTTGTGTTATTTTTCTTTCTCAGGGAAGTGCTCTTGGATTTGTTTGCTATCCCATCCATTCCAAAGAATATCTATCTCAGGATAATATTTTGGGTAGCAACAATTAGCGCTAGAAGAAGGGCATCTAACCCTCATATTTTTATTTCTACCGTCCCAAGAACACTCACTGTTCTCGGGCATATACTTGAAGTGACACTCACCGCACTTCAAAGAAAACCTCCAGAATCATGACATCCGCGGTCCATCGAAGAAAGCTACTCTCGAACCGCCGAACACCATTTCCGGCTCGGTCGAACCCCACCCGACGACAGGGGAAGCCGCGCAACGCGAGACTCGATCCCGCATCCGAGAGATGGCCCCAACCTCTCACTCGATCAGTTCCAAACCGAGGAAGATCGAGGAGGCTATGGCCATCTGGAGGAGCGACGGAGAGCATGCGCGCGCCCGCGATAACTCCTCGATCATCCGTCGCAGGGAAACGGAAATTCAAGGGCTACCGAACGAGCGATCGTCAAAAGCCCCGATTCGCGAGGAAAGGCTCTCGCACGGCCGGACGGATCCATATTCGATCGCTTGGGACGCGACCCATCCCGGCCAAGGGCACTCTGTTTCCAACCTTGAGAAGACGGAATCCGAATCCGTCACGGAGTTCGGCCTACTCACTTCACGCCGAACGCATGTCACCTATCCGACTCGCCCCGATCGCCGGGGACTCGACTCAATCGCCTCGGCTCCGCTCCGATCGCGAGCCGCTAATGCCAAAGCCACGGCGATGGCCGCCATGCAACGTCGGCTCGATGAGATGAGAGCACTCTTGACGCTGGGCAAGCACCGGCAAGAAGATCGCCGGCCGACCGAGCCACTCGCGGTCCACATCGAGCTTGCCCCCATACAACCAACGATCGCTCCTCCTAAAACACCTCGTATAAGGGGAGATCGGACCCAAAACCCACCCGAGTAAATTCCGAATTTACATGACCGGGTGTGGGGCATCCGATGCAACCAAGTGCCGGATCTTCCGTGACATTGGGCGAGCCGCCCATAAGTGGTACGTCTCACTACCACCACGATCGGTCACCTCTTTTAAGAAATCGGCGGATGACTTCACGTCATACTTCGCCAAAGAAGGTCGCCAGACCGAAGGCCCCAGCGCATGATAAGAATCAAGCGGGAAGGACGAAATCGACGCAGATTACATCGGCCGGGTAGACGAAATCATCCTCACCGGCGAACCCGTCGGTGATGAGCTCGCTCTCTACTCGGTCATGGGGGATTCACGGTCACTCTCCCATGTTCGGACATCTCTCCAAGGATATCCCCCAACTTACACGATCTTCCGCGCTAAAGCCGCCAAATTCTGGCCGTGCAAAGGCTACTCACCCTCCGCATAGACGAGGAAACGCCACCTCTTGCCCGGAAGATAGCGATCGCCAAAGCAAAGAAGGCGATCGCCAAGACACCCGGAGATCTCTGTGCTTTCGAGGACATGGAAGCCCATCTCCTCCATACGTTCAATGAACTCGGCACATATTTTCTATGCCATCAAGGGGCACGAAGAGCTCAAAAATCCAAAGGCGATAAGGGACCACGGTCACTGGACAACAATCAATATTGTGCCTACCACAAAGTCTCGGCCAAAGACCAACAATTGCCGCGACCTCCTCAAACGACTCTGGAGATTGTTTGAGGAGGGCAAGTCGATGACTTATTGGTTTAGCCGAAGCCCCGCCTATCTCTATAGACGATCGTCCGAGTCAAACACAAACAGCCGGGAAGCTCATACGAGCCGACCCTGGATCAACCTCGGCGATCGTCTCTATATGCTTCAATCAAGAGAAGGAGACCACGGAAGTCACCCCGATCTCCCTCCTTATTTAAGAAACCGAAGACTCGATCGCCATCTGCAGTTCACCGTCTAACACGATGGACTAAGGCACGAGATCGCCTCCCCGCACAACGTACACCGTCGAAGGTCGGCATCTACATGACGATCCAAGGTGGAAGAGTGCACCATGGTCCTCGGTGGTCGATAATTCCGACCGCTTAGGCCATGCAAGGTCCCTTTAGGCCAAGATCGCCCGCCCTTCGTTTAAATACGAGGCCGGCGTAGTCCGAGGGCCCTCCAGCAGATCGGTGGACACGATCGCTCGCCCTCAAAGGTTCATCATCTAACATGGTGAACTCGGACAATGCGACGTGCCACAACCCCGTCTCAACGTACACCGCCGAGGTCGGCCATCTCCATGGTGGCCGAGGTGGAAGCAGAAGCTAACAAGCCGCGGCGCGGAGTTGATTCATCCGACGCCGCCCGCGCAAGGACTCCTCTAGGCCGAGACCGCACGCCCTTCGTTTAAATACGAGGCGAGGCGCGGCTAACGAGGACCCTCATAATAAAGTGAGTCACGAGACACTCAATGTCTTCGCGCATCAAGACGCGATCAAGGAGTCGGTCCATTGAACTCCGCGATCGTGCACGGTTCCTCAAGACGGACGACCGTCCCCGAGGATTCGACAAACTTGAAGACCGCTCACTCAAGGAATTATTTCCATCCCCTTACTTCCAATAAGTGAATAAAAACAAGGGGCAAGAAGAGTGCGGACTACCTACACGACGATCGTCGCTATTCAACCACATACGGAGATCGTCATTTTTTCAGATGTAGTGCAGCGATCGAACTTGTTGTAAAAAGTTGTCTTATGAGTTTATCAATTCACTTGGAACTACCCTCGCAACGATCTCTCCTCACACATTTGTACAAAGTCAAACAAAGACTTAAAAATAACCATTCATTCAAGTTATGAGTCAGAAAGACAAACGCTCATTTCATTACTTGAAAAAAAAAAAAAAAAAAAAAATAAAGTACATGATCGCCCGAAGGCCTAAGTGCTACAAAAAAGAAAGCTACAAACTACAAAGAAAGTAAGCTAAAAACGTCAAAAAGGAAGCGCCTCAGGCCCCTGCCGGGCCTTCGCCATCAGCATTCGGCGCGGTTCCCTCATCCTCCGGAGCATCGGGATGAGCAAGACTGTCTGGAGACGGAAACCAGCTCAAATCCACGCCGATGTCCGCCAGGTCCAAGATCGGCAAGGAGAAAGCCGAATTGAGAGGATGCTCCAATGCATATGACTTGAACTTCTCGGCAAGAGGACCGACCTCCAAGCCTCCCTTCTTAGCCGCTCGGATCGAGTCGGCGAACGCCAAGTAATAGGCGAACTCGCTGACATACTCCAAATTTTGGAAGGGATCGGCCTTGGTCGCCTCGACCTCTCCTCTCAGCTCGGCCATCGCACATTGCGATCCACGGAGCTCGGCCTCCCTCGCGGCCGACCTTCTCTTTCGCCTCCGCCACTCGCTCATCGCCCGAGCGATCGTCACCTGCTCGCGATCGGCCTCCTCAAGAACATTCCTCGCCCGGATGGCACTGCATCTGGTCCCGAAACCGGCCGACCGCCATTCGAACTTCTCGGTCTCCCTCTTCTCCGGCTCAAGCTCAAGGCTCGCCCGCTTGGCCGCCTCAAGGAGTCCTCTCCATCGCCGCAATCTTGTCGGCAAACTCGGCGTTCTCTTTTCCGAGCCGCCTCAAGATCCTCTGAAGGCGAATAGTGGAGGGCCGCCTCAAACTCTGGCGGCACTGGACGGCCATGGTCGCCGCCTCAAGAGAAAGGGCGACAACGGCATCCATCGAACTCGACGATCGCAGCCGGCGATCGCATCCAAATCGATTGTCCACGCCTTCGGCAAGGCGGAAGCACCTTGCTCACATAGGGAGGAATGTCGCAGAATGGCGAGGAGATCGACTCGCCAGAAAATCCACGACCATCGGTGGACAAGACGGGTCTTTGCGACGGATCCTGCACCAAAACACCAAGGTTAATACAACTCCTACGCAGATGTAATTGTCAACACAGAAATGCTATCTACCTCTCAGCCTTCTCGGGATCCCGACCGAAAAACGGTTTCCCTCGAGGAGTTTCCGCATCCGCGATCGCCGTCTCCCGCAGAAAAGCCGCAGAGGGCGGCTCGCGCTCCGGAGCAACGATGGTGATCGGAGGCGCGGCAATCGGCACTTCATCGCCCGGGGCAGGAAACGAAGTCTCTTGCGGCCTCGGCCTCTTGCGATTCGCCCGAAGCCCCTCCTCCGGGATTTCCTCCTCAACCTCGACCTGCTCTACGCGAGGCTCCGGCTCCGCACGAGGCACCGCCTCTGGAACTATAGGCAATGCGACGGGTGGAACCCGAGTCGACCTCTTCGACTTGAGACGGCCTAGGACTCCTGGGTTCGACATAGCGATCTCCTCCGGAGGCTCCAAAAAGCGAGGGAAACGAACCTCTGCAGTTAAAAACGATCGACTAACGGTCAGACACTATCTTCAAGTAAGGCGATCGCCTAAAAATTGAAGGTCGCATAAAGTCATACCTGGCACCGCGAGATGTCTCGGGAAGCGGAATAGTCGAGCCGACAACCAGCGACTCTCCTTGTTGATCCGAGTGGCGTCTAGGTCGTCGTCCGACAAGCTCCTAATTCGCTCCCAAACAACGAGGAAGTCGAAAGGCAGCTCCTCGATCGCCGGGATATGAAAGCCTGCAAAACAGAAATCAAATTAGATCACCCAACACGCATCAGCGAAGGGAGAGTCTAAACCCTTACAGGATTCCTCTCCCGAAATTCGTGGGGATCTCCGGTTCGCTGTGGATTGTCGCCGCGAAGCTCTCCACTTGCCGACCCGTAACCACTTCGTCGATCGCCCGTATCTTATTCGAACTCCTTGAATCACCGGCCAGATCGGCCTTGAATATGGTAACCGCCGACCAACCCTCTATGAGCCGTCGGTTTAAACAAATAGTTCATCTCCAACGGCGACGGAGGCAGTACAGGCGGTGACCGCCAAAAAGGGTGAGAGTGCATATGATTTGGAGCCGGGCGTTCGGCGTCGGTGAAGTGGCGCCACATTCCAAGCGGCCAGATGGGAGACCGCAAGGACGAGAGGGAAGCGCGGCCGGCCTCCATAACGGCCTCACTCACTGCGACCATACCCATCGGGAGGCCGGGTCGGCTCGTTCATTCTCCGCGGGCGCAAACATGTCCACATACGAAGGGACATGGAATCTTGTCCTCAGACGGCGGATCTCTCACGGACGTCGAGCTCGTATTTGGCCGAGCGACCACAACGATCATTGCGCGCACGACATGCTGACCGCTTGGGGAGCACATAGGGATAAGCGACCGAATATCCCCGAAATCGAATCGCGGAATAGACCGGCCAATCTATCCATTATTTCAAGCAAAGGCCCTATAGGCCCGTCCAAAATCACTATGTTGCTCCCAATAAGCCCCGATCGCGGATCTCTCTCGATCTGCGATCGTCTCTCCTCGCCACCGACTCCTAGCAACATCGGCCTCATTGAACAAAGCCTCAACTTCGGCCGATTCCGGCTCGAATGGCTTCACTGCCGTCTCAGTGGAAGGCGGAAGTAGTTTCTCCTGGGCGGTCGATGTCCCGCGGCGTAACAGTTCCCGCTCCAAACGACGATGAGGTTCGGCCATTTTGAGTTAGAAAGGAAGAGAAGGATTTTTCTTACCCTAAAGTGAAATCAATCGACGATCGGCGCTTAGATCTTCAAAAATTCGGCCAGGACCTTCCTTCTCCAAAGCGTACGCGTGAGTGAGATCAGCCCCGCGCCCTTTTATAGGAGAAAGCAGGACCCGATTGCAATAAAGGAAAACCTCGGGGTCGGATCTCAAACGGCGCACCCTGACCCTCGAGACCCGCGTACGCGTCTTTTCGAGGACGCGTCAGCCGAGGAGTCATTAATGACCGTTGGAGTCCTCCAGTAGAAGCCTGACACGTGCGCGGAGACTTTTCAACGCCCGTTGCTTTTTCCCACGCAGTTCAGCGGCCAACAAGGTCGTCCGAAACTCAGGATATATCAGCTCAAAGACGATCGCCAGTTCAATAAAACACTCAGTCGCTCGTCAAAAATTCAGCGATCGCCAAGAAAGCCATCTCACCCCACGTTTCCAACGTATGAGCGAGCTGGGGGGCAATTGTTGTGTCACGATTTATTCATCCCGACAGGCGATCGGCTATAAGGCCGAGCGACCAAGTCAACTCTAGTCAAATCCTGACTAGCTCGCCAAGTCAAAGATATCAAACCACCATCAGGAACCTAGCGATCGACTCCCAGGGCGATCGCCCTTTGGCAGCTGGCGATCTGCTCTACTAACCGGCTAAGGGCAACCGACCTACGCCCCGAGCAGAGATGATCGCCCATCAAAACCGTCAAGGACTGGATCTCAGAAAAGCACCCACGTGCAGATCCATAAAAGGCGCTGACAAGATCTTTTGCTAACTGACAAGATCTTTGACCAGAGCCTGTCACCTACCCCACCTACCGGCATGTGCGCTGAAAGTTGTCAGTAGGGCCGCATGTGACTAACTCAGGACGCGTGTAAGCTCTCCATTGGACCGAGTAGTTGACTTCCAACAACTCCTGCAGACTTTTGAGGGGACAGGCCCATATGCTAAAAGACGATCGCCCGATTATTATATTGCAGTAAAGGCGATCGCCCGGCGTATCCAAGCCCTATAAATAGAGAACCTCTTCCTACTGGAAAAAGGTTCACATTTTCACGTAACTAAAAGGCTCTCAGTTCTCAGTTCTCAATTCATTTGAACCAACATCTCGGAATTCACTCTACAGTTCCCAGTTCACTGAATATACAGATCCGAATTCATTCTGACTTACGCTCAGAGCTCATTCTCTCACGTTCCGATACATCCACGGAAATACCGAAGAACACACACATATCATCAAGCTCCCGGCTACCTCACCGGAATCCATCTCAGGACTTCTCTCTCCAAATCTCTCGTCCAGAAGACGATCGGCAGGAGCAGCAAGTCTCCACTAGACGGATTCCAAGGGATTCACAAGCCCAAAAGCCCAAACATCCGGCTATATACTCGCCGTGAGAGGCGGTCGATCTCTCACCGCCGCGACTGTTCATCACCTTTGTTACAAGAACTCACAGAGCATCAAATCTGGTTCTTCCGGCAATCTACACGCTCACTAGCTAAGATAACAAGAAACTTTACACTCATTGTAATTGTTTTCTTACATTAGTACTTGTATCCCCGAATATCGGTATTAATAATATCTCGCGAGAGCATTCAAGCCCGGGACTAACAACCCCGGCAAATCTTGTGTTATTTTTCTTTCTCACGGAAGTGCTCTTGCATTTGTTTGCTATCCCATCCATTCCAGCAATATCTATCTCCGGATAATATTTTGGGTAGCAACACGGTACGGTAACGGTATGAAACTTTTTTATTTTCGGTATTCCGGTATATACCGAAATACCCAAAAAAAATCGGTATTTCAATATATATATCGGTATATCGATATTTTCGGTATTTTACTTGTTCGGTATTTCGGTATATATCGGTATATCAAGATTTTTTCGATATTTTGGTAATTCGGTATTTCGATAAGTTCGGTATATACCGATACCGAAATAAAATTCGGTATACCGAAATTTCGGTACGGTATCGGTATGGACCGAATGCCATACCGAAATTTCGGTATACCGGATTTCGGTATACCGAAACATTCGGTACGGTATCGGTATGAATTTTGTTGTACCGAAACTTTCGGTACGGTATACGGTATTGGGAAAAAACTTCGGTACGGTACGATATACCACCCCTAAGAGCAACACTAAACCACAGATAATGGTCAAAACTGCCGGAAACAAAAAAATAAGCTGGTTTTTTTATTCTTGATAAAATTTTCGAGATGATACGGATTTTAAGAAAAATTGGTCTAAAAGTAATTTTAATAGAAGAAAAATCTCATGACTTGAGAAGAAAAAAGAAAAAGAAAAATCTTTTGTAATTGAGGCAAATTTCAGACTGACGGAGGGAGTACGAATTTATTTATGCCATATACGGGATTATTCAAATAAAATCAAAACATAAATTAGATTAATTTATTTCTGCATAAGATAAATTAATTGAGGAAAGTAATTTTAAAATATTAGTTCTCTAAGTTGATCTAATAAATATTAAACATAATCATGAAGACTGAGGAGAGAGAAGAAAATACACATATGTGCGAAATTTAAATAATATATATATATATATATGAAATTAAGATGAAAGATATTTTTGTAAGTATATTTAAATAACTGATGAAAGAAAAAAAAATATTTTAGGCTCTTTTAATATCTTAGAATAGAAACGTATTTTATATTATCTTCGAACAAAAATATATCAATTTGTCAACTAAGACTCTGCTCTTTTCGGCTTAATTTCATCACAATTGATTCGATTCTGGCAAACTCAGCTTATTTCATTGATTCAGCTCAAAGACATTCATTTCATTCAGCTTTATAATCAATATTATTATTGTTGTTATCATGATTATTATTGTTGTTGTGATACAAATAATTTTTTGATTGTTGTATATTTTTTCTATGTGATGATATTATTATTTTATATTAATATTATATATAATAATTAGTATAATAATAATTATTATTATTATTATGATTATTATTGTTGTTATATGTGTATTTGATATCTAATGTTACTATTGTATTTAGTAACTTCAGTGGCTAGCAGAGCTGTTCAACATCCTCCTCAGAGGTTCTAAGATGCCGACGGAGTGGAGGCATAGTATTGTCATGCCAATTTTCAAGAACAAAGGCGATTCTCAGAGTTGTAGTAACTATAGGGGTATTAAACTCCTCAGTCATACTATGAAACTTTGGAAAAGAGTGGTGGAATGCAGGGTTAGAAGAGAAGTTGAGATCTCAGAGAACAAATTTGGCTTCATGCCGGGGAGGTCCACGACTGAGGCCATTCATCTCGTCAGACGCCTTATGGAGAAGTTTAGAGAGCGGCGTAAGGACCTCCATATGGTGTTCATAGATCTAGAGAAGGCTTATGATAGCATTCCGCGCGATGTTATTTGGAGGAGCCTAATAGAGAGGAGGGTGTCGTTACCGTTCGTTAGAGCGATCCAAGACATGTACTCCCAAGCTAGGACGTGCGTTAGGACCCCAGTTGGTAACACCCAGTATTTCTCGGTTGAGATAGGGCTACACCAGGGGTCGGCGCTAAGCCCTCTTCTCTTCGCTCTAATCCTTGACGTCATTTCGCTGGGGATACAAGATGGCGTCCCGTGGTGCATGCTTTTTGCTGACGATATTGTGTTAGTGGCGGAGTCGAAGAGGGAGGTGAACTCGAAGTTGGAGCTATGGAGGTCTAAGTTAGAATCTCAAAGCTTGCGTGTGAGCCGGTCTAAGACCGAGTATCTCTGGTGTAACTTTAGTGGTGAGGCCAACGAGGAAGATGTAGAGGTTATGATTGCGGATCATATCGTACCCCGTACGGATAAGTTCAAGTATTTGGGTTCGATCATTCAGAAGGAAGGTGAGTGTGAAGATGATGTCACTCATCGCATCAAGGCGGGGTGGCTAAGATGGAGAGCAGCGACAGGGGTCCTGTGCGACAAGAAAGTCCCTCTAAGGTTGAAGGGTAAATTCTATAGAGCGGCAATCCGACCTGCAATGTTGTATGGCTCCGAATGTTGGACGATGAAGAAATCGCTTGAGAACAAGTTGGAAGTGGCTGAAATGAGAATGTTACGTTGGTCATGTGGTCGCACAATGTTAGATAGAATCGCGAACGTGGTTTTCAGGAACGCGCTGGAAGTGGCGCCCATTTCAGCGAAAGTTAGGGAAGGGAGATTGAGATGGTTTGGCCACGTCTGCAGGAGGCAGACATCTGCTCCGGTGAGGAGGGTCGAGAGTTTATTGGTTGTCGGGGAGAGGAGGAGAGGCAGACCGAGGAGGACGTGGGAGGAGCAGCTGAGATTAGATTTGAAGGCCTTAAACCTTTCCGAGACCATGACTGTTGATAGGTGCGCTTGGAGGCGCCAGATCAGAGTTGTGGATTCTTTTGTAGGGAGCGGTGCTGTAGTTGAGAGCCTGAGGGTTGGGTTGTCTCGATTAGCTTTGACTTAGAGCATTGTATTTTTTTTACTTTTATTGTATATTTTATCCTATTATCTTTGCGTGTGGTGTATTTTTGACAGGGAGCTGTGCGTTGAGCCAACCTCTCTTCTGTTAGAGCAGCGTTCATCGGGAGTGAAATAGCCAAAATCCGCTTAGGTAAGTCCCATGTGGATTAAGCCATGAGCTCAGGTATGGTATCGAGCTTTTAGAATCATTTTTTTTTATATCACTCAATATTCTGCTGTGCACTAAGCTGGGGGTCTTCACGGAAACAGCCTCCCTACTGTAATAAGTAGGGGCATGGTCTTCGTACATCTTACCCTCCCCAGACCCTGCTCTGAGCGGGATATACTGGGTATGTTTGGTTGGTTTGGTTTTTAACTTTAGTTTATTTCAGTTCAATTCAGTTTAGTTCAATTCGTCATTAGTAATATTAATTATTTTTAAATAAACACTTATTTTTATATTGAATAATTATTATTTTCTAACATAATATTCATTAAAATTCTATTAAAAATAAATGAGTTTTATGTTAAAAAATAATAACTACCCAATTATAGAAGTAATGCTCATTACATTTGAACCGGAAATGCATGTATTAATTATTAAATGTTCATTATTCTGTAACAAAATACCGTACAGTCCGTAGAATTTCGATTCAACCACTTGAAGTGCTTTACCGCAGCGAAATAAAACGATGAGGCAATAATTCAGCCACCCAGATCCGTCAATAATTTATATAATTGTACATGTCGCAAATACGATTAAAAAGTAAGTTTATTATATCTTTTCATCCCAAATCTATATAGTAATACCTGAAATAATATTTTCAAATAAATCTCCAGTGAAAATGAATGCATGTTTTATTAAAAAATCAGTTAATTAATGAATATTTAATAATAAATAAATGAACATTCAACTAGAAAATAATTAGCATTGATAGAAATATTTATGTAGGTACTCCATAGAATACATAATAATTTACGTAGAAACCGCTTGTAGATTAATCATATCGTTCACGGCTTATTTGAATTCTGTTTTGATAAAAGACTCTTCAAAAAAAAAAAAAAAACATAGTAAATTTAATGTTACATATTCGACCAGTTAATTGTTGGTGATTTTAGTGTCACCATTCATTTTGTGTAATTGGAACTAATATGTGAGCTAAGGGGTTTATAATTCGTATTCTAATATATGTTCGGGTATGTGCGGAGTGCACACATATATAAGATCGAATTCTGGCCGACGATTATGTCGGGGTTCGGGCGAGCCCATGCAGGTGTCCCGCTCTTGTAAAACCTAAAAATCGACCCAATGAAACCCTAATCGACATGTATAAATAAGACTCTCCTATTGAGTCTTAAACGCGCCTTTTTTTCTCAGCTCTCTATTTTTCGATCAAACCCAGAATTCTCTAGCAATTTGGCTTACGTTTTTGTGCCTAAATTCGTAAGTGTTCCATTGGATTATCCTAGGCTGAATTTCTTGTAACCCGGGCATAGGGTAGAAATATCAGTTCGGAAAGTGTTTACACGATTCATTGGAAAATCCGGATCTCCATAAAAACCCTTATAACCAACATTAAGTTGTCAACATACTCGATAATTTCATCTTCTTTATACGATTAAATAAAATATTAAAAATCTGGAATTCCATCTCAAAATCAATTAATAATAAGATGAGTAGTCCAACAATTTTATATATTGGAAGCAAGATATATATATTTTCCGATGTGGGATTAATGCTCCCTTCACGCATAGTCAAATTCAAGACTTACAGTGTGGACTCTTGAACTGGGGGGTATTGCGGAGTTAAAATATTGTGGGCCGTTGAAATAACCAAGATATTTATGAGGTGTTGAAGCATCAACCAAATATGAGGAAAATATAAACTGTCTCCGATATATAAAGATCGTACAATTTTGGGGTATTCATCTCATTGTCAATTATTTTTTTAGATAGAATCCAAGACTTTAATATGGTATAGAGCAGACTCTCTACACATGTGAACCCACGACCCACGATGATCTAGCTCTGCGCCTCTCGAGTTAAAGAGTCTACGCTGTAAGTCTCGAGTTCATCTACGCGTGAGAGACATGTTGAAGCATCAATCACACATAAAAAGATACTAAGCTTGCCTTCGGTAAAGATCCTGTGATACTTCTCCCATTGTCGATTGATTTTGAGATAGAACCCATAACGTAACAAAAGAAAAGCTAATATTTTGCTGATGTGAGATTAATGCTTCAACACAAAACTTACACATATAAAGATCTTAGTCGGACCTCCGCCACCCGATTTTTCCGGGGCAGCTGGCAGTGAGACCTCCATGGCCAGTCGGCGATTTTTGTCCGACCCGTCGGCCTGCTTTCCGTCGGGCGACCAATTTTTTTCCTTATTTTTTTTTCTTTTAACGCTTGGCCGCCGAAGGACAATTTTTTTTCTAACGCCAAGCCGTCAACCTACTTTTCGGCGGACCACCACAGCCAACTAGCCAATTATTATTATTATCATTATTATTATTATTATTATTAATATTATTGTTTTTTTCAATAAAAACAAATTTTATTAGATGAATAACATCATATTATTATTATTATTATTATTATTATTATTATTATTATTATTATTATTATTATTAACGCCAGGCCGCCGACCGACGAACCTCCTGCGATCAGCCAACTTTTTTTTTTTCTTTTTTATGCCAGGCCCGCCAAACTGCTTTCTGGCGGTGGTCCGCCGGACCTCCGACAACCTACCGATTTTTTTAAAGCGAGGCCTGCCTGTCTATTTTTTGGTGGTCCTTAATTTTATTTATTTTCTTTTTACGACAGTCCCGTCGGTCACCGATAGAATTTTGGGAATCAATATATTTTTTTCTAGCAAGTAATCTGGTAATTTAATTATTTTAATTAATTATATCACCACCACCCTGTTATTATGGCACGCATTATCTATAGTATTGTAATAAACTGAGACAATATTCTATTCAATTTATTATTAACATTTAATGACATCGTTTAAGTTTGATTACGCTCGAAAAAGTTGGTGAGATCAATATATTTGGAAATCGATTCGCTTCGTTTCGCTTACACCCTAGGATCCGGTTATGTGGTGTGTGTTCTTAGGGTGATTGAGAGGCTGATTTCTGGTAATACTTATGATCTGCCACTAAAGGACGATATGATGCTGATATTAGAGTTTGGGTAGTCCAAACACTATATTACTTCTTAATGTGGGACACCCGATGACTCCAAACTTCAAAATTCAAAATGTACTAAAAATTTGGAATCAAAGACTTGTATAATGCAAGATATATCTTGTCTCTGCTGATAGAAGATGAGAAACTAAACACATATACCACCTCAAGCAAAAAATACTATAAGTCGATGTCGTCTTCTTCCGATCCTCCAAATACAAGTTACTGCTAGGTTTATACGGTTATACCGGTTTGATTTTCTCTATAAAGTAAAGAATTAATGGAGAGTTCTTTTTCCTTTTTTTTTTTTTTTTGAAGAAGTCGATGCTTGTAGTATATTTGAGCCCGACGACATCAGACTTGCCATGAGCTTCTACCCAAACCTAGATTACGAGTTTGAATATTGAGAAGAACTAAGAACCTGGAACTACGTTCAGCGTAAAACCATCGGTTGCGGGCATGGTGATGGAGATGAGATCCCGATGATCTTGATTTATTATAATTGTGATTTAATTAGGAAATTAGTAATTAGGATATTTATTTAATTTGTTATGATTTACCTTATTCCATAATTAATCAGGGTTTCAAGTCTATTTAAGAGTCAGTCATGTAATCTTTTCATTCAGTTGTTAAATTAAAAAGTATTAGTGAGAAGAGTTTTCTCATATTCCTCTTTGCCGGTATTCCTATGTGATATGACCAAAAATATATTTGCCCGGTTTATTGCGGTTCATCTCGAAATAGCGGAGCAAAGTCCGATTACTAAAGACCCAGCTTATTGTGTGAAGTTCCAGTTGGTCCCACCGACCTAGTATACAACTTCGAGAGTAGCCTATCTCTACTAGGTGCAGCTCGGTCCCTACAAGTCTACCCCCAACAGGTGTAGACCTGCCAAGTCTAGACCAGCAAACTTGGAGAGTAGAGCTCAGACCCTAGCTCTACTAGGTGCAACTCGGTCCCTACAAGTCGACCCCCAATAGGTGTAGACCTGCCAAGTCTAGACCAGCAAACTTGGAGAGTGGAGCTCAGAGCCTAGCTCTACTAGGTGCAACTCGGTCCCTACAAGTCTACCCCCAACAGGTGTAGACCTGCCAGGTCTAGACCAGCAGGTCATCCCACAGGCCAGCTCTCCTAGATGACATCATTTTCAGATCTGTTAAAAAACTTGGTCCACTAAACCCAGCTCTTAAGCAAACTCAACTGAACTACCGACTTGGAGTAGGTCAGAGGGCGGATGAGCTCGGCATTCCCAGAGAAGAACTTTCCCGAAAAGGAGATCCGACCCCCAAGTCTATTTTCTGAGCTCATAACTAGATAGACCTCGGCATCGTTAATTAGGCAAGCTAGAAAGAGTCGAGCTCAAATAGGACAAGGTCCTTGGAAAGCCGGGATTTCATCATAAAAGTAGAATTTCTGATTTTCAGGGACATACTCCTGAAAATCAGGGATCTCCCCCAATCAAAGGCAGGATTTCAAGGACAAGTTTCCCTCTCTTCTATAAATATCGGAATGCCTGTCCTCTTTCAAGGCCAAGAGAAGAAAACACACATACACACATTACATTTGGATTTCTCCAGAAACATGTTCCAGCTTAAGCATCGGAGAGTTTGTGTCGGGACCATTCTAGCGTCTTCTGCAGGAACTCCGGTGGTTTTCTAGCTCGGAACAGAGGGAGCAATCTAATTCTTGGTGGCCGATCAACTCGCACTATGGAAATCAACGAGATTGAGAAGGTTGTTTTGTTTCGTTCACAATTCACCCTGCATCAGTTGGTATCCAGAGTCACAGTACGCTCCTTTCGATGCCTCCCCGTCGTAATTGAGGCAGCCACGGTCATGTCTCGACCCTGTGGGCATCACGTTACACCACCTATGGTTGATCATCGCAATCACACTGGAATTACAGTAGATCTACCGGGGTTTCACGGATCTAGTGATCCAGATGCGTGCATAGATTGGCTCCATGCTTGTGAGGAGCACTCCGACTTCAGGGCTGCCCCGATCAACCGCCACGTTTCGCTGGTGGCGAAGCGCCTCCGCGGCCGCGCCTCCGAGTGGTGGCAGCGACTGAAACTTGTCCGATCCCATCATGGTAAACCAGAAGTCACAGAATGGTACAAATTCGCAAAACACTTCAAACGGAAATTCATCCCACCAAATCACACACCTGTTTTACACCGGAAAACACTGAATTTCAGCACCACAACCCCATTGTCTGCGCAACGTTCACACCAGTCCGCATCCGCATTGGAATCGCACTCCTCCAGTCGGCAGTCCTTAATCGCCTCTCCACCAACGCGAACAGTCGCGATCCGTCGCAGCCCACCGCCCCCGACACAGCGCTCCCAGATTTCCTCACCACGAGCAGCGCCACCTTGCAAGATGAAGTTACCCACGTTGGAAATCGTGGAGAAGAAACCGCAGATAATCATGGAGAAGAAATCGCGGATGAAACGACGATGAGTTGCACGCTAATGCCCTACTCGAATTTGGGCTTCCTGACTTGGTGAGTGACTTAGAGCCTCCTAACAACATTATTGGTAATTACATTGGGCCTCTTAGTTTGAACCATTTTAGGCCCAAGTCCCTTGAGCAATTTAATTCTGTTAACAAGGCTAGACTGTTACGTGAATTTGAGGAGATGCCTTTTTGAGCCTTTAAATGATACTGACTGAGCAATTTGGGCTTCCTTCTACTCCTAACAATTTGTTTAGTGAAGATGTGTCTGGGTCTCGATTTATAGGATCCGATGAATTTTTTTTTACCAATTCGGATCATGTGGATTTTGATGATACAACGCATTTTTTGATTGATGGGTTGGATAATTTCGGTGAGTACATTTTATGATGGACCTCATATTTATGATAAAGAGTCGCTCATATTTGATTCCATGCTTACTAGCTATGACACTGAGCCTGAAGACGTGCCTTACCACAATTTTGATACGGAAGAAGATTACGAGACAATTTTCCCAGGTCTTGATATGGCGTCCGATGAGTCCTACCTCGAGGGTGATGAAAGTTTTGACTCACAAAATGACTATTATTTTTTATAATTAATGATAGTTATTTTGTTGGCACTTCTTCGACATATTACTATCGCCTCAAAGTTTTGGGTCACACTCGAACGTCTGACATTTTTGAGCTTATTATCTGCTTGATGACTTCGTTTTATCCCTCTGGAGATGAGATCTATGCCGATTCGAGGACGAATCGTTTCAAAGAGGGAGAGAATGATGGAGATGAGATCGCGATGATCTTGATTTATTATAATTGTGATTTAATTAGGAAATTAGTAATTAGGATATTTATTTAATTTGTTATGATTTATCTTATTCCATAATTAATTAGGGTTTCAAGTCTATTTAAGAGTCAGTCCTGTAATCTTTTCATTCAGTTGTTTATGAAATTAAAAAGTATTAGTGAGAAGAATTTTCTCATATTCCTCTTTGCCGGTATTCCTATGGGAATCAACGGAGATTGATAAGGTTGTTTTATTTCGTTTATGCTCCTCCCTGCATCACATGGTCCTTGCACCCCGTCAACAAAAAAGGCTTGCACCTCTAAGGCCATTCTTACTTTTACTTAATCTTGTCGAACGCTTAATCACTTAATCGATCGGTTATATTTTCTTTGTTTACTTTCTACTTAATGATCTTAATAATGTCTTTTCATTAAGAACTTTTGGGGTGTCCTTACCAATTAAGGCAAATACTTCCAATATACCAAAATTACCTCTTTAATAATAAAAGAATTGAGTATATATAGTATAAATTATCATATAATCTTAATTATAATTGAGTATATATATAGTATAAATTTAAAATATATATTAATATTATACATTTAAAATTCATAAAATATAAGCTATTTATTGATAAAAAATTAATATAACTATATATATTAAAATATAAATTAATATATTTATAAAAATATTATCTGATTATTTAAATATACCTGAAAATTAAAATATGATTTATATATATATATATATTATAATATAAATTAAAATATATATTATTTTATATTATATAAATTGATTTTTTTTATATTGACTATTAAAAAAATTAATATAACTATATATAATAAAATATAACTTAATATATTTATAAAAATATTGTCTGATTATTTATATATACCTAAAACCTATAATATAATTTATGAATATATATTATAATATAAATTAAAATATATATTATGTTATATTACATAAATTGATTTTTTATATTGACTATTAAAAAAAATATAAATATATATTAAAATATAACTTAATATATTTATAAAAATATTTTCTAATTATTTAAATATATCTGAAAATTATAATAATTTATGAATATATATTATAATATAAATTAAAATATATATTATGTTATATTATATAAATTGATATTTATATTGACTATTAAAAAATTAATATAACTATATATATTAAACTATAACTTAATGTATTTATAAAAATAGTGTCTGATTATTTAAATATATCTGAAAATTATAATATGATTTATGAATATATATTATAATATAAATTAATATATATATTATGTTATATTATTTAAATTGATTTTTTTATATTGACTATTAAAAAATTAATATAACTATATATATTAAAATATAACTTAATATATTTATAAAATATTGTATGATTATTTAAATATACGTGAAAATTATAATATGATTTATGAATATATATTATAATATAAATTAAAATAAATATTATGTCATATAATTTAGATTGATTATATAAACTATAATGCTCAATCCGTCCTTTATCAAAAAGGACTTAATTCATATTGAGGGGTAAAATGGTCATTTCTGTCATTCAGATAGTTCATTCAGAAAAGAAAGAAACAACACGATATTTTTTTCAAATCAGACAGATTAATCCACTCAGACAGCTTAATCCATTCAGGTATTAATGGAGAAAAAGTAAACAGCCCCTAAGTTTATGTAATGCCACGAGCTCGAAAACCCCAACCGCTACATGTAGCTCACACATTGGCCCACTAGGCATACAACACACCACAAACCCACCTAAAGGTCTATGGATAATATTAGTGCCTAATAGTCGTGGGTGAGCATCTTATAAGTAAGATATACCACACTTCTTCGACGTGGAAGGGTCCTTACAATCTCCCCCACTTAAATTGGTGAAGTCCTCATCGAATCTGAACACTGCCCCCGAAGATGTAGGATTCAAGTGGTGGATCGTACGGGATCAAGAGGTGTCTCACACCCCCAGTGGTGTAGCACCTTGGCCCGAACAACACTTTGTTCCCACACTTCCAGCCAGGACATGACTCTGATACCATTTATAACGCCCAAACTCAAAAGCCCAAAACACTACATGTAGCTCACACACCGACCCACTAGCTACACGGAAATTCGTGGAAAATTTGATACCATCAGACACTTCAATTTTGTTTTTTGGAATTAGGCAAAGGTTCAGGAGTAGCTAATTTAACATTAAACGAAAATAGAGTCCCAGTTCAGCATCAGCACCATACAAGTCTCAAAAACCTAGAAGCTCTTTTTTATTGCATTAGCCACATAGCCATGTAGAAGTATCCTGTTATATTGCAATGATATTATATGAGATGCAAACAAATGCTTCTGTAGTCTCCTTGCATGCATGGTCTTAAGAGATCGCATAGTATAATGTTAATCCCATCGAATGGAATTATAGGTAAAACGGATCCCAAAATATTTTTCATATATATAACATAAGGGTGAATATAAAGTCATATATGAACCGTAGTAAGTCTGAATGTGATATCTTGATTGGGAATTTCAGACTATAGATCTATAGAATAACAGCAAAGTTATGTCATTAACGCCTCTTACTTGAAGCTTCTTGTTATATTCTCGGGATTTTTCATGATTTGTTCTTCGCTTTCGTCTTGGACATGCCGGCATTTGTACTTTTGATAGGCATGCTATGGTCGTGTCTCCCCTCGTATGTTGTTATGATACTGCATGGATCTTCTGACATCCTCTCGACATATTTCCGCACGTTGCACTTAAGGCTGGTACATTTGTAGTAACTCCTGCATGGCAAATCCAATCACAATGTAGTGAGGCTATATTAGTGAAAAAACATTAAAATTTTGAGAAATATTTAATAGATAATTTCTTCGTCCCCCAAAATTATGGGGCTTTGCAGAACTCTCATCCCGTGATAGAACATGTAAAAGGTATATATCACATCCTAGGATATGTAAAATGGAACAAGAAATATGTAAGAGATTTAACTAACCTTGGGTATATTTTTCCCTTGACTACTTTCTGACCATACTTCCTCCAGCGAAATCCATCTCCAACTATCCCGGAATCGGTATTGTTCTGAACAACAATCCGAGGCTCAGACGAGTCTCCTCCCACTGTGCTGCTTTCTTTCAATAATTGCTTCTCGAGTTTCCTACAAACAAAAAACTCGAACAGAAAGTCAACGGTCAATCTAGTCTTCTGCCCCATGTGCATATTCTCAAATGACTCCAATATCAAAAGACTAAAGCCCGTTATCATTTTTGTAGCCATGAATGGAAAGAAAACACACACACACACACACACACTTACATTCTTTTGCTTTTGAAATCATCACCTTCTGCCTCCAAAGTTTCACTTACTTCCTCACATTCCCCACCCATAGCCAGAGAACTACTAGAATTTGCGGCTGTAAAGGTATCATCGATTGGTGGAAGTTGAACAGAAATGGAAATAGGTGATTGGCCGAACGATTCGATATTATTCTGATTTATTTCCATTCTCCTATCATCACATCCGTCAGCCTCTTGATTCATAAAAGGAGGATTTATTATCACCTCATTTCGAGTGGTGGCATCGCCATAATTGAGAGGCTGAGGCTTTGAGTGGTTATGTTCACCTCTGTACACTATCCCCGCAATCCGACCATCCAACGTTTTCTCTACCTTCTTTTTTACGGGACAATTCGGGTGCGTGCACTTGTAGTAACTTCGCGGGTACTCGCTTCCTTTTACCTGTTTCTGTCCGTATTTCCTCCAATTGTGCCCGTCATGAGAGGGTCGATCCACATTGTTCGGGAGTGGTTTGCTGTCATCTTCGGGGTTTTCGAGTGTAGCATTTGCATTTTTGTCCGAGTGTGGAAGAAAATTTTTATGGGTATCCAATGTACGATCAGTTTGGTGCTCGAGTTGGTTTGACGGTTGAATTGGAGTGCCATTTTGGGTAATTCGTGTAGGGATAATACCATGGCCCCCCTAGATAGTAAAAACGATTACTATCCCGATTACGATATACAACAAATTCATTATCAGAGCCAAGGTTTGAGGAGTGTATGCAAATACTTTGGATAGAAAAAGTGATTGTGAGCTTTTGCGTAGGTTTTAGTGTTCTCAGACGCCAACTTAAATTTCTCAATCTGAAAATATAATGCGAGTCTAAAACTAGGGTGAGGGGTGGTTAAGATTTGTCATTCATACTTTATTTAACTTTTGCACATAAAGAAATAAAGCACGTTTACAACTAGAGCTGCAAACGGGTCGGACTCGAGTCGAGTACACCCGAACTCGAGTCGGGTTTTTTATTTTTTGAATTCGGGTCGAGTTATCCCGAGTCGAGTCGGGCAGCGCATGAGGCTGCCGAGTTCGACCCGCTCGGTTACACTCGGGTCACCCGAGTAGCTCGTCGAGTCGGGCGGGTCGGGTAGGATTCGGGTCGAGTCGGGTTGTACCTATTTTTTTCACATTTTCTGCATATTTTTCTGTAAAACTCAAATCTTTTTATTCTACAAAAATTTACTTTTTACATAAACATCAAACAAGAAAAGAAATCATAAAAGAAAATCATAACGCTAAAAAATAAAAGTAAGGAAAAAAACCAACATAAAATTAGGAAAAAATTACCAAGAACAAGAAGTAACTAAGAAGCGCAGCACAAAAAAAAAATCACAGTCCAGTACAAAATCCGGGTAGGATTCGGGTCGAGCCGAACCCGAATATAAAATTCGAACACTCCGGCCGGGTAGTCGAGTACACCCGACCCGACTCGACTACAAAAACGAGTTGAGAGATCGCGCCGAACTCGACCCGAGTCGAGCCCAAAAATCCGAGTCGAGCCCAAAAATCCGAGTCGAACCCGGGTATACCCGACCGGTTCTGCAACCCTATTTACAACTTATCAATCGAACACTGTGTCTCAACTTGTTCGACATTTAGCTTCCAACTCTTAACTATTCTTTCGCTTCTACTCTAATAAATCACTTTCCTCTAGAAGCATAAATTTTAGCACAGACTCCCTTTTATTATGATAATTGTATTTTCTTCGTGAAAGGATTCTACAAATAAAAGAAAATTATGCAATTCTTGATAAAAACATCAAGTATCAAAAGGGTCTCATAATATATGAGCATTGCATTACTAACCAAATTTGCCAAGAAAGCAACAGTTTTTCTCGAAACAAGCTTAGCTATTGGCTTGTATACCACATTGGATACGACTTTAGATTTAGCGACCTCTTTGGATGGATCGGAACCTGAAGAACCCAATGCCTTAGCCTGGAAACATTAAAAAAGAAAAAAAAAAAAAAAAGAATAAGAACAACACCATATGTGAAACCGGAATGGCCATTCTATTGGGGAAACATCTATTTTTACCCCATCTAGATTATTGTTGCACGCCGGCTTAAACATCGCGGTCCTTGGTCTTATCACTCTAACCGCAGTGTCGGAAAAAGTAGCAGGTGTCGAAGCATTAACTGCACCGGGGAGAACTGGAGAGAAGGATTTCAAATTGGAATATCCAGGTCTAAATGCAACTGGTTTGGCTATTACAAATTTATCTGTCTCTTTAATTTCAACCATAACTCCACAGTCTCTCTCCTTCTGCCCTAAAAAATAATAGAAATTTAAAATCACATATTAAAACGAGAATTATATATTTTATTAGCTTGATTAATAAGGTGAGCAATTAGCTTTCTTAGCCCATTTTCCTTCAATGAACATTCAAAGAATCACACATGATAAATCTGTACATGTATTGGCTTTCATTTTGGTAGTGAAAATCATGGTGATGGATCAATAGATTTAACATCAAATCTTAATAAAATGAAAATACCAACAAGAATATGGACTAATCTCCTTCCATCTAACTAAAAGAAAATAACAAAAATTTATAATGTGGACGGATATGTTGATGGGTAGGTAGGAGTTAATGGCAAGTCTGTTACCATCATGGTCATGGGCGTTGATGGTACCAGACTCGCAATGAATTCCTACCTATTACAGGCATGGTCCTTATACCCCTGTTAAACAAAAAAGGGCAAATGACGCCCTTTTTGTTGGTGAGTAGATCCCCGTACCGATAGAAATTCATTGCAACTCTGGTACCATAAGGCATCACTCTAAGCGTAAAGACCCGTCAACAGGATATATACCCATATCGATAAATGATCTCGACACAGACCGATTGATGAAAATAGTGGGCTACTTCTCTCAACAACCCATTTATACTCCAACGAAGCAATTCTAGCCACAAATCTTAACATATTTAATAATAATAAAGCTATAAACAAATAAGAGATTTGAAGAAATGGACTTGCAAGAAAATTAAGAGCCAATTTGATCCACTATCACCTTTTTTTTCCTAAATATCCCTTATGGGGTTAAAAATCAAAACCCACCAGTGAAGCCTAAATAGTAAATACAAAACCTGTCCACACACAAGACTTGCAAAGCTAATAAATTGAGAAAAGAACAACAAAATAATAAACAGTACCCATAATATTCACACTCACAAGAAAAGAAATATATATATATATATATATATATACACACACACACACTGGCTTCTTACCTTCTTTCTTTGTATGAATCACTGAGCAGATTTGTGAAGCTGCTGGTTCTCAGGGCCCTGTTTACTGGTATGGTACTAGTTTAAAGAAAATGCCGACTAAATACATAAAGACGCTGAGAAGAAATGCTGCCCATTATTGGATAATTTCCTGGATTTGCTGCTTCTCTTTTTTTTTTTTCTCAAGAAGATGTGATGATGGGGGTGGGTGAAAATGGTTTGCGCCAACTAACTATCTCCGTTGGCGTTGACACCTGGCCCACGTGAAATTCTTATTGATTTTGTTGTAGAATTTTTTTTTTGGGTGTCGGGGGTGGCCTTAAATTCTTTTTTGACAATAACGAGTTAAATCGTGAGATGTATCTAGTTTTTAAATTTTTAAATATTTTTAATTACCGTACATAAAAAATTGTTTCTAAATAATTGCTTCGTGCTGGATTCTTTCAAATCCAAATGCAGAATACCATCGAGACTGGTCCTCCCATCGAGATGTGACCTTAATTTAGTCCACTACAGGGGTATTTATGGACCTAATACTCGGTCCATGAGCAATTTTCATGAACCAATTCATTCCTATTAATTCGGCAACAATCGAACCATGAATTGGTCCATAGAATACCCGCTTTTTCGGTCACCGACAAAAACAATTTCGATAGGTTGGTACCCGACTCGATCCATCATAATAAAATTAATTTTTTAAAATATAAAATACCATCACGTTTATATATTTTTTTAAATTATTAACATGTCGATAGACGGAATTAAAATCCAAGATTTGGTCAAATCTCCAATCAACAGTACCACCATTAACAGAGTAAAAAATCGAAATAAGAGTTCTTTTAGTCTATTCATATAAGAATACAAAAATACTCCTATAGGTAAACCGGTTCAGGTACCCGTCTCTTTAGAACTGCGAACAAATCCACTATAATGTGTACGGTATTGGCAAAAACAGACTTAGCCCATTAAAGAGAAGAAGCCCAACAGATTTTTAAAGTCCAAGAAGCTCGACCAATCAATATTTAGATCACCTAGGAGGCTTAATCGTAAATCAAGACAAGTTTCTCGTAAAATATAGTGAATAAGCCTAAATCATAAGTAATATTCTCAAAAAAAGTCTAGAGGCGGTCCAGGAGTATGGGAGTGGAGTCCCTCCACTTGGACCAAGTCGGTCTGCTCCACAAGGAGGGCTCCATCAAAGGGATAGAGTCGGGTCAACTCAACACGAGGTTAAACAAAAATGATCTTACCTAAACCAACCTTTCCCAACCCACGTGATAAATGAACCTCACTAATATCCTGAAACTCACCTTTGAGAGAGTGAATCTCTCTAATTAACATGGGAGCCACAAGAGTATCTACTTTGGCCGACACGCACATGGAGATAAAAAGACTAAGTCCACGATCTTTGAAAAGCCTACACCAACCCCCGAATACGGGAAGGATCACAAGATACACTTTAATGAAAGTCATCCAAGCTCCAGAGGGCGTCGTTGAATCGAACAAAAACCTCTCGATCTTATCTCTACTCCCTACTCTTCTCTCCCTCTCTCTATCGTGTTTTATATTCCGATTGACTCTATTAATCGCTCACGCTCCAAGAAGATCATGGGACCACTCCAATCTCGGTGTCTTGTGGTTTCAAGGTGATCAATTCCGCAGTTCTTTAGATCGAGCTGAAGGATCTCCAGTTCTTCTTGGTCAATCCTCGTGAAAAAAATAAGTCTGTTTCCTTTATCTTATTCCTCGTACCCCATTTTCTCCAAATTTGCTGACTTGACCGTTGGAGTCCATTCGACCGATACCAACAGTGTCCCCTAGAATCTTATGTTCGATATCTTGCTCTTGTATTGTCTTGAGCCTTTTTGTGCCCTCTTTTCACCCAAAAAATAATTATTGATTTATGAGTGTCTACATGAATCCGTCACTATACATGCACCGCTTGGTGTAAGCGGTTCGGTTTTCAATTTTTGCAGTTCAGATCGCATTAGTTTGTCGATTCTTTGAACTTTTTGAACAATCCTAGTCCACTATCAATGGACCAGGACCCGTTTTATTTTTTTAATTATGATGGAGCGGAGAGGAGAGAACTATAATAGATGGTTGAAATAATAAAATAAATGTAGTTCATCAACATGATATGATTTTTATTATCATGAAATTGTAGGCAAAATCGTTGAAGTAATATGAGATAGTTAGTCATGATAACTGTATATCTGTTGTTATCCAAAATATTATTTGAAATGATTTGGTGGATATGGCTACGGGTGAGTAACAAACAAAATGCAAGAGCACGAGCGATGGAATGAAAAATAACACAAGATTTGTCGGGTTGTTAATCCCGGGCTTGAATGCTCTCGCGAGATATTATTAATAATAATACTACTTTGGAGTACAACTATTAATGTTTAGTGCGATTACAATGAGTATAATAACCCTAGGGGTTTAGCTTAAGAGCTGATGATTGCCGGAATAACCAGAGTTAATGCTCTGTGAGTTCTTATTACAAAGATTAAATATAGTGAGCGTTCGTTTCTACCGAACGTCTTTATTATCTCTGGGATTTCTCTTGAGGGGAATTCAACTCCCCTTTCCCAAATGCTGGAAGTCTCCTATTTATAGAAGAGGAGGTAGTTGGGATGTCTTAATCCCAAACGGGCGATCACATTTCCTGCATTAAATGCTCATTTAATGCTTCTGACACGCCATTAGTGGCGGCCGGGGTGATCGTTGTAATACCCACGATTTTCATTCCGGTTATTTTGGATTTTTTCGGATATTTCCCGGTTGTCAAGTGCCGGTATTATTTTCTCGACAACTGATTTTGGCGTTTATGACTGTAGGTGATGATTTGTTATCCGTTGTTTTCATTTCAGATCGATCATTTTGTCCTCGAGTGTTTTGTCGTATTCGTTCCGTGCGATTTCGGAAAATCAGGTCGTCGAATCATGGTGATCGGGCACTGGCCGGACGGTTGCGGGCACTGGCCGGACGAGTGGAGGCACTGGCCGGACAGGTGCAGGCACTGGCCAGGCGGTTGCGACAGGAACCGGCGTAGCGCATGCTATGGCCGGAAGGCAGCGCACGCTACGGCCGGTTAGCTGCGCGCGCTAGTCGGCCGAGACAGTAGGGGCAGAGAGGTTCTGGACTCGGGAGGATCGGCAGGTAGCGCACGCTAGGACCGGAAGGCTGCGCACGCTACCTGGACGAGCGGTCTAGTCCAGGAAGTCTCTGGATTGCGGCCCGGGCCGACAGCGCACGTGTCCATCTCATGATGGCGGGCCCCAGCCGAACATTCTCGACCATGACCGCCCGTTAGCGCACGCTAGCTTGGCAGCCTAGCGCACGCTAGGCTGCACCAGTATAAATATGGCCGAGCGGTCCAGTTTCAGTCATTTTTCCCATTTCTCTCTTTTTCTTCCGCGGCTGGATCCTTGGGGAACTTGAAGGCATGTTGTTAAACAATTAATCCACAAAGTTTGGGAGCTCATATCATCGATTAATCACTCCATAACATCCTTTAATCCAACGAATCAAGGTTAGTTTTCCTAAAATCCCAATTTTGGGAAAATTAAGGGGTTTTGCTTGATGTCGCCCGCTTGATCCGTGATAACTTATATTTGTGATGGATTAATGATTATTAAGTCATATTATACCAATTTCCTTGTTGATTCATGGTTCGATTGCTAAAGATTCTTCGTTTTGTTGAGTTCCTAATCGGTGCCTTGAAGGTGTCCAGTGAAAATCCTTAGAGGGGGTTTTTGGGCGTTCTACAATTATTATTCCTCGTACGATCGTTGATTGTTGACGGTATGATGTTAAGGTCAGGTTCCTTGCGAAGAACTCGATTCGGAACTCTTCCGTTCGTCGTTTCCCGATCGGCTGTGTTACCATCGTTTCCGCCGGAGAGTTGTGGGCGTTCGAGATTTCCCGGTTGAGCCATGTTCGTCAGAGTGTCCGATATCGACTATCAAGGCAAGTATCTTGCCCATACATTACGTGTTTTGTGGATATAATGGTTGGTAATCGACGATATATGCAAAATGAATGTTTACATCTATTTTTCAAAAGAATCGATATATTTACAATCATGGTTTTCTTTTAAAGATGATTCTCGTGTTCGGGAATTAATGTGCTTGATTGACTATGTGGTTAGCGTCGAGTATAGGATCGCCTTACTTCGGGGGATGCCATTATGTGTGAATGTGTTGTCGGTAAATTTATATATCAACCCTTTCGTTAAGATGGTGCTTGGAGTCATACGGATGTGCGTGAATATGTGAGTTGTGTGATATTGGTTGTGTCGTTCGGTGTTGTTGAGATAAGTGTACTTCCTTGTGGATAGTATTAATTCTGGGTCATGAGTATATGTTAGATAATATGGCCATTTTAGCAAAATACCTCGACTATATATATTGTGATTGACTATTGAGGATTGTGGTTTTGGAAATGTGAATTGATAAGAGTTGTAAGGTTGTTCTCGGGTACTCTCACTCGGGGATTGACTCGACGGGGTCACACGGGGACCTGGTGGCTTAGCGGTTGGACCGGGTCGTGAGGGTTACTTCGAGTGGGCATTCTCACCTGGGGATTGCTCGACGGGGCACACAGGGACTTGGTGGCTTGAGGGCCGGACCGGGTCGCGAGAATTTCCAGAGTGTTTGTACTGATGATTAATTGTGATATGTTCAGAGTATCACAATGCTTGGTGCTCGGGGTCGAGAGACATTATATATCGAGTCTTGGTGTTTGGCTAAAATGGCATAAAAATAATGTGTTATGTGTAATGTGTTGTTGGAAGTGAATTGAAGTTGATGATCGGGTCGTGGACCCTGTGTTTTGTGACCAGAATGATCGGGTCGTGGACCCTGTGTTTTTTGACTAGAATGGTTGGGTCGTGGACCCTGTGTTTTGTGACTGGAATGGTTGGGTCGTGGACCCTGTGTTTTGTGACTTGAATGGTTGGGTCGTGAACCCCATGTTTTGTTAACGGATTTGCATTTTGGAATATGAACTTTGGGGCGGTGACCCTAAGTGGATGTTGAAGAATTAAGAACTTTTCAATCACAAATATTTTCAAAACTCCCGAGATTTGGAAATGTTTTCAAAGTACTTTCTTGTTTTGGTTTTTACTTTCAAGACTTGAACTATTTTTAATTAAACAAAATATCTCGGGAAGTCTTTTGTTGTATTCTCAGAATGTGTTATGTATGGCTCGTATTTGCACTTTATACTTGTACTAGCAAAACAGTGGAGTTTTGCTAACCCCCGAGTATTCGGGGGGTGGATGTCTGTTTTGCATCAAGGTACATGCAGGTTTGGGAGCAAAACACAGGATCGGCGCGAAGGATGATGGAAGGCGAATGATACTAATCACATGAAGTCCAGTTTTGGGTGCAGTTAGTTGGAGTACGTGTATGGTCTTTTCCGCTGTCGTACTTTTTGTTTGTGAGTGTATTTTACCCTTGCATGGGTATGAGTCGAGATAGAAATGTGTATTTTGACTTGTATGTTAGTGACGAAAGACCAAGTTGGTCTATTGATTTGGTATTTTATCATGTCGGTATGTAATGTATTGTGTTGTTTGGATGTCTAGCCTGGTGGATCCTCACGGAGAGGGTCTGCGGCGTGTAATATTCCCGGTTTGAAATTGGGGGTGTTACATTTATGGTATCAGAGCCTAGGTTGCGGAAACCTAAGCTGTCGGGTCCAGTAGGGTATTGTCGTGTCTTGTTCTGTCAGATTGTGTCTGTCTAAGTCGTGTCGCGACGCGTCGTCTGTGTGTTGTGTCGAGATTTATTCACCTCGACAGGCGATCGACTACAAGGCCGAGCGACCGAGTCCACAACCAATCAAACTATGGCAAACTCGTCTAAGCGAGGGTAGCAGTCTACCTTCGAGTATCTAGCGATCGACTCTCAAGGCGATCACCCTTGGCATATAACGACCGTCTCTGGTGCCCGACCTAAGACGACCGTCTTGTGCCACGTGTTGTTGCCCGAAATATTATCCGAAGATAGATATTGCTGGAATGGTCGAGCAACAGCAAATTGCGAGAGCACGTCCGAGGGAATGGAAAAATACAAGATTTGCCGGGTTTGTTAGGCCCGGGCTTGAATGCTCTCGCGAGATGTTATTAATAAGAATACGTTTGAGTACAAATATTAATGTAAGAATGCGATTACAATGAGTGTAAAAGATTCTATCTAGCTGTTGAGTGCTTGCCGGAAGAACTAGAGTTGCTCTGAGTTCTTGAACTGCTGGGAGTTCTCGTTTCCTTCTCTGCCGACCGTCTTTCGGTTAAGATGTGCTGAGAGAGAAATGTATTCGAAGTGTATAGCTTTTGACAAGAGAGAAATCCAAGTTATCAGCTGGGATTATGAACTTCTCAACCCTTTTATCCGCTGCTGGAGGCTTCCTATTTATAGGACTGGCCACTGCTAAGCGATCGCCTTTCTTGATAATATAATAAGGGGCGATCGTCTTTTCACATGGGTTTATGCTTTGAAACTGCTTTGCTGCTGCGGCTTGAGATGTGCGGTCGATGAGAACTGCACGCGTCTGAGTCATGTCCCGAGCGGACCTACTGTGTACCTTTAGGCGGGTCTGTCGGTAGGTGAAAAGGCGCCACAAGACATGGATCATTGACCACAGCCTTTCAGCATCTTTTTACTTACCGACAGACCCGCCGAAAGGTGCACAGTGGGACCGCCCGGGACAGCGACTTAGGACGCGTGCAGGCTCCTCATTGGACCGCCTGTTGCAAGCCCGGCGCGAGCTTCAAGCGAGCGACCCATGTCTTTGAAAAAACGATCGCCCCTTATTATATTATCAAGAAAGGCGATCGCCCAACAGTGGCCAGTCTTATAAATAGGAAGCCTCCAGCAGCGGATAAAAGGGTTGAGAAGTTCATAATCCCAGCTGATAACTTGGATTTCTCTCTTGGCAAAAGCTATACACTTCGGATACATTTCTCTCTCAGCACCTCTTAACCGAAAGACGGTCGGCAGAGAAGGAAACCAGAACTCCCAGCAGTTCAAGAACTCAGAGCAACTCTAGTTCTTCCGGCAAGTACTCAACAGCTAGATAGAATCTTTTACACTCATTGTAATGACATTCTTACATTAATATTTGTACTCAAACGTATTCTTATTAATAACATCTCGCGAGAGCATTCAAGCCCGGGCCTAACAAACCCGGCAACTCTTGTATTTTTCCATTCCCTCGGACGTGCTCTCGCAATTTGCTGTTGCTCGACCATTCCAGCAATATCTATCTTCGGATAATATTTCGGGCAACAACAATTGGCGCTAGAAGGAGGGGGATCTTAACCCTCATTTTTATTCCTACCGTCTCGAAGAACACTCACTGTTCTCCGGGGCATATACCTGAAGAAACACTCACTTTTCTTCAGAGAAAAGCTTTTAGAGTCATGACTTCTGCCTCCACGTCGAAGAAAGCCGCTGGCCGATCTGCCAGACGCCTCATTCCGTCTCAACCCGAGCCACAGCCTATGGAGGAGGGTAGCCGCCGCGGTCCGAGACTCTCGATCCCACCCCCGAGAGACGGCCCAAGCCTCTCGCTCGATCAGTTTCAAACCGCGGAACAGATCGAATGAGCCCCGGCCATCCTACGGGAGCGACGGAGAGCTTTCGACGCGCTGCCTGCTATAACCCCCTCGGCCATCCGCCGCGTGACCAAACGGAAGTTCAAGGGGTTACTGACCGAGCGATCGTTAGAAGGCCCCGATTCACAAGAAAAAGGCGCTCGCTAGCCGGGACACCTCTGTTTTCAGCCGCGTAGGCAGCGACCCATCATGGCGACCGGGGCAATCTGGCCCCAGCCACGAGACGACGGAGCTCGAGTCCGTCACCAGGAGTTCGGCGTATCCGACTCCCAGGAGGCAGGCCAGCCATCTGGCTCCTCCTTGCCAAAGAACCGAGGTCGGCGACCGCGGAGTCAGGAGATCGGTATACGATCGCCTTGGCTCCCGCTCCGGAAGCCGAACCACGAGCGACCAAGCAACAGCGATGGCCGCGATGCAACACCAGCTCGAAGACATGAATGCGCTCATAGAATCTGGGGCAGGCACCAAAAGAGAGATCGCCGGGCCGAGCGAGCCACTCGCGGTCCACATCGAGCTTGCCCCCGTGCAACGTAAGATCGCTCCTCCGCAAACACCTCTGTACGAGGTATGGTTGGATCCCAATACTCACCTGAGCAAGTTTCGGATCTACATGACCGGGTGTGGGTCATCAGATGCGACCAGGTGTCGAATGTTCCCGCTAATGCTGGGCGATCTGGCCCATAGATGGTACATCTCATTACCACCGCGATCCATCAATTCCTTTGATCAATTGGCGAATGACTTCATAGCGTACTTCGCCACTAAGATCGCTCGGTCGGAAGGTCCCCATCGCATGATGCAGATCAGGCAAGAGGAAGAAGAGTCCGATGCAGACTACATCGACCGGGTAGACGAGATCATCCTCAACGGCGAGCCCGTAAGCGATGAGATCGCCCTCTACTCGGTCCTAGGGGGATTCCATGGTCTTTCGCCTATGTTCAGGCATCTTACGAAGGACCTCCCCCCGACCTATGCGATTTTCCACGCTAAATCCGTAGACTTTCTGGCCAGGCAAATGTTTCTTTATAACCTATGAGCAACGCGATCGGCAACCGAACGACGATCATCAGTCTTCCAACCCGATCGCCAGAATCAAGCAACATCACCAAAATTGGAGGACTTGCTCGCCATCTATAGTTCATCATCTAACATGTTGGACTAAGGCACGAGATCGCCTCCCCCGCACAACGTACACCGTCGAAGGTCGGCATTTGACATGACGATCCGAGGTGGACGAGTACAGCCATGGTCCTGGTGGTCGATGGAACCGACTCCTTAGGCCATGCAAGGTTCCTTTGGGCTGAGATCGCTCGCCCTTCGTTTAAATACGAGGCGGGCGTAGCCGAAGGACCCTCCAAGCTAATCAGTGGACACGATCGCCCGCTCTCGAAGGTCCATCGCTTAACATGGTGGATCCTTCACGGACAATGCGATGCATCTCTACCCCCGTCTCAACGTATACCGTCGAGGATTGCCATCTAACATGACGATCCGAGGTAGAAAAGAGCTAACTAGCCACGGACGTGGAGTCGATTAATCCGACGACGCCCCACGCAAGGACTCCTCCAGACCAAGACCGCACGTCCTTCGTTTAATTACGAGGCGAGGCGCAGCCTAACGGAGGACCCTCACAATAAAATGAGTCACGAGACAGACAATGTCGTTCGCGCACAAGACATGGTCATGGAGTCGGTCCATCGAACTCCGCGACTGTGCACGGTTCCTCAACGACGAAACTATCAAGTTTCTACGAGGGATCGGCACAATTGTTAATTGCAGGTACAAGACCAAAGATAGCTCGCCAATCGATCAGATCGCCCAAGTCCGAGATCAAAGTCCGCTCAACGGATCGCCCGTCTTTATCCTCAACGATCGTCAGAACCACCTCACTCCGTGTCTTCAACATCGGAGCGAGCTGGGGGGCAATTGTTGTGTCAAGATTTATACATCTCAATAGGAGATCGGCACAGAGACCGGGCGACCGAGCCAGAGCCTAGCAGTCAAGGCAGATTGGCCGATCGAGGGTCCCAGGTCGAGTCCCGGTGCCGAGTGATCGACATTTAAGGCGATCGTCTCTTGGCACCTGCCGATTGACTCTGGTGCCCGCCAAGGACGACCGTCTCATGCCACGTAAAGCCAACGACCGTCTAGTCGGAGAAGGCCGAAGATGAGGGCAAAGACCCACGTGCAGATCCGGAAAAGGCGCCGCAAGACATGGATCATTGACCACAGCCTGTCAGCATCTTTTTCCCTACTGCAAGCGAGACCGTCGAAAGGTGCATGATGGGACCGCCGGGAGCGACTTCGGGATGCGTGCGAGCTCCTCATTGGACCACCACAGTGTTTGCCCGGCGGCGATCGTAGGCTTCAAAGCATAAAGCCCATGTGATCAAAATAGGATAGACCCTTATTTTATTATCATGAAAGGCGTCGCCAGCGATGCTTGATCCACATAAATAGGAAGCCTCCAGCAGTGGATAAAAGGGTTGAGAAGTTCATAATCCCAGCTGATAACTTGGCTTTCTCTCTTGGCAAAAGCTATACACTTCGGATACATTTCTCTCTCAGCACCTCTTAACCGAAAGACGGTCGGCAGAAAAGGAAACCAGAACTCCCAGCAGTTCAAGAACTCAGAGCAACTCTAGTTCTTCCGGCAAGCACTCAACAGCTAGATAGAATCTTTTACACTCATTGTAATCGCATTCTTACATTAATATTTGTACTCAAACGTATTCTTATTAATAACATCTCGCGAGAGCATTCAAGCCCGGGCCTAACAAACCCGAAAAATCTTGTATTTTTCCATTCCCTCGGACGTGCTCTCGCAATTTGCTGTTGCTCGACCATTCCAGCAATTTCTATCTTCGGATAATATTTCGGGCAACAACACCTCGAACAGAGACCTTCGTCCGTCAAAGTCCACGAATACTGGATCTCAAAACAGCTCCCATGTGCAGATCCACGACAGGCGCCGCATTTCATGGATCGTTGACCACAGCCTGTCACCACCTTATCCACTACCGACAGACCCGCCGAAAGGTACAAGGTGGGACCGCCCGTGACAACGACTCAGACGCGTGCAAACTTCTCATTGGACCGCACAGCTGACTGCCAGCAACTCCTGCGGACTTTAAAGAGACCAGTCCATGTGCTAAAAGACGATCGCCCACTTATAATAATACAGCAAAGGCAATCGCCCAGCATCTCTCAGCGCTATAAATAGAGAACCCCCAGCAACTGGAAAAAGGTTCTTCTCAGCATCATTCATAACAGAGAAAGGTTCTGCATTCATTTCAGAAAAAACTCTATGTTCCAACTTCATTCACGGGAATACATACAAACACATACATACTTTCAAGCTCCCGGCTTCATCTCGCGGATCTACCTCAGGATTTCTCTCTCAGAACCTCTCAACCCTAAGACGGTCGACAGAGGCACGAAGTCTCCACAGCACAGATTCAAAGAGACTCACAAGTCCTGGAGCTTAGATACACAGCTTATACACACAGTGACAGACCGTCGATCCCTCACAGTCATCACAGCTCATCAACGTTGTTACAAGAACTCACAGAGCATCACATCTGGTTCTTCCGGCAATCTACATGCTCACTAGCTAAGATAACTAGGGTCTTTGCACTCATTGTAATTGTGCTCTAACATTAATACTTGTATCCTAGAATATTCGTATTAATAACATCTCGCGTGAGCATTCAAGCCCGGGACTAACAATCCCGGCAAATCTTGTGTTATTTATCATCTCTACGGAAGTGCTCTCGCACTTTGTTTGCTATCCCCCCATTCCAGCAATATTCATCTCCGGGTAATATTTTGGGTAGCTACAATTGGCGCTAGAGGAAGGGGATCTTAACCTTCATTTTTATTCCTACCATCCCGGAGAACACTCACTGTTCTCGGGGCATATACTTGAAGTGACACTCACTGCGCTTCAAAGAAAGCCTTCAGAATCATGACGTCCGCCACTACTTCGAAGAGAACCGCTCTACGAACTGCCGGACACTATATCCCGGCTCAATCCGAGCCCCAGCCGACGGAAAAAGGAAGTCGGGCAATGCGAGACTCTCGATCCCGCACCTGAGGGGTGGCACCAGCCTCTCACTCGACCAGTTCCAAACCGCGGAACAGATCGAGGAGGCTATGGCCATCCTGAAGGAGCGACGGAAAGCATGCGCGGCGCCCACAATGACTCCGTCGGCCATCCGCCGCGTTGGCAAACGGAAATTCAAAGGGCTACTGGGCGAGCGATCGTCAGAAAGCCCCGATTTGCGAGAAAAGGCTCTCGCGCGGCCGGACGGTTCCGTATTCAGTCGCTTGGGAAGCGACCCATCATGGCGACCGAGGCATTCTGACCCCAACCACGCGACGACGGAATCCGAGTCCGTCACCAGGAGTTCGGCATACCCAACTCCCAGCCGAACACAAGTCAACCGTTTGACTTCCACTTCGAACGCCAGGGGATCAGTACTTGATCGCCTCGGCTCCCGCTCCGAGCGCCAAGCCACGAGCAGCCAGGCCACGACGATGGCCGCTATGCAACGCCAGCTCAACGAGATGAAAGCACTCTTGGATACCGGGGCAAGCACCAGTAGAAAGATCATCGGACCAATCGAGCCACTCGCGGTCCACATGGAGCTTGCCCCCGTGCAACAAAGGATCGCTCCTCCCAAAACACCTCTATACGAAGGGAGATCGGACCTCGAGACCCACATAAGCAAATTCCGGATCTATATGACCGGGTGTGGGGCATCAGACGCAACCAAGTGCCGAATCTTCCCATTAACATTGGGCGAGCTGGCCCATAGGTGGTACGTCTCACTACCACCACGATCGATCATCTCCTTTGAGAAACTGGTGAATGACTTCACGTCATACTTCGCCGCCAAGGTCGCTAGACCAGAAGGCCCCCACCGCATGATGAAAATCAGGCAGGGGGAAGACGAAACCGATGCAGATTACATCGATCGAGTAGACAAAATCGTCCTCACCGGCGAGCCCATCAGTGACGAGCTCGCTCTCTACTCAGTCCTGGGGGGATTCTACGGTCATTCACCCATGTTTAGACATCTCGCGAAGGACATCTCCCCAACCTACGCGATCTTCCGAGCTAAGGCTGCCGACTTTCTAGCCAGGCAAAGGCTACTCACCCTCCGCCTTGGTGAGGGAACACCTCCTCCTGTCCGAAAGACGGCAATCGCCAAAACCAAAAAGACGGTCGCCAAGCCATCCGGCGACCACAAGGCCTTCGAGGATATGGAAGCCCATCTCCTCTACAAGTTCAATCGGACTCCGACCCACATTTTCTATGCCATCAAGGGGCGCGAACCGCTGAACAAGCCAAAGGCGATAAGAGACCACGGTCATCTGGACCACAATCAATATTGTGACTACCACAAGAGTCCTGTCCACAGCACCAACCAATGTCGCGACCTCCTCAGACAACTCCGGAGATTGTTCGAGGATGGCAAGTTGGACAGTTTATTGGCTTAGCCGGAGCCCCACCAATCTCCCAACACGGTCGCCCGAGCCGACCCCTCAATCAACCCCGGCGACCATATCTACATGCTTCAATCAAGAGAAGGGAACTTCGGAAGTCTCTCCCCGATTTCCCACCTCATCAAATCAAAGGCTACTGCCTGAGCAAACGCTTCAAAAAAGAGGATGACTCGCACGCCCTCTAAAGTTCGTCATCGACATGATGAACCTAGGCAGCGATCGCCTCCCCTAGCACAACGTATACCGTCGAGGATCGTTATCTAACATGATGTTCTGAGGTAGAAGAGTGCCGCCATGGTCGCGAAAATCGATTAAACCGATGATCCGTCCATGCAAGGTTCCTTTAGGCTCCGATCGCTCGCCCTTCATTTAAATACGAGGCGGGCGTAGCCGAAGGTCTCTCCAAAGCAAATCAGAGGATTACTCGCTCGCCCTCTAAAGTTCGTCATCTACATGAAGAACCTAGGCTGGCGATCTCCTCCCCTTACACAACGTATACCGTCGAGGATCGTCATCTGACTTGATGATCCGAGGTAGAAGAGTGTCGCCATGGTCGTGGAGGACGATGGAACCGTTCTCTGTGCCCATGCAAGGTCCCTTTGGGCCACGATCGCCCGCCCTTCGTTTAAATACGAGGCCGATGTAGTTTTAGGGCCCTCCAAAACAAATCTGTGGATGCGATCGCCTGCCCTCGAAGGTCCATCACTTAACATGGTGGGTCCTTCACGGACAATGCGATGCATCCCTCCCCCCGTCTCAACGTACATCGTCGAGGGTCGCCATCTTCATGGCAGGCCGAGGTGGAAGCAGAGCTAACAAGCCGCGGAAGTGGAGTTGATTAATCCGACGACGCCCCGCGCAAGGAATCTTCCACACCAAGACCGCACGCCCTTCGTTTAAATACGAGGCGAGTCACAGCCTTCGGAGGACCCTACCAATTAAGTGAGTTGCGAGAACTTAACCATCCGACGGAATGTCGCTCGCGCACAAGACATGATCGTGGAGATCGGTCCATCGAACTCCGCGATCGTGCACGGTTCCTCAAGACCGAGATGGACGGCCTTCCTCGAGGATTCGACAAAATTGAAGACCGCTCACTCAATGATTTATTTTCGTCCCCTTACTTTCACTAAGTGAACAAAAACAAGGGGGAAGTGCGGAGCTATTTATACGACGATCGTACCTATGGAGATCGGCATTTTTCAGATGTTGTGCAGCGATCGAATTAGTTGTAAAAGTTATCTATATGAATTTGTAAATTCACTTGGAGCTACACACGCAACTATCTCTCCTCACACATTTGTACAAAGTCGAGCAAAAGACTCAGAAAAGCAATCATTCAAGTGATAAACCGAAGAAGCAAACATTCATTGCATTACTTGAAATTTCAGTACATACACGGTCGCCCGAAGGCCTAAGTATTACAAGAAAAAGCTACAAAATTACAAGGCAATAAAAGCTAAAACAAACAAAAACGAAGAGCCTCAGGCCCCTGCCTGGCCTTCGCCTTCAACCTCCGGATCGGCCCGCGACCCTCCGCCAGCCTCCGGAGCGGCCTCCCCATCCTCCAGAGCGTCAGGATGAACAAGGTTCGCCAGAGTCGGATACCAGCTCAAGTCCACACTGATATCCACGAGATCCAAGATCGGCACGGAGAAAGCAGGGTGAAGAGGGTGCTCCAACACATACGCCTTGAAGTTTTCAGCAAGAGGGCCGACCTCCAACCCTCCCTTCTTAGCTGCTCGGAGTGATTCAGCGAACGCCATATAGTAGGCAAACTCACTGACAAACTCCAAGTTGAGAAAGGGATCGGCATCGGTCGCCTCCTGCTTCCCTTTCAACTCGGCAACCGCCCGTTGCGCATCCTGGAGCTCGGCTTCCCTTGTAGCCGTCTCTCCCCTCGACGCCTCCAGTTCGCTAGTCAGTCGAGCGATGGTCACCTTCAGTTGATCGGCCTCCTTCTCAGTGGCCAATTGCAACCGTCGGGCATCTGTCATCCGGTCCCGAAATCGGTCGGTCGTCGCCCGGGCTTGCTCGGCATCCTGTCTCGCCAGCTCAAGTTCATGACTCGCCCGTTTAGCTGCATCTAAGGAGTCCTTCTCCATAGCCGCAATCCTATCAGCGAACTCGGCGTTCTCTTTCCGAGCCGCCTCGAGATCCGCATGTAGGCGTGTAGTAGAAGGACGCCCCTCGAACTCCTGCGCAGCTTGGGCAGCCATCGTCGCCGCCTGAAGAGAAAGAGCAAAAGCAGCCTGCATCGCACTCCCAAATCGCTGACGAGCGATCGCATCTAAGTCAGTCGTCCAGGCCTTCGGCAAAGCAGAAACGGCCCGGTTGACATATAGCGGGACATCGCAGGCCTGGCGAGGAGATCGGCTCGCCAGAAAATCCAATACTATCGGCAGGCAGGATGGGTTAGTGCTAGGGATCCTGCATACAAATCGACAAAAGTTAGCACATATCCCACGCAAGTGACGAAATTCAATAAACAATCGAAGTCTACCACTCGGCTCTCTCGGGGTCGCGGCCAAAGTATGGCTTCCCGCGAGGGGTCTCAGCCTCAGCGATCGCCATCTCTCGCAAGAAAGCCGCGAAGGGCGTAGGCTCAGTCTCCAGGGGCACAGTGGTGATCGGAGGCCCGGCGATCGGCACCCCACCGGCAGGGGCAGAAACTGGAGTTTCTTCCAACCTCTACCGCTTGCGGTTCGCCTGAATCCCCTCCTCCCGAGGTTCCTCCTCCGGAATGATAGGTAACGCCACAGGAGGAGTTCGAGATGACTTCTTCTGGCGAAGACGGCCCAAAACTCCAGGGTTCGACATAGCTATCCCCGGTGGGGGCTCCATGAAACGAGGAAAGCGAACCTCTGCAATAAAGAACAATCAAACAAACGGTCAGACACTCTCCAAGCAGGACGATCGCCAAGCAATTGGAGATCGCAGAAACTCATACCTGAGACCGAGAGATGTCTCGGAAAATGGAATAGCCAAGCAGACAGCCAACGACTCTCCTTGTTAATCTGGTGAGCGTCTAGGTCGTCGTCCGGCCAACTCCGAATCCGCTCCCAGACGACCAGAAAATCGAAGGGTAGCTCGTCGATCGCCGGGATGTGGAAACCTGCAAAATGAAGACCAAATTAGATCAGTTCAGAACGTATCCGAACAAAGGGAGAGTCAAAATCCTTACCCGGAGTTCTCTCCCGAAAGCCTGTGGGAATGTTCAGCTCGCCCGTGGGGTTGTCACTCGCTGAGGCTTTCCATGCTCCGGCGACCCAGAACCACTTCGCCGGATAGCCCCGCACCTTGTTCGGGACTCCGAGGATCACCCGACCGGATCGACCTTGAATATAATAGCCTCCGACCGACCCTTTCTGAGCCGTCAGCTTGAACAGGTGGTTCATCTCCAAGGGCGAAGGAAGGCGGTACAGTCGGTGACCGCCGAACAAGGTGAGAGTGCAAATGATCTGGAGCCAGGCGTTCGGCGTCAACTGAAGCGGCACCACGTTCCAAGCATCCAGCAGATGGGAAACTGAGAAAGACAAAGGAAACCGCAGTCCAGCCTCCATGATTGCTCCATTCACTGCAACCATGCCCTCCGGAGGCTGATCGGCTCGTTCATTCTCGGCCGGCACAAAAAGATCCACGTCTGAAGGGATATGAAACCTCGCCCTCCAGACGGCCAAGTCCTTTCTAGTCGCCGAGCTCCTTATCTGACCAGCGGACCATAGAGATCGCTGCGCAGCCCGAAAAAGCGACCGCTTAGGAGGTTGATAAGGATGAGCGATCGAGTACTCCTGGTAATCGAATCTAGGAGACGGACCGGCCAACCTCTCCATAATCTCAGCAAAGGCCACATAGGCCTGGCCGAAGGCACTGTGCTGCTCCCAGTAGGCCCTTACTGCCAGATCTCTCTCCATCTGCGAGCGTCGGTGCTTAACCGCCGACTCCCTAGCGACGTCGGCCTCATTAAATAGCGCCTCGACTTCCGCAGGGTCAATACCGGTACAGATAGCTTCGGCGGCCGTCTCCAGATGGAATTCTGCAGAGGGTCCTCCCCGGGCAGTCGACGCCCCGGCAGCGGAACTAGTGCCCACTCCGTGCGAAGAAGATGTTCTAGACATTCTCGAATTTAGAAAAGGAGAAAATGAGTGTTTTCTTACCAAGGATCGAATCGATCGACGATCGGCAGTCAGATCTCCAGGAAAATTCTTCAGCGGTATTATCCTTCTTTCTCCAATAAAAACGCGTAAGAGTGAGCACTGCAACCCTGCGCCTTTTTATAGGAGATGGCAGGGACTCATGTGCAATTAAAGAGAATCTCAGGGATTAGAGCATAACCGTCGCAATTAATGCTCCCTTGAAACCCGCGTACGCGTCTTTTCAAGGACGCGTCAGACGAGGAGTCATAAATGACCGTCGGCCTCCCCCAACAGGAACCCGACACGTGCCCCGGAGACTTTTCCTCAACCGCTGTCGTTTCCCGCTCATTCCAGCGACCGACCAGGTCGTCCAAATTCAGAATCGAACAGCTCAAAGACGATCGCCAGTTCCGTATAATGCAGTCACTCATCAAAATTAAGCGATCGCCAGTAGAACCACCTCACCCCACGTTTCCAACATCGGAGCGAGCTGGGAGGCAATTGTTGTGTCGAGATTTATTCACCTCGACAGGCGATCGACTACAAGGTCGAGCGACCGAGTCCACAACCAATCAAACTATGGCAAACTCGTCTAAGCGAGGATAGCAGTCTACCTTCGAGTATCTAGCGATCGACTCTCAAGGCGATCGCCCTTGGCATATAGCGACCATCTCTGGTGCCCGACCTAAGACGACCGTCCTGTGCCACGAACAGAGACCTTCGTCCGTCAAAGTCCACGAAGACTGGATCTCAAAACAGCTCCCATGTGCAGATCCACGACAGGCGCCGCATTTCATGGATCGTTGATCACAGCCTGTCACCACCTTATCACCTACCGACAGACCCGCCGAAAGGTATAAGGTGTAATATCCGCGTTCTCTATTTTTAGTAATTTCTATTTTTGGTGTTTATTCGTTTCGGACAACTCGCTTGGCACTGTTTTGGAATTCTGAACCTATTTTGTTCTTGGAGTTTCTCCGCTTAGACGGGTCTCGATGATGTTTTTACGTAATTTCATCTTGTGTTATATTTTGTCTCTTGTGTATTCGATTCTCGTTAAACTCGTTTGATTTCGTCATTTTCTTACTTCCATGAGTTCGTATGATTGAGTAGAGCATGTTGTAAGTTTCGGATTGTTAATCCGACGTTGTGTCGTGATTTTCGGATGTTTGGGCCGTTTTTGTAATTTTCTAGAAATTTAGGGAATTTGTTCCTTGTTCGACTTTGGTCGTGTACCTCAAATCGTTTTGGGGTTCCGCACTTCCATTTCGTGTTATTGTTGCCCAAATATCGATTTATATTGCTTTTATTCTCTTTCCGGATCATTTTTCGTCATTTTTGGACCCGAGGGGGGGGGGGGGGTGGGCCGCGGCACAAGGATTGTGCGCCGTGGCACACACATTACCCAGTTGTTGGCCGAGCAGGCTGTACCGTGTGCCGCGGCACAAGGATTGTGCGCCGCGGCACACAGCCGAGTCAGTGCCGCGGCACACTTGTCCGGGCCGCGGCACACCCGTGTGGCACTTGCCGGCCAAAACCCTCTTGTGCAGCGTGCCGCGGCCTGATCGGCGAACGCGGCACATGCAGTCGAGCCGCGGCACACTTGAATGAGCCGCGACACAACGGCGGTCGGCCGATCATCTGGCGCAATTTTTGGCCTGTCTTGCGCGGCCTGATTTAGCTGAGCCGCGGCACACAATGCGGTCAGCGCTATATCAGCGTTTATTTTCAGCGGATGCAGTTCATTTCTTCCTTCCTTCCACCGTACGCGAGAGAGAGAGGGTTGAGAGGGGGATTTTTCTCCATCTACCTTTTGATTGTGTGTTTTTCTTCATCTTCCTTCGATCGTGTGGCTCGGATTGTGGATCTAGCACATGTTCTTCGGATTATAGGGCTTGAATCTTCAAGAGGTAAGAACTCCTTTAACCCTAGTATGATTTTGGGGAGGGTTTGGTGGTGTTCTTGTGTTTTAATTCGAATTAACCGATGTTGTTGTTAGATTTTGATAGTATTCACGTGACCCTTGGTTTTCTTGTTATTGGTTGGGATGAAATCCCGTTGTTACACCGTTGACCAATTTCATTTCCTTACGCACTCTTGGTGTCCGATGAATTGCCCCAATGGGTAGAATTAGGATTAATTCTTACCTTTCCGCATTATTGAGACTTGTTGTATACCGTTATTGTGTTAGGAGCGGATTTGGGAGGATTGTTCGGACCAAAACCTATTCCTTCGTTGTTTCCCTTGTTTCAACGTGTTCAAGGCAAGTACATGTATTACATTTCGTTATGTATGTTGTGATTTTCGAAATAAATGATGAATGGTGATTTTTGGGTGCGTGAGTTGTGTTCCTTCCACCCGGAGTGTCCGACGGGATATCTGGGGGTCGATACTAAGGGGTACGGCCGTGGAAGTGGACTTGGGTGCGTGTGTGATTGAACTTCCACCCGGAGTGTCCGACGGGATGTCTGGGGGTCGATACTAAGGGGTACGGCCGCGGAAGTGGTATCCCACCCGGAGTGTTCGACGGGATGTCTGGGGGTCGATACTAAGGAGTACGT
This sequence comes from Orobanche coerulescens, assembly GCA_033398695.1. Classification (NCBI taxonomy): domain Eukaryota; kingdom Viridiplantae; phylum Streptophyta; class Magnoliopsida; order Lamiales; family Orobanchaceae; genus Orobanche; species Orobanche coerulescens. Next base: position 11,446,455 of record CM065803.1, read on the forward strand.
CCACGGGATACCAGTTGTGATTTTGTGACATCGTGATGATTGAAAACTGATTTGATTGCTAATGTAGTATTCCGGAATATTTATGGCAAATGATTTCTGATTGAGATGAATGAGTAAAACCGTTTTTGTATATAATGTTGTGTAATTGTGTACTTGCACTAGCCATTCGAATGCTAACCCCTTAAATGGGGGAAATGCGTCTTATGCATTTAGTCTTGGGAGGGCTGAGGAGCAGGCACGGGACACGCACGCAAAGAATGGGCTGGCTTGATGATGTGGCTCGAGTCTGCATTTTTATGTTTTGTCATTGCATGGTCGAGTATTGAAGTTAGACTCTCCATTTTGAAACTTGGTTTAAGTCCCCTGCGTGGGCAATAAATTGGTATTTAACCTCTGTTCATGTATTACGTTAAAAAATGTTTTGGCCGAGGCCACGGCCTTATTTACTTTTGAGTGCATTATTCGGGACTACATTGTGGTTTATATGTCATGTGTTAGCCTGGTAGACCTCACGAGGGTTCTACGGCGTGTAATGTCCCAGTTGTGAATTGGGGTGTTACATTTATGATATCAGAGCTTAGGTTTTGAATACCTAGGCTGTCGGTGAATTTTGGGTCTGTCAGTTGCGTCATTAGAGTCAGTCGTTGAGCCTAATATCATCATGCTACCGTCTTTTCGTGCGACCCGTGGCTGTAAGTCTCCTCGAACTCTAATATTTCTGTAATTCATTTTCTTGCGCTGTTCGGAATCGTGACTTGCGTTACCAACTTTGTGAATTATGAATCTTCCTGATCTTGTTCTTTTCTTATTTTCCTTCAGTATGTTGAGAGGTCGTGGTAGACCGGCTAGGGGACGCGGCCGAGGCCGTGGTCGGGTGCGATGCGAGGAGGGCTCACTTTCTCGGTCTCTGCGGACTCGGCCTCTCACTCGGTGCCGTCGGGTAATATCTGACGCCGGGGCTCTTGCCGTACTTCATGATTGGTAGCCCAACTTACTCAGATAGCTCAGGGTGGACGCCAGAATCCGCCCCCGACACCGGAAGAGGAGGCTAGTAAGTGGCTTCAGACGGTGACTAAGATGCACCCTCCTCGTTTCTCCGGATCCTCTGACTCCCTCGGTTGGGAGAATTGGCTCTTTCAGTTGTCCAGGACCTTTGATGTCGTAGCTTGTCCTGAAGACAGGAGGGTACATATTGCCCAGTACCTCCTGGATAAGGAAGCTGCGGAATGATGGGAGGCCGTTGTGACCAGAGACCGTCGAGCTACTTGGGAGGAATTCAAGGCTGCTACGGAAGCAGAGTATTGTCCGCCGCCAGTCAAGGAGCGCAGAATTGTGGAATTCTTCACCGCTACACCTCAAGATGTGCCTATTTCTCAGGCCATCATTTCTTACAATCAACAGTTGGGTTTCGTAAGAGATCAAGTGAGAACGGAGGCTGATAAAATCCGTTACTTCAATATGCGAATGAAGCCGCATATTAGGCAGAGTATGGCACCGCTCATGTGTGCCACTTTGAAGGAATACCAGGATCGCGCCCTAGCGATCGAGATGGCGGTTCCGGAATCAGAGTCGGTTTCGAAAGCTAAGAAGCAGAAGACTACCGGTGGACTCTCGACCGGGAAGGGTGGTCAGTTTTCGAGGTCTCGTTCTGCTCCCATACCGGGGAAGAGGCCGTTCCATCAGGCCGGTGGATCTCAGGGTAACCGTTCAGTTCAGTCTGTTGCTTCTGGCGGCAGGGTTTGTTTTAACTGCAACCAATATGAGCATTTGATGAAGGATTGTCCTTTTCCTCCAGTTACTTGCTACACTTGCGGGCAGACCGGGCATCAGGCGACTCATTGTGAGAGAGCCACCAGGGCCGCTAGAGTTACGACTACCACTACCGATCAGAGGGATCACAATACTCCAGCTACTCAGGTTCCGCAGGGTTCGGGTCGCGGTAGAGGCCGAGGACAGCCGGATCGCCGCGCAGCCTCGGGTCGGGTTGATTCACCCCGATTGTACCAGATGAGGCGCACAGAGGAGGCGGACATTCCGGTGGCGTCAGGTACCACTCAGATCCTTACTCATCCAGTTTCCGTGCTTTTTGATTCGGGTGCTACTCATTCCTTTATTGCATCGGATTGTGTGAATTGTATTGGCTTTAACTACTTGTTTGAGTGTGAACCATTTGTGGTGGGTACGCCTAGCGGGGATCGTATGGTTGGGGACCGAGAAGTTAGGGATTGCCCCGTGAGGATCGGGAGCCGAGATTGGCCCTCGAACCTCATTGTTATCGACCTCAAGGGTGAGGATTTAATCCTCGGGGACGATTGGTTAGAGCGTCACGGTGCTATCATGAACTATCGGACTCGTACTATCTCGATCGTGGCCGAAGATGGCACCGAGCATACTCTCGTCGGCTGTAAGCCGGGTAGATCGGGGAGCGTGATTAGCGCCTTGAAGGCGATGAAACTTCTGAACCAGGCTTGTGTCGGCTACTGGTGTTATGCTCTGAAGGCGGAAGATGGTGGAATTGACATGTCGTCAATTCCAGTTGTTTGTGAGTATCCCGATGTTTTCCCAGACGACTTGCCGGGATTACCACCGCAGCGAGAGGTGGAGTTTCCTATCGATCTTGAGCCGAATGCAGCCCCTATTTCTCGAGCACCGTACCGTATGGCACCGTCGGAGATGTTAGAGTTGAAGAATCAGTTGGGAGAATTGTTAGATAAAGGGTATATTCGACCGAGCGCATCTCCTTGGGGTGCGCCCGTACTCTTTGTTAAGAAGAAGGATGGGTCGCTTCGTTTATGCATCGATTATCGAGAACTAAACAAGTTGACCATCAAAAATAAATACCCTTTGCCCAGGATTGACGATTTGTTTGATCAGCTTCAGGGGGCGACAGTCTTTTCGAAGATTGATTTGCGATCGGGCTACTACCAGTTGAGGATTCGGGACGTCGATATTCCGAAAGCTGCCTTTCGGACGAGATATGGCCATTACGAGTTTGTGGTTATGCCTTTCGGGCTAACCAATGCCCCAGCAGTGTTCATGCAGTTGATGAACAAAGTTTTCATTGAGTATCTAGACAAATTCGTAGTCGTTTTTATCGACGATATTCTTATCTATTCACGGAATCGGGAGGAGGACCCCTTACATCTCCGGATTGTATTAGACACTTTGAGGACTGAGCAGTTGTACGCGAAGTTCTCTAAGTGTGAGTTTTGGCTCGAGGAAGTGATGTTCCTCGGGCATGTGATTTCAGCAGAGGGAGTTCGGGTAGATCCGCAGAAGACAGAGGCAGTGATGGCTTGGGAGCCGCCTAAGAATGTGAAGGAGGTGAAGAGTTTTCTGGGTCTTGCCGGCTATTACCGCAGATTCGTTGAGGGATTTTCTAAGATCGCTAGACCACTCACTCAGTTGCTCAGAACTTCGAAGTTCGAGTGGGTGCAGACAGGCGGGGCGGCTTTGTGAGTTAAAAAGATGTCTGACTACCGCACCCGTTTTAGCATTGCCTCAGGGGAACGAGGATTTCGTAGTGTATAGTGATGCTTCGGGCCTTGGTCTAGGATGTGTTTTGATGCAGAGAGACAGAGTGATTGCTTATGCGTCCCGCCAATTGAAACCTTATGAAGTAAATTATCCCACGCACGATTTGGAGTTAGCCGCGGTCGTTTTCGCCTTAAAGATCTGGAGGCATTACCTCTATGGGTCATCGTGTAAGATTTTTACGGATCACAAGAGTCTGAAGTACATCTTCAGCCAGAAATAATTGAATATGAGGCAGCGTAGGTGGCTAGAGCTAATTAAAGATTACGACCTCGAGATACTTTACCATCCGGGTAAGGCCAACGTAGTGGCTGATGCGTTGAGCCGAAAACCGATGGCTTTGCAGATGTTAGAGGTACTTACACTGCAGAGTACGATCCAGCGAGATTTCATGCAGCCGAGAATATTGAGGTTTGGGTTCGAGAGTTCGGGGCCGATTATGTGCGTTAGAGATCACTTCGTCCTTGGTGATGATATCAAGGCGAAGCGATATGACGATCCGTTTTTGGTCGATTGAGGGAGGATGTGAGGAAGGGAAAGCCCACGGATTCGTAGTTCACGATGATGGAGTTTTGAGGTTTCGTGGCGGACTTTGTGTCTTGAGTGATATTGGTGAGACAGAAGATCTTGAGTGAAGCTCATGCTACACCTTACTCCATACATCTGGTACGAGTAAAATGTACAAGGATATGAGGAGCAACCACGGTGGAGTAATTTGAAGACAGACGTTAGTGAGTTTGTGTCGAGGTGTCGACTGTCGGCGGAGTTAAGATCGAGCATCAGCGACCCGCGGGGCTATTACGACCACTTCCTATCCCGGAGTGGAAATGGGAGGATATCTCTATGGATTTCATTACCGGTATGCCTAAGACTCGGACAGGAATGAACATGATTTGGGTCGTTGTTGATCGACTAACCAAATCAGCTCATTTTCTAAGTATTAAGGACACTTGGGGGCCGGAGAGGCTTGCACGAGTGTTTGTTGCGGAAATAGTGAGATTGCATGGGACCCCTAAGAGTATTGTTTCGGATCGTGATGGCCGGTTCATATCACATTTTTGGCAGGCCGTTCATAGAGCTTTGGGAACCGAGTTGAGACTTAGTACATCCTACCACCCTCAGACAGACGGACAGTCTGAGCGGATGATACAAATGCTAGAGGATATGTTACGAGCCTGTGCTTTATATTGGAAGGGTGATTGGGAGACACACTTGCCGTTGATCGAGTTCACGTACAACAATAGTTGGCATGCCTCGATCAAAATGGCACCATTCGAAGCGTTGTATGGGAGGAGGTGCAGATCGCCGTTGTGTTGGGATGATACGTCCGAGCTAATCGGTACCGAGCCCGACATGATAGTTTAGACGAGGGAGAAGATTACCCTGATTCGTGGTAGATTGCTGACGGCCCAGAGTCGGCAGAAGTCTTATGCCGATACACGTCGCCGACCGTTGGAGTTTGAGGTGGGAGATCACGTCTTGCTTAAGGTGTCGCCGACACGGGGAGTTTACCGCTTCGGTCGGAAGGGTAAACTTAGTCCGAGATATATCAGGCCGTTTGAGATTTTAGATAGAGTTGGAGAGCTTGCGTATCGGTTAGGCTTGCCGCCGTCCCTGAGCCACGTGCATAACGTATTTCATGTTTCCCAGCTTAGGAAGTACGTATCGGACCCTAGCCATATTATTGATTTTGGAGAGATCGAGTTGGGGGCCGACATTACCTTCGAGGAGAGGCCGATTCAGATCTTAGAGCGTCGAGTGAAGCAACTCAGGCACAAAACCATTCCTTTGGTCAAAGTGCAGTGGTCGAGGCATGGATCCGAGGAAGCCACGTGGGAAACGGAGGAGAGTATGAGGTCGAGATACCCCGAGTTATTCGTGTTGTAAGTTTCGGGACGAAACTTATTTTTAGGGGGAGATAATGTAATATCCGCGTTCTCTATTTTTAGTAATTTCTATTTTTGGTGTTTATTCGTTTCGGACAACTCCCTTGGCACTGTTTTGGAATTCGGAACCTATTTTGTTCTTGGAGTTTCTCCGCTTAGACGGGTCTCGATGATGTTTTTACGTAATTTCATCTTGTGTTATATTTTGTCTCTTGTGTATTCGATTCTCGTTAAACTCGTTCGATTTCATCATTTTCTTACTTCCATGAGTTCGTATGATTGAGTAGAGCATGTTGTGAGTTTCAGATTGTTAATCCGACGTTGTGTCGTGATTTTCGGATGTTTGGGCCGTTTTTGTAATTTTCTAGAAATTTAGGGAATTTGTTCCTTGTTCGACTTTGGTCGTGTACCTCAAATCGTTTTGGGGTTCCGCACTTCCATTTCGTGTTATTATTGCCCAAATATCGATTTCTATTGCTTTTATTCTCTTTCCGGATCATTTTTCGTCATTTTGGGACCCGAGGGTGTGGGCGCGGCACAAGGATTGTGCGCGCGGCACACACATTACCCGATTGTTGGCGAGCGGTGTGCAGTGTGCGCGGCACACTTGTCCGGCCGCGGCACACCGTGTGGCACTTGCGGCCAAAACCTCTGTGCCGCGTGCCGCGGCACGATCCAGGCGAACGCGGCACATGCCGAGTCTGAGCCGCGGCACACTTCGAATGAGCCGCGACACAACGAGCGGTCAGCCGATCACTGGGCGCAATTTTTGGCCCTGTGCCGCGGCACACAATGCGGTCAGCGCTATATCAGCGTTTATTTTCAGCGGATGCAGTTCATTTCTTCCTTCCTTCCACCGTACGCGAGAGAGAGAGGGTTGAGAGGGGGATTTTTCTCCATCTACCTTTTGATTGTGTGTTTTTCTTCATCTTCCTTCGATCGTGTGGCTCGGATTGTGGATCTAGCACGTGTTCTTCGGATTATAGGGCTTGAATCTTCAAGAGGTAAGAACTCCTTTAACCCTAGTATGATTTTGGGGAGGGTTTGGTGGTGATCTTGTGTTTTAATTCGAATTAACCGATGTTGTTGTTAGATTTTGATAGTATTCACGTGACCCTTGGTTTTCTTGTTATTGGTTGGGATGCAATCCCGTTGTTACACCGTTGACCAATTTCATTTCCTTACGCACTCTTGGTGTCCGATGAATTGCCCCAATGGGTAGAATTAGGATTAATTCTTACCTTTCCGCATTATTGAGACTTGTTGTATACCGTTATTGTGTTAGGAGCGGATTTGGGAGGATTGTTCGGACCAAAACCTATTCCTTCGTTGTTTCCCTTGTTTCGACGTGTTCAAGGCAAGTACATGTATTACATTTCGTTATGTATGTTGTGATTCGAAATAAATGATGAATGGTGATTTTTGGGTGCGTGAGTTGTGTTCCTTCCACCCGGAGTGTCCGACGGGATGTCTGGGGGCCCATACTAAGGGGTACGGCCGTGGAAGTGGACTTGGGTGCGTGTGTGATTGAACTTCCACCCGGAGTGTCCGACGGGATGTCTGGGGGTCGATACTAAGGGGTACGGCCGCGGAAGTGGTATCCCACCCGGAGTGTTCGACGGGATGTCTGGGGGTCGATACTAAGGGGTACGGCCACGGGATACCAGTTGTGATTTTGTGACATCGTGATGATTGAAAACTGATTTGATTGCCAATGTAGTATTCCGGAATATTTATGGCAAATGATTTCTGATTGAGATGAATGAGTAAAACCGTTTTTGTATATAATGTTGTGTAATTGTGTACTTGCACTAGCCATTCGAATGCTAACCCCTTAAATGGGGGAAATGCGTCTTATGCATTTCAGGTACTGGGAGGGCTGAGGAGCAGGCACGGGACACGCACGCAAAGAATGGGCTCGAGTCTGCATTTTTATGTTTTGTCATTGCATGGTCGAGTATTGAAGTTAGACTCTCCATTTTGAAACTTGGTTTAAGTCCCCTACGTGGGCAATAAATTGGTATTTAACCTCTGTTCATGTATTACGTTAAAAAATGTTTTGGCCGAGGCCACGGCCCTATTTACTTTTGAGTGCATTATTCAGGACTACATTGTGGTTTATATGTCATGTGTTAGCCTGGTAGACCTCACGAGGGTTCTACGGCGTGTAATGTCCCAGTTGTGAATTGGGGTGTTACACAAGGTGGGACCGCCCATGACAGCGACTCATACGCGTGCAGACTTCTCATTGGACCGCACAGCCGACTGCCAGCAACTCCTGCGGACTTTATAGAGACCAGCCTATCTGCTAAAAGACGATCGCCCGCTTATTATAATACAGCAAAGGCGATCGCCCAGCATCTCTCAGCGCTGTAAATAGAGAACCCACAACAACTGGAAAAAGGTTCCTCTCAGCATCATTCATAACAGAGAAAGGTTCTGCATTCAGTTCAGAAAAAACTCTGTGTTCCAACTTCATTCACGGGAATACATACAAATGCATACATACTTTCAAGCTCTTGGCTTCATCTCCCGGATCTACCTCAGGATTTCTCTCTCAGAACCTCTCAACCAGAAGACGGTCGGCAGAGGCACGAACTCTCCACAGCACAGATTCGAAGAGACTCACAAGTCCTGGAGCTTAGATACACAGCTTATACACACTGTGAGAGACCGTAGATCCCTCACAGTCATCACAGCTCATCAACGTTGTTACAAGAACTCACAAAGCATCATATCTGGTTCTTCCGGCAATCTACACGCTCACTAGCTAAGATAACTAGGGTCTTTACACTCATTGTAATTGTGCTCTAACATTAATACTTGTATCCCAGAATATTCGTATTAATAACATCTCGCGAGAGCATTCAAGCCCGGGATTAACAATCCCAGCAAATCTTGTGTTATTTATCTTCTCTACGGAAGTGCTCTCGCACTTTGTTTGCTATCCACTCATTCCAGCAATATTCATCTCCGGATAATATTTTGGGTAGCAACACTGTGATGTCGGCCGTGATTAGTATCAAGATGCATCCATCATCTTCGTGCGATCCGTGGATGTAAGTCTCCCTACTATATTGTGCCTTGTGTTATACGAGCTTGTATGATTTTGTGTTATGACATGGAGTTTAAAGGTGATTTGTGATTATGTGGCCTATGCTTGTTTGATCCTCGTATGATGCTAGAATGAAAGTGGTGCCAACGTATATGTATATATACACACATCCTGATATAAGTCGTTTTTACAAGAGTAATGGCCTTGGTGTGGTTACGCAAAGAAAAATTCATCAATGTGATATTTTAAAACTTTACATGTTTTTGGGGAGTCACGTAAATTTTGTTTTAAAACATGCTCCAAAGGGAGGAAAAAGTTTGATTTTTGTATAATGACCTGAAGGCCGAAATTTTTTGAGAATTCAAACTACCGATATTTTATTATAGGTTTTCAAAACATAATTTTTAATCTCAAGTGAGGCCTACAAAATGCAAACAAGACGTGACTCTCGCTTTCAACTTATCAGTTTTATGGTTGTTAGTTGAGAAATACGTAATGATGTTCTTGTTGTTCGGGCAGTGTTGCTAGTTTTAGATTAAAACAGTGATGTGAATGCTAAGTCGTTAAGTTAAGATAGTTCTTTTTATTAATAGACGAGATTTCGATTTTGGATGGCACTTGTCCTTTGATGGTTGCTTGCGAAGTGTTGTAAGTATGTGAATCGATGGCATTTAGATTCGTATGTTGTCGTTGTTCATTTGTAACTATCGGTTCTAGTAATGTCGTATATATGTTCGCAATCATGTTGCTGGACTAGAACAGTTAGCACACGCTAAGTACGAGACTAGCGCGCGCTAATGTGGCATGAGTAGCGCACGTTAACGTTGTTATAATGCGCGCTAATCAGTCTGGGCAGAGGATGTGGAACCGCATTTTTAGCCGTTAGGTTTAACTTTCTGCAGTCAGTCGTTTGTGACTATATTCTATGTGTGTTGTCTGGTGATGACAACTGTTGTGTGTGAATGTGTTATGACTTTTCGTAAGTGCTTGGTGATAACTGATTGTGTTTGATGAATTGATAAATTATGTCTGGTGTGTGCGTGTTCAAAAATGTTTTCCTGAAACTTTCATAAGTTTGTGCAAGTTGCGAAAAATCAAATTTTGAAACTAATTTGACGTTGCGATTAAATCGACGGCTTCGTATGAACTTTGGAAATTGTTTGAAATTTGCGGGCCGGCCTAGGATTCTCAAATAAAACCTCGACGGTATTGAAAGAGTTGTTTTAAAGTACCTTGAACATTTTGTAAAATGTTACCGTCGTTGATTTCTATGTAGTGTTGGGAGAATTTTCGGAAATGATTTTTAATGCACTATTGTATTTTCGAATAATTCGAGTACATGATTTTCAAAAATCTTTCACACAATTTTTTTTTTCAAAAACCAATACGATTTATTTTTATTTTTCAAAATACATAGTGAAAGATGAAAAATCTTACTCGATTTAAACTTCAAACTCGGATTTGGAAAATTTCCTATACTGATTAAAGTATGTACGGATGATTTGATGACCTTGCGTGGTTATCTTGTTTGTTATTAACGGTGATAATGGTGTGTAGTGGCGTGGTGATTTTGACAATGCCGGTTGCACAGAAAATATTGCTTTGCAAATGATTTCAAAATGAGATGGTTAAAGTCTATTGTTTACAAGTTTTGATGAAACAACCTGAGGTACCAAAAGTACTTTAAAAGTTTTATTTTGAATAGCATACAAATCCAAGGATTTTTAAATGATATCATTTAAAAGGATACCTCGTGGATTTTCTTATCGAGTTATTATTAGTTACCTTATGTGATATGTCGTGCTGAGTTGGTACTTTAGTATAATATTTTGCGAAGTTGTGCAATCATATTGAGTGAGAATCCGCTTAGTATGCTGATGGGAAGAGGACGCAGTCGTGACCACAATACTAATGGTCATGAAGATCGGATGTGGACTAAGAGGATATGGCCGGGAAGGTTGCTATTCTAGCACTTCGCTCTTGTTGTTTAGGTTTCGGGATGAAACCTCTTTTAAAAGTGATATGATGTAATACCCATATTTTTTTCGCTTCCGTTTCGTTCGACCGTATCGATTCGATTGTGTTCATTGATGCTTCTGACCTTGTGTTGTTATCACCATTGTCATTCGAGCGAGTTCGCATATTGTTCCAAATTGATGTGTATATCGTTGGAATCTTTCCAAGTTCGGAATGATTTCTTGTGAAGCGTGTGCGAAATTAACACCTCGTGGTTCCTACAAGTTTATTGATGTCTTTGAGGTGTGAACTTCATAGTTGATCGTTGTTGTTCGATCATTGCTATTTGTTCGTCGTTGTACAATCATTATTGTTTGATCTCGTAATCGTGATTATTGAACATCTCGGCCATTTCGTAATTTCCATAAGTGTTGGGAAATTGTCTTCGCATTTGATATTCCAAATCTTAGAGTTACTGGAATTTCATACCTTTCAGCGTTGGAATCGTGATTTGATTTTTGTATTGCTCGGTTTTATCAACCGCAGCGATTCATGCTCGTTGCTTTTCGTAAGCATTCTTGCGTGTTGAATCAGACCGTAGTAGCTCTATACTACATGGAGCTATGGTGTGTTGTCGAGAGTCGCCTTGCTTTTGTTTTAAGTTTCGGGACGAAACTTATTTTTAGGGGGGGTAGAATGTAATACCCACGATTTTCGTTCCGGTTATTTTAGATTTTTTCGGATATTTCCCGGTTTTCGAGTGCCGATATTATTTTCTCGACAACTGATTTTGGCGTTTATGACCATAGGTGATGATTTGTTATCCGTTGTTTTCATTTCGGATCGATGATGTTGTCCCCGAGTGTTTTGTCGTGTTCGTTCCGTGCGATTTCGGAAAATCGAGTCGTCGAATCATGGTGATCGGGCACTGGCTGGACGGTTGCGGGCACTGGCCGGACGAGTGGAGGCACTGGCCGGATGGGTGCAGGCACTGGCCGGGCGGGTGCGGCAGGAACCGGCGTAGCGCACGCTACGGCCGGAAGGTAGCGCACGCTACGGCCGGGAGGCGCCACGCTTCTGGCCGGTTAGGCTGCGCGCCGATCGGCCGAGACGATCGAAGCGAGAGGTTACGACTCGGGAGGATCGGCAAGTAGCGCACGCCATCGCCGGACACTTGTGCCTTCTGACGGCCGTGAGTAGCGCACGCCTTCTGGCCGACGCTACATGGCCGAGCGGTCTAGTCCAGGAAGTCTCTAGATTGCGGCCAGGGCCAACAGTGCACGTGTCCAGCGCATGATGGCGGGACCCGGCCGAACATTCTCGACCATGACCGCCCGTTAGCGCACGCTAGCTCGGCAGTCTAGCGCACGCTAGGCTGCACCAGTGTAAATATGGCCGAGCAGTCCAGTTTCAGTCATTTTTCCCATTTCTCTCTTTTTCTTCCGCGGCTGGATCCTTGGAGAACATGAAGGCATGCTGTTATACAATTAATCCACGAATTTTGGGAGCTCATATCATCGATTAATCACTCCATAACATCGTTCAATCTAGCAAATCAAGGGGTTTTGCTTGATTTCGCCCGTTTGATCCGTGATAACTTATATTTGTGATGGATTGATGATTATTAAGTCATATTATACCAATTTCCTTGTTGATTCATGGTTCGATTGCTAAAGATTCTTCGTTTTGTTGAGTTCCTAATCGGTGTCTTGAAGATGTCCGGTGAAAATCCTTAGAGGGGGGTTTTGGGCGTTCTACGATTATTCTTCCTCGTACGATCGTTGATTATTGACGGTATGATGTTAGGGTCAGGTTCGTTGCGAAGAACTCGATTCGGAACTCTTCCGTTCGCCGTTTCCCGGTCGGTTGTGTTACCGTCGTTTCCGCCGGAGAGTTGTGGGCGTTCGAGGTTTCCCGGTTGAGCCATGTTCGTCGGAGTGTCCGGTATCGACTATCGAGGCAAGTATCTTGCCTATACATTACGTGTTTTGTGGATATAATGGTTGGTAATCGACGATATATGCAAAATGAATGTTTACAACTATTTTTCAAAAGAATCGATATATTTACAATCATGGTTTTCTTTTAAAGATGATTCTCATGTTCGGGAATTAATGTGCTTGATTGACTATGTGGTTAGCGTCGAGTATAGGATTGCCTTACTTCGGGGGATGCCATTATATGTGAATATGTTGTCGGTAAATTTACAGATCAACCCTTTCGTTAAGATGGTGCTTGGAGTCATACGGATGTGTGTGGATATATGAGTTGTGTGATATTGGTTGTGTCGTTCGGTGTTGTTGAGATAAGTGTACTTCCTTGTGGATAGTATTAATTCTGGGTCGTGAGTATATGTTAGATAATATGGCCATTTTAGCAAAATACCTCGACTATATATATTGTGATTGACTCTTGAGGATTGTGGTTTTGGAAATGTGAATTGATAAGAGTTGTAAGGTTGTTCTCGGGTACTCTCACTCGGGGATTGACTCGACGGGGTCACAAGGGGACCTGGTGTCTTAGCGGTTGGACCGGGTCGCGAGGGTTACTTCGAGTGGGCATTCTCACCTGGGGATTGCTCGACGGGGCACACAGGGACTTGGTGGCTTGAGGGCCGGACCGAGTCGCGAGAATTTCCAGAGTATTTGTACTGATGATTAATTATGATATGTTCGGAGTATCACAATGCTTGGTGCTCGGGGTCGAGAGACATTATATATCGAGTCTTGGTGTTTGGCTAAAATGGCATAAAAATAATGTGTTATGTGTAATGTGTTGTTGGAAGTGAATTGAAGTTGATGATCGGGTCGTGGACCCTGTGTTTTGTGACCAGAATGATCGGGTTGTGGACCCTGTGTTTTGTGACCAGAATGGTTGGGTCGTGGACCCTGTGTTTTGTGACTGGAATGGTTGGGTCGTGGACCCTGTGTTTTGTGACTTGAATGGTTGGGTCGTGAACCCCGTGTTTTGTTAACGGATTTGCATTTTGGAAAATGAACTTTGGGGCGGTGACCCTAAGTGGCTTTTGAAGAATTAAGAACTTTTCAATCACAAATATTTTCAAAACTCCCGAGATTTGGAAATATTTTCAAAGTGCTTTCTTGTTTTGGTTTTTACTTTCAAGACTTGAACTATTTTTAATTAAACAAAATATCTCGGGAAGTGTTTTGTTGTATTCTCGGAATGTGTTATGTATGGCTCGTATTTGCACTTTATACTTGTACTAGCAAAACAGTGGAGTTTTGCTAACCCCCGAGTATTCGGGGGGTGGATGTCTGTTTTGAATCAAGGTACATGCTGGTTTGGGAGCAAAACACAGGATCGGCGCGAAGGATGATGGAAGGCGAATGATACTAATCATATGAAGGCCAGTTTTGGGTGCAGTTAGTCGGAGTACGTGTATGGTCTTTTCCGCTGTCGTACTTTTTGTTTGTGAGTGTATTTTACCCTTGTATGGGTATGAGTCGAGATAGAAATGTGTATTTTGACTTGTATGTTAGTGACGAAAGACCAAGTTGGTCTATTGATTTGGTATTTTATCATGTCGGTATGTAATGTATTGTGTTGTTTGGATGTCTAGCCTGGTGGATCCTCATGGAGAGGGTCTGCGGCGTGTAATATTCCCGGTTTGAAATTGGGGGTGTTACAATCGTCTCAGCACGTGGGTCGGTTTTCTTAAAGTCTGCGGCTGCTATATGTAGCCAATCGTGCGAACCAATGAGAAAACAACACATGCCCCGCGACTCAGTCTTGTGAGGTCCCACCTAGTCCATTGCGTGACCATGGCCTGCTCCTATGGCGCCGTTTGTGGGTCTTTTCGGTAGGTCAGAGGATGTCCTTGTCACTAAAAAATCCTTTTCCTGCTGCGCTGTTTGCGGGTCTGCAGGTGGGCTTTCTTACCGAGATTCAGCCTTCGTAGACTTTGACGGAGGTAGGCTTTATGTGCGCCATAAGACGGTCGTCTTTGGACGGGCACTGAAGACGATCGCCTTGTAAGACGATCGCTAGGTACTTGAACTCTTCCGAGGCGTATTAATCGACGCATAACAAATGCCCCCCAGCTCGCTCCGATATTAAAGACGTGGGGTGAGGTGGTTCCACTAGCGATCATTTGAATTAATAACGAGCGATTCATCACTTAATGGAGCAGATGATCGTCTTCTCGAGCGGACTTTGATTTTGAATTTGGACGACCTACTCGGTTCGCTGAAATGAGCGGGAAGTCAAAGCTGGCTTGAAACGTCATTGGGGAACGTGGCACGCACCTATTGGGGGAGTCCGACGGTTTGTCAGACTTATCCTCTAGCGTGCCCTCGAAACGACGCGCACGCGGGACTCTAGGGCGGAAATAAAGTCGGTCTTTACCGACCTTTGCGCTTCAGCCCTCGAGACTTTGTTTATCTGCACAGAAGCCCCTGCCTTCGCTTATAAAAAGGGCTAGGGTTTCTGGGTTAAAACTTTATTTGCACTTTCGTCTGAGAAGAAGATATTGCCGGATTCCTTTGAAGCTTCATGTTGTCGAGCGTCGTTCGACTTATACTTTTTAAGTAAGAAAAAAAACCCTCTTTTTCCTTTCTTTTTGAATATGTCCGGAGGAAAACCAACGATGTATGAGATGGGTAGCACTTCCGCCGCAGGGACTTCGACCGTCCGGGATGAAATCTCTGTAGAATTCCATGTGGAGACGGTCATCGAGGCTATTAGTGCCGGGATTGAACCCGCGGAGGTTGAAGAACTCTTTAACGAAGCTGATACGTCCAAGGCGGCGGAGGCGGAGCGAAAGCGTTCGCTGGCTGAAGAGGAGATGGCAGTGAAGGCGTACTAGGAGTGAAACAGTGCGTTCGGCAAAGCCTTTTCAGACTTTGCCGAACTTATGGAGAAATTGGCTGGCCCGATTCCCAAGTTTGACTTCCGCGAGTACTCGGTCGCCCATCCCCATGACGTTTGCCTCTATGTGCCCGCCGAGAACGAGCGTGCCGATCAACCCCCTGAGGGCATGGTCGCCGTTAATGAGGCGATAATGGAGGTCGGGCTGTGGTTTCCACTGCCGTTCGCCGTTTCCTACCTGCTGACCGCCTGGAATGTGGCGCCGCTTTAACTGACGCCGAACGCCTGGCTACAAATCGTCCGCACCCTTACTTTGTTCGGGGTCACCGGCTGTACCGTCTTCCTTCGCCGCTGGAGATGAACCATCTCTTCAAACCGACGGCTCAAAAAGGCTCCGTTGGAGGCTACCACATCCAAGGTCGTTCAGGCCAGGTGATTCTTGAGGTCCCTAACAAAGTCCGGGGCGACCTGTCAAAGTGGTTCTGGGTCGGAGGTGCGTGGAAGTCGGCCGCGAACGACAATCCTACTGACGAGTTAGATATCCCCATCGGCTTCCGGGAGAGGAATCCGAGTAAGGGTTTTGACTCTCCCTTCGTTCGGATATATTCTGAACTGATCTGATTTGACTTTCTTTTTTCAGGTGCCCTTGTTCCAGCGGTAGGTGAGCTAGCTTTTGATTTCGCGATCGTCTGGGAGCGAATACGTAGTCTTCCCGATAACCATATAGACGCTCGCCAGATCAACAACGAAGCCTGTTGGTTGGCCGCTCGGCTGTTTCGTTTTCCTCGCCACCTTTGTCGATTGCTTTCTTTGCAGAAATCCGTTTCCCTCGCTACCAATAGCCCCCGACCGAGATCGCTATGTGACACGCTCTTAGTGTAATTATCGCAAGTGCACAATATCGTATCAAGTAGTAAGTGGACTTTTTGAGTCCGGTTTATCGATCCCACGAGGAAGTTTGGTTATAATTTGAATTATACAATATTATTTTATTTTTATAGATACTAAGATGAGTGAAACACACAATTAAAGAGTTTGGTTTAATAATTGCAAAGATAATGCAATAGTAGTTCTAATATTTTAAGGAAATAAAAAGATTGCAATAATAATAGATTGATTAATGATAAAATGAAATAGTTGGGATTACAAACTTAGTTCGTCATTAGTTATAAAAGATGTATAGGAGATCATAAGATGAATTTACTTATTATGTTGTGTAGATTCGATTTTCCTTAAAAAGACGGTTTCTCTTTCGAACTATAAAACGCCCCTTACATATTGAATCAATCCACTATATTTCTATGTTGATTGGCTTCAATACATAGCATTAGGATTTATGAAAATAACTCAAAGAATCATCTAAGGTCTAGAGGTATATTTCTATCCCCTAGAACAACTTAGAGTGAAGATCACTTGATCTAATCAAACATATTTTCTTTCGAAACATATGAAGACCATAAATATCGTCATTTATTGGCCAAATAAATAAAGATTGTTAAAACAATGAAATTCACACACAATAATAAGTAATTCACAATAGATCTTTATACAAACATAAATAACATGATTAACCTTGTTTATAATCCCAACTAAAGGTAACTTAGCCCATGAAGGGTTTAATATACATAATACAAGCTTGAGTGGTCATTATTAGTTGAATCAAGAGAAAGAATTGATCCTTACTCCCTTAGTAGATAAAGGAGAAAGAAGCAATAAACTCTCTGAACAACATATGCTATACCACACTTACACAAATCACTCAAGAACACAAATGTGTTCTTCACACAAAAAGAAAAGTTTACAAAAAGTGAAAAATTATAAGATGAATGATGAATGATGAAGGATCTAAGGGGTCTATTTATACACCTAAAGTCATCTAATAGCTCCAAAACTCCAGCATTATTACAATAGATCGGATCAATGCCAGCCATCCCCTCAATAATACACAAAAAGTATAAAAAATTAGACAAATTTTAATAATATGTCAAGAGTTACCGCCGTAACATTAAGGAGTTACGGCCGTAACTTGGATGACTTAAGGCCGTAACATTCAGTAGTTACGGACGTAACTTGGCTTCGTCAATTTGCTCACTGGTTGCTTTGAGAGTTACGTTTTCAGCCCAGAATTTCTCAGACTTTGCGTTTTTGCCCCAAATCTTCTTCGGATGATAACTTTTGATATATAACTCTGATTTTGAATCCGGAAAGACTGCTGAATTCATCTCGGAAAGCCCTACAACATGAATATATCAAAATTCAACAAAGAGAATATTTAATAAACATGTTATTTTTTGAGTAAATCAGTTATTTAATCCGATTAAGACTAGATTTACATCATCATCCGATAAAAATAAATTTATTAAA
This sequence comes from Orobanche coerulescens, assembly GCA_033398695.1. NCBI lineage: Eukaryota > Viridiplantae > Streptophyta > Magnoliopsida > Lamiales > Orobanchaceae > Orobanche > Orobanche coerulescens. The sequence continues at coordinate 11,464,077 of CM065803.1, forward strand.
AACTAATTATTTAAAAGCAAAAAACGAGTAGACTAGCTCAATTATGGGTGATATTTATCGATACAAACCATGGATAAGTGTATAAAACTGACACTTATCACTATGTCAAATCCTGGGATTATGAGTTGCCTTCGCCAAGGGAAAAAAACGATTCGAGCTCCTGCTGCGACGCTCCGACCTATCCCGGGGGCAAGGCCTCTCCTGGAGCCGGTCGCTGAAGAACAAGACCCTCGGGAGGAGGGACAATTTCGGCTTAATAGCAAGAAACGGAGGACGGAGGAGCCCTCGGCCTCTGCTACTGTTGATGAGCCGTCGATCCCCGTGCTTCCGCTTTCCGCAATTTCTCTGGTGGAGGGGTCCACGCCCTCCTCGGCTTTCCTGAAAGCCATGGAGACCTCCAATGCTGAGACCCCGCGTGGGAGGCTATTCTTCGGCCGCGACCCAGAGAAGGTCGCAAGGTAAGCTTGGTCACTTTGCTGGGTTATGTCACTTATGTAGGAAATATACCAACTCTTTTGTTCTTGACATAGGCTCCATCGCAGTGACCCGAACCGCTCGCCGCTGGTGTTGTATTTCCTTACAATCAAAGCTCCTCGCGAGGCTTGTGATGTCCCCCATTATGTCGCTCGGGCTGCCACCGCCTTGCCGAAGGCCTGGACGACCGAATTAGATGCGATCGCACACCGGCGATCTTCTGATGCGATGCAGGCGACCTTCGCTTTAGCCCTTCAGACAGCGACAATGGCTGCCCAGGCTGTGAAAGACTATGAGGGGCGGTCCTCCACCGCTCATCTCCAGGCGGACCTCGAGGCTGCTCGAAAATAGAATGCCGAGCTTGCCGACAGGCTCGTGGTGATGGAGAAGAGCTTGGTGGAGGCGGCCAACAAGGCGATCCATGACCTCGAACGGTCCCGGTCGGCGAACGAGCGAATGTGAGATCAGATGACGGATGCCCGCAAGTCGCACGCAGCTGCACAGAAGGAGATCACTGAGCTGAAGGCGATCGTCGACCGGTTGACCGGCGAGCTGACGTCGTCGAAGGAAGAGGTGCCTGCCAAGGTTGCCGAGCTCCAGGGTGCGAACCAAACGCTTGCGGTGCTGAGGGAGAAACTGGAGGCGATCGAGGCCGATCCCTACCTCAACGTGTAATATGTCAGCAAATTTGCCTATGGCTTATGCTGACGCAATCCGCGCTGCTGATAAGGGAGGGCTTGAGGTCGGACCTTTGGTTGATAACTTCAAAGCCTACGTGCTTGAGTACCCTCTGCAGCCAGCCTTCATCGTGCCGATCCTCGACCTCTCCTCGGATCATGGGGTCGACTTGAGTTGGTATCCGTCGCCGGACAACCTTATTCACCCGGGTGCCCCAGAGGACGGGGGTACAGTGCCTGTTGCTGGCGAGATAGCGAGCGCCGATCTCTGAGTTTTCCTTGCTTTTTACTTGTAATTTTCTAGGCTTTTGTTGTATTTTGCCCTCGGGCGACCGTGTTTGTACATCAGATCCAAATGAAATGAAATGAAAAAATGTTTCTTTATCTGATTTATTGTGTTTGTATGTTCATCTATCCAAATCACTCGCATTGACCTGACATCGGTCGTCGTATGTATAGCTCCGTTCTCCCCCTTGTTTTTGTTTACTTAGTGAAAGTAAGGGAACGAAAATAAATCGTTTAGCGAGCGATCTTTGGTCTAGTTCTTGCAATCTTCAATTTTGAAGATTCCTCGAGGAAGTCCGACCATCTCGGCCTAGAGAAACCTTGCACGATCGTGGAGTTCGATGGAACTGACCTCTGCGACCATGTCTTGTGCGGGAGCGATATTCCGTCTGATGGTCTACGTCTCGCGACTCACTTAATTGTGAGGGTCCTCCGTAGGCTACGTTTTGCCTTGCAATGTAGCGATGGAGCGGACGATCTCAGCCTGGGGGAGTCCTTGCACGGAGCGCCGCCGGATGAATCGACTTCACGACTGTGGCTTGTTAGCACTTTTCTGCCTGAGACTGACATGTTAGATGCGGACCTTAGAGGGCATACGTTGTGACGGGGGGCGTGACGCATCGCATTATCCGGGTTCACCATGTTAGATGATGGACCTTTGAGGGCGGGCGAGCGTGTCCACATATCTGTTTTGGAGGGTCCGTGGGCTATGCCCGCCTCGTATTTAAACGAAAGGGCGAGCGATCTCCGCACAAAAGAACCTTGCATGGACGGGCTGTCGGTTCCATCGACCTCCAGAACCATGGCTGCACTTTTCTACCTTGGATCGTCATGTTAGATGGCGATCCTCGACAGTATACGTTATGTTGGGGGAGGCGATCGCTTGCCTAGGTCCATCATGTTAGATAACGAACTTTAGAGGGCGAGCGAGTCATCCTCTTTTTGGAGGCATTGCTCAGGCAGTAACCTTTCGTTTGACATGGTGGAAACCGGGGAAAGACCTCCGAAGTTTCCACCTCTTGATTGAAGCATATTGATCCGGCCGCCGGGGTTGATCGGGGGGATCGACTCGTATGATTCCTCTGGCTCGTTGCAGTCGATTCTGGCGACCGGATTGGGAGGTTGACGGTCGTCGTTCTATCGCCGATCGCGGCCCTCGGTCCTTTCTGTCTGGGGCTCCGGCTTAGTTACTAAACTGTCCAGCTTGCCTTCCTCGAACAATCTCCAGAGTTGTCTGAGGAGGCCCCGGTATTGGCTGGTGTTGTGGCTAGGACTTTTGTGGCAAGCACAAAATTTATCGCGGTCCAGATGACCGTTGTCCCTCATCGCCTTTGGATTGCTTAGCCGTTCACGTCCCTTGATGGCATTAAGAATATGGGCCGGAGATTGATTGAGGTTGCGGAGAAGGTGGACTTCCACATCCTCGACGGCCTTGAACTCACTGGGTGGCTTCGCAACCGCCTTTCTGGACTTGGCGATCGCCTTATTTGGGATGGGAGATGGCGCCTTCCTCTCTCCGGTTGCCCCCTCGCCTAGGTGAAGGGTGAGCAACCTCTGCCTGGCCAGAAAGTCGACGGCCTTGGCGCGGAAGATCGCGTAGGTCGGGGGGATGTCCTTTGTGAGGTGCCTGAACATGGGCGAAAGACCATCGAAACTCTCCAGAACCATGTAGAGGGCGAGCTCGTCGCTTATGGGCTCGCCGGTGAGGACTACTTCATCCACTCGGTCGATGTAATCTTCATCGGACTTGTCTTTTCCCTGCCTGATCTTCATCATGCGGTGGGGACCTTCTGGCCGAGCGACCTTGGCGGCGAAGTACGACGTGAAGTCGCTCACCAGCTTTTCAAAGGAGTTAATTGAGCGCGGTGGCAATGAGATGCACCACCTATGAGCAAAATTGCCCAATATTAACGGGAACATTCGGCATTTCGTCGCGTTTGACGCCCCGCATCCGTCGTATAGATCCGGAATTTGCTTAAGTGAGTCTCGGGGTCCGATCTTTGGTTGCATGGGGCCAAGCTCGATCTGCACTGCGAGTGGCTCACTTGGTCCGACGACCTTTCTCTTGGCGCCTGCCCCAATTTCTAGGAGCGCTTTCATATCGTCGAGCTGGCGTTGCATTGCGGCCATCGCCGTAGCCTGGCTGATCGCGGTCTGGCTCTCCGAGCGGGTACTGATCTCCTCTCTCTGTTGAAGGCGACGAGGTCTTTGCCTCCGAGCTCGATTTTTCGGAGAGTGGGAGCCAGATGGCTGACCTGTTTTTTGGGAGTTAGGTATGCCGAACTCCTGTGATGGATTCGGACTCCGACGTCTCATGGTTGGGGCCAGAATACCCAGGTTGCCATGAAGGATCACTTCGTAGGCGGCTGAAGACAGAACTGTCTCGTCTCGCGAGTGCCTCTTCTCGGGAATCGGGGCTTTCTGTTGATTGCTCGACATACAACCCCTTGAGCTTACGCTTGCTCGCGCGGCGGATGGCTGAGGGGGTAATGGTATGCGCGTCGCATGCTCTCCGTTGCTCCCTTAGGATGGCCATGGCCTCCTCGATCTGTTCCGTGGTTTGGAATTGATCGAGTGAGAGGCTGGGGACGTCCCTCGGGGGCGGGAGTGAGAGTCTGGCGTCGCCGCAGCTGCCTTCTGCTGTAGGTTGGGTGTCGGTTTGGGTCGGAATAAGGCGTCCGGTGGACCGTAAGGTGGCTCTCTTCGAGGTGGTGGCAGACGTCATTATCTCGAGGGTTTTTCTTTGAAGAACAGTGTGTGTTTCTTCAAGTATATAGTCCGGAGAACACTGAGTATTCTTCGAAACGGTCGGAGAGAAAATAAGGGTTCAACGCCCTTTTTCTAGCGCCAATTGTTGTTACCCAAAATATTATTCGAAATGATTTGTTGGATATGGCTACGAGTGAGTAACAAACAAAATGAAAGAGCACGAGTGATGGAATGAAAATAACACAAGATTTGTCGGGATTGTTAATCCGAGCTTGAATGCTCTCGCGAGATATTATTAATAATAATAATACTTTGTAGTACAACTATTAATGTTTTAGAGCGATTACCATGAGTGTAATAACCCTAGGGGTTTAGCTGCTTAAGAGCTGATGATTGCCGGAAGAACCAGAGTTAATGCTCTGTGAGTTCTTGTTACAAAGATTAAATATAGTGAGCGTTCGTTTCTGCCGAACGTCTTTCTTATCTCTGGGATCTCTTGATGGGAATTCAACTTCCCTTTCCCAAATGCTGGAAGTCTCTTATTTATAGAAGAGGAGGTAGTTGGGATGTCTTAATCCCAAATGGGCGATCGCCTTTCTTGCATTAAATGCTCATTTAATGCTTCTGACACGTCATTAGTGGCGGCCGGGGCGATCGTTTTCGGGTCTGCAGGTGGGCTTTCTTCCCGAGATTCAGCCTTCGTAGACTTTGACGGAGGTCGGCTTTATGTGCGGCATAAGACGTTCATCTTTGGACGGGCACTGAAGACAATCGCCTTGTAAGACGATCGCTAGGTAATTGAATTCTTCCGACGCGTATTAATCGCCGACAACAATATCAAAATATTCCGATGTTAAACGTACGGATTATGTTCGATTCCAATTTTGTTAATGATATGAATAATTGAAAATCAACAATTTTATATGTGTTCATTTTATTTGGGTCTTCTTAGTAGATGGAAATCTATTTGAGTTACAAACTTACAACCTAGATATCTAATGAGTTTTAGAGAGGTGTGAATTTATTTTAAATGATAGATTTTGAAAGATTTCAACAGTTATTTGAATTCTTAAAGACTTATTCCAAAGATTCTCTAAAACCCTTATAACTTTTGTCATCTTTATATAATAAGGTTTGATAAACTTTCTTTCAAAACTTAGATAAACTTTTATGATGGATTTTTGATAAATTTTTGGTTGAGTTTTTTACCAAACTCAAATCAAAATAAAGTATGACGGAGATTAAGAATAAATAATAATAATAATAATAATAATAATAATGTGATTATTATTATGACTCGGCAATCATCTTGCTTGTATGAGCTACACTTACTGTGGACGAACAGGTAATGTTGTAACTTAGTCCTCGATTGGGAGTGATTTGGAGTCGAGATGGGACGTACTCAGAGAATAGACCTAAAACATTCATATTTGATTAGCAAACATGTTTGCATTTTGAGTGTTAATGCAGCATACATCCCTGTCAATGACGTAGCTTCGTTCAAATTTTGGATCAATGAAATAAACCATTCATCTATAATTTCAAATCATTTTCATTCATGAATGATGTGGGGGGGGGGGGGGGAGAGAGTATAAATGAAACATAAGAAATAATTACCATAAAAACTAAACATTACCATTGATAGGTCGAAAATAGTGTGCAAATATTATTGTTAATATTTTCTATCTATTTATATTTTGAATGCAATTTATTTCACTTGGCAATTTGTTGTTTAATTTAGGTGTTTGGTGGAGTTTTTAAGCTTAAGGAATAGTTTGGGTCATCAAACGGACCAAACCAACGTGATTTGGGCTTTAATGAAGAAACTGCCGCACACACTGGGTGACCCAGTGTTGGCCCTGACCCGAAAATCCTCTGGCTTGGGGTTCAAGAAACAACTCAAATCCGTCCCAATTGGTTCCATAAGGTGAAAATCGGTCCCCTAGGCTGGAGAAAGGAATTTTAATTGACTTGGAAGGAAAGGCTCCAAAAGAATAAAAACTCAAGAAGGATAAGAAAGAAGGAGATCTAATTAAAGAAGAAAACTAAGAGATAAGGGAGTATTATAAAAGAAATGGTTGAGATTATTTTTCTGGGAGGGGGAGAAGAGACGTTGGAACACGAGAGAGGACAGAAACACGGTTGGGAGACGGATAAAGAAGAAGGAAACCGGGCTTATTTTCCGACGAGAAAGAGAGAAGAATTCTACTTTCTTTTCTTATGCATATTCTAAATTACTATTTGTCTTCTAAAGCCAACATGTCTCGCTAACCTTCTCATTCTTGTTCTTAGGGAAGTTTGAAACCATATTTGAATGATTCATGTTTTAATCCCGTAGCGTATTCTTAACTCGAAGTCTCTTGAATTATTTTTGTGTTATTGAATTCATTATTGTGCCATATAATTTCTTGATTTGGTTTGGCCAACTCGATTAGGAGTTTTATGTCTCATGCTAGAAATTAAGTTGTAATCCGTAATTGTTGTAATTTTAATTTCACAAGTAGCAACAACTGAATTTTCTGAATTGAGTAACACAAAATCAAGATCCCTTAAGTCAAGCTTATGAAATATTAGCGCACGCTACAGGGAAATATTAGCGCACGCTAACTGTCATGGATAGTAGCCACTGGACTGAAATTACAAGACATTAACGTACGCTACATGCAGTACATAACGTACGTTACAGGCAAAAATGTGCGATAGCGCACGCTAAGAAGAAGAGCTAGCGCTCGCTAGCAAGTCAAACAGTCAGCAACGGCTAGTTGGATGAAGAATGTTATAAATACCAAACCACTTGGTATTAACCCACACAACAATATTGAGCAATTCATACACACTTGAGATATCATTGTAAACATTATAGTTGTTGTTCTTGAGCTTAAATTGAGAGTGATTAAGTGTGATATACTAAATCATACAAGAGAGAGAAAAAGAAAAGATACGATTGGATTCGGTGTTATTTGGATCAAGGATCCAGCTGTAATATCCGTAACTTTCCATTTTTAGCAGTTTCCATTTTTGGTGTATGTCTATTTTTATCGACTCGCTTGTAACCGTTTCGACACTTTGAATCTACTTTGTTCTTGGAGTTTTTCCATTTGGACGAGTTTTGATGATGATTTCACGTAATTTCATTTTATGACATGTTTTGCCGTATGAACGTTCGATTCTCGTAAAACTCGTTCGTTTTCGTTGATTCTTGGTTTGTACAAGTTTGTATGATTGAGTTGGTCATGTTGAGACTTTCGGTTTGTAAATCCGACGTCGTTTCGTGAATTTCGGGCACTTGGGCCATTTTTGTAATTTCCTAATAGTTTAGGGAATCTCGTTTTCGTTGTCGCATTACGGACCCTCCGGTGGTCGGACTTGTGTTTTTCTTTCAGCGCTTAACTCCGTCGTCTTGTATGCTTCGTGTTTATGTTTCTGGATTCTGGCCTTGTCGTGCGTTTCGAGTATTGTACCTTCGACAGCAGCGTACTGCTGATGTGGCAGCAGTACTGAACTGCTGTGTTGGTAGCGCGCGCTACTCCTGTCTTCTTGCGTGCGCTACCGATGTGCAGTTAGCGTACGCTAACTCACTATTGTTAGCGTGCGCTAACGAGTGGTAGCAGTAGCTACTGGACCGGTTTCGGCCCCGTTAGCGCGCGCTATGTATGACAGTTAGCGTGCGCTAACTCCACAATTTATATAAGTCAGCGGGCAGTTCAGAAATAGCAGTTTTATTCTTTTCTCTTCGTTTTCTTCGACGTGCGACTTCAGAGGCGATTTCCACCGGTATTGGCCGGAGTTCTCTTCAAATTCCATCACCGTAGAGTCGTGTTAGCGTATTGTCATCAGCGTAATCATCCTCCATCGTCCGAATTCAAGATATTTTCATCTAGAACCCTGACTTGTCAATTTTGGGGGTTTTTCGGGATTCTAGGGATTAGTTCCGAATTGTTCAATTATGTTACGTAATTTCTTACCGGTTGTTGTTATTGAGTGATTCTCAATCCGTTTTTCCTCGAATTAATCCGTGAATTGTTGATACGGGGAGATTTTGCGTAAACCCTCGCCCGTATCGATTGAACGTTTTTGTCATGAATTGTAATCGGGGATTATGGGTGTATTCCGATCGGTTATTGTTGTCCGTTGGGACTGAACTATGTTAATCCTTCATTTAGGAACTATCGTTTTCCACCCGGACCGTTCGTAGTCGTGTTTCACTTCCGTTTCTTCAAGAATGTCTCAAAGGCAAGTACTTTACATTTGTTTACATGTTCTAGTATTTGAATTATGGCTGTGTTGTGGTTGTTGTGGATGGATATGTGTATGTTCACCTAGGGACGGTCCGACGGGGCCTCTAGGGATACTTATTGCCGTGAGTGTGCGTATCGCGAACTGTGGTTAGCCACCCAGGGATGTCCGACGGGGCTCTGCGGGGTACGGAGGCCGTGAATCTCGTACCGACGGTTAACTTTGAATTGTGATTTGTTGGAGATAATGTGTTTTGTGATTGTACATTGTAAATATTCCGGAATATAAAATATTTTCTAAAATGATTTTGGCGCATATATTCATCTGATTAGAATGTAGTTCAAATGGATTGTACTTGCACTAGCAGTTGTCGCTAACCCCTTAAATGGGGGAAATACTTTTTGTATTTTAGGTATCGATCGTGGGGACAAACGAGCACTTGAGCCGTATGAGGATGATGGGCAGGCATGATACTGTTCAGTAGTCAATTGTTGGTGTTCAGTTCTGTCAATTATTTTTGATGTCTCGTTTTGGGGTTTCTGTATTATAAAACTGGTTTAAGTACTCGAGTACTTCTTTTTCAAAATTGTTAATGTTGTGTTCCCGTTTTGGGAAATGGATTGATGTTGGATTCTATTTGTCGGGTTGTAGTCTTTTAATTGAATTGTCGTTTTAATGATAATTGTTTGTCGTTGATGAATATCTTGTTGGTACGTTAGCCTGGTGGATTCCACAGTGTGGGGTCCACGGCGCTGTAATATGCCCTGAATTTCTTGGGGGTGTTACACCGGCATTGTTAGAATCGCAATCACTATCTTAGTGAGGTTTATCTAGTACCGATAGAAAGCTAGAGTGGTTGATTCCTTGTCCAATAGAAAAAGAAAACGGTTTAACTTGGACCGAGAAAAAGACAAGAGAACGGTTTACTCGGACCGATAGAAGACGAGCTTGTAACGGTAATCCCTCGACCGATAGAAGAGAGGTGCAGAGGTTTTGATCTTCATCCTATAGAAAAAGATACCGAGAAAGGGGGTAGGCACATTTGGCTGAACCTCTATAAATCCTTATGTCGTTTAATTTCCGCACTTTATATTTACGCTTCCGCACAACGGCGCTAATACCGATTTTGCTACAACACTAAGAGCTAGATTATTCCTTTAATTGATATTTTCGATTTTTATTTCCTTTGTTTATTTTGATTTAATTTATTTTACGCAAATTATTTGTTAGTAAAAATCAGTAAACTAAACCCCCCTCGTTTTATTTTATTTTAATTGCTAAAAGTATTTAACTCTTAAAACGCATAATTGATTTACCTTCTCTGTGGGATCGACCCTTACGTGACAATACTACTAGTAGAAGTAAGTTGAGGAAAAATAAAAAATAACTAATTTTGACGCATCCGACAACGCGGTCAAAATTTTGGCACCGTTGCCGGGTAACGGTGTTAAATTAATTTTACTTATTTTGGGTTAAAAACTTTCTGCAATTTCGACACGGGGTCACTCAGTGTCAGTTCTGGAAATTCATAATAATTGCCAGTTGTGCACTAATCCGCTGTGTTTTAGTTTTGCATGATTACAAGGTCACGTGGAGATAGAAACTTGCAGTATTTTCCAGAAATTACCAAACGAGATCGAGTTTTCAGGCAAAGAACAAAAGAAAATAGAGAAACGGAGGCCATCATCTCGAACATGGCTGCCAATTCACAATAATTTTGTTGCCGCGATAATCCCGTGAAAATGGTGAAGGAGGTACATAACTCGTCTATTGAGGCTGAGCTGACCGAATTAACCTCCTTTGTCAGAAAACTTGCTGTAGGTAATAGCATGCCACTTGTACCCTGTCGCATTTGCAAAACTACGGAGCATACAACGGAGAATTGTCGAATTTTGCTTGATGGAAATTGAGGCGCACGCCAATGCGGTTGGAACCGAAAATTCTTATGGGAGGAAGAACGACCCATACTCAAACACATACCACCCAGGATGTAGGGATCACCCTAACTTTCGATGGAAAAACCAGCAAGAAACGCCTCCACAAAATAAGGGACAAGTCTACACGCAATCCACCGAAAATTCGACGCAATATTTGGAGGAGATGATGGAGACCCTCATGGCAAACACTATGCAACTACAGCAGGGCATGAATCAGTTCCAGCAGGGCATGAATTAGTTCCAGTATGACACTAAGTCGAGTATCAAAATTCTTAAAAATCAAGTGAGTCAACTGGCCACCACCGTGAGCCGTTTGGAGAGTCAAAATAGTGGGAAATTGCCATCCCAACCTGAGCTGAACCCAAGGAACGTGAGTGCTGTAACTTTAAGGAGTGGGAAGCAGCTTGAGAAGCCTAAGAAGCCTAATCAAGTGGTGGAAGCTGGAAGCAAGGAGGAAAAACCCACTAAACAGATCGACACTGGGATACCCAGTGCTGAATCGGCACCCAGTGCTGAACTGCCGAACAGCAAAATAATAATATCTAATTCTTCTCATATTGGCGCTACGAGCGTACCTTTTCCTTCCAGGATAAAGAAGGCTCCAATGGACAACAAGGTAAATCAAGATTTAGATGTGTCTCATAAAGTGGAAATCCATATACCATTCAGTGATGCAATTAAGCGATTTTTGAGCGACGAGGTTGAAGAAGTACTCTTGATTGACGAGATCAATAATACATATGTGCTCTATGATATCATACCAAGACTGAACTATTATCTATTGCATGGTCCCTATATATTTAGAAAAAGTATGAGTGTAATTAGAATTCCTTGCACTAATGGGTTGAAGTGGTGCAAAAGAACAAAAATAATGGTGTATGTACTTGCTTTAAGACCTATAACAAAACCTCCTTGGTGCATTCGTTAAAAGGAGAAGTTCTAGTCGAGCCAACGACTTAAAATAAATGCGCTAGCTGGGAGGCAACCCATTGTTTATTTATTTTACTTTTTTATTTTTTTTAGTTGTAGACCCAAATCGAATTTTTATTTATTTCTTTTTATTTTTCATAGGTAACAGATGGTCTTAGATATGGTTGGTCAACAATGGACTTTGAATCAAGTTTGGGGAAGTCGACTATTGTGCATAGAAAATAACACTGGAGGTCGAGTGCCGAGAATCTGTCCTAGTGTGAGATTTTACAAGAAAGCCTACTTTCTCTCCAAGACTAACACACTGCACTAGCCCGGTGAACTCTTTCCTTTACCGTACTTGATTTGCGCCTTAATTTTTTTAATATTTTTTTGTGTTGTTGCTAAATTATTTTCCCCGCACTTTGATTTTAATTTGTAATAATTGTCCTTTAGTTAATTGTGAATAGTTGGTGAAAAGCATAATAGTATTTAATATCATTTGCTCGTTCTGAATTTTTAGTTGGAATTAGCTCAATGTGTGGTACGTATATTTTGCCTTTCTGTGAAAATTGTTTGGTTTTGTGTTAGCTTTTAATGGGATAATTATGTGAATTAGAGACATGAAAATTGCAAGACTATTAGAAAAGCCACGAAGGAAGATTATTATTAAAATTTCAGTTGTGATTTGTACTTGGTCATATACCATCTTCGTAAAATTTCGTTGGTCGTTGCATTTTTTAGGGCTTACCGCATGCATTATCGTTCTGAAAGGAGATTAGTTGGAAAAAATGGGAGAGGTGTTGAGCAGCAACTGCTGCCTAATTTTGGGGGTCCTAAAATGTTGTGAAAAAAATAACAACGAAAAAATAAAGGACTGACTCATTATTGGTGCGTAGCTGCCGTCTCACACGAAAAGAAAAAATATTGGTGAAGAGCTACACGTTAGCAAATAACGGTGTGAAAGCTATCACCAAAAAAAAAGAGGGAGCATGTGTTGGTGAAAAGAGCTACACGTTAGCAAATAACGGTGTGAAAGCTCACCTACGAAGTATGAGGAAACTTGTGGATAGTGCGTTCGCGTAAGTTCCTTTTAACCAATTGAAATAATAAGTTTGGGGAGATGATTAAAGTCTTTATCATAAGTTGAATTTTTTTTCCCATTCTTTTCTTCTTGGAACTGTTTAATAAGATTGCGTTTTTATATTTATAATTCTATGTAACTTTCATTAATTGCCTATGCAAAGCGCATTCTTAATTACGCAGAAGAGACGACTACTACACCACTATTTGAGTTAACGAAGGTTGAATATTTCAGAGCATGCAAATCATATTCCTATTTTTTATCGTCTCGATCCAACTCATTCTAAATTGCTTGAGGACAAGCAAACTTTTAAGTTTGGGAGATTGTGGAATTTGAACTTTTATTTTAAACAAATACATGCAAATCTTGGGTCGGTGAATGGAGTTTAAAGTTGTATTGAGCGTCTTATAGGGCGAATTTTTTTCAAATCTTTCGATATTTTTATGCTTTAGGACAAGCATTGTTATAAGTTTGGGGAGACTTGATAGGTCGAAAATAGTGTGCAAATATTATTGTTAATTATTGGGTTTTAATGAATTTTATGTTGGGACACTGGGTTATTTTCTACCTATTTATATTTTGGATGCAATTTACTTCAGTGGAGAAAGGAATTTTAATTGACTTGAAAGGAAAGGCTCCAAAAGAATAAAAACTCAAGAAGGATAAGAAAGAAGGAAACTAAGAGATAAGGGAGTATTATAAAAGAAATGGTTGAGATTATTTTTCTGGAGGGGGGAGAAGAGACGTTGGAACACGAGAGAGGACAAAAACACGACTGGGAGACGGACAAAGAAGAAGGGAATCGAGCTTATTTTCCGACGAGGAAGAGAGAAGAATTCTACTTTCTTTTCTTATGCATATTCTAAATTACTATTTGTCTTCTAAAGCCAACATGTCTCGCTAACCTTCTCATTCTAGTTCTTAGAGAAGTTTGAAACCATATTTGAATGATTCATGTTTTAAGCCCATAGCGTATTCTTAACTCGAAGTCTCTTGAATTACTTTTGTGTTATTGAATTCATTATTATGCCATATAATTTCTTGATTTGGTTTGACCAACTAGATTATGAGTTTTATGTCTCATGCTAGAAATTAAGTTGTAATCCGTAATTGTTGCAATTTTAATTTCACAAGTAGCAACAATTGAATTTTCTCAATTGAGTAACACAAAATCGAGATCCCTTAAGTCGAGCTTATGAATTTAATATCTTGCCTATTTCATTATTTTGGTTTTTAATGCATCTAGCGAGCGATATTTGAAGAGCTTGTTTTGAATCCATCGTATTGATAGGTTTAATTAAAAAGCTTGTTTTAATTAAATAAACTTAAGAAATAATTGGGGTCAACAGAGCTTGTTGTTGGCTTCAGAATAGGAGTTCATGAGATTAGAGAAGAGATAACTGCTGCATTAAAGCACAAATTAATTCAAAACGGTGGATAACGGAATTAAGAGCTAGATTATTCCTTTAATTGATATTTTTGATTTTATTTCCTTTATTTATTTTGATTTAATTTATTTTACTCAAATTATTTGTTAATAAAAATCAGTAGACTAAATTCCCCCCTCGTTTTATTTTATTTTAATTGCTAAAAATATTTAACTCTTAAAAAGCATAATTGATCTACCGTTCTCCGTGGGATCGACCCTTACTTGCCGATACTACTAGTAGAAGTATGTTGAGGAAAAATAAAAAATAACTAATTTTGACGCATCACGACAACACGATCAACCATAAAAACATGAATCAAAAGCCTCCCAGACCCTCCAAGAATCAATAGCATTTCAAATTTACTGTTATCCAGAAATGGCTAATCAAGCCTCTCGACTTGACATAGTTAAGTCATTCGATGAAGTAGTTCAATGGCGACGACGGCACAGAGAGAAGCATCGGAAGCCTTTATGATCATCACTGTACCCGAGAAAAAAACAGCAATCAGCCTTAGGCTCATGTGACGAATAGACTTCGAGATGTGGACGTAGCATAAACATCCAAAGGCCCGGAGAGATGAATAAGCTGGTGGAGCACCATGTAGGATTTTATACCTACCCCCCCCCCCCCCCACCCCCAAACAAATATATATATATATATATATATATATATATATTAGAGAGAGAGAGAGAGAGAGAGAGAGAGAATACATATATCCAAGACAAGCAAAGCTTTTAAGGAGAACTCAATAGGAGGAGAACTCGAATTTTACACACAAAGTCGTCCCATTACAATCCGTATACAACATTTATCCATCACAAAGGATTGGATTCGGATAAAAAAAGATATCATTTGCGGTAGCGCTCTTCAAACCTTGGTACATGGAATGCACAGCACAGTGTGTTACGTTAATGCACAGCACAGTGTGTTACGTTAGCACTCTGTGGAAGAAGAAAACTATAACAGATACATACATGCATACATACATACATGGACAGATTAGAGGATTAGGGGAAGAGAGAGAAATTATTCATCTCCACTTCTGTTTGAACTGTCAGTCCCTGATTGCTTTACAAATTGTCCTCGAACACGGGGCCTCTGCTCTGCTAATTTCTTTCTGGCCTGGTATCGAACCTAAATAAAAAACATTGATGGAAAATATGGATTTTCACTGTTAATGATCATACAGATGTTCCCATACGGATCCCCGAAATATAATAGAAAAAATACTTGGAGATGTTAATCAAACTTTGAATTAACATTTGCTCATTATAAAAATGAGCAAAGAGAAAACCAATAGAATCGACTAAAACGAGGTTCTTTAATCTCGAAAGTACAAATATTGGTATGAAAAATGCTCGTGTGCAACGAAGTTAGGTAGTACTCCCTCCTATTCTAAATAAATGATGTGTCGATTTTTTTGATTACTACATAACTAAATGATGTTCTACATATTTCTCTCTTACTTTCATTTCTACCCCTAATTATTTCACTTAAAAATCTCCGTATTCTTCGCTCTTCATTAATTCCAAATTCATGCTTGCATTGATTAATTAGGGGTGATATTAAAAACCCGACCCCCCTCCCAACCTTTTGCACTATGAGCGGTTTGCCGCCTGACCTTTACAAAAGTGCAAAATCCCTCCCAACCTTTGACAAGAAGCGCGAAATACCCCAGACCATCACTTTCCGGCCAATTTTTCCGGTCAAATCTTGAAAAACTTGCACAATAGCCTATATTCATCGATGCTGGTTGACAAACAGTGATGGTCACCAGTTGCGTGTTTGTTTTCACCAAGGACGATGTTAATCTAGATACTTCAGGCCTAAGATGTCCCATTTTTCTCGCCGTTCATGGAGTATAAGGATGGAGAGCACAAGGTACTATATCCGCCTTTAATGACGGATCTAAGCTCCAAGACCTCTTTCCGGGCCAAGTCGAAAATGACATAGTATAATGGACAAGGCGACGAACGCTCAGGGACCATGAAGAAGGCAGCATGAGGCGAATCAATGACGATTCGTCAATTCAAGATGTGATTCCAGCGGGCACGCACCCATATATGGTGGTTTTGGACTAGTTTGAAAGTTTTTAAAAATTTGACCAGAAAATATAGCCGGAAAGTGAAGTTTTGGCATTTCGCACAACCCACCAAAGGTTGGGGATTTTTTTGCATTTTTTCCGTGGTTAGGCGGCACATCACTCATAGTGCCAAAGGTTGTGGGGTTGATCAAATTTTTCTCTTGGCAAAAAAAGACTCCTTAACTAGTGTGCAAAAGGCCAAAACATCATTTATTTAAAATGGGAGGGTAGTTTCTTTCAACTGTAGATATACGAGACACCTACGCGGCAACTAACTAGCCAACTACGTTTCTATAATTTATTTTAGGGACATGTTCCAATTATCATTTAACTTCTTCACATATAGAAAACCTATCCTGCATGAAGGAAAAGTAAAACACCAAATCATGAAATTTAAGAGCAGCATCAACAATATTAATAATTAAGTTGTGCTACCTTTTTCTTGAAGCATCTTTCCATCCTTTTCTGACGGAACTTGATCAAGGCAGCCTCCCGCTGTGCGAATCTGATTTTATCCGCCTTGTTTCCACTACCACTGCCGCTAGCATCTCCACTTCTGCTTTTCCCAGCCGGCCCAACATCACTTTCTGCATTATTCTCTCCATTCTGTTTGTTGCTTCCACAATTACTTCCAGAGGCACTTCTGTACAGACTACAGTTCCTGAGATTATTACCATCCATTGGTCCACCTAAAATATTTGTCGACCCACAGTGTGGAGCATCAAAAAACAACTGCTTTACGGACGACTCGTCGTAGTTGGACGAGGGTTGATTTTCAATTTTGTGGAAATTATGGTGGTGGTGATGGGAATTTTGGTGAGCTTGGAGGTCCTGATATGAGCTTTTTTCCCGACATAAAAATCCATTAGGAACGAGACCGACTTGCTGTTGAATGCACCTATGGTCATTTTTTACAGGGCTGAGAGCAGAAGGGTGTAAACCATTAATTGCGGATGTTGCTTGCGATTTACTTTTAGGAAGCTTATTGGTGGTGGACCCCATATCTATGTTATTGCTAATAACCCCATTTGAAGTTTGATATGCAATACGGTCAGTCAAAAATACTTGTATATCACCAACCGACTCTCTTTTTGCGGCTTCGTTACTGTTGTCCAGTATGGAACTGCTTCCAGTGATTGCATTAGGAGACTTGAAAGAATTTGTGGATGTGTTGTACCTGCATTGTGAGGATAAACAAAATTAAATTTACAGAGTAGCATGAACAAGTAAAGATGAAGAAATAACTGAATTATTTTACTCCTTCTGTTTGTCCTTCTAGAAGAGTCCACTTTCAGAACATGTTTTTGCCCCAATAGAAGAGTCAACTTTCAAAATAAAATATTAATATCCAAATTATATAATATCCCTTAAATTAGTGTTTTTTGTTATATAAATAAGAATAGCAGCTTATTGGGCAAAAAAATAAGGTTCAGAAAGAGTTGTACATTTGTTCGAACAACTAAAAATAAAAGGTTGTACATTAACAAAAGCAGACTCTTCAAGTGGACGGATGGAGTATTGTTTTTCCTCTCAGACCTTGAGAAGGCTGATTGTCCAGAACGGCGCAAGACATAGCGTTCATCTTGAACAGACCCCCCCATGTCCTGACCTCCTCTGAGTCGCTTTAAGCTAAGCTCAAGGTTTGGCTCTTTACAACCGTCAGTGGCATTATTGTTTATATCCAATTTGTTAGCCACTTCTCTAGTAGACTCCGATTCTCTACCAGTGGGATTGACGTGTTTCTCCCCAGGATTTTCTGACTTAGATACAACGTTTCTATGCACGATTATCTCCGAGTCATTGCCCTTCTCAAGAGTGTCTACACAATAAATTCATTTTAGATCATATCTAGGCACCAAAAAAAAAAATGGTGGTGGTGAAACCAGAAAAATACGTTCTACATTTCGTACCAGTCAGTTTTTGCCCGTGGCCTTCCCTAACTTGACTAAGTTGCACCTTGTTGTACTTGTAGTCAGGGTGCTGAGCATTTAAGCGAGTAACTGGGGCAAACGTGCTGTCTCGGCACTCGTCTACTTGATCCATTGGAGATAAAGATTGCGAGCTGTCAACTTCTACAGCTTGCTTTGTCCAAGAGCTCTGTAGAACACTAGTAGAGTTATAGTTGTACCCAGACAAACTTCATAATTTTCTATGCTGAAAGTGTTTCCACAAATAACAATATAGAAAATTAGAAGATTATTATACATGGTTCACTAGCCGACCCTAAAAATCCTACCATCCGATAAATCTGAATTTGGGGTATGATTAATATTTAATACGCATAATAGTGACAATAAAATATATAACTACCAATAGAGAAACCGCTATAATTTTGTTTGAGCCTCTGAATATTTCACTTTCACATTACATCACTTATATGAGAGTCATATCGTGCTTTTTTGTTAATTCTTTTTTCACATTGCACCATCGATTTTCAACCACGCCTTATCTTAAAAGTACTTTGTCGGGCATACTACACCACCTGTGCTCCACTCCCATCATCACTTCCATCTCCAGCATTTAATCCATTGCTTGCATCATTTTCCCTGTCATCACTTGCACGGTTGTCTGATTTATTACTACCTTTCGATTTCACAGATTTTTGAGTGTGCGTACCACTTTCACTCGCACTTCCACTGGACTGAAAAGCACATGTAAAACAAGAGGAAAATAAGTGTGCCATAAAATTTAAACTGAACATATTTAAATACAAGCATATAAGAAAAGCACAGACGATCTTGAGAAAATAAAAAATTAAACAAAACAAGCATGTCGCATGTGATGGTTTTGAGAAGCATTCCCGCTCATTTTCGCCACATGCAAGTTGCGAGTTCATTAAAAGTGCAGACAAATTTACGATGACTCACACTGTGGCACCTCCTCCATACATGTTGCCACAGGTTCTTAAGCTCATTCTTCCTTATAGGTTTGACCAGAAAGTCCACCGCACCTTTAGAGAGACACTTAAAGACTAAACCCATTGAATCATGAGATGACATCACTGCACGTAAAAGTTTCAGTGTCGATGTTAATAGCACGTCATGTAGCAATACAAAATATTACAAGGGGTTTATTACTCACTAATTACAGGAATATTCTTGCGAGTTTTGTGGCTCATAATGTTACATAGAAGACCTATTCCGGATAAACAAGGCATTACCACCTCCGTCACGACAATGTCAATATGGTTGTTTAAATCTTCTAAAATCTTCCATGCTTGCAGTCCGTTAGCTGCGTTCACCACTGCATTGATCAGTCAATTAGTATTAGATACATCAAACAGAATATGACCAACAGAAAATGCCAAGAAAAAAAAAATAATAATCCTTTACCATACTAAATTATCATCATACCTTCGGAAAAACATCATCATCGGCTTGATATGGTAAAATAGATGAAACACAAATCTAAAACAAGTAAGAAAGTAGAACAACCAAATAATGGTCTAACTTATTAGCTTAGATCCTTCATTTTGGTTTTCATAACAAGGAATCCTCAAATGCACCATAATCCCAACTATGTTGGGGCCGGTGGCATAAAAATTATAGTGCAATTAATTGTCCAAAATTAGTTAACACTATAATTCATGCAAAAAAACAAAGTGACAAAGTTTTACGCCACATGCCCTTCTTGTCGCAACCTTCATATGAAGGAGATTTAATAACAAGGAATGGAAAGTCGGATATTTTAGACTTCATTTGGCCTGAATGACTAAAGATTTCGAATCCATTCAGCTTGTCCGGGTAATCTCAAAACATAATGGATTTCAATACTTCAGTTTATTTTCATACAAGCACATGCCAGCTGTTTGAATGCTTTAATCTTTATCCTAACCCAAAATCCTTTCATAATCTTATACCGGAAACAAAGACATATTTTGAGATTGCGCCGTAAAGCTACCCACCTTCATAATTACAGTTTCGAAGCAGAGCAGTGACAACATGGCGTGTAGAATCATCATTCTCCACCAGCAACACACGAACGGATCTCACATGAAGAAACCTTTCCCAATAAACCACTGAGCCCTGAGCCGGCTGCTGCTGCACCTGCAAAATACCCGAGCCTTGGAACCTAATGGAAGCAACATGTTTTACGCCTTGACTGCCAGCATCAACCTTCGACTCACCCACTCGAACCGAACTACGTCTCTCTCCCAAAAATCCATCCTCAATGTCCTTGTCCTCATCTGGCGACTTATTTTCTTCATTTGCATCAGCATTCATCGATATACTCCCTCCTAACCAGATGCGATACAACGTAGATGAGGCAAGGCGCACACTTGTCCTTCTTCTCATAAAACCTCTGATACTCCTTTGTCAGAGATAATAAACATCTGATAGCTAATGGTCGTAGCTTCTCTCTTCAGGGACCCGATTCCTAGATTGTAAACCATTCTAATCCACCAGAAAAAAGGGTCAAACAACGAGAAGAATATTGCACGGGAAATGTAAGCTAAATTAGATAAGCGGCGCAGAAAAAACCATATCAAACCGTCCTGAGCCTGTTCAGTAACGAATCCTCATTTCTTATTAGTATGCCTGTACACAACAGAGCAGATAATCAGCTTGCATAAATATCTAGATTCAAAATCCTAGACTTTACCACTTAAGAAACGATTGTTCCTTGACCAATCACAAAATCTAATTAACTGTAACATATTCTCTGAAACATGGACTCATGTTCCATAATGTTCGTGTTGATTTTACAATATCAATCACTTGATTTGATATGACTATAGCAATTATCTCAACTCATCGCCATCTCATGATATTTTCCATATAACTGGAATACCTATGATGTTGACGGTTTTGGAATTTCATCTCATTTTCCATCATATAAAAGTTGTGACAGGACGGGCGTCCGGCGTAAAACTTTGACATTTTATTTTTTTGCATGAATTTATGGTGTTAACTAATTTTAGACAATTGATTGACACTAGATGATATTCTCTTAAACATGCATACAAATCAACCATCAGCCAATTATGTTTTTCTCTCTCTCTCTCTCTTTCTCTCTCTCTCTATATATATATTTATATTTATATGAATATATATATTTAAATTATGGCAAAGAATTGTATCAGAACGTCATAAGGAACCCTATTCCGTACGACGGGTGGGATCAAGTGTGCTCATTTTATTTTATTTTTTTTCAATTTCAAGGTTCATTTCTTTAAAATATTAGTTAGTTTACTTTAAATTTTTTTTCTTAGAATTTTCCATCTTTTTGTATGTCGTTAATTTATTATTACTTCAAAATTTAGTTCCAACATATTCATCTTGCAGATCAAGATCCGTAAGACGGTCTCACAGCACGCCTACTGTTAAAAAACATCAGAAACTCCTCCGGCAATGAACAACATCCAGAACACACAAAACAAACACTACTCAGCTGAAAAGATAATTCTTCTACTGAAATCAAACAAATAATTCCGTCATAACAAGAAACAATTAACCTTAGAACTCACCAATATAGGCCCGTCGATGGTCGAGTGTCCAAATCCGGCCCGCGAATATGAAAAATAAGCAAAAACAAACAAAAACACAGGGTAATCCCAACGAATCGATCATAAGCCAAAAAAAAAAAAAAATCAATCAAGATTAAGATGAACTAAACCGAGATTGGTAAGATTTATTGGATAAGGCTTGTTGTCGTCGTGTATGTATTTTTTTTTTTTTTTTTCTCGTCGAAGCTTTTGAGAAAAAAAAATTACTGGATATTTCTTTATTCAAGTTCGAGTTGTTTCCCTCAAGTGCTGAGGGGACGATGACGTGGCAAATTCCCAGGCTGCGAGGACGACAAGTAGGAGTTTTTATGTGGGCTCGGGATGCTGACGTGGCGTTGGCAAAATCTAAATACGAGGGCTCTGGGGCTGTGGTGGGCCAAATCAGAAACAAAGATTTCGGGAGCCTCAAAACAGTGGGCACGTGGTCTGTTCGGCTGAAAATATCTCTTTTTGATTTAAGGGACCTCATTTAGGACTCGAATAACCGAATAACCGAACCGAAAAGGTAAAACGGTTCGGTTCGATTCGGTTATTGGAAAAAAAATCGTGTGTTTTTTTTGTTATTGGATCTTACTTCAAACTAAAGTTCGGATAACGGTTATAGATTTTTCGAACTCCGAAATATTCGAGAAATCGATATACATAAAATTTATGTTAAAAATAATCGAAATACCCGGTTATTCTACATATTTTCAGTTATTTTAACTACATCTTTGGAAGTTTACGGTTTAAAATATGATTTTTTTTTTCAATTAACAATAATAATTTTATAGACTTTTTTATTTTAATTTTTATATTAATGTTTTTATGAAATATATAGTAGTATCTTTAATACAAAATAAATATATATATGTATGTTTAAAGTTGAATTAATCTTCAATATTCTTTAAATTTATTCATTAAAATGTTATATTAGAATAATATAAATTTGAAATATGTACATAAAGACTATTCAACTGTAAATTTATATTTATATTACTAGAACAAAGTACAATGGCAAGTTAGCATATTAATAGTTTATAAACATAAAATATTGCAATTAAACGTGAATAAAAATAGTATGTTAGATTATTAGTATAGACTCGTAGATTAGGTTTTCGCGTTCTAAGAAGACGAAGACTCTCACAATGTGTTCTCGACATTCGTTTATTAACTACGGATATATATATATATATATTAATATTATTGTTATAGTAATATTTTGACCTATTTATAATATACTTTTGGCTACTGTCACTGCCAACAAGTCCAATCGACAAAGTATTATCTCAACAATCAACATAAATATGATCTAATTGCATAATTATATGAGATGTCCCTTTGTATTAGACACACCTAATTAGATTATAGAAATTAGCTTGCAATAATTTTTAAATGGTTGAGGGGTCTTTCCTCATTTAGTTTGGTTTGAAGCGAATCTTGAAATTGTCGGTTTGGCCGAGTTCACGGATTTGGCTAAGAATGACTAAGATTAGGTAAGATTAAACCATAATGGTTCAAAATAGCCATTCATGTTTTAAAAAAAAAAAATACTCATTCCGTCCACAAAAAACGTGATCCACTTTCTTTTTTTTTCCGTTCGTCCAGAAAATATTTTCCATTTTTTTTTATTTGAACATAAACCCACTAACTATCATCCTTAAATTTATGGGGACCTTTCTCCACTTACCAAACATGCAACTAAGTTTTCTTAAAACGCGTATCAACCTCCCTAGATAATGTTTTCGTGGACGAAGAGAGTGGCTAACAAAACTTGCATTGCATTCATAGGAACCCAGAGATAATTTCTCTGAATCCTATAAATTATTTGTAGGATTCCATAAATGATTCCTCGGATTCAGTAAACATGTTCGGTCGAGAAACATATTTCCCGAATCCCAAAAATGTACGACCTGAAATAAACATTCAACGACAAAATGGTCGTACAAAATATTTTGAAATGACAAAAAAAGCCTCCCGACTCTTAATATAATGCAAAACTTAATCCTATTTAAACAAATTGAAAAAAAATAACATTTTTCAAATCCTGAAATAAAAGAGAAGAGAGCTAAGATGAACAAAAACTGATGAATGGAGAGCATATTGTGAATGGGAAGTATCTTACTTTCAATGTGCTGCAAAATGGATGACTAAAGTTCCTTTGCTTTGGAGGTTAATAAAAAATTTACATTGAGTTTGAAGGGGGGGGGGGGGGCAGGACTTGGTATTTCAATGAGCAGAGTATGGCAAAAGTCCTCACCATAGGCTTTATAAACAGCTATTTTGATATATGCAGATACCTAATTCCTGCTTTCCAGTTTTGATAGCCCAAAAAAGGACTGAAAATTTAAATGTTTTTAATAGAAATTTATATGGTATGAATCTGACCCAATGCGGAATACAATTCCTTCGTATAAACGATCAAACTTAGTGTGTGTTTGGTAAAAATAAGTTTGGTTACAAGCTAACTGATTTTTCGAACTTATTTAAAAAATTATATTTTGGTACGCAATAAACTAGCGTTTATGAGCTAATTTATTAGCTACTTTATCAACCATCAGCGAACTTATCAGTTAAACTACCAAACACACCCTTAACGTATGTTTAGCTAAAATAAGCTACCTTATAAGTAACTTATTTTTTGAACTTATTTAAAAAGTCTCGTTTGGTACGCCATAAAGCAGCTAATAAGTTAGCTTATAACTAAACAAACCATGTAGGATAAAGGTTTTTTTTGTTGTAGGCGGCTAAATTAATTTAATTATGTATATATAGATGTATAATTGTTAAAAAAATTATTTATTTTTTCAAATAAAATTACTATAAATTAATTTTTCGCCCACATCGTGTTCAATGTCCTGCTCCGCCACTGTAGCGACGGATCTACATAGGGATTAGAGAGTGGAGGTGCCCCCAATGAATTTCAAAAATGACATATTTTACCCTCTAAAAATGATGTATTTCCTATTTTATCCCACATGTGCCCCATCCTCAAACTTCCATTTTCTTTGTGTGCCCATCCCACCCAATTTTCTGGATCCGCCACTCGGCCACTGATTGTTCCAGTAAATTCATATATTGTCGTTCTTAATGTAAGTAGAATCGTCGATTGTCCAAAATTTGTTAAGTCATCTTAGTTCTGTTTTTTTTTTTTCATGTGTGTGTGTGTGTTTTGTTATTACAGCAATTGTTTATCAAGTAAATTCAGAAAACTGAGTGAAATGCATCCAGGGGCGGAGGGAGGGGGATCCAAGGGGGTCTACGGACCCCCGGCGGATGAAAATTTCCTTATAAAATAGGGAAAACTATGTATATAGTTGTCCGACCTCCGTATTTTTATAGCTCCGGACCCTCCTGAGTAAATGCTCTGTTTCCGCCACTGAATGCATCCATGTGAAAACATTAAAATGGGCCAAGCAAAAGAAAACACTAGGGTGGAACGGCAACAGCCAAAAATTGCAATGCAGTTAGGCACTTTAATCAGTACTATTTTTATGGATGGTATAACCCTTCTCTTTTTTCTTGCTTCAGTTATGCATCATCATGTTGAGAAATTTGCATGAGCCAAAAAAAAAAAAAAAAAAAAAAAAAAAAAAAATGATTCCTTAATCTTATCCCCCGATCGAAATACCTCACAAGTGACATATCCCGACACGCTTCCTTCACTTGTGAGTTCTCGTTAATCACCGGAGGCCATATGTGATGATGTCATATCAACGGCCCACCGAGCACGTGCTTGAATGTGCGTACCCAGTGTCGGATGGAGGCGATAGCCACTCAAGTGAAGTTTTTATTATTCTAAAATAAACTGGTAATAGGAGACGTAGTTATAAATTAGATTTTCTCCTTCTAATGAATCCGTGTGTGACAGGCTCACGAGTGACATATTACAAAAATGTGACACGAGACTTTGAACTGGGCTCCCGTCTCTTTAATCGATGCGGGAAGACTCACAAATGACATATTCGAACACACCTCATTCATCTAGGAGTCATTTATCAATTCATTAAACATCAGAGGTCTCGTATGATGATGTCATTTCGAAAGATCGTTCGAGTGAGGGTTTTATAATAAAATCAATCCGTAATAAGAGGAATTCACCAGGCTTATAAATTGGGTTTTCCTCCTTCTATTTAATCGATGTGTGACAATCCACAAGTGACATATTGCTAACTTAATGAGGTGGACTAGTCGTACAGAAACATTAGCCGAACTCAATTTGTATGAAAGAAACGCATCATTGGTGGTCGAAAAAAAAAAAAAAAAAATGTGAAAAAGGACTTCTCATGTTGCTGTTACAGCAAAATTCTTCATGTCTCCCCAGGGTTAACTGTCAACATCACCAGTAATATAAATAAAGCATCACAAAGATGATCGAACCTTACTAAATGCGTACACAATCAAGAATCGAGCTTGTCATAAACTATCATCTATCAGGGCTCCTAATTTTTTATGTCATTGTTATATAGGGTGGGGAATGCAGTACCTTCTTTCATCATACACATGAAGTAAATAGCCTTGAGACACATTGAGAAGGGCGAAGAAGTGCCCTTTTTTCGAACTTGATGTTAATCGATCGATCCCACATTAAAGTTGACCCCGCATTAACTGCAAATACTTCCCCCAAAGGCATTGCATTACATTTTCCCGGAGCTCGAGATTTTACCACTAGATCGATCGACAATAGTTACTTCATCGGCCAATATTTCCTGCATATATGATTAAAAAAAACAAGGAAATAACATATAGTATGCAAAGACATCTCTTTCGACAGAGGAATGCACCCACCCGATGGGAACTTTTGGAAGCAATTATGAATGGAAGGAGGAGAATGGAGAGTAAATGCAACTGGAGTAGAGTAGAGTGGTCCCAGTAACATATAACAGTCATCATCATACCTATGTTGATCAATAGTTGCAATATTCACATCGACAGGACCATCGGAAAAGAAAAAGAATTCTTTTCCTTTAAAAAAAATCACGTGTTGAATTTAATTGATTTCGACATGAGACTTACTTCAACACTCCTTTTTATCTACGCCATTAGACTCACCTCAACATAAGGGTGAATCAAGGGGGGACGGGGCGGGCTTCAGCGTAGGAGGATTTTATATTATTTTTTTTTTTTAAAAAAACTAGCATTTGTAAGAAAAATACAAAATTAGTATTATCTCACCTATTTGTTAGTGTTAGCCCACTCCTGAGACGAATTCCTTCCGCCTCTGCCCTAACACTCCTTTTATCTACGATGAGGCCCATCTTCATCGGAATGGCTATGCCACCATGCTATCATCCTTAGCATGTCATGTGGTATGCAAGAGTAAATGGAAAGCTCCATGCACCGGAACTATTGGGCGCTTTGAAAAATAAATATTCATGAATCACTGGAAAACGACTGTTGAAACTCCAATACACATTTGTCTGGTCATCCCGGCCACAAAGTACCCCCAGAGTCGGCTCAAATACCAATTGCCTAACCTCTGACCACATGGTGGGAGGCCCAAAGCAAGACCCTACCACATCAGGCTTCGCTGCTATCAACTATTTTCTCACCTGAGAAGATGATCAACCCAAGTTGCCTAGAAGTTCACTGATATCATCTCTCTTCCACAGGCAATAATACTAGCCGTCAAATTACACAGAATTCTAGCTTCACTCTGCAGTTTATTAGTATGAGATAGTGTAGATCACTTTGGCCTATAGAAATACAACGAAGATTAGACATTACCATAGTTGTCAAAGGCGCGCCTCATGTGCGGCTGGGAGGTTTTACGCTCGGTCGCCTTCTTAGCCCAAAGGCGGAGACCTCATTCAGCCGCGCGCCTAGGCGCACCTGGCACATCTCTATATTATGTCACTTTTTTGTGTTGTTTTGTTTTTTCAGAATAATTTAAAGTTGTTTCTATTGTTCTAACAATTTAATTTGGTTAGTTATTAAGTTTTTGTGGATAGTTATATTTTTTCATTTTTTTTCTTTGAGTTTTATAATTTAATTTAATGTATTCTTTATTTTTTGTGCGCCTCACCTCTCTCAGGTGTGCGTTGAGGTGTCCATGGTTCGGTGGTTCGAATAGGAACCGGCGTTTCGAACTGCGGTTAACGAGCTTCGAGACCGGTTGACCATGGTTCGAACCGAAACCGAAACCAAAACCATAAATCGGTTCCCGGCAATTCGGTTACGGATAATGGCGGTTTGAACAACCGGTTTTTATTTTTGATACAAATATTAAATATAGATATTATATTATATATATATATATATATATATATATATATAAGGGAGCTTTATTTTCAGAACTGAGAACTGCTCTAAACCAATGAGATTTTTATAAATATTTAAAAAATATTATTAATTCAAAAGGGTATTATAGTAAATTACAATTTTTATTACTGGAGATAACCCCTACTGATTATAACCCCTACTATAATAGCCCCTACTGATGATAACCCTACTATATATATAACCCCTACTATATAGTAGGGGTTATGATCAGTAGGGGTTGTATGTATTGACATGATGTACATTATGTATTATTAGGAGTACAAAGGTGGTTCTCAGCTTCTCGACTTAACGGGGTTCAAATAAAGTTACACTATATATATATATATATATATATATATATATATATATATATATATATATATATATGTGTGTGTGTGTGTGTGTGTGCGCGCGCGCGTGTGTTTGTGTGTGTGTAAATTTCTTTGGAGGTCAAGCTACAGGTTTCCCGATTCGAACCGGCCTAAGAATGAGATACTTAGGCCCTGTTCTTTTGGACTTATTTTTCAGTTTTTCAATTCAGTTCAGTTCAGTTCAGTTCAGCTCCGTTCTTATTATTATTATTAATCTTAATTATTATTATTGTTATTATTACTAATAATATTACTATTATTGTTGTTGTTGTTAATTACTATTATTATTATTATTTATCATTATTATTATTATTATTTACCCTTAATATATATTTGATTCGATTCGATTGATTCGATTAATTGATTCGATTCGATTGATCGATCGAATCGATTGATTCATTCATTCGATCAAAAGAACAGAGCCTTAGTCAACTTACTTCGAATATTTAAAGTTAAATTTTTCTATTTTCACTTTTGAGTATTCGAATTTAGTCCAAATCTAATTTTGTTTCTCCCTCCTCCCACTATTTTGCCAATTCGACTGCCTCATATTCGTTTTTTCAACTTTTTACTCGGAAGAAAGACAAAAATCAGAAAGAAAAAAAAAAATTCAAAAGAAAATGTTGAACCGAACCGGAACTGGCAGTTCGAAAAATTGTCCCAAACCGTAACGATTCGCATAGGCGGATCCAGGATCCCAAAACTAGTGGTGCACCGGCGTACCACAAAAAAAAAATAACGGACAACAAGTATTATGAAATTGTTCATTCAATGTAAATAAAGCAAATTGAAATTTGAAAGAAAATCCTAAAATCTAAATTTCTAGTGTTAAACAAAAACCGTAAAATAAATTATCAAATTAAAACTTCCTACAAACCAAAAGCTGAAGAAGCCATTACATACATACCAGAAAACAAACAAGATAAAGAATAAAAAAAATATTACCTCGGCCCGGCTCGGAAGTTCCGCCGAGCTACACAGAGACTGGACCTAAAGACGCTGGAGGGTGGACAGTCTGGAGTGGACACTGGACCACTGAGCTACTCCTTTTAAGTGGTGGTATTATGATTGTGGCCTGTGGTTTGCCCTTTTCGTCGCTCGCGGCCGCTCCTCTCAAACCAGAAATGAACGGGTTTTTGCCGTTCTGGTTTGATTTTGTTCAATAGGCCACAACACACACGAGCATGACAAAAAAATTCGAAAAATCCGATATCCGTCCGAAATATCTGTATTCATATCCGAAAAAAGCGAATATTATCCATATCCGAAAAAAAGCGGATACGGATATTATTCGTATTCGAAAATTCCGGATACGGATATGGATATAGACGCATCCGTATCCGAAAATATCCGTATCCGAGATAAATTATATATAATATATAATTTTAATATATTTTTAATATATAATTACAAAATATAACACATTTTATATTTATAATAATATAAATTTTTATAAATATAATTTGGTTTTAGATCTTAGTAGATCACTACTATAATTTAGTGATATTCCCAAATTTTCAAAAAATAAAAAAGTAATTTGGTTGGAGATCTTAGTAGATCTTTAATTAAGTGATATGTTTATACTAAGTTATCTATAATTATTTATATCTTTAACACAACAATTAAGTAGTCCAAGTGGTTGGAGTGTGGCTTTAAAAATCCACAAAGAGAGGAGTTGTGGGTTCAAATCCCTTTGCACCCATTTATTTTGAAAAATAAACCAGGAATTGCAGATTCGGATTCGGATATTATCCGTATCCGGATAATATTCGCCGGATTCGGATTCGGATAAGGTTTTCCCGTATATTCTCGGATTCGGATACGGATTCCTGGTTCCGGATTCGGATACGGATATAGCCATATTCGTATCCGTATTATCCGATTGCCACCCCTACACACGAGTAGGGGTGTTCAAAAATATCCGATATTCGATCCGAAATATCCGAAAATTCGAAGTAGCCCAAGTGGTTGGAGTGTGGCTTTAAAAATCCACAAAGAGAGGAGTTGTGGGTTCAAATCCCTTTGCACCCATTTATTTTTGAAAAATAAACCAGGAATTGCAGATTCGGATTCGGATATTATCCGTATCCGGATAATATTCGCCGGATTCGGATTCGGATAAGGTTTTTTCGGATATTCTCGGATTCGGATACGGATTCGGATACGGATTCCTGGTTCCGGATTCGGATACGGATATAGCCATATTCGTATCTGTATTATCCGATTGCCACCCCTACACACGAGTAGGGGTGTTCAAAAATATCCGATATTCGATCTGAAATATCCGAAAATTCGAAGTTCCTTGGATATCCGAAGTTCGGATATCCGGAACTTCGGATTCGGATATCGGATAGTACTTTTCAGAAAAATCGGATATTCGGATATCCGAAATATCCGAAAAATCTTAAAATTTTTATTTTTTTATATTTTAAATAATATAAGGTATTCGGATATCCGGATATCCGATATCCATATCCGAAGTTTTTTTCGGATATTCGGATATCCGATATCCAAATCCGAATATATTTTTTCGAATATATGGATATCCGAACATAATTCATATTTTTTCCGGATATTCGGATATCAAAATCTACTATCCGAATTTTCGGATATCCGAAAGTCCGGATATCCGGTTTTGAACACCCCTACAGACGACCATGTTTGGGTTAAAAACAAACGACGTCGTTTTGATCAAACCAAAGTCAAAACGCGCCGTTTTGATTAAAACAACGTCGTTTTGATACTAGCTGCAGGTTTGGTGGTGCACTGCACCAGTATGTTGTGCATGTATCCGCCACTGGCAGTTTGGTTTCAGTTTATCTGCGCGCCTCACCTTGCGTCTTGCCCTCATGTCATAGGAGACCATATCGATTTGGTGCAAATTTCGCATTTAACAACTATGGCCATAACCATGATGTGTTACGGTGTTAATAAAGGAAAACGACCATTCATCGTATTGGAAAATGTTTATTAGCCAAGTTTTTCAAAAGAAGAGTTTTGAGCGATTCTGACTAAAATATAACTCGGTACCCTTTGGAAAAATATCAACACCGTGCATTTTTAGGATCACGGAAATGGTTTTTTATTAGGTGCTTAAATCACTTCTAGGATCTTACAAGTGATTTCATTCACTATTCCCATCAGGTAAGCCGAAGATTTGAGATCAATCGGGATCAGAAACACTTCTACTAATCTTTTTCTTTTTTCCATAGTTTTTCAACAATTCAACTTGTTTCAATTCCTTAAGCGCACATAATCAGTTCAAAGAGGACATACTTGCTTCAATAGCGGGAGGGCCGGAAGATGAAAGCTCTTCCAGAACGAGATCGCCTGTGGCGATGTGAGGAACGCCGGCGAGAGTGTTGAGGGCGACCCCATATGCACCTTTTTCTACCCCAATGTGGGACCTTTTCACATTGGGATCTGTACAGAGAGGTAAAATTCCGGATATTACATTCTACACCCCTTAAAATAAGTTTCGTCCTCGAAACTTGCAATCCGTCATAGAAAACAAACAAACATACTGTTCAACCCAAAATATCCCAAAACCAACACGACACTGATCAAATCATCATTATTCTGAATAGCCAAAACCGCATACTTACAAATACGCAGGTCGACGATCTCCGGAGATACTAGCCAGCGTTCTCACGGTACAGTCTCAATACGCTTACGATCACAATTCCCTGATTCTCAACAAAATATATCATCTTCGGATCAAACAATCTGCCCGAATCAAATCCTGTCTGCCTGATTACATAATCAAGTCCTAATTCCGATAAGACGAATAATACACAATACATCTACAAAACAATTGCCCAAAATAACGACACGAATCCCGAAGCATTAACACAAAATCCGAACGCTCGGATGATCACCAACAATGATCAACAATCAATCGAATTTATCATCGACATGATAAATTCCAATCTGACCAACCAGATGTCAAAACACAATCGAGAATATCATCAACGTGATAAACTCCAATACGACCAACGAACGATCAACGGAAATCGAGAATACCTTCACACGGTAAACTCCAACATTATCAACACAGAACCACAGAAACAGATATACGAAAAAGCAAAATTCTCAAAACGACACACCGATCACATACAGTGGATCTCAATAAACATATCCGACTGGCGAACATACCCCTCGGCATATGAACAACCAATCACAAACTGACGAACATACCCAATTCATACAAGGAGTGGGAACGACCACTCAATATCCAAAACAACCAGCATGGGGTCACCATCCCCAAATTTGCACTTACAAGGAAATCATTCCAGAATCACTGTGGTAAAATCGCGGTACTACCGTACCAATGGAATCACATGGCACATATGTCCGGTTTCACAAAATCCCAGTTTCCAAAATAATATTATGTGCATGAATCTACAACACGCAACATATTTCTCTTATCCGATAAATCAACCGATCATCCGTGGATAACCAAACTACCATACTAACGTTCGAATCTCTTTCATCGTACCATACTGATGTACCATCCAGTTCGTGAGTCTCATTCAGAACTTCACCACGATATGCATTATGCACTAAATGCGTATGTACCTCGATCACATTTTCAAAACCAGTTTGAAGTCATATATTCTTGTCACGAAGACAATTTTCGAAAGTTCTTTCAAAATTTTCAAAACTAAAAACATAAATTTTTGGTGAGACCACAAAATCAATTTTCGAAAAATTAACTTGGCTCGATGGTGCCAAGTATTTGATAACAGTTTCCTTCGAATCCACACGATTTCGAAGTTTTAAAATGAAAAGTATGCAAATGCTCGACTATATCCATACTCCTGTATACCAATTCGGTTCGTCACCAATATCCACTGATATTCCATCGGAAAACCACACGATCGAGTTCCAAAATCTCAATGTATAAATTCCGACTAAACTCCTTTTCCACACATGACTCATATCGTCAACCATTTACCCATCCTGGATCACCTCAAATATGATATGACAAAACGTTGAAGCAAATCAACAAACCAAACACGGCGAAAGACTTCCCGAGAGGTTCCATTTGAACAAGTAAACCAAAGCCTCGAAAGGCGGAAATAACATAGGTAAACGATTGGTAAAGTATTTTACGAATCTCGGGAGTTTTAAGAAAACAGAAAAGCCGTTAGAAACATTCGGGTCTCAGCCCGTATCTCGTTCCGCATTACAAAAAGTTTAAAAATAGAAAACCCCCTTTTCGGACTCCAAGTCCTGAGTCACAAAACCATTTCAAAATCGATTTGGGTCTCGGCCCAAAATCATTTTCCGTAAAACATCTGTGAAATATTCATTTTGAAAAGTGTCATTTTCAAATGCTCAAAACAGTTCATATATATCACAAAATGAACTAACATGACTACATGTTCTCCTCAACAATCCATAGTCCTTCTCCCGATTACACAATTCCGTTCCAAAATCTAACCAACATACTGATTTCCAAAATCATAGTTTCTCAAGATCATCAATCCTGTCCCACTCTGACATCTCATACTGTAATGCATGATATCTGCTGAATCTCAAACATATCAACTTAGAACGGCAATAAATCTCAAAAAAAATCCAAATACTTACAGATCGTGAAGCCGACGATTCCCCGTGATACTGGCACATGTCTAGACTCAAGAAAATACTCGACACAGGTATTTTCAAAACACACGTTTTGCAAACTCAGTGCAACTCAAGAACACAATATATCACGTAAACACCAATTGGAAAAGTTATAACAAGCCCAGTACGATACTGGCAAATCCGATAACGCACAAGCCTGAGTGAACAACAAAGACTCACGGCTCTTGTTTTTGTCAATCGAGAACTCGAATGACGCAACTAAAACACGACCTAAATCGACCCACATGCCTAGGTTTTCAACCTAAGCTCCGATACCATATTCGTAACACCCCAGATTTAACCGGAAATATTACAGCGCCGTGGGCCAGAGATGGAACCCACAAGGCTAAAAAGAAATTTTCACAAACATTTACAAATGCCCAAGAGGCCAACGACGGTACTAACTTTAAAAATTCACAAAGACTTATAAAATCCATTTATCAAAAACCGTCGTAAAACTCATTTGAAATCGCAAGGCCAAACAAATTGATACTCAAAAGTTTAGAAAACGATTTCCAAAGTAACCTCAGTTACCAGATACCAAAAGAGCGTCTCAAAATACTCACGCAGCGGTAAAAGACCAACCAAAACGATACTCTAGCAGCGGAAAACAAGAACCAATCAAGAAACTCAATGTACAGAACATGTCCTTGCCAGTATCCTCCGGGAAGCTCATCTCTTCACGACCGCTACAAGCTCGATACTCCGAGAACCTAAAAGAAATCCCACGACGGGGTCAGCCATAATATCCAACAATGATAACCGTCACATCACATTAATAATAGCATACCAATGAGAATACTACATAAGAATACGACCAACGCAATCTTTACTTACTCAAGACATTCTCATCAGAATAACCATTATCACATGTCACATCCTGTACTCGATTAACCAATAAACTTGAACATAATATCTGTATTGTACCTCAAACAATACTAAAGATCCTCAAACTATCATAACCAACTCATGATACGGGAATCTACCATATCTGACCAATACGATCCATCGAATAATATCAACAAATCCCAAGACGGTAACCGATTGTCCACCAAAGACAAGACCAAAGAAAATATGGAACATACCTCGAGATATGATGTGCCACGATAATCATATCAGTCTAATCCGATATCAGAACAATGCAATGCGGACAAGGTCCTAACACAAGACCTACAAATGCATACTCATATGACAACGTCAATATGCTAAAAAACAATAACAACTATGTATACTCAATGGAAATCCCATGATCCAGCGCCCTCAGCATAGATCCCAAGATGATCCTACAAGATCAACACGAGGTGGATAACCAACAATATACATATGCACAACAATAACACAATACTGGGTAATCCAGCGATCCAGCTCCTCGGCATAGATCCCAAGATGATCCGTCGGACCAACACGAGGTGGAAAAACCCGTCCAATGATCCGGCGCCTCAAGATAGATCCCAAGATGATCCCGTCGGACCAACACGAGGTGGACATCCGATCCAGCGCCCTCAGCATAGATCGCGCGATCCCATCGGATCAACACAACATAAACAACACAATATGCATACACATATGCAAAACAATATGTTCATCATCATGAACAACGCAACATGAACGACAATATGACAAATCAATTAAGACGACCTCATGTTCGACAACATGAATGATAATACGCATGATCAAATCACTAACTCTAATTGAATCGATATAAGATACTTGCCCCGAGTCCTTCGGGAGAAATCTCTGTTAGGGTTGTATACGTCAAAGCATACTTTATGCTTGTATTACCTAATTTCCCGGTCTTTATCTATGAGAATATTTAATTCATTTATCACATGTTTTGCATATTTATTCACGCTATGGTTATGCAAATGCAGTCTAATTTATTTTATATTGTAGATAATGTGGTGTGTAGTGTCACACAGAAGATCACATTATCGGTTCCTTATATAGTAATATTTAGTTCACAACCTATGTAACATTAGACCGTTATATGAGAGGTTGTAGTATATGCTTGAGATTGGTTGGTCTTGACCATTAGCATATATTAGCGTATTTGTTATACGTTGAACAGGATCGAGGTGAGATAGATTCTTCCGCATCGACTATAAGAAGAACGTACATCTCGGATAATTATTATTTCTTAATTCTAGTGATTAATATTTAATTATATATATTTAATATTTATTGCTTTGATTTATCATGGGTGAGAGCCACAATGATTGACTCAATATGCTCGATATTTTGGGCAATATTATTATTTATATGATAATTAATATTATAGCTAGAAATCGTGTCCCGACCAGTCGGGTTGATCATGTCCCTTGAGGCACTCGAAAGGATTATTATATCAAACCCTGCAGGTGGAATTAATTTTCCGATATAATAATAAAGGTCGAGTGGTATACTCATGTATAATACATTAATTAATTAAAAGCTGTCAGTAGCTTAAATTAATTAATGGACATGGAATATCTTAAACACGGGAAATAATTAATTTAAAAGGAGCCCAATTTCGTAATTTGGGATTTTGGTAGGAAGTGCAATATTAACTTATTAGTGGACTAAGTTGATATTAATAGAGTCTTCATATTAGGAAGAGTCCTAATAATGGAAGGAAGATATCTATTGGGAGTCCTTACCATATCCTCCTTAAGGTCCCTAGAGTAGCCCAAAACACCTATAAATACAAGTATAGGGATGGCCGATTTAATCATCAATTATTGCCCAAGAAAATCGATTTTTGTGTGTGTGTTTTAATTGTGGATCTTGACTTGTGTCTTGGATTCCATAATTTGGTAAACACAATATTTTTCTAAAATACTCAAAATATTCAAGAAAAATAGAGAGAACAAAATCGTGAGTTTTCTTGTGAGGAAATTCGGCCGATCCCCTTGTGTGCAAATTTAGTCCGGTAGATTGTTGCCCACACGACATCAGGACGTAGGCGGGATATACTCTAGAAGATCTTGAGGTAGAAATACAAGAAGATCGGAGAGGAGCACGAAGAGGACATAAATCGATCAAGAAGGGATTTTCTACCACTTCGCGTCAAAGGTAAAATTACCGACTCCCATGCGTAAATATATTTATTTAATTGTTTATTAATCTGTTTAGTTAATTAGTTGACAAGCTTAAATAGATCGGTTTTTACGTTGGTTAGTTTATAAAACCTTTTATCAAATTACTTTCACCAACTCGCTCGCCATTGCGTTTTATATTCCAACAATTGGTATCGGAGGCAGTCTTTAGGTTCTTGTTCAATTTAATTAATTTGGTGATTAATATGCTAGCAATTAAATATTCGTATAGTATGATTTTTGGAATATTTTGCTAGAATTTGTCTTGCAGGAAAATATGATCCAATTATCATGGCTATGTGATGTTTTATTTATTTACGCGTTTTGGTAATTTAGCCCGCTTTTTGTGGCATGTATAAGTTTTTCAGTGAGAAAATCCACGGGTAGAATAGGATTTATTTTTCTTGTAATTTGATGTAAATTCGATGTATTTTATTTTGAATAAAATTGTAATCGAGTTGGGACACTCAAAGTACGAAAGAAAAAGAAGTCAGTACAAGAGGAGTCCCGATCGGACGAACCAACCGGGACCCGCAAGGAGCCGATCGGCGGTTCGGCGGCTCGGTCGATCCGGCAGTCGGTCGGCTCGGGCGGCTCGGTCGGCTCGGTCGGCTCGGGCAGCTCGGCTCGGTCTTCGGCAAAGAAGACGGGCCGGCAAATGGCAATGGGACGATTCGGGTTCGGTCGTCCAATTCGCTTTTCCGCGAGATGCTTGAAGCAAAGGGGAGCAAACGAGCCGAAGATCTTCGTTATTCAAAACGAGGAATAAAAGCCATGATAATTGGATTTAATTATCCAATTTTTTTATTATTTATTGGTTTTTATTGTTTTGATGTATGGCATGTATGGAATGTATGCGTGATATGTTTCCTTGCATGTTAGGACGAGAAAATTAAAAACCTTAATTTTTCCAAAATAACTAAGTGATTTTAAATTGATTTTTCAAAATCAAATTGGCCTCCATAATTGGTTTAAATTGTGAAATAATTAGCATGCGCGTTGACATTAGAGTCTTCCTCCACATCGGATGTGCTAAATTATTGGCTCACTGGTTTTAAACTTCAAATTTGATAACAAAAAGGTGAATATTATTTTTTATGATAGGACCTCTCCATCTGTAGGACTATTATCATTAAATAATATTCTAAGGTTTGTTAAATTATGGTGTTCACTTAGGTGTATTAATTAATAAGCTCCCCATCGGAGTCTATGTTAATTAAATACATGGCCAAGAGGAACCAACTATTAATTTTACTTGTCAAAATGTGTCTTGGCTAGATAGTAAAATTATAGACGTTAAAATCTACTTGAAAAAGTATATGTAAACGTCCACACTATCGTGGCTTGCATGTGCGGTTTTTCAAGGTGTTGGTTGATTGCATATATATTGTTTTAAGGTTTTTCAATATATTTTGCGTCGAATTATGTGATGAATGGTGTTTTAATTTTATTCTCGATGTCTTTCAATCCACTCATTGTTATTCTCAAAGAAAACAAACTTGATGGCACTAACTTTGCCGATTGGAAAAGAAATCTTGATATTGTCTTGGCTAGCCGAGGGGCATAAGTTTGTTTTAAGCGAGGAGAGTCCTTTGGAACGAGAACCGGATGCCACTCCTGAAGAGTTGGTGAATTAGGAAATGGAAAAAGTCGATGAGATGGCTCATTGTTACATTTTGGCTTCTTTAACAAATGTATTGCGGCATCGGCATCGAGACGACGATGGGCTCGGCCGCGGAAATGATGAAAAATCTCACCGAGATGTTTGGTCATCGAAACGGGCGGCTAGGCAAATGCGATGAGGGTTTTGATGACAACCCAAATGTCGAAGGGACCCGTGAGGGATCACGTTCTTAAAATGATGTCTCATTCAACGAACCGAGCATACTGGGGCAACTATCGATGCGGAATCGCAGTCGATATTATCTTGGGCGGTTTACCAAGAAGCTTTGAGCGGTTCCGCCTAAACTACAATATGAATCGTAGGACTTACACATTGGCGGAACTTGACAGAGCTTCAATCGCGAAGGTCTCTTCAAACAAGGTTATCATCAAATTCTTGCGGCAGCGATCGCTTCTTCAAAACCCAAATGGGGAAAGAAGAAAAAGCGAGTTGGCGAAGCAAGTGACGACTTTCAAAGCTAAGGGCAAGGCTCCTCGTCAAAGGCTCCTCAACCTAAGCGAACAAAAGCCGAAGGGCAAGTGCTTCAAGCTATGATGCGAAAGGACATTTCAAGAGTGGCCCTAAGAGAGGTACGTCTCATGCACTAGTAGTCAAAACATGTTTGGTGCTGTTCCATCACTTCGTGGATAGTGGATTCGGGCTCCACCGATCATGTTTGTTATGACTCGCAGGGTTCCAAGTAACCAAGGTACTTAGTGCGGATGAGATTACAATAAGGCGACTATTCCAGTGAAGGTCACATTGCGGTGGGAGTCGTGCGGCTAAAAGTTGATGATAAAATTTTAGTTCTTAATAATGTATTATTAGTACCCGATTTTAGAATGAATTTGATTTCGCTTTCTAAATTGCGTCGTGATGGATATTCGGTTTCTTTTGAAGATAATGCAATTATTAAAAGAAATGGTGAATATATTTATGAGTACTTATAATGAAGAACTTTATATCATCAATCTTTTGACTCCCTTGCATAAATCGCTTAATTCTTTGACTAATCCTAATAAAAGAAAGGAACTTTCGAGCATAAATCCAACATATTTGTGGCATTTACGATTGGGTCATATTAACCTTGGAAGGATTCAAAGATTGGTGAGCGATGGCCCATTGGATTCGCTCCAAGTTGAGTCATTTCCAACTGCGAATCCCGCACGGAAGGTAAAATGACTAAAAGGGCTTTTCAAAGCAAAGGAAATCGTGCACAAAAGGTGTTGGAATTGGTTCATACCGATGTATGTGGTCCAATGAACATCCGGCTAAGGGTGGTTTCGAATACTTCATCACGTTTATAGATGATCATTCGAGATATGGATACATCTATTTGATGCGGCGTAAGTCCGAATCTTTTGATAAGTTCAAAGAATTCAAGGTGAAACGGAGAAGTGTCATGGGCGAGTATCAAGTCACTACGATCCGATCGTGGTGGCGAATACCTTAGTGGAGAGTTTTGGATTTCTGGCACATGAGGGGATTACTCGACTCACGGCGCACAGTACACCACAACAAAATGGTGTTCTTTGAACGAAGGAATCGTACTTTATTAGAGATGGTTAGGTCAATGATGAGTTATTACGATTTGCCTATTTCGTTTTGGGGATACGCCTTGGAAACAATGCGTACATTCTAAACTTGGTGCCTTCAAATCGGTTCCAAAAC
Source organism: Orobanche coerulescens (assembly GCA_033398695.1). Lineage (NCBI taxonomy): Eukaryota > Viridiplantae > Streptophyta > Magnoliopsida > Lamiales > Orobanchaceae > Orobanche > Orobanche coerulescens. The sequence continues at coordinate 11,504,057 of CM065803.1, forward strand.
ACCCACGTAACCGTGGAATGGGCGCAAGCCCGATCTAGGACATGTTCGATTTGGGGTTCTCGGACACGTCTTTGAATAAGGAAGGCGATAAGTTGGCATCTCGCATGTATACGAGTGTTTGTAGGATATCCTAAGGGAACGAAGGGTGGCTTATTCTGATCCTAAAGACCAAGGTCATTGTTAGCACCAATGCCCGGTTCTTAGAGGAGGACTATGTGATAAGTCACAAGCCTAGGAGTGAGGTCATTCTAGAAGAACTTAGGGGCGAGATTTCGACAATACCAATTGCAAACACCTAGTGTACCACGTATTGACACTATTGTGGATACGCAAACTAAGGACACGCCTCGTCGTAGTGGGAGGGTTATTCGTCAACCCGAACGTTTCATCGGCGTGGGAGCATCTTCGGACCACTCCCGACCAGATGAAACGGATCCATGTATGCGTAAACAGCAGCGATTCAAGACAAGGATCTCGAATCGAAAACAAAGCAATGAAATCCAAATGGGATCTATGGATTCTAACCAAGTGTGGAGCTAGTAGAACTACCCAATGGGGTAAAACCCATTGGAAGTAAGTGGGTCTACAAGCGTAAGAGAGGATCGAAAGGGAAGGTTGAAACCTATAAAGCAAGGCTTGTTGCGAAAGGTTACACTCGGGAAAGAGGGCATCGACTACGATGAAACCTTTTCGCCAAGAGCCATGCTTAAATCGATCCGATTCTCTTAGCTATAGCCGCGCATTTGGATATGGAGATTTGGCAGATGGATGTCAAGGCTGCGTTCTTGAGCGGGAGTCTTGATAAGGAAATCTATATGCGCCAACTCAAGGATTCATTCTTTGAAGGTCGAGCACTTAGTATGCAAGCTTAAGAGAGCCATTTATGGTCTTAAGCAAGCATCAAGGTCTTGGAACATGCGATTTGATGAGGTCATTCAATCGTATGGTTTTGAACAGTGTCTAGTGAGGTTTGTGTATACAAAAGTGTGATGGAAACGTCTTAGTGTTTCTTGTACTATACGTAGATGATATACTTCTAATTGGAAACAATGTGAAGGTATTATCGACGTAAGGGTATGGCTATCTCGAGCGATTCGATATGAAGGATTTGGGAGAAGTTTGGACACATCCTTGGTATTAAGATCTTTCGAGATCGCAAGAAAAGGATGTTGTGCTTATCCTGCATCCTATATCGATACGGTGCTAAAGCGGTTTAGCATGGAGAATTCCAAGAAAGGTTTCTTACCTTACGGACATGGAATTCAACTATCTAAGGCTATGTGTCCTAAGACACGAGAAGGAGATAGATGACATGAAGTGGTCCCTTATGCTTCGGCGTGGGAAGCCTCATGTATGCTATGCTTTGCACTAGGCACGATATCTGTCAAGCCGTAGGCATGGTGGCGAGATATCGGTCGAACCCAGATCGGGACATTGGATTCTGTCAAGCATATACTCAAGTACACGAGAAGGACTAGGGAGCATATGCTTGTATATCAATCGATACGCTTTGTCCTTTGGGTTACAACGACTCGGATTTCGGTGCGGACAAAGAAAAGTCGAAATCAACTTAGGATATGTTTTCACTTTGGGAGGTGGAGCCATAAGTTGGAGGAGTGTGAAGCGTAAATGCATAGCGGACTCTACAATGGAAGCCGAATATGTAGCGACCTCGAGGCGGCTAAAGAGGCGGTATGGCTCAAGTACTTTCTAAAGGATTTGGGGTGATTCCTAATTTGCCCAGGAGTATTACACTGTATTGTGATAATACCGGTCTTGTAGCAAATTCGAAGGAACCACGAGCCCACAAAGCAAGCAAACATATCAAGCGCAAATATCATATCATTCGAGATTTTGTGAAGAGAAGGAAGATCATTGTCTCCAAGATAGCATCCGAAGACAACCTAGTGATCCTTTCACGAAAGGGTTGCCCTCAAAATCATTTGAAGGGCATGTGGAAGGAATGGGGTTGAGATGTATGGCGGCATTGCTTTGAGTATAAGTGGGAGATAGATAGACATAGTCTAGATAGTATACTTCAAAAGCATGCTTTGAGTATAAGTGGGAGATTGTTAGGGTTGTATACGTCAAAGCATACTTTATGCTTGTATTACCTAATTTCGGTCTTTATCTATGAGAATATTTAATTCATTTATCACATGTTTTGCATATTTATTCACGCTATGGTTATGCAAATGCGGTCTAATTTACTTTATATTGTAGATAATGTGGTGTGTAGTGTCACACGAAGATCACATTATCGGTTCCTTATATAGTAATATTTAGTTCACAACCTATGTAACATTAGACCGTTATATGAGAGGTTGTAGTATATGCTTGAGATTGGTTGGTCTTGACCATTAGCATATATTAGCGTATTTGTTATACGTTGAGCAGGATCGAGGTGAGATAGATTCTTCCGCATCGACTATAAGAAGAACGTACATCTCGGATAATTATTATTTCTTAATTCTAGTGATTAATATTTAATTATATATATTTAATATTTATTGCTTTGATTTATCATGGGTGAGAGCCACAATGATTGACTCAATATGCTCGATATTTTGGGCAATATTATTATTTATATGATAATTAATATTATAGCTAGAAATCGTGTCCCGACCAGTCGGGTTGATCATGTCCCTTGAGGCACTCGAAAGGATTATTATATCAAACCTGCAGTGGAATTAATTTTCCGATATAATAATAAAGGTCGAGTGGTATACTCATGTATAAAACATTAATTAATTAAAAGAGCTCAGTACCTTAAATAAATTAAAGGAAAAGGAATATCTTAAACACGGAAATAATTAATTTAAAAGGAGCCCAATTTCGTAATTTGGGATTTTGGTAGGAAGTGCAATATTAACTTATTAGTGGACTAAGTTGATATTAATAGAGTCTTCATATTAGGAAGAGTCCTAATAATGGAAGGAAGATATCTATTGGGAGTCCTTACCATATCCTCCTTAAGGTCCCTAGAGTAGCCCAAAACACCTATAAATACAAGTATAGGGATGGCCGATTTAATCATCAATTATTGCCCAAGAAAATCGATTTTTGTGTGTGTGTTTTAATTGTGGATCTTGACTTGTGTCTTGGATTCCATAATTTGGTAAACACAATATTTTTCTAAAATACTCAAAATATTCAAGAAAAATAGAGAGAACAAAATCGTGAGTTTTCTTGTGAGGAAATTCGCCGATCCTCTTGTGCAAATTTAGTCCTAGATTGTTGCCCACACGACATCCGGACGTAGGCGGGATATACTCTAGAAGATCTTGAGGTAGAAATACAAGAAGATCGGAGAGGAGCACGAAGAGGACATAAATCGATCAAGAAGGGATTTTCTACCACTTCGCGTCAAAGGTAAAATTACCGACTCCCATGCGTAAATATATTTATTTAATTGTTTATTAATCTGTTTAGTTAATTAGTTGACAAGCCTAAATAGATCTGGTTTTTACGTTGGTTAGTTTATAAAACCTTTTATCAAATTACTTTCACCAACTCGCTTCCGCTGCGTTTTATATTCCAACAATCTCGATGTCCAATCATCACCGACGATTATCCTCAATGCTCGGCGATCCATACGAACAATGAACTATAGATACTCATATCCTCGTCTTTACCATAATGTAACCTTGATACTCGAAGTTACCAATAACTGAGATAAAGCATATACATTATGATTTACCTCCCAGAATCGAAAGAACGATATGCGATCCGAATATCCAGAGTTCACAATAATAATCATCGCTATATGCATTATAAACGAAATGAAACTGAAACCATTCATTAAATATTATAACTGAGCAAGTAATAACTTGCCTCGATACCGATACCACGAAGCTGCTGCCGAACACACTGCCTTTATCTACGAGCTCCTCAGCCTCGATCAAAAGCAATACAATGGACATACTCGAACACGACCGCAATATCCGGTTATAATCACCGATCAATAATCTCAACCTATCGAAGAAATCAAATAACACATATCCGATAACGGTCAACAACTGGGAAAACTAACCAGTCGAACTCAACGGTTCAACACAACCTCGAATAAACACAGTCAGAACCAACCAAGTCAAACCATCACGAATTCCCAATCAAAACACAAAAATCTTGCCTTTATCACGCCTACTTAGCGCACGTTAATCACCTAACGTAGCGTGCGCTAAGTTGCTCCCGTTAGCGCGCGCTAGGCAGTAAACGCAGCGTGCGCTAATGCTGTGCAGTGGCATGCATTTCAAGCATCGTCTAACACTTCCATCATGACAATGATCAACTCATCTCGAGATTAAGGATTTCATAGCAATCATGACATATAATTTAATAGCCCTTCAAGAACACGAATTATCCAATTTCACGTTCATGATCCATAAAATGATAAAATCCGATGTGTTCTAACATCTAAAAATCCTTATTCATCATGTTCTTCGACATACAATTCATATAACTTCAAGAATCACAGTAGCATCACCATAATCGTTACCATATGAAGTAACCAACGACAAAACATCAAAAATCCGAATTGAAGAAGGGAATTACATCAACATATATCTTGAATTCCATCCAAAACCATACGAAACATATCAATACTCATATATTGATAACAACACTAACTTAGTACGGTAATCCAACTCGTTGTCATGCTCATCAACTTGTTTATATGATAATCATCAACTCAAGAACATCATATACAATCCAAAACGAAATCTCAAAGTGAAGAGTAATTACCTTTTTTGAAGGAAAGGATTGATTTCCAAGAATCACCAATGATTTCAAGAACAAAGCTTTTACTCCATGATTTCCATCTTTAATCTTGTTAAACAGGATCATCCCTCAGTGTTTAGGAACTCCAAATGTTCTCCCAAGGTTGTCTCTTTCGGGTGAAAGGAAAGGAATGGACGAAATGCTTCATGACACTCGTTTATCCCTTTTATATAGAATACATTACTAGCGTGCGCTAAACCCTTATGTTTAGCGTGCGCTAGCCTTAGCGTGCGCTAACTGACTTTGTTAGCGTGCGCTATCGCAGTCCAGAGGCTACTGTCTTGCTTCGTAAACTACCTTACGTACGTAATGCCCATGCATTAACGTACGTAAATCATCATGTCTAGTGTACGCAAATCCTTACTCTTAGCGTGCGCTATCCGAAGTTGACTTACTACATTGTTCACCTACCACTCGCCCCCACATTCCGACAGCATCTGGCAAGGATAAGATTCCTTGTTGACTGATACATAGTTAGCGTGCGCTAAGCCTAATCTTTAGCGTGCGCTAATACTTCAGGACAACAACCGTTGACTTACGAGCGTGCGCCAAAGCGGCCGGGTCCACACGCAGATTCCTTCCGATCATGCACTAGCGTACGCTAACCTATAAACGTAGCGTGCGCTAATCCTGCACGATAGCGTGCGTTATGCATGAATATCAGCGTGCGCTAATAAGGCTATACTTAGCCATTTTCCGCAGTTCTTGTCCAACGTCTCGACTGTAATACCCGTAATTTCGATTTCCGGTAATTTCTTTTTTTTCGGCGAAAGTCCGTTTTGACGACTCGATCATGACCGTTTCGTCATTTCGATATTGATTAATTCTGCACTTTTTGTCATCCGAGCTCGTTTCGGTGTCGTTTTGTTGAGTTCCGTGCTTTTTAGCGGTTTTTCCGCACTTGAGTTCGATTCTTGCGAATCTCGTCAAAGCTGCTTCGAGTTTCCCGCAAGTCCGTTTAACTTTGTTAGGCGTGTTGTGAACCGGTTTGGTTATTCGATCACGTATCGTGATTTCGGCGTTTTGGGCGTTTCGTAATTTCCCAAAGTTTGGGGTAATTACTTTCCATTGTCGAATTTCGAGCCTTAGGTGGTCGGAATCGTGTGTTCTCTTAGTGCTCGGATTCGTATTTGCGAGTACTTCGTAACCGTATGTTCGATTCGTATTGAGTTCGGGTTTCGGGGTCGTTCGGATCGTCGGAGTGGCCACGACCGAGACGGCCGCAGCAGTGCTGGTACGGCCGAGTTACGGCCGTAAGGTGCGATTACGGCCGTAAGTGTTCGGCAGGCCTGGCACGACGAATGCCGGTTACGGCCGTAAGGGTCGAGTTACGGCCGACGGGTGTGCAACTTCCGGACGAATGCGATTCTGGCCGTAAGGACTGCCGTGTACGGCCGTAAGTCCCGAGTTACGGCCGTAAGGTCTGTCGGTTACGGCCGTAAGCGATCGGCATGCGCTGGGCGGATTTTGACGAATGCCGGTTACGGCCGTAAGGTCGGCCGGTTACGGCCGTAAGTGGTCGGCAGGATGCTGGGGAGTATATATATGTTCGAGCAGTCGGGTTTACACCTATTTTTCTCATCCCTCTCATTTCATTACGTGTCGGGGGCTTGGAGTACGTGATTAGATGTTGTTTATATATCAATCCACGAAGTTCTTGAGTTTCTAACATCAATCCATCACCTCATAACCTCCTCCGATCTACCGAATCAAGGTTAGATTTCTTGATAATCTAGTTTTGGGGAATTTGGGTATTTTGGTTGTTTTCGTCCGATTAATCCGATTTATCTTAGGATTATGATGGATTGATGATTATTTAGATGTATTATATCATTTCCCTTGTTATTCCATGGTTGGATCGTATCGATTCGTTATTTGGGTCGAGTTCTTGACCGACGCCTTGAAGGTGTCCGGTAAAATGTCATAGAGGGGTTTTCGGGCGTTCTTCGATTATTCTTCCTCGTATGATCGATGATTTATTGATTATATATTGTTAGGGTCGAATTCTTGTGAAGGACTCGAGTCGGAACCCTCCCGTTCGTTGTCTTCTTCGGGGTCCGAGCTTCCCGGTTGAATCGTGTTCTTCGGAGTGTCCGGTAGCGGTCATTAAGTCGAGCTTTCCCGTTGCTCCGCGTGCGTTGGACTTGAGGCGAGTATCTCGTCTATATTCTTTATACTTTGAGAATGTGATGTGTCGTGAATTTAACGTGGACTCGTTAGTGACGGTATATTTAACCGTAACTTACTTTAAATGAAGATGTGATTTTATGAAGGTAATTACCAACGTAAACTTTAGTTTCAAGAATAATGATAACTACCTCATCATGTTATTTTGTGATTAAAATAAATACTAGAAATGAGTAGTTAACTGAAGAATTGTGGAATCGCGTAATACTTGTATTATTTGCTCGTTGGCTTTTTCTGAATGATGGTTTGCTGTGGATGCTGTGCCTTTGTGGAAGTTATGTTACATTAACTTATATGTTACGTGTTTCGGTTGTAGTGAATATTGTGCCTTTGTTGTTGTTGTGTATCTTAGCGAATTGAGATGTTGTCGGGTAGGGTCCGTCGAGGCCTCGGAGGCGCGTGCTTGCGAGTACGGCCAGACGTGCGTTGTGACCATAAGGTTATCAATTCGGGTAGGTGGGGAGGGCTCAGAGAATCGACACTTGCGAGTGCGATGTCATGATAACTTATGGGTGTATTTGAATGATGTTATCCGGGTAGGGTCCGTCGAGGCCTCCGGAGGCGCGCGTGCTTGCGAGTACGGCCAGATGTTACGATTTGACCATAAGGTTATCTAATCGGGTAGGTCCGGAGAGGGCTCCGAGAATCGTCACTTGCGAGTGCGATGTCAAGATAACTTATGGGTGTGTTCGAGTTTATTCTTGATGACTAATCCGGGTGGGACCCTTCGGGGCCACGGAGACGTTTTATTTGTTGATTTGATATCTACGAATTGTTTATGTTTTGAATCTTGAATCCCGATTATATTGGTGAATATGGTTTTGATCTTGAGGTTTGAGTTGAGAATAAAATCATTTGTATGATTTTGAAAGAAAACCTTTTGAAAAGGATAAACATTCATATTTCAGATTTTACAGAGACCCCAAGTCTCTAAATAATCTCTTACAATGATTTCGGAGTAATCCCCATGGTTTGTTTTAAAGGAATAAATTTTCAAAAGACTTTAGACTCGGGGATCGTGTTACTACCTTGTCGAAATGTTATTTTCATAACGGTTGTATTCTTGATGTATAATTGTATAGCTTGGTTATTTGCTAGCGATTCCATCGCTAACCCCTCGTTGGGGATTTTGTTATTTATTCAGTGTGTTCTCGATCGAGAGTGAGCAACCACAGGATTGGCTCGGAGGATGATGCAATGCGGCGATACTAGTCACAGTTGTAGTCTTAAGACTGTCAGATATATGTCAGTTTGAGTTCTTGTCATCCTTGAGGGGATNGACATTTTATGTACTANGTGATCGAGTNGTAATNTAGTTTCATCAGATNTACGGTTATNCTATGCNTTGAGAGACCTAATCGGTCTACGGTATTATGTTTTGGTCAAGTTGACCGCATGTGGGTTTTGATTTGTAGTCTCCCTTTGGTAGCTCCTTGTGGAAAGGGGTCTACGGCGTGTAATATCCCCGAGTGGATTGGGGGTGTTACATAAATGGTATCGGAGCTTAGGTTTGCGAAAACCTAGGCGGTTGGGTCTAGTTGGGTCTTGTCGAGTCGTGTCTTGTCGGAGTCGTGTCTTATCGTGTCACCCGGTGAGCGATTGTGAACAAGCGAGATCATTGCGATCCGTTGTGATCAATTGTGGTTCGTTGTGATTAGTATCGTGTTGCACCATTATCTCCGTGCGGCTGTGGACGTAAGTCTCCTCCTTTATGTGAGGTACTGTATTTCATGTTTTTACGTGTGCGAATTAAATGTGATGTGTGTCCTTATTTACACGGTGTTGTGTAAGGGAGTTGTATTCGATGCTCGTGACGCACGATATACGAATATGACCGGACGTATTGATGTTTTGACTTTGAACCGCCGTGTGGGGTGGTATGTTGTGAAATTTGTGAACTTTGATGGGTTTCGAAAGTGTGCCATGATTAATTCGGTGAAAAGCTCAAATGATAGTCCGGATATATGTTTTAACTTGATGCGCAAAATGTGTTTGGTTGAATTTGTGATTTTGTTTGTCGTTTGAGCGGTGGTTTTTAGTTCGATCGGTTTGTTTGGACTATCGTAATTATTCCATTGCGGGTAGATTTGAGAATATATTTTGAGGGGCCATAAGGGTCGGAACATTTTTGTGAAAGTTGATTTTGAAAATATTTTTATGGTTCGATTAAACCGGCCGTATGAATTTTGAAATCGGTCGAGTTTTGACATAGTTAATCTGTATTTTCAAATGACACCATCAAAGGTATGAGGAAAAATGTATATTAATGTATTTTGGGCACCGCAAAATATTACCGTCACCTTCGTTGAGACCAAAAGAATTTTGAAAAATTTATGTTATATGTTTGTTATGTTGCTTTGCCGTCGGAAAATTTTTACAAGACCTTTTGTTACAATTCTATAGGTGATCATTTTCTCGTTGCTCAATCTCTATCGACCTAATCATATGGTCCGCTCAGGACGATCGTGAACCCTAAGCTGCGATATCGATGTGCACTTAGTTGCTTCACTGTGTGGATATTATTGACGTATTATATATTGTCACAATTCTTGTTAGCAAGTTATGGGTGTACGCCCGATACGATGATTTCATAGTTCGGTATAATTGTGTGTTTCTTTGACGTTATCCGGATGTGGTAATTTAGAATGTCTTGTACATTGTTTTCAAAACGAGAGAGATGATAATAGATTCGTAGTTTTGATCAAACTTTTCTTTTCTAAAATTCGCTCAAAGAAATTTTCCAAATTCAGGAATTTTAAAATACTATCATTTGGACGAGCACCTTGAAAAAAAAAAAAAAATTGTTTTTAAAATATTACCCATATTCGACCCTGATGATATGTTTGTGGTTTTGACCGTGATAAACTTGGTAAAGGTCGTACGTTATGTTAACATGGCTAAGTGAATGATTTATGAATTTGAATTCTGTCGTTGCAGTGATAGTTCATGTATTCGTGTTACAACTCGGAATGAGTATTTTATTGTGTTATTGTTGGTTGCTCTATATTGATTATGTGGTGGTTGTTTTGTTGTTATGATCGGTTGCCCATTCAGTATGCCGAGAGGTCGAGGTCGTGGTAACCCTCCGCGCGACCAGGATCGTACTACCGGTAATGGAATTAATCGGTGTTGCCACCGTGCTCCAACAGTGGCACCGGATGACACATTTAGCTCGGGTGGTTCGGCGTAACCATCTGCGAATGAGGATGTTGGATAGACTCGGTGGCTTAGAGAAGTGGTTCGTATCGTCCCCTCGCTTTGCGGGAGCGGGTGATACTTTGGCCGGGACGGTTGGCTTATCCAATTGGAGAAGATTTTCAAGGCGATTGGTTGTCCCGAGGAGCGGAGGATTCCTATCGCCCAGCCTTCTCGTTGATGACGCCGCTAATCGGTGGGAGGCCGTTGAGCCTCAAGATCATCTTGTTACTTGGGAAGAGTTCAAGAAGTTGATGGAAGCGGAATTTTGCCCGAGGCCGATTCGAGAGCAGAGGATCCGAGATTTTTACCTAGCCGAGCCACAGGGATGTACCGTGTCGCAGTTATTGTCGATTATAGTCGGCGGCTCGCCTTTGTGAAGAATCGTGAGGACCGAGGAGGACAAGATCCGTCATTTTGATATGCGGATGAGACCGAGAGATTCGACAAGACATGTCGGGTTTCACTTGTGCTACTTTGAGAGAGTATCGAGAATCGAGCCATGGCGTACGAGATGGCATCGTTATCACCGGGCCTTCGCATGAGTCGAAGAGACAGAGGACGTCTGGAGATTTTTCGGACGGTGCAAGAGATGGAAATTCTTCTCATCGAGTTTCGCGTAGTCGTACGACGAAACCTTCAATTTCTTCGTTCGGTGGAACCAAGAGTTCCAAGTTGTCTTCTTTGACTCCTAGTCAGACTGGGAGGTGCTTTAACTGCAATGTTGTCGGTCTTGTGCAAGCTAATTGTCCTTCGCAACGGATTACTTGTTATAATTGTGGACTCGAGGGCCACGAGTTCAAGATCTTGTGAATTATTCCATGAGGTTTCCCAGAATCGTGTTTCGGCATCGGTATCGGGATCGGTTTGTCGGGACCGTTGAGATTTTGTCGGCCGTGCTTTGTTGTTTGTGACTTCACTTTTTTTTTTAGTTTAAGTTTCGGGACGAAACTTTTTTTTAGAGGGGTAGAATGTAATACCCGTAATTTCGATTTCCGGTAATTTCTTTTTTTTCGGCGAAAGTCCGTTTTGACGACTCGATCATGACCGTTTCGTCATTTCGAGATTGATTAATTCTGCACTTTTTGTCATCCGAGCTCGTTTCGGTGTCGTTTTGTTGAGTTCCGTGCTTTTTAGCGGTTTTTCCGCACTTGAGTTCGATTCTTGCGAATCTCGTCCGAAACTGCTGTTTCGAGTTTTCCGCAAGTCCGTTTAACTTTGTTAGACGTGTTGTGAACTTCGGTTTGGTTATTCGATCACGTATCGTGATTTAGGGCATTTTGGGCGTTTTTCGTAATTTCCCAAAGTTTGGGGTAATTACTTTCCATTGTCGAATTTCGAGCCTTAGGTGGTCGGAATCGTGTGTTCTCTTAGTGCTCGGATTCGTATTTGCGAGTACTTCGTAACCGTATGTTCGATTCGTATTCGAGTTCGGGTTTCGGGTCGTTCGGATCGTCGGAGTGGCCACGGCCGAGACGGCCGCAGCAAATCGGTCAGCCGAGTTACGGCCGTAAGGTGCGATTACGGCCGACGGTGCAGTGCAACTTCCGGACGAATGCCGTTACGGCCGTAAGGACTGCCGTGTACGGCCGTAAGTCCCGAGTTACGGCCGTAAGGTCTGTCGATTCTGGCCGTAAGCGATCGGCATGCGCCGGGCGGATTTTGACGAATGCGATTACGGCCGTAAGGTCGGCGATTCACGGCCGTAAGTGGTCGGCAGGATCCGGGAGTATATATATGTTCGAGCGAATGGGTTTACACCTATTTTTCTCATCCCTCTCATTTCCTTCCGTGGCTGGGGCTTGGATTACGTGATTAGATGTTGTTTATATATCAATCCACGAAGTTCTTGAGTTTCTAACATCAATCCATCACCTCATAACCTCCTCCGATCTACCGAATCAAGGTTAGATTTCTTGATAATCTAGTTTTGGGGAATTTGGGTATTTTGGTTGTTTTCGTCCGATTAATCCGATTTATCTTAGGATTATGATGGATTGATGATTATTTAGATGTATTATATCATTTCCCTTGTTATTCCATGGTTGGATAGTATCGTTTCGTTATTTGTGTCGAGTTCTTGACCGACGCCTTGTAGTTGTACTGTAAATTGTAATAGAGGGGTTTTCGGGCGTTCTTCGATTATTCTTCCTCGTATGATCGATGATTTATTGATTATATATTGTTAGGGTCGAATTCTTGTGAAGGACTCGAGTCGGAACCCTCCCGTTCGTTGTCTTCTTCGGAGTCCGAGCTTCGGTTGAATCGTGTTCTTGGAGTGTCCTAGCGGTCATTAAGTCGAGCTTTCCGTTGCTCCGCGTGCGTTGGACTTGAGGCGAGTATCTCGTCTATATTCTTTATACTTTGAGAATGTGATGTGTCGTGAATTTAACGTGGACTCGTTAGTGACGGTATATTTAACCGTAACTTACTTTAAATGAAGATGTGATTTTATGAAGGTAATTACCAACGTAAACTTTAGTTTCAAGAATAATGATAACTACCTCATCATGTTATTTTGTGATTAAAATAAATACTAGAAATGAGTAGTTAATCAAGAATTGTGGAATCGCGTAATACTTGTATTATTTGCTCGTTGGCCTTTTCTGAATGATGGTTTCTTGTGGATGTTGTGCCTTTGTGGAAGTTATGTTACATTAACTTATATGTTACGTGTTTCCGGTTGTAGTGAATATTGTGCCTTTGTTGTTGTTGTGTATCTTAGCGAATTGAGATGTTGTCCGGGTAGGGTCCCGTCGAGGCCTCCGGAGGCGCGTGCTTGCGAGTACGGCCGGACGTGCGTTGTGACCATAAGGTTATCAATTCGGGTAGGTGCGGGGAGGGCTCAGAGAATCGACACTTGCGAGTGCGATGTCATGATAACTTATGGGTGTATTTGAATGATGTTATCCGGGTAGGGTCCGTCGAGGCCTCGGAGGCGCGTGCTTGCGAGTACGGCGGATGTTACGATTTGACCATAAGGTTATCTAATCGGGTAGGTCCGGAGAGGGCTCCGAGAATCGTCACTTGCGAGTGCGATGTCAAGATAACTTATGGGTGTGTTCGAGTTTATTCTTGATGACTAATCCGGGTGGGACCCTTCGGGGCCACGGAGACGTTTATTTGTTGATTTGATATCTCGAATTGTTTATGTTTTGAATCTTGAATCCCGATTATATTGGTGAATATGGTTTTGATCTTGAGGTTTGAGTTGAGAATAAAATCATTTGTATGATTTTGAAAGAAAACCTTTTGAAAAGGATAAACATTCATATTTCAGATTTTACACCGAGACCCCAAGTCTCTAAATAATCTCTTACAATGATTTATGGAGTAATCCCCATGGTTTGTTTTAAAGGAATAAATTTTCAAAAGACTTTAGACTCGGGGATCGTGTTACTACCTTGTCGAAATGTTATTTTCATAACGGTTGTATTCTTGATGTATAATTGTATAGCTTGGTTACTTGCTAGCGATTCCATCGCTAACCCCTCGTTGGGGATTTTGTTATTTATTCCGTGTTACGATTGGAGAGTGAGCAACCACAGGATTGGCTCGGAGGATGATGCAATGCAGCGATACTAGTCACAGTTGTAGTCTGTCGTCTGTCAGTGATATGTCAGTTTGAGTTCTTGTCATCCTTGAGGGGATGGACATTTTATGTACTATGTGATCGAGTTGTAATTTAGTTTCATCAGATGTACGGTTATGCTATGCTTTGAGAGACCTAATCGGTCTACGGTATTATGTTTTGGTCAAGTTGACCGCATGTGGGTTTTGATTTGTAGTCTCCCGCCTGGTAGCTCCTTGTGGAAAGGGGTCTACGGCGTGTAATATCCCTGAGTGGATTGGGGGTGTTACATCGACATACCAAAAGCGAACATAAGACACACTGAACACAAACACTGAATCCAATAATATCATCATACGATATACCCAATATCAAAAGTACGACAACCTGATACACAATATCCTCAAATGTAATTGTCGACCAAATACGACAATTATACCGATACTGATATCTCAGTCCTTCATTTATTTTATCCTTACTGTACAGATTCCATGCTGTACAATATGACTCGGATAAAATAATATCAAACAACAGTAGTAGAAATTCCGGATATTAGAAGAAATCCCTGTGGGATGAAACTTCAGCAATCGGTGATCTCGTAAATTTGTCCCCCCTTATCTCGATAGTTCTTGTATGAATATTCTTGTGTCTGTAACACCCCCAGAATCATACCGAGAATATTACACGCCGCAGACCCTCTCCATGAGGATCCACCAGGCTAGACATCCAAACAATACAACTCATTACATATCGACATGATAAAATACCAAATCAACATACTAACTTGGTCTTTCATCACAAACATACAAGTCAAAATGCATATTTCTATCTCGACTCATACCCATGCAAGGGTAAAGTACACTCACAAACCAAAGGTACGACAAAAGAAAGACCATACACAAACTCCAACTGACTGCATCCAACACTGGCCTTCGTGTGATTAGTATCATTCGCCTTCCATCATCCTTCGCATCGATCCTGTGATTTGCTCCCAAACCTGCATGTACTTGGATGCAAAAACAGACATCCACCCCCGAATACTCGGGGGTTAGCAAAACTCCACTGTTTTGCTAGTGCAAGTACGAGCCATACATAACACATTCCGAGAATACAACAAAAGACTTTCTGAGATATTTTGATAATTAAAAATAGTTCAAGTCTTGAAAATAGAATTGAACAAGCAAGCACTTTGAAAACAACTCCGAATCCCGGGAGTTTTTTTTATTGGAAAATAATCACAAAAACTATAGCCATACATCAATTCACAACTGAGGACCAATTACACACAACACATCATCCATAAGCCATTCTAGTCCAAGCACCTCTGATAAATATGTATTACATCCCAAGCATTATGGCAAGTCAAAACATCGTGATACTCCGGACATATCACAAAAATGCATCAAGCCACAAGACTAAAAATACTCCTGGTTAACCGTGGATCCGACAATACGTGAATCCCTCCTCGACCCCGTCGGGCCCTGTCGGAGTGGCTAACCCAAATGTTCGCGGAACCGTCATAAGCGGAACCCTCCTCGGCCCCGTCAGGCCCTCTCGGAGTGAACGAATATAACTCTCACACTCATAAGTAATATCCGACTTCCAATGCAAAGGACTATAAACCATATACTCAGAGTACTCACTAGAATGGCCTCCGCAATCGGACACAAGCAAGATTAACAATATAATATACAAACTATGAAAGGTAGGAATGAAACGAGGTAAACAGCTAGTAAAATGTTTTCAAAGAATTCACAGCCTTCCGGAACCCATTTTGGGACACAACCCAGGGTTATTTCCAAAATACAATTCCAATCACAAATCACGGGATCCAAGACCCAAATATTCACATCGACATCCTCCCAAGGGTTATTCGCATCCCGTGCTAGTAAGCCACGGACCTCGGAGCCTCCTTGAGACATCCCCGAGTGAAAAACCCAATGGAAAACCACACAACATCACACATCATCGTGACGACAGTCATCTAATAGTACCACACGAAAACCGGGCACAACATACAATACTAATACCCATTCTCAGAATGACACATTCGTTCTTGAACACTCATGTTAATTTGAAGAAGACCTTTATCGGGAATAGATACTTATATATATATATATTGATTCTTTTGAAAGTTAATATAACATTCAATTTTCACACATAGACAATCACCAATTTATTATGTCTACGAAACACGAAGTGTATGGGCAAGATACTTGCCTCAATAGTCGATGCCGGACACTCCGACGAACATGGCTCAACCGGAACCTCGAACGCCCAAAATTCTCCGGCGGAAACGACGGTAACACAACCGATCGGGAAACGGCGAACGGACGGGTTCCGACTCGATTTCTTTGCAAGGAACCTGACCCCAACATCATACCATGAATAAATTGATGATCGAACGAGGAAGAATAATCGTACAATGCCCGAATCCCCTTTGTGACATTTTATCGAACACTTTCAAGGTGTCGATTAGAAACTCAATAAAACGACGAATCCTCGGCAATCCAACCGTGGAAAAACAAGGGATTCGATATAACACAACTTAATAATCATCAATCCATCACTATTATAAGTTATAACGAATCAAACGGACGAAATCAACAAAATCCCCAATTTTTCCCAAAACTAGGATTTTAGGAAAACTAACCTTGATTCGCTGGATTGAAGGATGTTATGGGGTGATTAATCGATGATATGAACTCCCAAACTTCGTGGATTAGTTGTATAACAACATGTCTTCAAGTTCCCAAAGGATCCAGCCGTGGAAGAGAAACAGAGGAAATGAAAAATGAGTGCAAACAGGGCTGCTCGGTCATATTTATACTCGTGCAGCCTAGCGTGCGCTAGCGGGCGGTCATGGTCGAGAATGTTCGGCCGGGGCCCGCCATCATGCGCTGAACACGTGCGTTGTCGGCCTGGTCCACAATCCACAGACTTCCTGGCTCGGTCAGGTAGCGTGCGCTACCTGCCGGTCGTAGCGTGCGCAGTGTCCGACAGTAGCGTGCGCTACCTGCCGATCCTCCCGAGTCCAGAACCTTTCTGCCCCTATTGTCTCGGCCGACTAGCGCGCGCAACCAACCGGTCGTAGCGTGCGCTGCCTCCTCGCCGTAGCGTGCGCTACCTTCCGGCCGTAGCGTGCGCTACGCCGATTTTTGCCGCACCCGCCCGGCCAGTGCCTGTATCCGTCCGGCCAGTGCCTCCACTCGTCCGGCCAGTGCCCGCAGCCGTCCGGCCAGCGTCCCCAACCGTCCGGTCAGTGCCCGACCACCATGATTCGACGACTCGATTTTCCGAAATCGCACGGAACGAACACGACAAAACACCCGGGGACAACATCATCGATCCGAAATGAAAATAACGGATAACCAATCATCACCTACGGTCATAGATGCCAAAATCAGTTGTCGAGAAAATAATACCGGGACTCGACAACCGGGGAATATCCGAAAAAATCCAAAATAACCGGAACGAAAATCGTGGGTATTACAGTGTCGTCTCAGTAAAACCTCGTGGGACAAAAACTGAGTGAATCTATCATATATATCATTCGTTGTTGGAGTATCCGTGTGTTGCCTCATTAAAACCTTGTCAAGAAAACCCAGTGGGAAAAACTTGATCGAAGGAAAAAGAGTACAACTACTCCTTCTATTTTCAAGCTTTGAGGAATAATCTTGATCTTTGTAGTGTTCCTCATTATGCCATGAATATGCCTCGTTAAAACCTTATTAGGAAAAACCCAATGGGAAAAATCCTAATTAAGGGAAAAGAGTACATTATTAATACTAATACGTCATTCCAGTTGCCTCATTAAAAACCTTGCTAGGAAAACCCAATGGGACAAAACCTCGGTCAAGGGAAAAAGAGTGCAACGCGTATTTTATACAAATATACCCCAGGCATTTCAATGATCCTCCAGGGATTAGTATGAGTATCATCTTCAGTGCAGTTTGTAATATCGAACTCATATTCTTTGCAATATATTCCAAATCTTTTTTGGAGATTTCATATTAGTTGTGATTAACCTGTCTCGTTAAAAACCTTACTGGAAAAACCCGGTGGGATAAAACCAAAGTCAAGGAAAAGAGTACAACAGATAATTTTATTTCACAACACCTTATTTTGAGTGACTGCACGCACTGATAATATATTTAAAATCTCTTGAGGAGTCACTTTCAATAAGCCCATAAGTTTCATTTTATTATAAGGGCATATATTTCAATTTCGATGGATTTCAATATCCTCATTTTCACAAATCATGGATTTTAATATCTTCATTTCCAATATCCATATTTCACAGTCATGGATATCCTTATATCATTTATCGATATCATCTTTCCAATCATTGATATCCTCATTTCATTTATAGCGCTATGTTGCGTCGACACTTTTCAATATTTATTTCCCCATGGCAACATAACTTGCCGAGATATCTCATTATCAATCATCCATTGGAACTACACATTGTGATTATGTCTATATACTTCTCAAAAGTATATGCCTCCTTTTATCATTTGCTTTCATTCATATTCGGGGAATTATTATGTATTTATCAAAGCAGTTGTAGTTGGTACCAAAGATTAATAATCTGTCATGCATCTTTGAACTTCAAGTTCATATTTCAGTTGTGAGGATATAATGTGATGCATTTCGCATATTTCCAACTACCAATACTCTCCCTCATGCTAATAGATTTCTTGAGCACCAAACACATATGCCAGTATCTCAGTATTCATCTTCAGTCATGGGAGTTTATATATTATGTTATCGATATTGGCTGGAGGACTTTGAATAATATGCCAATGGATATCCCACTTGTATGCGCATATCTTGATCCTTTCTGGGATCTATTCAAGATTATTTGGGATATATTACTAGTTTAATCTGATATGGAATATATGCTCAAACCGTGAGCAAATCATCTCGTAAATTTCTGATTACGAATCATATAAATATGTGACTATCTAGTGGATCCATAATATATAGTAGTTCACATGTAGGGGAAGTGGGCCCATACTCCCCTTAATATATTCCAAAATTATTAGGGATTCATTCCCAATATTGGCTAGTAGTGATTTTAATCGAGAACGAATATTTGAAGACGATGTGTCTATATCACCATATAGATATTTTACCGGCATATCACATCATCTTTCGGTGCCATTATTGCACATCATTATCAACATGGAGCCGCTGCTCCCACATGTCATATTATGTTCATTATTCAAATATAGAGCCGTAGTTCATACGTTTCACGACGCGGAGTCAAATCTCATACGCGTAATTCCAATCTATAAATAGATTATCATTGTATTCACAAAATTCACCCATACCGAGGGTCTGAATATCATAATGGATTCAATGCTTTCGAATCTTCGTAAATATTACCCATCTCTTCCAGTGAATATCATAAAAAGAATTTATCGAGCTCGACTCGAAAGATTAAGGGTGCTAATGAGAAATGGCATCCCAAAAGATATTCGATGGTTGATCGAAGCACAAGTTCGATTATCTGACGAATTTTCAAATTCATTTAAGTATATGCCACGTACAGGTAAGAGTGGTTTTGCAAAGAAATGGAGAGCAAAAAGATTAGGTGGGTGTTATAAATGTGCTCGGTGGATATGTGACACACGATGCAAATCTGTGGGGTTTGTATCCAAAAATTGAGAAGATAAAATAGCATTTATCAAGGATGGATTGAGTAAGGAATCTATGGATCATGATATTCAACAGATTCTTGATACACATCCCAGTGGATACGTTCATCTTGAACTAATGGCTTTGTGGATACAATTTAAAGATGAATGGGAACGTTAAAGTCGTGAGAAATTAGTCTCAAAAGATCCAGTTTGTAAGTCTGTTATGTCAAAGTTGGTATAAGGTAATAGAAAAAGAATGCAAGTTGATGAATATTATTTTTTAATATTTAAATTTCTCAGCTGCCGATCGATAACGTCATTTTCATTGAAAAATATAATATCATATATATCGTTTTCTTTTGCAATTGTGTCAAAAGTAATGACTTATCTACCGCTCCTTTTTCAATTAAAATAGTGAAGTCATTTGTCGTTTAGAAAGAAGTTTGTTCTTTAAATTTGGGATCCACAAGTCATAAAATGTATCTCTCATAAAAGTATTTTGAAAGTCTAGTGTAGAAATATGGAGTTCTCAGAATCCTCATATAGATCTCATCCAATTAAAACTATATGTATTTTAGGTGGATCCAAACTGATAGGTCATGTCCAGCATATAGATATGGCATATCAATTCGTAAAAGAATTAGGAAAACACAAAATCGATATATTGTATAGTGAGAGTAATCATAGATTTTTGGGTTATCTTTTAGAGGCTGCACAAAATGGGAGAATAAGAGTAACAAGTGCCTTACACTATCCCACAGTTAGAACCAGTAGTATAGGGGGTTCAACTGGGTTGATGCTTCAAACACAGTCTGTGCATGATAGTTTGATGTATATGATGAATAATAGCAATGCCTTTATTGTTCTTCCAGGTGGCTATGGCACACTCAATGAGATATTCAACATCTCGTCATGGGCTGAGCGAGACTTCCATACCAAACCAATAGGTTTGTTGAATATTAATAATTTCTTCAGCGATTTGCTTGCCTTTCTGGATCAAGGAGTAGATCACAAGTTTATATCTCAGCCATCACGAGATATAGTAATATGTGCTGACACTGTTGCTGATCTACTTATAAACTTTCAGGCATATATTTTAGTTAAGAATTTGGAAGTCAAAGCTCATCAGCCACAGAGTATTGGCGCCAAACGAAAAAGAAGTTTAGATCCTTTAGATCTTTCATTATAAACCCTAATGCTAGGGTGGCAGAGTTACGGAGTTTTTATACTCTCGAGATGCACCCCTTCTCTTTTTATGGGTTTCATATGTATTTTCTTTTTCACGTTTCATATTGTCGAGTGTTTACTGCCTTTCAGCTAGTTTCGATAGTTTCACTTTGACTGTTGTGCTTCTTCCAGAGCAATAATAAGATCATCTTTTAATTCTACCAAAAAAAAAAAAGATCATCTTTTGCCTTTATGCAAATACATTATTCTCACGAATATGTGACATATGCTTATCGATAAGCGTTGTCATGTCGATATGATTTCAATGATCCCACCATGTAATATAATTAATATGAGATTTATTGAGCAATTATTTTCCAGTTATAGTTTTCCATATCACTTGTCAAATGATCCCACCATGCTGTGTATTTGCATGGGATTTTCTCTAATTAATCGGTGATAGCATCTAGTATCACTTGCTCAATTTTCTCCGTTCGTGTTTTAATAATCATGGAGAACGGATACTATTTCCATCAACTGCTTCTTCAAGAGCATGATTTGAATCATTGATCAACTACTTCTTCAGAGTAGGATTTATTTCTTTAAACTGTTTCTTCAGAGCAGGATTTAGATAATCGATCAACTACTTCTTCAGAGTAGGATTTATTTCTATCAACTGCTTCTTCGAGAGCAGGATTTATGAACCATTCATGTGGTATAACCAACCACGATGGTGATATATAATATATAAATTGCGTACATGTAAAACCATCCGTCTTGCGATAATTAAATTCGATAAATGTGAAGTTTCAAACCACCACTTTGAGATAAATAAAAGATAAAAATTAAACTGCAAAAATAATTAACTGCTTCTACCAAAGTAGGATCGTCCAATCAATTCCTCAAAAATATAGTCATCGTCAAGGTATACGTCGAAATATCGACTGCTGTTAATAGCATGTGTAAGCGTATGTATTCATAATTTTTTTTATTTTTTTTTTAGAGAATGGTCTATGGGAGTTGGAGGTTGATCTTGTAGCTGAAGAGAATGGAGCTGGAGGAAAAAAGAGAAGTCAATTTTTTTTTGGTGTTGGGTTTATGCTAGTGATGTTCTGACGGTGGAAGGTGAGACAATTGTTCTCGTTTTTCTCTCTTTTTTTTTTGAATCAACTATTGGGATGATTATACAGAATTTACTAGATAGAACGAGAATGAAAAACTTTCCTCGAACAAGATCGTGAGAAAATAAACAAACCGATGATGTCCTTTGTGTTCAAGAAGGATTGAAATTTTTTAGAATCTCTATTGGAGAATTAAATGTTATTATTTTGTAATAATTGGATTTCTGATACAGAGGATCATCTATAAGATGCAACTGTAGAGCATACTCTCGACATATTACTCAATAGGTTAGAATCGTGCTGATAACGTGTTATGAAATCGAAATATATAGAAAAAGGAATTAGAGAGAGAAATTAGAGAATGATTCTCATATGTGTTTTTCATTAATAACTGAAGTCTTATTTATAGGAAAACTTCAAATGGCACAATCGTAATTACATAATTACATCAGGGGCATAATAGTCATTCACACTATATAAAAACAAATAAATAATTGAAATGTCACTTTCAAAGTATATTATAACACTCCTATATATATTCTTGCAAAAATAAACAAGTAAATATAAGCTAAGAAGAGAAAATAAATAGCCTATTCTTTTATTTGTGACCACGAATAAGAGCTAAACCTACTTTCATTTGGGTTTTTTCTCCAATGAGACAACGTTCGAATTGCAGAAAAACTCTTAAGAAATAAAGAAAAAAAGTATGAAAAATAAATAGAGGGTTAACTAGAGATGGACTAATTATACTTGGACAATAATTTTGAAATATAGACTAGACCGCCTATTTGAGTTTATGTGCCATATTGCATATACCGTATCTCAATTTATTAGATCCATCATCCATCTCTATTTCTTTTATTTTATATATTTTATGGGAAATCAATCAATTTCGAATTTTATTAAGCATATTGTTTCGTGTTACAATTTTGCTCGATAATTACTCCCAAACCTGAATAAACTACAAACTTCTGCTTTTTAGAAACTTTTAATTTATTTCTACACAATCAAATTAAACAACAATCTTTTACTTTTTAAACAACAATTTTATAATTTTTAATCTACATCATAAACTTATCATTACTTGCAAAAACATTGCATAAGTACACATCCTCCGTCAAGCTTCGAGCAAGATGGGAAAACTAAATCGTTGTTCAATATCTCATCATTATAATATTAGTCCACACCCCAAGGGTGAGCCGGTTGGGGGTAGGGGATGTAAAATACAAAAGAATAAATACAGCAAATTATTAATATGATACACCATGTCGGCTTACATGAATGATTCTTTAAAACCATCAATAACAGGTGGTATAAATAACACAAAAGGGAAAAGGATGAAAAAACACAAAAACACCTATAAAAATCACAAAAGGAAAAAGGAATCATTTTTAAAGAAATTTACATAATAAAGATCAATTAATAACAAATAATTAAATGAAAAACTAAACGTAAAGAAAAATCAAACCGATTCTAGAGAAAAATAATTCACCTATGGAGAATGATAGTAGAAGATTAGTGAATAAAATTGAAAAGTGTGAAATAATCCAAAAATATAATAAAATAAAATTGGAATAAAAATAATACAAATAATAAGAATACAACTTCATCACCCACACCATGAAGACAACACCAAGAACTTACTAAATGCATACAATTACACAATAGTAAACCTAAGAATCAAGCTTCGTCCATGTAATTTGTGCGTGTGCATGTGACCGCAAGTAAAAGCATCAAGGATTTTTATCAGCAAATGCCAACTCAACTTTGTCGTCGAAAATTGGACAAAATATGTTGCGACACACACAAGATTTGATAAGAACAACAAAAGCCGAACGCCTAAATCCAATGCAGTAGTTCAATTCCACTACAGCAAAGTGTCCAGAAAATTGAACCCAAAATCATATGATGTTCATCAAAACAAAGCAACACTCACAGCAAGGAAAAAAAACAAGAGAGAATAACTTAAGATCTGGGTTTTTCCTTCTTCTCCTTGAAGAGGGCCAGGAGTGAGACACCCGACACCTTCACCACCTTAAATCGAACACCAGGAATATCTCCCACGGCATGTCCCTTACGCCCGAATCCAGCAATCAACACTTCATCCTGTAAAAAATCACAGTTGGATATACAGCAAGAATTATCAGCCATTACATCATTTAAACAATTTAAATCACTAGACGATGTGTCAAAACATGATTGGTACTCAAAACACAAGTACGGTACCCTAAAGGGGCCATATAATTTTCCATTGACGAGAAATATAATTGCGCAACAAAACAGGTAGAACTCACATTTTCCTCAATGTAGTTCAAACAACCATCATTAGGAACAAAAGCAGCAATCTTCTTGCCGTTCTTGATGAGTTGCACCCTAGCACATTTACGGATAGCAGAGTTTGGCTGTTTTGCTTCAATACCTCTGCATAAACATAGCAAGTTAACTAAATAATATAAACAAAAAGACTGCATAACAAGGAATAAAATGGTACAAAATGAAAAAAAAAAAAAAAAAAAAGATGCATAATCTCACATTTTCTCGAGCACAATGCCTTTGGCATGGGATGACCCAGCAAATGGCTTCTTCCATTCATTCCCAAGGTGAGATTTCTTATAGGCCTTGTCAGCCCATCTTTGGCTTATACGGTGGGACTTGAGCTTGCGCGCGGCTCCTATACCACGTGTCTTTTTTCTGTAGAATGGTTAATAAACCATGAGCAAATTAACATGACAGATATAAAACAAAAACACATATACAGCTCATGCCTATAAATTCTTACAAACCAAATGAAACCGACCATTTAGTGCTAACTCAAGAGATGCATCCAAATGAAAACACTTTGCTGCATTATATTATTGAGTACCCGAGGGTTTTCGACATGGGATAGTGATCTCAATGCCACAAAAAAAGCTTAACCTAATCCAACAACCAACCTTCTGAACTAGCAAATGATTAAAAAACAATGACTAACGCCGCCAGAACTTCACGGATTTTAAAAATACATCTTCATGAGAGAGCCAAAACTGCATCTTCATAAGAGGGCTATAAATGGAAGAAAAGTAAGATTCACAGTTTCCAAAAAAACATCTTCATAAGAGAGCTAAAAATGACTAACGCCTTCAGAACTTCATAAACAAAACTCCATTTAGTCCACAAAGATTTGGCAAATCACTCAGTATCGAAATATACGCAACAGGATTCAGATCGAAACCTCGAACAAGCATTGGAAATAAATTATCGGAAAAATATACAGAAATCATAATTCGTAAAAAAAAGCATTCAACAATGAAATAAGAGATAAGCCGCGCTCATACCCCATGATTGCAGAGTGGAGAGAGCGACCGGAACGAGACTAGGGATTCAGAGGTCAGATGGGAGTCGAAGCAGCCGCCGCTTTAAGGATAAAACCCTAGTACATGAAATGTAGTGGAGTTGATGCGGGGTGGGTATTTATGATGAAGTTTCACGTTTGGGCTTTGTTCGAAGAGGTACCAGTCTTTGGGCTGGGCCACTCAAGTTTATGTAATTATTTTATATCTTCCAATACATTCGAGAGATATCATATCATATATATAGAAAGATTAGGTCCTAAAAATCATTGTGGAGTATTAATGACACCTATTTTGTGAGGAGCATTAATGACAGTTTTTTTGAACTGAAAAGTATAGCCATGCGATAATCAATCCGATCGATGAGATTAATGTCAGGTCCATGTGAAGTGTCCATGTAGAGATACAAATGTGAGTGTCCATGTAGTTATTGAGATACAAATGCATGTATTCATTTATTCACTTAATGATTGTAGATGTTACTTGGGAGATGAATACCGATCACCGTGTACTAATTACAACAATTAAGAAAAAGGCACTTGGAGAGTCTATTTTAATTATTAGAGTATGCCTTAGGAAAATTAAAGGGTTCTATCTTTTATAATACCAAACCATAAAAGTAACAAGTTATATATCCTCATTCATAAGAGTATAAGTTTTTGATACCAACAGACATTAATACCCTTAAATCTATCACTAAAAGGTAAAAAAGAAAAGTCAACATCAACACCTTTTTGGAGGACATTTTAGTCTTTTTAAGCAAAATGGTATCAATAATTTACACTCTTATGAGTGAGGATATATAACTTATCAATTTTATGGTTTGGTATTAAAAAATTGATTCCCACAAAATTAATTGGGTAACTCTTTCAACTTCTTCTTTTAAGTATAAATAGCACAATTCATCAGCCCCACAACAAATTATTTCACCGCCACATCCACCGGAACCGACCAACATAACATCGTAATCTTATTTTATTATCTTAATCGTTACTACTTTTTTTTTTACAGAATCTCATCTTTAGGTTCCTCCATAGTGTAAGTTTATTTACTTTTTTTATACTCTTTCTTCACCACCATCCTCTATTTCTATCCTAATCCATAATCAACCACAAACAAAAACCAAAAGAAAAAAAATGAAAAAACGAAGAAAAAAATAATAATTACAACGATCTCAGTTAATCTTCATAGATCTTATTTTTTTTATAATCCTTTAATCATACTGGCACAACATCAAAAACCTTCAACAACAAATTCAAAATTATCCTACCTCATCTCCACACAATACATAACCGAAAGAAACACAAATCATCATCGATGCATATAAGAGAAGAACCTACCCGAGACCCTCCAAAGGATCTTGAAGCTAAAGATTCCCCTGAAACCGTAGACAAGGTTTAAAGTAACATTTTGTTTTGTTGTTCGATTGAAGGATAATGATTTGAAGTGGGTTTGTGATTCGGATTTTATTGTTCGTTTTTTTTTTTGCTTTTTTTCTTCAGATGAGAGCAAAATAAATAGGGAAAGGGAGGCGGATATTACAAGATTAGGGTTGTCTGTATATGAGATACGGGTAGAGTTATTATATATTTTGGGTTGCAAATTAACTTGGACAGTAATAATATATTACTATTTCTAACATCATTACTTGATTAGATGGTCTATTATTGCTTCAATTTTTTTTAAGTTTATTGCATGTATGATTATTCGTTCGTAGTACGTTTTAATTTGATTTTTCTTATGACAATTTTGGAGAAATGATAAATATACTTACTTAATTAAAAAAATGACACAAAAAATGATAAAAATATATCAATATTTTGTCAAAATACTTATCTTACGAAAATATTTGTGTGCATCACACGGGTCCTGAGGCAGCCCAAGTTATATATGACAATGATGTGCACTATTCGACTTATATTGATATATTTAATTACTTTCCACAAAAATATGTTAACATCAAGATCTACGAAAGTATCTATCGTTTACACGAGTTATTTAGTACTAAATGATAAATATTCCGATATATAAAACTTATATTATAAACATTGATGCAAACTTGATAAAAAGTATACAAATATCTGCACAAACATTACGTACAAAATATGTAGAAATTCAACCAATGACCCAACCGGTGCATCGCACGGGTTCGTAAGGCCTCGTGATACATATATAATTCACATTTAAAATGTTCACATTTTTAATATAGAAATGTTGTTATGTATCAGTTTGTATGACTTTTGGCTTTTTTAGTACGACTATTATTATGCATAATTTTTGTTCTTTTATTTTTTCTAACTCTCAAAGTTATAGTCCTATATAAAGTCATAGTGTGTTTAGGTGATAGACGAAGATGAAATATATTTTCTAGCATTCTCTATACTATCTCTTTCTATCTCAAGTCTCTATATTATATTGTATTATATTATATTATATTATATATTTTCTAGCATGATGCTCTGACCAGCTGAGAAAAGAGGATTACCGAAAAACCAAGAGGAGTGTTGTTGCCCAAAATATTTATCCGAAGATTAATACTGCTGGAAGACGGACAACAAACAACAATTGCGGGAGCACTTCCGAGAGTAGATAAATAATACAAGATTTGCCGGGTTTGTTAGGCCCGGGCTTGAATGCTCTCGCGAGATGTTATTAATACAAATATTCGTGGATACAAGTATTAATGAGAGAAATCTAAATACAATGAGTGTAAAAAGACTCTGTTAATCCGGCTCTTGAGCGAAGCTCGGTGTTCTTCGTCCCTGCCGGTAATCTGCTCGAGGAGAAAGGCCGGGAGAAGTAAGACCGAATGATAGCTGTTGCCAAGAGTTGGATGTTAGCCAAGTGCTTGATGTTTGCTTCTGTATAGTGTGAAATCCGAAGGGAGTTGAAGAAGTGTCCAAGTGCAGGGTGCCTTGTTTATATAGGGACAGCCGGGTCCTGTCCTTTAGTGGTCGATCGCCTGCCGGCCATTAAAATAATCTGCCGATCGCCTGCCGGCCAATACTTTAATGGGGCGATCTCCTGGGCTGTCGGGCTAAAGTCCAAGTAAGATGCTGGATGTCGGGCTAAAGTCCAAGGAAGAGGCTGCACACTGGCGGTCCAAGAAGGGGCCAACACGCGTCCGAGTCGGGCCAACATGCGGCCCTACCGACAAGCTTTGCGGCTTGTCTACCGGGTGGAGAGAATCTCGCGTGTGGTCAATGGCCCGAGATTCGCGGATCTTGTCTCGGTCCTTGCACGTGGTGCCAGTCTCAAGGTTCGGCCTTCGCCGACTGGATGGCCATTGGTGGAGATCGACATGAGGCAGTCGTCTCTAGCTGATCATCCGAGGTCGTCATCGGCCAGTGGATGGAGGTCGCCAATGGTCGGTCACCAAGTGTAGGTCGCCAGGTGCCGAGAGACGGTCGGTCTCCAAGGGTAGGTCGGCAAGTGCCGAAGGATGGTCGTCCGGTTGTCGATCGCCAAGGGTCGGTTGCCGAGAACCGAGAGATGATCGTCTATTAGTAGATCGCCAGGAGTCGGTCGCCGAGTATCGAGAGGCGATCGTATCTGAGGTTGATCGCTCGATACCGGGACTTGTCCTGGGACCTTCGGTTGGTCGATGCAGCTTGTCCGCTGGCCGAGGCTGCCGCCAGTCGCTGCTCGCAGATCCGCCTCGCCGCCTAAGAACTCCTGGCCGCCTCCTCCTAGTAGGTCGCCTGTCGGAAGGTGTTAATTCTTGACACAACAATTGCCCCCCAGCTTGCTCCTATGTTGAAGACATGGGGCGAGGTGGTTCTTGCTGGCGATCGTGTCTGGATGAGGACGGGCGATCTGAGCTGATTTAGGACTCGGACTTGGGCTATCACGGTCGATTGGCTAGCTATCTTTCGGTCTTGTACCGCAAAAACAACATTGGCCGATCCCCATGGAAACTTGGTGGTTTCGCTTTGTTTGAGGAATCGTGCACGCGCGAGATCGATGGACCGACTCCATGACCGTGTCTTGGTGCGCGAAGACAATGAGTGTCTCGTGACTCACTTTATTATGAGGGTCCTCTGTTAGTGCGCCGCCTCGTATTTAAACGAAGGGCGTGCGGTCTCGGTCTAGAGGAGTCCTTGCGCGGGGCAGCGTCGGATGAATCAACTCCACCTCCGCGGCTTGTTAGCTCTGCTTTCACCTCGGCCAGCCATGGAGATGGCCGACCTCGACGGTGTACGTTGAGACGGGGTTGTGGCATGTGTCCACCGACATGTTGGAGAGCCCTCGGACTACGCCGGCCTCGTATTTAAACGAAGGGCGGGCGATCTAGGCCGAAAGGGACCTTGCATGGCCAAGCGGCCTGGTTCCATCGTTGCCAGACCATGGCTTTATGATGTGCGGTGGAGGCGATCTTATGCCTTAGTCCGTCATGTTATGTGCCGATCGTAGATGGCGATCGTGTCCACCGGGTTCTTGATGATGTTGCGATCCGCGGAAGATCGGTGATCGTCGCTCGCGGCCGATCGCTTTATTCGTAGGTCGATATTGGCGATCGGGCGCGGCTAGTCCGTCATTTAAAATGGATCGTAGGCGGGATCGAGTCCTCCGCTTCTGGGTAGTAGCGATCGGGCCGGGTAGACTGGAGGTCGTCAGACGGCACCGATCGATCTACTCTAGCCGAGAAGAAGCCTTTGCACAGACAGAAATCTGCGGCTCTAGCCCTAAGGGCTGCGTAGGTCGTCGGTAGGATCTTCGTGAGATGCCCGAACATAGGCGAGAAACCACGAAAACCTCCTAGACCGAGTAGAGGCGGTCTCATCGCTCACGGGCTCGCCGTTGAGGATGATCATGTCAACCCGGTCGATGTAGTCCGAGTCGGACTCCTCTTCCCCTTGCACGATCCGCCACATGCGATGGGGACCTTCGGCCGAGCGGCCCTGGTGGCGAAGTATTCCGTGAAGACGTGCGCCACTCGTTAAAGGAGCCAATGGACCGAGGTGGCAATGAGGTGTACCACCGGTGGGCGAGGTCGTCTAGCGTCGAGGGAACATTCGGCACCGGGTCGCGTCGATGCCCCACACCCGGTCATGTAGATGTTGAACTTGTGAAGGTGTGTTTGGGGATCCGATCGCCCGGTACACGGGTGTCCGAGGAGGAACGATCTTGTGCCGCACCGGCGAGCTCGATGTCGATCGCGAGCGGCTCGCTTGGCGCGGCGATCGTCTTCACGGCGCTTGCCGGACTGCAGGAGCGCCTTCACGCTGCCGATCCGACGCCAGATTGCGGCAATCGCCGCGGCTCGGCTTTGGGAGCGGGGCCGAGGCGATCGTGTACCGACCTCCGGACCCCACTGCTGCCGACCTCGGGAATCGGCGGCGGAGCCAGCGGCTGGATCGCCTTGTGGGAGCCGGTAGGCCGAGCTCACGGTGACGGACACCAACTCCGTTGTCTCGTAGCCGGGCCGGACGCCCGGCCGCTGTGTCGGGTCACCGCCTGTGCGATCGAAGACAGAGGTGCCCCGGCCGCGAGCGCCTCTTCTTGCGGGCGAGAGCCTCTGGCGCTCGCTCGGCCAAGAGTGCCTTGAGCTTCCGCTTGATCTTCCGGCGGAGACCGAGGGGGTGATAGCCGAGGCGCGTCGAGAGCACTCCCGCTCCCGAAGGGCGGCTATGGCCTCTTCGACCGTTCATTGGTTCGAACCGATCGAGCGAGAGGCTCGGGCCGCCTTCCCGGGACGGGTCGAGCGTCTCGATCCGCGCGGCTACCTTCCACCATCGGCCGCGCTGACCGGACGGAACAGGGGTCCGGCTTAGTGCCGGCTTTCTTCGACGCGAGGTCAAGGCATGTTTTCAAGGATTTCTTTGAAGTGCGTAAGTGTCACTTCAGTATCCGCCCGAGAACAGTGAGTGTTCTTCGGGACGGTAGGTATAAAAATCGAGGTTGGATCCCCTTCTTCTAGCGCCAATTGTTGTTGCCCAAAATATTTATCCGAAGATTAATACTGCTGGAAGACGGACAACAAACACCAATTGCGGGAGCACTACCGCGAGTAGATACATAAGACAAGATTTGCCGGGTTTGTTAGGCGGGCTTGAATGCTCTCGCGAGATGTTATTAATACAAATATTCGTGGATACAAGTATTAATGAGAGAAATCTAAATACAATGAGTGTAAAAGACTCATTAATCCGGCTCTTGAGCGAAGCTCGGTGTTCTTCGTCCTGCCGGTAATCTGCTCGAGGAGAAAGGCCGGGAGAAGTAAGACCGAATGATAGCTGTTGCCAAGAGTTGGATGTTAGCCAAGTGCTTGATGTTTGCTTCTGTATAGTGTGAAATCCGAAGGGAGTTGAAGAAGTGTCCAAGTGCAGGGTGCCTTGTTTATATAGGGACAGCCGGGTCCTGTCCTTTAGTGGTCGACGCGCACGGCCATTAAAATAATTCGCCGACGCTCACGGCCAATACTTTAATGGGGCGATCTCCTGGGCTGTCGGGCTAAAGTCCAAGTAAGATGCTGGATGTCGGGCTAAAGTCCAAGGAAGAGGCTGCCACAGCTGGGCGGTCCAGTAAGGGGCCAACACGCGTCCGGAGTCAGTCAACATGCGGCCCTACTGACAAGCTTTCGGCGGCTTGTCGGCTGGTGGAGAGAATCTGCCAGACTGTGGTCAATGGCCCGAGATTCGCGGATCTTGTCTCGGTCCTTGCACGTGGTGCCAGTCTCAAGGTTCGGCCTTCGCCGACTGGATGGCCATTGGTGGAGATCGACATGAGGCAGTCGTCTCTAGCTGATCATCCGAGGTCATCGGCCAGTGGATGGAGGTCGCCAATGGTCGGTCACCAAGTGTAGGTCGCCAGGTGCCGAGAGACGGTCGGTCTCCAAGGGTAGGTCGGCAAGTGCCGAAGGATGGTCGTCCGGTTGTCGATCGCCAAGGGTCGGTTGCCGAGAACCGAGAGATGATCGTCCATTAGTAGATCGCCAGGAGTCGGTCGCCGAGTATCGAGAGGCGATCGTATCTGAGGTTGATCGCTCGATACCGGGACTTGTCCTGGGACCTTCGGTTGGTCGATGCAGATTGTCCATTGGCCGAGGCTCATCGCTGTGTCGCTGCTCGGCAGATCCGCCTTGGCCGCCGGGCAAGACCCCGCCGCGATCCTCCTAGTAGGTCGCCTGTCGGAAGGTGTTAATTCTTGACACAACAAGGAGAAATCGGCAAACCTAGAAAAATTTCGAAGAGCATAACATCGAAATTGAAGGAGTATCAATTACCGAAAATTGAAGATGTTCAAAGAGGTTTTCACAAATCAAGGATTTCCACGTTTCGAGTAAACAACATTTCTTTTGAAATCTGCCTTTATGGAGGTTAGTAAAATCGAGGTTAGTAAAAACAAAATTATTTATCCTGTCATTGCGTTGATTTCATAAGATTATGATCATCGTCTTTGAATTTGTGAAATTGCTAGAATCCCTAATACAAAGATTAGGGTTTATGAAAATCTTTGAATTTCGGTTTGTATTGATTTATTGGATATAAAATTGATATATCATCAAATAGATTAATATGTCTTAATGCAAGTTCATGAAAAACCCTAGCCACCATACTTGAATATTTATCTTTTATGTTTTTCAGGATTAGGATTAAGATTTTGATATAATTTTCAGCGCTTACAAGATTGATAAAATAACATATACGGAAAAAAGTGTTAAAAAAGTTTTCCTTTGATTAAGCTCATTCATTGAGTAGCCATGTGGTTGTAATATCCCCTCAAGTGGATAAAGAGCAATTCCGTCCTAAATAAAGCAATAAAGAAACTCTTGGTCCCGAAGTATCATGTTTGAGTATATTTGGAGCAATGACGTACCTTGCTAGTCATACAAGACCCTATATATTATTCTATATGAATAAGTTAGTAAGGTTTAGCTCCTGTCCAACCGAAGTTTCGAATGATATTAAAGATCTACTATGTTACCTTCAAGGTATAATAGATATGGGTCTATTCTTCTCTAATCTGTCCAAGAAAGACTTATTTGTGATTCGACACATAAGAGAAGATTGCGTTTTATCCATTGGAGAATAAGCTCCAACGGTTTTATATGAAGATAGTGCAGTTTGTATTACATAACTCAACGAAGGATATATCAAAGGGGATAGAACAAAGCATATCTCACCAAAGCTCACCAAAGTTCTTCTTCACCCATGAAGTTACGAAAGAATGGTGAAGTCAGTGTTATCAAGATTCATTCAAGTGAGAATTTGGATGATTTGTTTCATAGGCGCGCGCTTCCATCTACTACTTTCAAGAAGCTAGTTTACAAAATCACTTCCTACATCTTCCTTCGAGAAATTGGTACACAAGATTGGGATGCGCAAATTTCGAGATATATATTGACAATAATAGTCATGTTGCAATCAGGGGGAAGCATACAAGATTCACTCTTTTTACCATTGGTACAACACGTACTCTTTTTTCTTCACTGGGTTTTTCCCACATAATTTTTCCTAGTAAGGTTTTAACGAGGCATGATGCTGGTACGAGTCATCCAAAAGGGGGGGTGTTATGTATTAGTTTGTATGACACTTGTCTTTTTCATTTTCACCATTATTATGCACAACTTTTGGCCTTTCATTTCTTATAACTCTCAAAGTTATAGCCCTATATAAAGTCATTGTAAGAGTGTGTATAGATGATAGATGAAGACGAAATATATTTTCTAGCATTCTCTCTACTATTTCTTTCTACCTCAAGTCTTTATATTATATTGTATTATCATATATATTGAAAGATTGAGTCATAAAAATGATTGGGGAGTATTAATGACACCAATTTTGAAGTGAAAATATATGCAGATTAATGTCATGACATGCGAAGTGCGAATGTAATTATTGAGAGCCATACGAAGTGTTCATGTAGTCATTGAGGCACTAATTGATTGGAGTATTAATGACTTCAATTTTAAAGTGAAAACTCATTCATATCAAATAGCTTTTACAAGAATTGCAACCGTATGTAATGTTAATTCCTTTCATATTGTGTCAAATTTAATGAGGCAAATATTAATTGCCTAAATTTATCAAATTATTTTCAAGTCTCCTTCATTTAATCATTTGCTCCTTTCATTTGCCTTCAAATAAATGCACAAACCCTTCAACCACCATCATTTGATACTATAAATAACATCATTTGAAGAGCAAAAAGTACAAACTATTCGAATGGTCAAAGCTAGAACGTAGCAAAGCATTTGGAGAATTCACCCAAGATATGGTTTTACAAACCTGTATTATGGGTGGATGTGATTATTTACATACCCCAGAAGTTCGTATCACGAGCCATCCGTGTTATGAGGGATCGTAAAGGTGTTATGAGAGAGGAGTTTGACTATCTCAATGTACATTTATGATCTCGCATCTGATTTTCTCCTTTTCCTACTTTTAAAAGATTCTAAGCATTTGCACTATGTTAGAGGTTATTAAGGATGCGGGCGCGATCGATGCAACTCCCCAAAACATCAACGGGTATACAACCCCGACAACAAAACTATAGTCCATCTTACAAATGTGGCTTCCGAAAGAGAAGAAGATTTCTGTCTCATTGTATGGCGGTGGCTCATTGTATGTATAAAATAATGAGTTTGTACTAAACAAAATTTCTGTCTTCTAAAATTTTTTCCATTTACGTTTACAGCGATGTGTTGAAAGAATATGGGAGCATAATGAGGACTTTATCTAATAAAATCATTGAGATGCTATTGATGTATTTGGGGGAAGATTTTAAAAAGAAGTTTGAATCTGAGTTTAGAAACTCAGAAGGGTACTTGCGTATTAACAATTAATCCCCACCCAAAAAATATGGAATGAAGCTTTTTAGTTGATTATTAATGGTGGAATTATGGGGGGAAATTTTCTGTTAAGGGTGGGAGACCCTTTCCAAAAGGATCTACCAGGCTAAACATCCATAAACAACCAAGTGCTTGCCCGGCCAGGGTCAAACAATATCATAATACAGACCGTTAAGGTCACTTACACATGAACACACAAACCGATGAGGTCACACAACTCCATCAACAGAACTGACTAAAACAACATTACCCATACAGGGGTCGAAACGCAATACAGCGGAAGACTGAAATCAACTCTAACAATACAACCAAACTCTACCAACTCTCGACTCTTGATTAGTATCGCAGCTCGTCATCCTCTTGTGCCAATCCTGTGACTGCTCCCCTGAACCTGCATGTACCTGGACGCAAAACAGACATCCACCCCCGATTACTCGGGGGTTAGTAAAACTCCACTGTTTTACTAGTGCAAGTATAATAAGATACGAAAAGCAACAAGTAAATAGCAACTACGAATTTAATATGGAAATCAATTATCAAAATGTTCCCGAGAAGTTTTAGAATTTCGAACTCAAGCAAGAGATATTTGAAAAGGAACACACCATCTCGGAGATTTTTAAAGCAGAAATTCTTTTGGACCTCGAGTCCCAATTTACAAAACCTTTTCGTAAACATTAGGGCCTTATCCCGATTCTCATTTCTAAACACACTGGATAAGATATCATTATGAGTCCGAGACCCATATTTAAAATGTTATCCAAACAATCACTCTTATACGATCGTTGTTCGTACACATCATGTACCGAACTCCGGAGGCCTCAACGGACCCTACCCGGCCACAAACATCATTCGTACACATCACGTACCGAACTCTGGAGGCCTCATCGGACCCTACCCAGCCACAAACATCATTCGTACACATCATGTTCCGAACTCCAGAGGCCTCGTCAGACCCTACCTGGATCACACACTTTGTTCGTACACATCATGTACCGAACTCCAGAGGCCTCGTCAGACCTTACCTCGAACACACACATCGTCACGACACAACTCATAATCATCAAATGTCAAGCCATTCCGCATTACACCGAAATGTATAATCAAGTAAGTAAATCAACACGACACAAATATCATAATCATCACGACAACTCAACAATGATCAAACACGCTCGGCACATACTTAGATTATTAACACAATCAACACAATTCCACGAGCTAAGTGAGAGTATTATCGCTACCATCAATCGTTCATAATAATCAATTCATACGAAGCATATTCACGAAAGTAAACCAATGCATCACAACCATAACGCGACGTCCCTATTCACAAGACACAATTCGTATAGTAAAATACTTGCCTCGAAACCCCGACGCGGAGAATCGACCGAAGTAGGTTGGCACGAACCAACTACGAACCCGCCGACTCCACCGAACGCCAACTCGCGATAATAAACTACGAAGGACAACAATAACAACGAAAATGAATTCCAAAGTACGACCTAAAGTCGCTGAATTTAAGGAACAAACGACGAAAGTTCAAGGATTTCCCCCAAAACGGCCAAGAACGCGAATCGACCCGACAAAACATGAAAATGGAATTTCCAACCGAAATATGGATATTCAATCCATAGGATATGTTTAAAAACATCATTTAACAACAATCAATCCATTAAAAATGGATGGAAAACGAGATCAAGAACAAATCCCCCAAAAAGTCGATTTGAAGGAAATCAAGAAATATACTTTGATTCGACGAAGAACAATGGATTAAATGATGTTAAACACAAGAATACTACTAAGATTAATCATACCCATCATGGATTAATCAACAATACGGAACGAATCGGACAAAAACGCAAAAACCCCAAAATTTCTCAAAGTAGGGTTCTAGGAAATTTCACCTTGATTCGCTGGATCAAAGGATGATATAGGATGATCAATCAATGATATGAACTCAAGAAATTCGTGGATTTGTTGTTCAACAACATGGCTTCAAGATCCCTAAGGCTCTAGCCGCGGAAGAGAAAGATAGAAATGGGAAAAATGACCGAAATTGGGCTGCTCTGTCACATTTATACTGGTGCAGCCTAGCGTGCGCTAGGCTGCCGAGCTAGCGTACGCTATCGGCCTGGGCCGCAATCCAAAGGCAACCGCCGCCGTGCCAGGCGCAGCCTTTCCGGCCGAAGCGCGCAGCGTCGACAAAGAGCGTGCGATACTTGTCGATCCACCCGAGTCCAGAACCTACTGCCTCGGCCGACTAGCGTGCGCTACCTTCCGGACGTAGCGTGCGCTACCTTCCGGCCGTGGCGCGCGCTACCTTCCGGCCGTAGCGTGCGCTACGCCGGTTCCTGCCGCACCCGTCCGGCCAGCGCCCACAATCGTCCGGCCAGTGCCCGCAACCGTCCGGCCAGTGCCCGACCACCAGGACTCGACGACCCGATTATCCGAAATCGCACGGAACGAACACGAAAAAACGCTCGTGGACAACATCAACGATCCGAAATGAAAACATAATGCAATAATTAATCATACGCGACCAAGAAAAGGGTCGAGACAACAAATACATATACGGATACCCATAACTTTGGGTAAATTACAAAATGACCCAAAATGCCCGAAAATCACGATACGTGATCGAATAACCAAACTGAAGTTCATAAAACGTCTAAAAAGATAAACGGACTTACGGGAAACTCGAAACAGCAGTTTCGAACGAGATTCGCAAGAATCGAACTCAAGTGCGGAAAAGTCGCTAAAAAGCACGGAACTCAACAAAACGACACCGAAACGAACTCGGATGTCGAAAACTGCAGAATTAATCATTCTCAGAATGATGAAACGATCCCAAACGAGTTGTCAAAACGGACTCTTGCCAAAAAATGAAAATTACCGAAATCCGAAATTGCGGATATTACATTCTACCCTCCTTAAAAGAAGTTTCGTCCCGAAACTTAAAACAAGTAGGGAGAAGCGGTATTCCGCTAGGAAGACTCAACGAGATACACAAGAAACGCGTAACTTACGCCCAACGGCGAAACGTTACAAGCAACACAAAGGAATATACGGCGTGAAAACACGCTCCACGACGACCAACACAACGTCGCCGTTAGGGATATAATAAAACCAACAAATGACAAGCGTCATCAAACGGATAATATAGTCAAGTCAATTATCCGAACAATCACAAAACACAACGAACGAAAATCAATATGATTGACCAACCCAACGGTACATCAATCAAAACGCGAGCCAATCGCTGAAGAAATACGGAATCCCACCGCCCAAGGGTTGGAAGATCGTAAACGAGACTAATTTCCCAAACTTAAGGGAATTACGTAGGAGCCTGAACGTTCAACAATCACGAAACGAGATCAACAAAAACCGAACAATCAAACGATCGAGACAACAAAAATCGAACTATCATGTTCGAATCACGAAGAACAATAAAATTCAAACAACAACTCCAAGGTTCACATCTCGACTCGAGAGAATATATGATCCGGTGAAAACAACAAGATGTGCATCCACATAGGATCCATAGGAAAAGGGAATAGCAATTGAAAAGTCACAACAACAAACGAGTTATTCCGAAACAATACCACACTCGTTTGATCAACAAAAGCAAAGGGCAGGACAAGCTCAGAAAATATCAACGAACATAAACGAGTCGACAGAGTCGAAAATACAGAAGTTCAAAATCCGATCCACTTCGAATAAAAGAAGTAGTAGAACCAAATGATGTTACTTCCGAACAAGGTTCACAAGAATCGAACCAAACTCGGAAAAGTCATAACGATAACCAGATCGACCCAAAACAAGATCACGACTCGTTCGAACGATGAAACCGAAATACAGAACGAGTTCAGAAAGTATCAACGAACACGAGCGAGTCTATATACTTGAGAAAGAGGAAATGCAGAAGTCCAAAAACAATACGGGTATTACATTCGACCTCTTATAAAAGAAATGTCGTCCCCGCAACTCACAACAACGGAAACAAGGTAACAACACAAAAAGCAAACGACAGAAACATCTCCCATGGGCCTCTCAGAGCCGATCCGCATATCTGTACTGGAGTTCGTGCCCCGAAAGACTCGGAACCCAACTCGCGAAATTGGATCCTGTTTCTCTCGGGTCCACACTTGAAAAGCGTTACTGATGTAACATCCCCAACACCGTATGGGAATATTACACGCCGTAGACCCTTTCCACAAGGATCTACCAGGCTAAACATCCATAAATAACCAAATGCTTGCCCGGCCAGGGTCAAACAATATAATAATACAGACCATATGGTCACTTACACGTGAATACACAGACCGATGAGGTCACACAACTCAATCAACAAAACTTACTTAAACGACATTACCCACACAGGGGTCGAAATACAATACAGCGGAAGACTGAAATCAACTCTGACAACACAACAAAAATCAGAACAACTCTCGACTCATGATTAGTATCGTAGCTCGTCATCCTCTTGTGCCAATCTCACATCGCTCCCGAATCTGCATGTACCGGACGAAAAACAGACATCCACCCCCGACATTTCTGGGGTTAGTAAACTCCACCGTTTTACTAGTACAAGTATCAAATCATACGAAATGTAACAAGCAATTAATAATCGTGATCAAATATAATAATCAAGTATCAAATATTCGGAGGTTTTCACAAGGGAAGATAAGCTATGAAGCATTCGAAAATAAGATTATCATCTCGAATTTTTAGAATTTCAAAACCTTAAGACCTCAAGTCCCGATTCACAAAACCTTTCGAAAAACTTAAGGGCCTTAACCCAAAACTCGTTTCATAATTCAACAGCTTTACAATACCTAAAACATTTCCATAAATCTCGTGGGGCTCGCCCAACATTATTTCTTAAAACTTTTCCTTTAAAAACTTTGATTTGAAAAGTATCATGCTTATGACACCGTGATCCACTCACGTGTCTCCGTAGGTTCAACAACCCGCACGGACTACATCACGCACAATTAAACAAACATAATCAACTCCGACACCGTGATCCATCACGTGTCTCCGTAGGTTCAACAACCCGCACGGACTATTAACCAAACATAACCAATTCCGACACCGTGATCCACTGTCACGTGTCTCCGTAGGCATAACAACCCGCACGGACTATATCAATCACAACAATCACACACACAAATTCCGACACCGTAGTCCATCGCCACATGTCACCGTAAGCCCCATCGAGCTCACCCGGTTGACGCACCGTGTCCGAAACTCATGGTCCATCGCCATGCGTTATCGTAGGCCTCGCTGCATCAAAGACGATTGACCTCGCACTCACTAAGTTCTGATCCCGTAGTCCACTGCCACGAATCCTCGTAGGTCCTGTCGAACCAACACGAGTGAACTTAGCGGTCACACACATATTCACATTCACATTACATACAACAATGAGCGCAATTAATCAATCACCTTGATCACCACAAAATCGTACATTGCACGCACATAACACAACCTCGACACTCGCAACAACTATCATCAATCAACGACATTTAACCAACATAACACACATTCGGTACACAATACAT
Organism: Orobanche coerulescens; assembly: GCA_033398695.1. NCBI lineage: Eukaryota > Viridiplantae > Streptophyta > Magnoliopsida > Lamiales > Orobanchaceae > Orobanche > Orobanche coerulescens. The sequence goes on from CM065803.1 coordinate 11,544,405, forward strand.
TGCACAACCAAGTGTACAACCATCCCATATGTACGTCGCATTCCTGCACAAATGGCACAACGCCTAACACGTATACTGATATAACACTATTATCACAAAGCCTTCAAATTGCGGAAAACACAACCCACTCAAACGGAACATATTTACGAAGGCAAGCAAAGTCATCATACATCTCATACGTAATTACTAGTCGCAAGATACAAGTCGTATAGTAAGATACTTGCCTTAATAACCGCTACCAAACGCTCCGAAGAACACGGTTTGACCGGGAAGCTCGGACCCCGAAGAAGACAATGAACGGAAGGGTTCCGAATCGAGTTCTTCACAAGAATTCGACCCTAACAACATAAATTCAATAAATCATCGATCATACGAGGAAGAATAATCGTAGAACGCCCGAAAACCCCTCTATGACATTATACCGGACACCTTCAAGGCGTCGGTCAAGAACTCGACCAAAATAACGAATCGATACGATCCGACCATGGGTTAACAAGGGAAATGATACAATACATCCAAATAATCATCAATCCATCACAATCTTAAGTTAAATCGGATTAAACGGGCGAAATCGAACAAAATACCCAAAATCCCCAAAATTAGATTTCTAGAAAATCAACCCGATTCGCTCGATCAAGGGATGTTATAGGATGGATGATTGATGATATGAACTCCAAAACTTCATGGATTTGTTGACCAACAACATCTCTCCATGATAGGAACAACTCCACCAAGGAAGAGAAGTGGAAGAAGGAGAAAAATGGTGAGAAAACGTCACTTTGGGCCTTAAATAGTGCCGCATGTGCCGCGGCCAGCGGGAGTGTGCCGCAAAGACAGCCCAAAATGGCTCCTGGTGGTCGGCGGTGCCGCGGCTCACCGGCGCAGCCGCGGCACCCGCATGGGTTTGGCCGAAAATGCCACAGAGTGTGCCGCGGCCCCGCCAAAGATGTGTCGCGGCCCTACGGACGGCTGCTCGCCGGAGCCGCCGATCACTACGGCCGTGACTCGGCCAGAGCCGCGATCACTACCGGGCCGTGACTGCCAAGACTGGCCTGGGCCCAGATTGCCCGGCCATGTCGGGCCGGGCTAACTCCGACGGCCCGAACGACTCCCGAAACCCGAACTCGAATACGAATCGATGATACGGTTACGTACTCGCAAGGACGAATCTAAGAGCTAAGAGAACACACACCCGACCACCCAAGGCTCGAATCCGACAACGAAGTAATTACCCAAAACTTTGGGAAATTACGAAAATGGCCCAAAACGTCCGAAAATCACGATACGCGATCGAAACACCAAACCAAAGCTTGCAACAAGAATAATAACATTAAATGAACTTACGAGAAACTCGAAACAACAGCTTTCGGACGAGATTCGCAAGAATCGAACTCAAGTGCGGAAAACGCCTAAAAGCTCTAACTCAAGAAACGATACCAAACGAACTCGGATGACAAAAAGTGCAGAATTAAATATTCTCAGAATGACGAAACGGTCAAAAGCGAGTTGTCTAAACGGACCTGCGCCGAAAAATGAAAATTACCGGAAATCCGAAATTGCGGATATTACATTCTACCCTCCTTAAAAGAAGTTTCGTCCCGAAACTTAAAATAAGTAGGGAGAAGCAATATTACAACATAAAACCTCAACGAGATACACAAGAAGCGCATAACTTTCGCCCATTGGCGAAACGTTACAAGAAATGCGAAAGAATATACAGCGTGAAAACACGCCCCACGACGACCATAACAACGCCACCGGCAATGATTCAAAACAATAACAATCAATTAACGACGCATCACATACCACATCATATGCACACATTTAATCAAAGAAACGTACGCGACAACAAGTCGCACCCGACTAAAACGGCTATGTGACAGAAACAAATAGAGTATTACGATAGAAATCATTCCGATTCTCATCAACAAGAAAATGTCTGACGTCAAAACACAAACAATTCAAGATAACGGAAAACGAGAATACCGGATATTACATTCTATCCTATTAAAATTAAGTTTCGTCCCGAAACTTAAAATAAAACATCATGATAGAATATAAACAAAACCAAAAAGTTCACGCAACAAATATCAATCTCTACACGAATTACAGCACAAAGTACGATACACAACTACATCACTGGACACCACCGGCCCCTCCCCGAGTAGGAACGAAACCTCGATTCCCGAACATCCTGGCAACGGTCTCACAATGCACCGCTTGGTGCCCCAGTTGGCCGCACTTAAAGCAATTAACCGGTGGCGAACGACAATTCTGTCTCGCATGGCCTACACGACTGCAGTTAAAGCAGGTCTTCACACTGATCGTCTTACTCGCCTCTGCGGTAAGGTTCTTAGACTGGTCAACCGAACGAGGAGTGCTCCCAGAAGGAAACGGCGAAGCAACAGGCTCACGAATCTCACTCCTCTGGCCTCTTGAAAAATTTCTCGAGGTCTTCTGTCTCTTACTCTCTGAACCAGATTCCGTCACAGAAACGGCCATCTCAATGGCTAAAGCTCGGTCCTGATATTCCTTCAGGGTGGTACACATGAGCGGAGCCATACTCTCACGGATATGGGGTTTCATGCGCATATTGAAGTATCGGACCTTGTCCGCTTCAATTCTCACTTGATCACGAACATAAGCCAATCAAGCCGATTATAATCGACTATCGCCCGGGATATTGACACATCCCGGGCGAGCGAGAAAAACTCAACGATTCTGCGTCACGAACAGGCAACGGCAATACTCGCCTCCATGGCGGTCTTAAACTCAGCCCATGTAGGTGTACGATCTGCAGCACTACGGCGTGCCACCAGCCTCAGCCTTCTTTGTCGAGTAGTACTGAGCAATGGGTACCTCCTATCATCGGACAAGCTACAAAGATCAAATATTTTGTCCAACTGGAAGAGCCGCTTTTCCCAACCTAACAAGTCGACGAACCCACAAAACGGGCGGCCGCATCTTCATCACATCTCGCAACCACTTACTAGTTCCGTTATCCCTATTTGGGTTCTCATCCCGACGCATTGGCCGATTCATCTCGCACTAATCGGTCAACCACCGACGAAGGATGGTGGCGGCGCCAACGTCAACATTAACGCTAGTCGAATGTCCCCGACCAGACCGAGCCGATTGGTACGGCAAGGAGGAGTCGCCTCTCCCGCTCCCGATTACGACCACGACCACGACCACGGCCACGGCCTCGACCTCGACCCCTTAGCATACCGAGCTGACAACCAATCGAATAACAAGATAGAACAAACCTCACATAATCGACATAAGCCCACCATCGCAAAGACAATGCAATATTCACACGTTCACATTGACAAAGATGAACGACCTATACCTCAGCATACATGGTTAAAACATTAAGCATACCATTGTGGTCCAACACCGGTAATATTTTAAAAAAAACAAGTTTATCGAGGTACTTGTTCGAATGATAAAATATATAAAAAAAAATTCGCGAGTTCGAAATATTTTGCTGGGGTGAAATTTTGAAAGCACTTTGTTTAATACCTCGGTCATTTAATCAAAACCATGTATCTCAACATTTAGAAAACACTAAAACATTCTCCGGCGAGCACAACAACACTACAAACTTATCACAACCACTTAGCCCCAACTCATGGACATGAGAAGTTCAAAATCCCAAAAACCAAAAATCGTTCTGCAAAATAAAGATTTCCCGAAATCCTTTAGTTCATAAACAAAACGACGGTAATATTTTACAATGTCCGAAGTACTTCAAAACACATTTTTCAAATACCGTCTGATGGTGTCATTTGAAAATACACGGCCCATTTGTCAAAATTTACAAATTTTAAAAATCCATATAAACCGTGGTTTGACCGAACCACCAAAATATTTTCCAAAAATCGATTTCTACAGAAATTCTCAAACTGTAAAGTCCTTCAGAAAATATTCTTAAAGTTACCCATAGCGGACAAAAATTACAACATTCCAAAACAATCGAATTTAAAACCACATACTCAAATGGCAACCTGTGGTCGAATTCAATCAAATGCATCTCGTGGTATCAAGTTTAAACACACAAAGAAAATCATTCATCTGAGGTTCTCACAAACTCTACCGTTGATATCTTCACGAACCCATCAAGGTTTACATCTTTCACACCATACCACCCACACGGTGGTTCAAAAGTAAAACAACAATACGCCTGGCTATACTCATACCATGTACCACAAGTATTAAACACAACTACATCACACAATACTTGTAAACAAAATCATGCACCGTAATTAACTCACTATGATAAAATCGAGATACACAGTATTACGCATAAAGTAGAGACTTACATCCACAGTGTCGCACGGAGGTGACAATGCCTACGATACTAATCTCATCCGACAATATAATCGACACGTTGTGACTACGCACAACCCAATTTGTCACCGATTTGACTCGAACGACAAGACAACACATTACTCGACAAATCACGACTTGACTCGACCCGACGGCCAGGTTTCCGCAACCTAAGCTCCGATACCATAATTGTAACATCCCCAAAACCGTATGGGAATATTACACGCCGTAGACCCTTTCCACAAGGATCTACCAGGCTAAACATCCATAAATAACCAAATGCTTGCCCGGCCAGGGTCAAACAATATAATAATACAGACCATATGGTCACTTACACGTGAATACACAGACCGATGAGGTCACACAACTCAATCAACAAAACTTACTTAAACGACATTACCCACACAGGGGTCGAAATACAATACAAATAAGACGAAATCAACTCGACAACACAACAAAAATCGAACAACTCTCGACTCATGATTAGTATCGTAGCTCGTCATCCTCTTGTGCCAATCCCGTGATCGCCTCTCGACCGCATGTACCGACGCAAACAGACATCCACCCCCGACATTTCTGGGGTTAGTAAAACTCCACCGCTTTTACTAGTACAAGTATCAAATCATACGAAATGTAACAAGCAATTAATAATCGTGATCAAATATAATAATCAAGTATCAAATATTCCCGGGAGGTTTTCACAAGGGAAGATAAGCTATGAAGCATTCGAAAATAAGATTATCATCTCGGGAATTTTTAGAATTTCAAAACCTTAAGACCTCAAGTCCCGATTCACAAAACCTTTCGAAAACTTAAGGGCCTTAACCCAAAACTCGTTTCATAATTCAACAGATTACAATACCTGAAACATTTCCATAAATCTCGTGGGGCTCGGCCCAACATTATTTCTTAAAACTTTTCCTTTAAAAACTTTGATTTGAAAAGTATCATGCTTATGACACCGTGATCCACTGTCACGTGTCTCCGTAGGTTCAACAACCCGCACGGACTACATCACGCACAATTAAACAAACATAATCAACTCCGACACCGTGATCCACATCACGTGTCTCCGTAGGTTCAACAACCCGCACGGACTATTAACCAAACATAACCAATTCCGACACCGTGATCCATCATCACGTGTCTCCGTAGGGCATAACAACCCGCACGGACTATATCAATCACAACAATCACACACACAGCCCGACACCGTAGTCCACCGCCACGTGTCACCGTAAGCCCCATCGAGCTCACCCGGTTGACGCACCGTGTCCGAAACTCATGGTCCATCGCCATGCGTTATCGTAGGCCTCGCTGCATCAAAGACGATTGGACCTCGCACCTCACTAAGTTCCGATCCCGTAGTCCACCGCCACGAATCCTCGTAGGTCCCGTCGAACCAACACGAGTGAACTTAGCGGTCACACACATATTCACATTCACATTACATACAACAATGAGCGCAATTAATCAATCACCTTGATCACCACAAAATCGCATATCGCACGCACATAACACAACCTCGACACTCGCAACAACTATCATCAATCAACGACATTTAACCAACATAACACACATTCGGTACACAATACATTGCACAACCAAGTGTACAACCATCCCATATGTACGTCGCATTCCCGCACAAATGGCACAACGCCTAACACGTATACTGATATAACACTATTATCACAAAGCCTTCAAATTGCGGAAAACACAACCAACTCAAACGGAACATATTTACGAAGGCAAGCAAAGTCATCATACATCTCATACGTAATTACTAGTCGCAAGATACAAGTCGTATAGTAAGATACTTGCCTTAATAACCGCTACCAAACGCTCCGAAGAACACGGTTTGGCCAGGAAGCTCGGACCGAAGAAGACAATGAACGGAAGGGTTCCGACTCGAGTTCTTCACAAGAATTCGACCCTAACAACATAAATTCAATAAATCATCGATCATACGAGGAAGAATAATCGTAGAACGCCCGAAAACCCCTCTATGACATTATACCGGACACCTTCAAGGCGTCGGTCAAGAACTCGACCAAAATAACGAATCGATACGATCCGACCATGGGTTAACAAGGGAAATGATACAATACATCCAAATAATCATCAATCCATCACAATCTTAAGTTAAATCGGATTAAACCGAAATCGAACAAAATACCCAAAATCCCCAAAATTAGATTTCTAGAAAATCTGACCTGATTCGCTCGATCAAGGGATGTTATAGGATGGATGATTGATGATATAAACTCCAAAACTTCATGGATTTGTTGACCAACAACATCTCTCCATGATAGGAACAACTCCAGCCGCGGAAGAGAAGTGGAAGGAGGAGAAAAATGGTGAGAAAAACGTCTGCTGGGCCTTAAATAGGCTGCACAGTGTGCCGCGGCCCAGTGGGAGTGTGCCGCGGCACAGGCCCAAAATGGCTCCCAGTGGTCGCGGCCGCGGCTCGGCCGGGCGTGTGCCGCGGCACCAGACATCGGTTTGGCCGAAAAATGCCACAGAGTGTGCCGCGCTCCGCCAAAGATGTGCCGCGGCCCTACGGCACGGCTGCTCGGCTGGAGCCGCCGATCACTACCGGCCGTGACTCACTACAGAGATGCCGATCACTACGGCCGTGACTGCCAAGACTGCCTGGCCTGCATTGCCCGGCCATGTCGGCCGGGGCCAACTCCGACGGCCCGAACGACCCCGAAACCCGAACCTGAATACGAATCGATGATACGGTTACGACGTACTCGCAAGGACGAATCTAAGAGCTAAGATAACACACAATTCCGACCACCCGAAGGCTCGGAATCCGACAACGGAAGTAATTACCCAAAACTTTGGGAAATTACGAAAATGGCCCAAAACATCCGAAAATCACGATACGCGATCGAAACACCAAACCAAAGCTTGCAACAAGAATAATAACATTAAATGAACTTACGAGAAACTCGAAACAACAGTTTCGGACGAGATTCGCAAGATTCGAACTCAAGTGCGGAAAAGCGTCTAAAAAGCTCGGAACTCAGCAAAACGATACCGAAACGAACTCGAATGACAAAAAGTGCAGAATTAAATATTCTCAGAATGACGAAACGGTCAAAAGCGAGTTGTCGAAATGGACCTCCGCCGAAAAATGAAAATTACCGGAAATCCAAAATTGCGGATATTACAACTGACGAGAAGGACAATTTGCACGTACATGCCCCCGGCACAATACGTTTGAAACACCTCGGCTCGGCATACCGAAAATATAACTGCTAGGTACAATGGAATATATATAACATCGCAAAACAACAAACCGGAGATGCCAACTCAACACAACAGAAAATCATAACACACAACACATACGATGACTATTATCACAAGGCAACGCACATATCATCATCACAGCAACGACGGCACTGTTCAGCCATCTCAACGGCCCGAACGATAACCAGCACATAATCACAAAACATCATGAACAATCACACGTTTACACAAACGTACAAACCCAAGCTTTAACATCTCGCACATGTGCGATAGCACACAAATCACCACGAAATGACAACGTTACAAATCAACATCACACCTCTCACCGAGGGCTAATACAACAATTGCGTGGCGAGCGACTCAGCGCTCACACCACAAATTCAATCACAACTCGGGGTTAACACCCTAACGAAAGTGCGAACATTATACGTACATCCCCGAACCGTAAACAGGAACGATAGGTTTTGAAAACGAAAACCACCTTTGAGAAAAAAATGCTTTTGGAAACACTAGTTGATCTTGAGTATCACCTTTCAAAAAGTTGAACAAACATCATTGTCGAGACTTTGAAAACTATCATGCGTTTGGTAAAAAAAATGAGGACATTTTCTTTTAGTGAAAGACTTTCAGAAATATTCGACCCTCGGGTCTAAGCAAAGCATTTCCAAAATTACTGGAATAATAATAAAAAAATATATATTTTGGTCCTCAAGGTAGAAGAATTTGAAACAGATAGTTGCGCTAGTAGGCGCCTCGAAAATACAATCCGTTTAAGAGTATGTCTCGAATTTTATTTTCTAAGATACTCAAGGTTTTCGAAAATCTATTAGGCTAGAAGGCCTAAAAACTCACACGTATCGACATTCACTTACATATGTTGTGTCACGATTTATTCATCCCGACAGGCGATCGACTATAAGGCCGAGCGACCAAGTCAACTCCAGTCAAACTTTGGCTAGCTCGCCTAATCGAAGATATCAGACCACCATCAGGTACCCAGCGATCGACTCCCAAGGCGATCGCCATTTGGTAGCTGGCGACCGACTCTAGTATCCGGCTAAGGACGGTCGACTCCACGTCCCCGAGGTGGATGATCGCCGTCAAAGTCATCGAGGATCGGATCTCGAACAAAGAACCACGTGCAGATCCAAAAAAGGCGCTGACAGGCAAGATCTCCGCTGACAGGCAAGATCTTTTGCTGACAGACAAGACCTTTGACCACAGCCTGTCACCTACCTCACCTACCGACAGGCGCGCCGAAAGTTGTCAGTGGGACCGCCTGTGACAAAGAACTCAGACACGTGCAGCTCCCATTGACCGCATGATTGACTTCCAGCAGCAGCAGCGGACTTTAAGGGAACAAGCCCATGTGCTAAAAGACGATCGCCCGATTATTATAATGCAGAAAAGGCGATCGCCCGGCGTACCCAAGTCCTATAAATAGATAACCTCCTCCTACTGGAAAAAGGTTCGGAATTCATTTCACCAACAATGTAATACAAGAGAACATACATACTATCCGGCTCCTGCTTTCTCGCCGAATCCATCTCAGACTTCTCTCTCCGAATCTCTCGCCTAAGACGATCCAGAGGCGTAAGTCTCCACTAGATGCATTCCAAGAGATTCATAAGCCCAGAGCCCAAACATCTAGCTAAATACTCGCCGTGAGAGACTGCCGATCTCTCACCGCCGCGACTATTCATCTCCTTTGTTACAAGAACTCACAGAGCATCAAATCGGTTCTTAGGCAATCTACACGCTCACTAGCTAAGATAACAAGAATCTTTACACTCATTGTAATTGTATTCTTACATTAGTACTTGTATCCCCGAATATTAGTATTAATAATATCTCGCGAGAGCATTCAAGCCCGGGACTAACAACCCCAGCAAATCTTGTGTTATTTATCTTTCTCACGGAAGTGCTCTTGCATTTGTTTGCTATCCCATCCATTCCAGCAATATCTATCTCCGGATAATATTTTGGGTAGCAACAATTGGCACTAGAGGAAGGACATCTAACCCTCAAATTTTTATACTTACCGTCCCGAAGAACACTCACTGTTCCCGGGGCATATACTTGAAGTGACACTCACTGCACTTCAAAGAAAACCTCCAGAATCATGACATTCGCCGGTACATCGAAGAAAGCCGCTCTCCGAACCGCCGGACACCATATCCCGGCTCAATCCGAACCCCAGCCGACGACCGGGGGAAGCCGCAGCAACGCGAGACTCTCGATCCCGCACCCGAGAGATGGCCCCAACCTCTCACTCGATCAGTTCCAAACCAAGGAACAGATCGAGGAGGCTATGGTCATCCTAGAGGAGCGACGGAAAGCATGCGCGTCGCCCGCGATAACTCCCTCGATCATCCGCCGCATGGGAAAACGGAAATTCAACGGGCTACTGAGCGAGCGATCGTCGGAAAGCCCCAATTCGCGAGAAAAGGCTCTCGCACGACCGGACGGATCCGTATTCAATCGCTTGAGGCGCGACCCAACCTGGCGACCAGGGCATTCTGTTTCCAACCACGAAAAGACGGAATCCGAATCCGTCACCAGGAGTTCGGCCTACCCACCTCACAGCCGAACGCAGGTCAGCCATCTGACTCCCGTCCCGATCGCCAGGGGATCAGTACTCAATCGTCTCGGCACCCGCTCCGAGCGCCGAGCCACGAGCAGCCAGGCCACGGCGATGGACGCTATACAACGCCAACTCGACGAGATGAAAGCACTCTTGGACACTGGGGCAAGCACCAGCAAAAATATCATCGGGCCGACCGAGCCACTCGCGGTCCACATCGAGCTTGCCCCCATACAACCAACGATCGCTCCTCCCAAAACACCTCTATATGAGGGGAGATCGGACCCCAAAACCCACCTGAGTAAATTCCGAATCTACATGACTGGGTGTGGGGCATCTGATGCAACCAAGTGCCGGATCTTCCCGTTAACATTGGGCGAGCTGGCCCATAGGTGGTACGTCTCACTACCACCACGATCAATCACCTCCTTTAAGAAACTGGCGAATGACTTCACGTCATACTTCGCCAGCAAGGTCGCCAGACCAGAAGGCCCCCACCGTGTGATGAAAATCAAGCAGGGGAAGGACGAGTCAGACACAGATTACATCGACCGAGTAGACGAAATCATCCTCACCGACGAACCCGTCAGTGACGAGCTCGCTCTCTATTCGGTCATGGGGGGATTCTACGGTCACTCTCCCATGTTTAGACATCTCTCCAAGGATATTCCCCCAACTTACGCGATCTTCCGCGCTAAAGCTGCCAACTTTCTGGCCAGGCAAAGGCTACTCACCCACCACCTAGGCGAGGAAACGCCACCTCCGGTCCAGAAGATAGCGATCGCCAAAGCAAAGAAGGCGATCGCCAAGCCACCCAGAGATCTCAAGGCTTTCGAGGACATGGAAGCCCATCTACTCCATACGTTCAACCGAACTCCGGCACATATTTTCTATGCCATCAAGGGGCACGAAGAGCTCAAAAAGCCAAAGGCGATAAGGGACCACGGTCACCTGGACAACAATCAATATTGTGCCTACCATAAGAGTCCCGGCCACAGCACCAACCAATGCCGCAACCTCCTCAAACAACTCTGGAGATTGTTCGAGGAGGGCAAGTTGGACAACTTATTGGCTTAGCCGAAGCCCCTACCAATCTCTATACACGATCGTCCGAGTCGAACACAAAACAGGCTGGAAAGCTCATACGAGCCGATCCCTGGATCAACCTCGGCGACCGTATCTACATGCTTCAATCAAGAAAAGGAGACCTCGGAAGTCTCCCCGATCTCCCTCTTTATTTAAGAAACTGGAGGACTCGATCGCCATCTACAGTTCAACATCTAACATGATGGACTAAGGCACGAGATCGCCTCCCCCGCACAACGTACACCGTCGAAGGTCGGCATCTACATGACGATCCAAGGTGGAAGAGTGCAGCCATGGTCCTGGTGGTCGATGGAACCGACTGCTTAGGCCATGCAAGGTCCCTTCGGGCCAAGATCGCCCGCCCTTCGTTTAAATACGAGGCCGGCGTAGTCTGAGGGCCCTCCAAAATTGATCAGTGGACACGATCGCTCGCCCTCAAAGGTTCCTCATCTAAACATGGTGAACCCGGACAATGCGACGTGCCACAACCCCCGTCTCAACGTACACCGTCGAGGTTCGCCATCTTCATGGTGGGCCGAGGTGGAAGCAGAGCTAAACAAGCCGCGGGCGTGGAGTTGAATCATCCGACGCTGCCCCGCGCAAGAACTCCTCTAGACCGAGACCGCACGCCCTTCGTTTAAATACGAGGCGAGGCACAGCCTAACAGAGGACCCTCATAATAAAGTGAGTCACGAGACACTCAACGTCTTCGCGCATCAAGACATGACCAAGGAGTCTGTCCATCGAACTCCGCGATCGTGCACGGTTCCTCAAGACGGACGACCGTCCCCGAGGATTCGACAAAGTTGAAGACCGCTCACTCAACGAATTATTTTCATCCCCTTACTTCCACTAAGTGAATAAAAACAAGGGAGAAGAGTGCGGACTACCTATACGACGATCGTCCCTGTTCAACCACATACGGAGATCGTCATTTTTTCAGATGTTGTGCAGCGATCGAATTTGGTGTAAAAAGTTATCTTTATGAGTTTATCAATTCATTTAGAACTACCCTCGCAACGATCTCTCCTCACACATTTGTACAAAGTCAAACAAAGACTCAAAAATAACGATCATTCAAGTGATAAGTCAGAAATTCAAACGTTCATTTCATTACTTGAAAAAAAATCGGAGTACATGGTCGCCCGAAGGCCTAAACGCTACAAAAGAAAGCTACAAAACTACAAGGAAAAAAAGCTAAAACATCAAAAATGAAGTGCCTCAGGCCCCTGCCTGGCCTTCGCCATCAGCATCCAGCGCGGTCCCCTCATCTTTCGGAGCGTCGGGATGAGCAAGATTGGCCGGAGTCGGATACCAGCTCAAATCCACGCCGAGGTCCGCAAGATCCAAGATCGGCAAGGAGAAAGCTGAATGGAGAGGATGCTCCAACGCATACGCCTTGAAGTTCTCAGCAAGAGGCCCGACCTCCAAACCTCCCTTCTTAGCTGCTCGGATCGAGTCGGCGAACGCCAAATAATAGGCGAACTCGCTGACAAACTCCAAGTTTTGAAAGGGATCAGCCTTGGTCGCCTCTACCTCTCCTTTCAGCTCCGCCATCGCCTGTTGCGACCCCTGGAACTCGGCCTCCCTCGCAGCAACCTTCCCCGTCGCCTCCGCCAGCTCGCTGGTCAACCGAGCGATCGTCACCTTCTGGCGATCGGCCTCCTCTTCATCAACCTTCTGTGCCCGGACGGCATTCAGCATCTGGTCCCGAAATCGGTCAACCGCCAGACGAGACAACTCGGTTTCCTTCTTCGCCAGCTCAAGCTCGTGGCTCGCCCGCCTGGCCGCCTCCAGAGAATCTTTCTCCATCGCCACGATCTTATCGGTGAACTCGACGCTCTCTTTCCGAGCCACCTCAAGATCCGCCTGCAGGCGAATAATGGAGGGCCGCCCCTCAAACTCCTGAGCAGCCTGGACAGCCATGGTCGCCGTCTGGAGAGAAAGGGCGAGAACAGCCTGCATCGAACTCCCCGATCGCTGACGAGCGATCGCATCCAGATCGGTCGTCCAGGCCTTCGGCAGAGCAGAAGCAGCCTTGCTGACGTATGGAGGAATGTCGCAGGACTGGCAAGGAGATCGGCTCGCTAGGAAATCTACGACCATCGGCGGGCAAGACGGATCTGCGCGACGGATCCTGCATCAAAACAACAAAGTTAATACTACTCCTACGCAGTTGCAATTTTCAACACAAAAATGCAATCTACCTCTCAGCCTTCTCGGGATCCCGACCAAAATACGGTTTCCCTCGAGGGGTCTCAGCATCCGCGATCGCCATCTCCCGCATAAAAGCCGCAGAGGGCGGCTCATTCTCTGGAGCAACGATGGTAATCGGAGGCGCGGCGATCGGCACTTCATCGCCCGGGGCAGGAACCGAAGTTTCTTCCGGCCTCGGCCTCTTGCGATTCGCTCGAAGCCCCTCCTCCGGAACTCCCTCCTCAGCCACGACCGGCTCCACGCGAGGCTCCGCCTCCGGAACTATTGGCAACGCAACAGGTGGGGCCCGAGACGACCTCTTATGGCGGAGACGGCCTAGAACTCCAGGATTCGACATGGCGATCTCCGTCGGAGGCTCCAAAAAGCGAGGAAAGCGAACCTCTGCAGTTAAGACGATCGACCAACAGTCAGACACTTTCCTCAAGTAAGGCGATCGCCTAGAAAGTGAAGGTCGCAGATGTAACACCCCCAAATCCTATTGGGTTATTACAGTGCCGTGGACCCCACACCAGGAGATCCACCAGGCAAACATGACTATAATACATTAAATTAAACAACAAGGGAAAATCATAGTCCCTACCATGATATCCGACACAAAATTCCGATAAGGAATTTCAACGACAAAAGTGGCCTACATGGCCAAAATGAAATACAACAGCATCCACGAACATCCTGTCGGTAATACAACACGACAACAATCGACAAGACCGGAGTACACTCCAACCGATCGACCAACAATGAACAACTCGGACTAGTATCGCTCGAATGCCTCGCCGCCATCGTCATGCCCACGTGCCTCAACTCTCTCCTCGCGAGCACCTAAAACATGAAAACATGTTCCGCCCCACTGAGTCAGTCATCCAGATAATGAACATCAAATACATGTATAACATGATATGCATCCAAAAGCATAATGAAACGGTATAATGATGATAATAATACGAGATGCTCACAAATCAAAGTAAGAACCGAGCATTCGTGAAATACTATGCCCACGGCATACTATTAATAATGCTCGACTGTTAGAACATAAGTGCCCAACGGCGAATCATAATCACGAGAATACCACAAGGAATTACACGACATGAACCAAACCAGATCGGATTAAATATGAATCACAATGCCGGAGGCTCCAATGAAATTAACCAGACAATCACAAGGCCTAAAACCACCGAAATCACAAATATCACAATCACGTGGTCAAGCCACGACATGAAAGCCGTATCACAATTAGGGCGAAGCCACGCATGAAAGCCGTATCACAATTAGGGCCGAAGCCACGCATGAAAGTCAGATCACAATTAGGGCCGAAGCCACGGCATGAAAGCCGTATCACAATTAGGGCCGAAGCCACGGCATGAAAGCCGTATCACAATTAGGGCCGAAGCCACGGCATGAAAGCCGTATCACAATTAGGGCCGAAGCCACGGCATGAAAGCCGTATCACAATTAATGATAGTGTGCTGCCTTGAGTCGGCCAACACGATGATAGTAACACACGGATAGACACCGTCCTTGACAGTCCCAGATTAACACCTCGATTGCCTTAAAACGGCCAACCGACAACAATGATGCAGCGGATGATTTAATACCTCGATTGCCTAAAACGGTCAATCGACAACAATGATACCATAAATGATTGAACACTTCGATTTGCCTGAGAACGGCAATTCGATAACAATGATATGAAGGATGCCTCGGCACCTTTAATCGGTTACCGACGACGAAGATGAGAAATGAATAAGCCAATGCCTTAAATTGGCACATGCTTTTAATGACAATCCGAACAGGAATAACAATGATCTCAACGATATCTTAAATTGACATCTATATTAACAACAATCGATACATCGATACCGCGAACCGGCTATCGACAATGACATTAATAATGAGTATCACAATGCCTTGAATCGGCCGTTAACGAACAACAATAACATTTGGCAAAATTGCCGAAAGGTATCGTATCGAACGATCTCTTGATATCAATGAATTTATGAAGAGACTAAGTCTCGGAATGATACAACACATTCATACACATACATGATGACATTAGCTCAATGACCAGTACAAGTATAAAACTTGCCTCAAACCGAAGGCGAGAAGGTACTTCCACGATCAACGTCCTTAATGAAATTATCGGCCGCTCGAACAACCTTGAACAACATAAATACCAACAATTCTCTTAATACATGAATCAAGCATGATCACAACCAACTCAAAAGTCGATACAACAATACCCGAAACTCATTGGGGCATTAAAACAAACGCGTTGTAAACAATCTCCAATTGTTTACAACCAAAACTCAATTACATCCGAAACCAACTTCCAATGAATGATTCAAACCCACAAAACTTCATGAATACTATCAATAATCCAAAATGAATATCCGAAAACGTGATTATAACGACAATTAATCGAAAACCCCCAATTTCAACTCGATATTCAAAGTGTTCTTGAATAATCCCTCAATAATCCAATGAATCCTTATATAAACTCATAATCATATACATGTCCCTTCATATAACATGATTATAACGTCCAAAACATCATATCTCAACATAGAATCGAAATTCAAGGTGATGAAGGAATTACCTTTGAAGATTCAAGCACTTTAATCCGAAGAACACGCGTTAGGTCGATTATCCGGCTTCACGATCGAAAGGAGATGAAGAAAATCAACCACCCAAATGATTTGTGAAGGAAAACCCTCCCTCAAGCCTTATCTCTCGGTTGAAGGTGAAGAAAAGGAAGAAAAATGGGTGAAATGCGTAAAAATGAATTTATAGGGGACTCTCAGCGGCAGACTCGACCGTGTCCGGCATGACACGCGGCGCGCATCAGCCGGCAGGACTCGACCGTGTCCGGCATGACACGGTCGGCGCGAAGGGGCCTACCGACAAGTGACCCGTCCGCGGCGCTCGGCATTGACTCGACCGTGTCCCGGCACACGGTCGGGCCTCCGGCGACAGTTCAGCCTATCCGGAAGGGTGCGACTTCGGCCGCGCTGCGGCGACACGGTCCGGGTCTCGAGGCGCAACTGCGGCATTATCCGGACGAGTACGGCACGGGCCGTGTCGGACGACACGGCCGAGTCGTTCGGCAGTGATCGGCCAAAATTGAAAAAATGAGCGGGTGAGCTAAAACGACCATAACTCTCTCGTCCGGACTCCGATTGACTCACCGTTTGAACCATTGGAAAGCTAACTCGATGCTCTATAATATTGCAAAGATTTAGAATTTTTGGAATTACCAAAAATTAATGGTGATCTAACAAAGTCGAACCCATATGAGGAAAGTTGAAACAATGAACAATAACGATACACCACTCGAAGTTTTTCCGAACGGTGAACACGGTGAATGAACATGATTGATGAATGATCATAATCGAGTGAAAATACGCTGAGTGACAATTACAGACTGATAATTACTGAATGAAAATGAATGAATTACAACCGGGTATTACATACACCCCCCCTTAAAAGGAGTTTCGTCCTCGAAACTCAGGGTAAACAACTCGGGATATGAACTATCCATCAAGATCTGAAAACATTAATGCACATCTAGTCCTCGGGACCAAATCAATCGCACGCCCAAGTCCCCAAGACTTGACGTCTCAAATCTCAGTGAATGATTTCCCAAATTATCAAGAAATCTTGAGCACAACGCAGAAGGGGTGGACTCCCAACAGTTGATCCAAATCTCAAGATTCTCAAATATGATCATAATAAAATAGATCAAGAATAAATGATCCACAGTCACGATACATTACTACGGATTGAGTTACACAGTCATCCAAAAACAAGGTTACATCTCAAATGTAGTCAACATCGTTATCCTTCCATGTCATCGATCTCCTCTATCTCAACGATTTAAGGTATATCCGCAGATGAACTCATGACTAAATATGATCTCGGAAGGTCACGAGAATGAAAGTGACTAAAATGAATGATGAATGATAAATGACTACAAATCCGACAAGGATTTGGAATGACTCACCAAGGTGAATTAATAACGTCTGAAGTGATTGGAACCGCCGTTCCTCGTGAATTGAATGATTAATCGATAATTATGAGTCCCAACATGATTGATATATATGATGAATGAATTAGATGAATGAGTGAACGACAATGAAATGAATGATTGTCCTACTACCGAGCAATAATTAACTTGTTCAAAATCGGTGATGAATGTCCTTACCTCGGGTTCTCGAAGCTGATAGGACCCCTTGGATGAAGAACGGATCGAGTAACAAAATCCCTCGAGGCTTGTGAGCCCTCTCGAGATCTAGCGGCACTGAACTCCTGCGGTATTTACGAAGGTGTCCCGGTTCCCACACGTAAAACAAACAATAGCCGGCACCGTACACCGAGTATTAACGTGCCTGTGAATCACGATTAAAGCAAACAACGGTCGAACTCGCAATGCCCGAGAGGAAGAAGCCTTCTCAGACGAAGACGATCGAAAACGACCTCTTGGACGTCGGAGCCCGATGTCCCTCGACGAATCAGCATCCTAGTCCTCTCACCCAAGGAATCGAAGGATGTTTCCGAGTAAGCTCCTTGATCAAAAGCTCTGCTCCAAGAGCCTTCCCGATGAACTCACTAAGTGAATTACAATTGTGGTTGAACAATCGCATCCTCAATCTGCGATTTAGCCTCTTGCTAAAATACTTGATCTTATCCGCTTGATGCGGATAATCGATGAAGCAAATCAAGTAGTCCTGAAACTTCTCAAAGAATGACAATAACACCCTCGTCCTCGACGGATCCAGGGTTCAAAACCTCGATAACTTGGCTTCCCGAAGTGGGGCCGGATAATACCTCTCTATCATGAGAGTCTTGAATTCGCCCAAACACAATCTCGATCGGTGGGTTTCACCGAAAGCCACCAAGAATAAGCACCCTTACTCAAGTAGTAAGCCGCTACCGCCACTTTACTCTCCTCCGACACCGAACCATGTCGAAGAGTTTATCAAAATGCTCAAGCCAATGAACAATATCACCGGTTCCGACGAACCTCAAAAGTAGGCGGCCTCGACGAGAGATATCGCCAACAATCTGATTCACTCTCCCACTGTCCATTAAACGGCTCCCGAATTCCTCATTGCGGTGGACCACGAACCATCGAGGTGCATGGTTTCCATCATCTGCGTCATCTCGAGTCATCTCGGGCCATCATGCCTGCATAAATATGAATGGGTCAACCCGAGCACCTTCCGAGTGATATGCCTCTCGGTACGACTCTGACGGCATCGATTATATCTTGATGAATGAGTAGCCTCGCTATTTGATGAATTAATGATACCACTCGCATTCGCACGGCATGCACACGAGATCCCGGGTTTCGCCCGCACCGCGCCTCCTCCCCGCGTCCTCTCGACAGTTCTATCCATACCGAAGCAGAAAGCCACATGATGATTACAGGTGTCTCGCATGAAGATCACATTATGATTATATTCTTGAATGATAATGATGAACATACACGCTATACAACAATGAACGCATTAATTATGCAATAAAATGATCGTCGACATGGCCAGGGATATGATATGATCGCATGAAAGATCGAGTGAGGCAACATGATTATCTCGATGAAATTCTGAAATAATTACCTTGGACAAGTTTGCAAGGTTGAAAATTCGATCCACAAGGTCAACAATCGAACCGTGAGGTGGGTGAATGATTAATGAATTAATCAATAATGAGATCAATCGAGTGATGAATGAATTAATCGAACGATGAGATTGGTGAGTGATGAATGAATTATGTGAGTGATGATATTGGTGAGTGATGAATGAATTAATCGATGATGAATGAATTATTTGAGTGATGATATTGGTGAGTGAGGAATGAATTAAGCGAGTGATAGATGAATTATCCGAGTGATGATATTGGTGAGTGATGAATGAATTAATCGGTGATGAATGAATTATCCGAGTGATGATATTGATCGAGTGAGGAATGAATTAACCGAGTGATAGATGAATTATCTCGAGTGATGATATTGGTGAGTGATGAATGAATTAACCGATGATGAATGAATTATCTGAGTGATGATATTGACTGAGTGAGGAATGAATTAACTGAGTGATAGATGAATTATCTGAGTGATGTTATTGACTGAGTGATGGATGAATTAACTGAGTGATGAGATCAAAATGATGATTGAAAATTATTAACTGATAAATGAGTTGATCCTTAATGCTTACACAAGTCACACGTGCTCCAAAACAATTAATCATGAATCAATCATAGCACTAATATCACATATAGGTTTCAAATAAAGCATGAACGATTAATGACATGATGGATGTATGAATACAAAGAGAATCGAGTCCTTACACAGGTCATACGAAGCTTCGAGGTCTCGCGATACTAGTCTTCACTGACGACGACTCGATGAATGAATGACTCGTGCAGTCGCACTAATATTACGACTCACAAAACCTGACTGACTAGATTGTCATAACCTGACAATCCCACTACTACCGCGTCGGTAGGACCACATAACTCACATCTCAGGGTATTTCACAACCCAAATCTCTGATACCATTTCTGTAACACCCCCAAATCCTATTGGGTTATTACAGTGCCGTGGACCCCACACCAGGAGATCCACCAGGCAAACATGACTATAATACATTAAATTAAACAACAATGGAAAATCATAGTCCCTACCATGATATCCGACACAAAATTCCGATAAGGAATTTCAACGACAAAAGTGGCCTACATGGCCAAAATGAAATACAACAGCATCCACGAACATCTGTTCGGGTAATACAACACGACAACAACTGACAAGACCGGAGTACACTCCAACTGACTGACCAACAATGAACAACTCGGACTAGTATCGCTCGAATGCCTCGTCGCCATCGTCATGCCCCTGTGCCTCAACTCTCTCCTCGCGAGCACCTAAAACATGAAAACATGTTCCGCCCCCACGGGGTCAGTCATCCAGATAATGAACATCAAATACATGTATAACATGATATGCATCCAAAAGCAGAATGAAACGGTATAATGATGATAATAATACGAGATGCTCACAAATCAAAGTAAGAACCGAGCATTCGTGAAATACTATGCCCACGGCATACTATTAATACATTGCTCGACGAGTTAGAACATAAGTGCCCAACGGCGAATCATAATCACGAGAATACCACAAGGAATTACACGACATGAACCAAACCAGATCGATTAAATATGAATCACAATGCCGGAGGCTCAATGAAATTAACCAGACAATCACAAGGCCTAAAAACCACCGAAAAGCGTCAAATATCACAATCACGTGAAAGCGTCAACAAATTTGTTATTGATTAGGGCGAAGCCACGGCATGAAAGCCGTATCACAATTAGGGCGAAGCCACGACATGAAAGCCGTATCACAATTAGGGCGAAGCCACGGCATGAAAGCCGTATCACAATTAGGGCGAAGCCACGGCATGAAAGCCGTATCACAATTAGGGCGAAGCCACGGCATGAAAGCCGTATCACAATTAATGATAGTGTGCCGCCTTGAGTGGCCAACACGATGATAGTAACACGGATAGACACCGTCCAGCGATCCCAGTTAACACCTCGATTGCCTTAAAACGGCCAACCGACAACAATGATGCAGCGGATGATTTAATACCTCGATTGCCTAAAACGGTCAATCGACAACAATGATACCATAAATGATTGAACACTTCGATTTGCCTGAGAACGGCAATTCGATAACAATGATATGAAGGATGCCTCGGCACCTTTAATCGATTCTGACAGCGAAGATGAGAAATGAATAAGCCAATGCCTTAAATTGGCACATGCGGTTTTAATGACAATCCGAACAGGAATAACAATGATCTCAACGATATCTTAAATTGACATCTATATTAACAACAATCGATACATCGATACCGCGAACCGGCTATCGACAATGACATTAATAATGAGTATCACAATGCCTTGAATCGGCCGTTAACGAACAACAATAACATTTGGCAAAATTGCCGAAAGGTATCGTATCGAACGATCTCTTGATATCAATGAATTTATGAAGAGACTAAGTCTCGGAATGATACAACACATTCATACACATACATGATGACATTAGCTCAATGACCAAGACAAGTATAAAACTTGCCTCAAACCGAAGGCGAGAAGGTACTTCCACGATCAACGTCCTTAATGAAATTATCGGCGCTCGAACAACCTTGAACAACATAAATACCAACAATTCTCTTAATACATGAATCAAGCATGATCACAACCAACTCAAAAGTCGATACAACAAAACCCGAAACACATTGGGGCATTAAAACCAACGCGTAGTAAACAATCTCCAATTGTTTACAACCAAAACTCAATTACATCCGAAACCAACTTCCAATGAATGATTCAAACCCACAAAACTTCATGAATACTATCAATAATCCAAAATGAATATCCGAAAACGTGATTATAACGACAATTAATCGAAAACCCCCAATTTCAACTCGATATTCAAAGTGTTCTTGAATAATCCCTCAATAATCCAATGAATCCTTATATAAACTCATAATCATATACATGTCCCTTCATATAACATGATTATAACGTCCAAAACATCATATCTCAACATAGAATCGAAATTCAAGGTGTTGAAGGAATTACCTTTGAAGATTCAAGCACTTTAATCAGAAGAACACGCGTTAGGTCGATTATCCAAGCTTCACGATCGAAAGGAGATGAAGAAAATCAACCACCCAAATGATTTGTGAAGGAAAAACCCTCCTCAAGCCTTATCTCTCGGTTGAAGGTGAAGAAAAGGAAGAAAAATGGTGAAATGCGTAAAAATGAATTTATAGGGTTGACTCGGCGGACTCGACCGTGTCCGGCATGACACGGCCGCGGCGCGCATCTCGGCGGCAGGACTCGACCGTGTCCGGCATTACACGGTCGTGGCGCGAAGGGGCCTACCGACAGTGACCCGTCATGGCGCTCGGCATTGACTCGGCCGTGTCACGGCACACGGCCGGCCTCGCGTGAGTTACGGCCTATCCGGAAGGGTGCGACTCGGCCGTGCCAGACGACACGGTCGGGTCCTGAGGCAGACACTGCGGCATTATCCGGACGAGTACGGCACGGGCCGTGTCGGACGACACGGCCGAGTCGTTCGGCAGTGATCGGCCAAAATTGAAAAAATGAGCGGGTGAGCTAAAACGACCATAACTCTCTCGTCCGGACTCCGATTGACTCACCGTTTGAACCATTGGAAAGCTAACTCGATGCTCTATAATATTGCAAAGATTTAGAATTTTTGGAATTACCAAAAATTAATGGTGATCTAACAAAGTCGAACCCATATGAGGAAAGTTGAAACAATGAACAATAACGATACACCACTCGAAGTTTTTCCGAACGGTGAACACGGTGAATGAACATGATTGATGAATGATCATAATCGAGTGAAAATACGCTGAGTGACAATTACAGACTGATAATTACTGAATGAAAATGAATGAATTACAACCGGGTATTACAGCAGAAACACATACCAGGAACCGAGAGATGTCTCGGGAAGCGGAATAGCTGAGCCGACAACCAAAGACTCTCCTTATTGATCCGGTTGGCGTCAAGGTCGTCGTCCGACAAGCTCCTTATCCGCTCCCAGACAACCAGGAAGTCAAAAGGCAGCTCCTCGATCGCCGGAATGTGAAAACCTGCAAAACCGAAATCAAATTAGATCAGTCCAAAACGCATCCGAACGAAGGGAGAGTCTAAACCCTTACCGGGATTCCTCTCCCGAAACTCAGTGGGGATCTCCAGCTCGCCCGAAGGATTGTCGCTCGCGGAAGCTGTTGGGATAAGTAATTTTGTTTTGATAATTGCCAAACAACAAAGCTTGATACAGCAAGTCCTGTATCGAAAGCCGGTTGAAGCTGCAATCCTGTATCGAAGACCTTCGGATAGCGCCAGCATACAGCAAGTTCTCGCGCCACCAAGGTACAGCAAGAAGTCTCAGTTAAAAGCCAAGTATGGAAGCTGTCTCGAAACCTCAATACAGCACCCTTCCATACAGCGCCTGACTATTCCTTTAAGCCTACAGCACAAGTGGATACAGCAGTCACATCGAAACAGGACTGAAGACCGTTTGGAAAGGAATCTTTGATATTTACTAAAGTCAAGTACCGTTCGATAAAGAAGTATTTAAATACTCAAGGATAAAGTATTTAAATACTGAAGGTATCGAAGATCTTCAAATCCCGCAATATCAGGATCTGGTCTATTCAAGTCAACTATCAAATCTTGCCCAACGGATCTATATCAACGGATATATCCAAAGAATGCTATATATATCCCCAGAATTTGAAGATCAACAAGTAGAAGAAGCATTCAAGAGAAGCAATCAATATACGAAAATCAGTCACCAAGTGAAGAAGCTATTATCATATACATCGAGCAAAACATATCTCCGAAGCTTTACGCAAATCAGATCTAAAGAGATATACAGTGCTCAACATCAAGAAACGACCATCATCGGCTCAAGAACCTCATATTCAAAGTGTTGTTCTTACCGTTACCTACCTTTTACCTTTGTGTAAAAACCGAGCTCTGTGTGAACTCAACAATTTATTCGACTGTGTGGGACGAATAAGAGGACGAAGCTTTGGGCTGTGTGTGAAGAAGCTAGTCAAGAAGGAAGCTTTAACCAATCATGTGAACGGTTGAAAGCGGCAGTCTTTGTATCTATACGTGTGAACGATACAAGGATAGGTTTGATTATAAATACATAGTTGTGTACGCAGTATTTATAATAAACGTTTTACTCTGTGTGGAGGACCGGTGGATGTAGAGGGTTTACCTCGAACCACTTAAATCTTGTGTTATTTACCTTTCATAATTCTTGTTTTCATAATCGTGATTTACATTAGTATACACTTGCAAAATCCTGTACGCATCAAGCTAACGGAGAATAAACCAAGTTCTTTGTATCGACGGACAACTTACTATATTAAAGACTTCCTACGCACTCAGTTCGAAAAACCATACACTGTTGCTTAAACATTTCCCAAGTCATATCGAGTATACTTAAGTTAAGGGGACCAACAATTGGTATCGGGCGATTGATTCTAAAGAATCGTCGCATTTTTAATCGAATCGATCCTTAAAAATACTTAATTTCAAAACTTGATCTTTGCATATCCCATCTTCTAATATGGACACCTTTATGTCTAAAAAGATATCTATGTTTCACATTAACGAGTTTGATGACTGGAGAAACAGGATGAAGAACAAACTCAAAGCCTTCATTGGAGAATCAAAAGCTCCACCCGCATCAACAAAGACCGAAGAATGTCTTCAGGTAGTCACTGATAGTGACTCGTCAGATGATGAGCTAGAAGATAGAGCCTATGTGTGCTCTATGGCCGAAGTTAAAGAAGAAAATGAATACGGCGATGATGATGAGGTAAGCTCCACCTCAACTATTCCTATAAATGCATCTCATACCTTTGAAAATATGCTGAATGAATTCAATAACATTCAAACGGCCCATGAGATATTGAAAGGAGAAAACATACAGCTTGAAATTTCTAACTTAGAGCTGAAAGAAGAAAATGATTTGCTGAAGAATAATTACGAAAATATGTCAGTTGATTGCGAAAACAGCAAAGTCAATTTTGAAAAACTCATGGAGAGCAATCATCAACTTGCTCATAATCTAAATGAGACTAAGTCTCATCTTGAAAGCAAGACAAATGATTTGGCTCTACTCGAAGCCAAAGTAAAATCTCTCGAGAAACGTGAAGGAGAATTAGAGACGATCTTGAAATCTTTCGAGAAATCCTCTAAAAGAATGGAAGAGATCCTAAGCACTGGGCAACATGCTCATGATAAACGTGGCTTGGGGTACAACTCGTTCTCCAACAAAGAAAAATCTAGTACGGTATTCGTCAGGAGTGAGGAATCCATCCCTGTATCGAAAGAAGTTCCGAGCCCTGTGAAGGAACCCGTTGCACCGCGAACTGCAAAAGCTGCCATTCCACCCCCGCAACTATACTATTCGAGACAGTGGAACCAACAGCCACTCAGAAGGCGTACTCAACATCATGCTCCACAAGCATATCATAAACGCCAAGAATATTCGTAAAGAAGGTATCCAACCAACAAAGGCCCGCATGGTACTCTCAAGACAAAGATGCCTAGACATTGGATACAAGAGCCCCGTTATCCATCAAGAAAGCAGGTGTCCGCGCAGTATCAACAACATCGTTGGGAATCCAACTGGAGACCCAGAAGGCAAGATGTTAGGCCAAAGAAAATGGCTCCACTTCCGAGACGACAATCGTACTGGAATAACAACTATAATTCTCGATTTTTCATGCATTACAATAATTACAACGACTACGTGCTTGCCCCACGTAGATATCGATATAATGGACCAAAAGTAGCCTACAACAAACAAATTGTTGCCCGGCAAATTTGGGTACCAAAAGGCACCATCGGGAAACACCACAACCAGAAATCCCTGTAAGTTTTCCATACTTTTACTCATTAAGTGAGGGGGGATGCTGTAAGACCCAAGAATACAGTATCCAACGTTAATTATTTGTACACTCAGAATCGTCAATACAGCACTGTAGCGAACAAAGAACTAAGAATCCTACAGCTGACGTGTGCAATAATTAAGGGGGAATACAGTACGACCCATGAATACAGCATTAATCCTAACATTAATTGAATCCTGTATGTACCTTTTAAGGGGGAACGCTATATTATCCGAGGATACAGTTTGTTGTTTAAAACAAATTTTATCGTATTATTACTGTAAGAACTCGTCTGCGAACAGTTCATAGGTTCAGTTGTACTCAACTAGATCAAATGTAAGATTGTGCCTGTGCGCCAATCATAAGTTTAAGATGTAATACACTTCCCTATTAGATGCTATCATTTTAGAACTTGCCTACGAGCAGTTCACATTTCTTTTAGACTAAGTGCTGAAGACCAGATCATTTGACAGAAGATCAAGAAGTCTGCTCAAGACATTATCAGTGGAGATAAATATCTCCTGTATCGAAGTCTTCTCATAGTACCAACAATTGGTATCGAAAAAGAAGGGGAAATTGTTTTTAGAAGCTTTGGCATGGTCAAGGAATTTTGGAAAGAAGGTTTGGAAATTATCAAAAAGGGGGAAATTGTTGGGATAAGTAATTTTGTTTTGATAATTGCCAAACAACAAAGCTTGATACAGCAAGTCCTGTATCGAAAGCCGGTTGAAGCTGCAATCCTGTATCGAAGACCTTCGGATAGCGCCAGCATACAGCAAGTTCTCGCGCCACCAAGGTACAGCAAGAAGTCTCAGTTAAAAGCCAAGTATGGAAGCTGTCTCGAAACCTCAATACAGCACCCTTCCATACAGCGCCTGACTATTCCTTTAAGCCTACAGCACAAGTGGATACAGCAGTCACATCGAAACAGGACTGAAGACCGTTTGGAAAGGAATCTTTGATATTTACTAAAGTCAAGTACCGTTCGATAAAGAAGTATTTAAATACTCAAGGATAAAGTATTTAAATACTGAAGCTGTCAGAGATCTTCAAATCCCGCAATATCCGGATCCTGGTCTATTCAAGTCAACTATCAAATCTTGCCCAACGGATCTATATCAACGGATATATCCAAAGAATGCTATATATATCCCCAGAATTTGAAGATCAACAAGTAGAAGAAGCATTCAAGAGAAGCAATCAATATACGAAAATCAGTCACCAAGTGAAGAAGCTATTATCATATACATCAGAGCAAAACATATCTCCAGAAGCTTTCTGCAAATCAGATCTAAAGAGATATAAAGTGCTCAACATCAAGAACAGCCATCATCAGCTCAAGAACCTCATATTCAAAGTCACTGTTCTTACCCTACCTTTTACCTTTGTGTAAAAGCGAGCTCTGTGTGAACTCAACAATTTATTCGACTGTGTGGGACGAATAAGAGGACGAAGCTTGAACCGTGTGAAGAAGCTAGTCAAGAAGGAAGCTTTAACCAATGTGTGAACGGTTGAAAGCGACAGTCTTTGTATCTATCTGTGTGAACGATACAAGGATAGGTTTGATTATAAATACATAGTTGTGTACGCAGTATTTATAATAAACGTTTTACTCCTGTGTGGAGGACCAGTGGATGTAGAGGGGTTTACCTCGAACCACTTAAATACTGTGTTATTTACCTTTCACCGTTACTGTTTTCATAACTGTGATTTACATTAGTATACACTGCAAAATCCCTGTACGCATCAAGCTAACAGGAGAATAAACCAAGTTGCTGTATCGACGGCAACTTACTATATTAAAGACTTCCGCTACGCACTCAGATTCGAAAAACCATACAGCCTGTTGCTTAAACATTTCCCAAGCTGTATCGAGTATACTTAAGTTAAGGGGACCAACAGAAGCCCTCCACTTGCCCGCGACCTAGAACCACTTCGTCGGATCACCCCGCGCCTTATTGGGGACTCCATGAATTACCCGACCAGATCGGCCCTGAATATGGTAACCGCCGACCGACCCTTTCTGAGCCGTCATCTTGAACAAATGGTTCATCTCCAACGGCGATGGGAGGCGGTACAGGCGGTGACCGCCGAAAAGGGTGAGAGTGCAGATAATTTGGAGCCAGGCGTTCGGCGTCAGCTGAAGTGGCGCCACATTCCAAGCGGCCAGCAGGTGAGAGACAGCAAAGGATATAGGGAAGCGCAGCCCGGCCTCCATAATCGTCTCATTCACGGCGACCATACCCATCGGAGGCTGGTCGGCTCGTTCATTCTCCGCTGGCGCGAACATGTCCACATCTGAAGGAACATGGAACCTCGTCCTCCAGACGGCCAGATCTTTCCTGGACGCCGAACTCCGTATTTGGCCAAGCGACCACAACGATCGGCTGCGCGGCATCTGCGACCGTTTGGGAAGCACATAGGGGTAGACGACCGAGTATCCCCGGAAATCGAATCTCGGAGTAGGACCGGCCAACTTCTCCATTATCTCAGCAAAGGCCTTATAGGCCCGGCCGAAAGCGCTATGTTGCTCCCAGTAAGCCCTAATCGCCAGATCTCTCTCTATCTGTGATCGTCTCTCTTCAGCAGCCGTCTCCTTAGCAACGTCGGCTTCGTTAAATAAAGCCTCGACTTCAGCAGGGTCGATTCCGGCCCGAATAGCTTCAGCGGCCGTCTCCTGGTGGAAGTCGGAAGAAGGTTCTCCCCAGACAGTCGATGTCCCGGCGGCAGAACAGGTACCCACTCCACGTGATGATGAGGTTCCGGCCATTCTCAAAGAAAGGTAAGGAGAAAAGGATTTTTCTTACCCGAAGGTGAAATCGACCGACGACCGGCTCTAAGATCTTCAGAAAATTCTTCAGCAAGTCCTTCTTTCTCCAGTAAATGCGCGTGAGGACGAAGACTGCAGCACTACGCCCTTTTATAGGAGAAGACAGGGACTCGTTTGCAATAAGGGAAAATCTCAAGGGTCGGATCTCAAACGACGCATTAATTGACTCCCTCGAGACCCGCGTACGCGTCTTTTCAAGGACGCGTCAGCCGAGGAGTCATTAATGACCGTTGGTATCCTCCAATAGAAGCCCGACACGTGCGCGGAGACTTTTCAACGCCCATTTCCTTTTCCCGCGCAGTTTAGCGGCCAACCAGGTCGTCCGAACCCAGAGTATATCAACTCAAAGACGATCGCCAGTTCAATGAAACGCAAAGTCGCCCGTCAAAAGTTCAGCGATCGCCAAGAGAGCTACCTCACCCCACGTTTCCAACGTATGAGCGAGCTGGGGGGCAATTGTTGTGTCACGATTTATTCATCCCGACAGGCGATCGACTATAAGGCCGAGCGACCAAGTCAACTCCAGTCAAACTTTGGCTAGCTCGCCTAATCGAAGATATCAGACCACCATCAGGTACCCAGCGATCGACTCCCAAGGCGATCGCCATTTGGTAGCTGGCGACCGACTCTAGTATCCGGCTAAGGACGGTCGACCTACGTCCCGAGCAGGGATGATCGCCCGTCAAAGTCATCGAGGACTGGATCTCAGAACAGCACCCACGTGCAGATCCAAAAAAGGCGCTGACAGGCAAGATCTCCGCTGACAGGCAAGATCTTTTGCTGACAGACAAGACCTTTGACCACAGCCTATCACCTACCTCACCTACCGACAGGCGCGCCGAAAGTTGTCAGTGGGACCGCCCGTGACAGCAACTCAGGACACGTGCAGGCTCCCCATTGGACCGTACAGCTGACTTCCAGCAGCAGCCGCGGACTTTAAGGGAACAAGCCCATGTGCTAAAAGACGATCGCCCGATTATTATAATGCAGAAAAGGCGATCGCCCGGCGTACCCAAGTCCTATAAATAGATAACCTCCTCCTACTGGAAAAAGGTTCGGAATTCATTTCACCAACAACAGAAATACAGTAGAACATACATACTATCCAGCTCCCTGCTTTCTCGCCGGAATCCATCTCAGGACTTCTCTCTCCGAATCTCTCGCCCAGAAGACGATCGGCAGAGGCAGTAAGTCTCCACTAGACAGATTCCAAGAGATTCATAAGCCCAGGAGCCCAAACATCTAGCTAAATACTCGCCGTGAGAGACTGTCGATCTCTCACCGCCGCGACTGTTCATCTCCTTTGTTACAAGAACTCACAGAGCATCAAATCTGGTTCTTCCGGCAATCTACACGCTCACTAGCTAAGATAACAAGAATCTTTACACTCATTGTAATTGTATTCTTACATTAGTACTTGTATCCCCGAATATTAGTATTAATAATATCTCGCGAGAGCATTCAAGCCCGGAACTAACAACCCCGGCAAATCTTGTGTTATTTATCTTTCTCACGGAAGTGCTCTTGCATTTGTTTGCTATCCCATCCATTCCAGCAATATCTATCTCCGGATAATATTTTGGGTAGCAACAACATACATCACAGTACACGCACCAACTAGTTCAAAACCAAGACAACACCTGTCTTCAAATACAATGTCCGAAGTACTCCAAAACATATATTCCAGATACCGTCTGATGGTGTCATTTGAAAATACACGACCAATTTGTCAAGAATTTAACCGATTTTAAAATCCATATAAACCGTGGTTTTAACCGCACCATCAGAATATTTTAAACAATAGCAACCGATTCCCATAAAAATGTTCAAACTCGTAAAGTCCTTCAGGAAGAACATTCTAAAACCTACCCGTAACGGCATAAACATAACAATATAAAAACAATCAAACTAAAAATCATATGCCCAAACGGCAAATGGGATCGCCAATCCAATTGAATACACTCTCACGGCATCAAGTTTAAACATACAACAAAACCATTTCTCGGAGTTTCTCACGAACTCAATCGTCGATACCTTATTCGAAACCCATCAAGGTTCTCAATTTTTCACACCATACCACCCCATATGGTGGTTCAAAGGTAAAACAACAATACGCCCAATTTTTATACATATACTATGTGTCACAAGTATTATATACAACTATATTACACAACACCGTGCAAATAAAATTATGCACCGCAATTAACTCACTAAGATAAAATCATGATACATGAGTACCTCGCATAAAAGAGGAGTCTTACGTCCACAGGCCGCACGGAGATGACGGTCGCCCACGATACTAATCTCATCTGACAACATATCCGACGCGTTGTGACTAGGCACAACTCAACTTGTCACCCGACATCTCGAATGACAAATCCACACAATACTCGACAAATCACGACTCGACTTGACCCGAAAGCCTAGGTTTCCAAAACCTAAGGCTCCGATACCATAAATGTAACACCCCCAAACCGTATGGGAATATTACACGCCGTAGAACCTTTTCACAAGGATCTACCAGGCTAAACATCCATAAATAACCAAGTGCTTGCCCGACCAGGGTCAAACAATATAATAATACAGACCGTTAAGGTCACTTACACATGAATACACAGACCGATGAGGTCACACAACTCCATCAACAGAACTGACTAAAACAACATTACCCATACAGGGGTCGAAACACAATACAGCGGAAGACTGAAATCAACTCTAAAACTCTACCAACTCTCGACTCTTGATTAGTATCGCAGCTTGTCATCCTCTTGTGCCAATCATGTAACTGCTCCCCTGAACCTGCATGTACCTGGACGCAAAACAGACATCCACCCCCCGATTACTCGGGGGTTAGTAAAACTCCACTATTTTACTAGTGCAAGTATAAAACGATACGAAAAGCAACAAGTAAATAGCAACTACGAATTTAACATGGAAATCAATTATCAAAATGTTCCCGAGAAGTTTTAGAATTTCGAACTCAAGCAAGAGATATTTGAAAAGGATCACATCATCTCGGGGATTTTTAAAGCAGAAATTCTTTTGGACCTCGAGTCCCAATTTACAAAACCTTTTCGTAAACATTAGGGCCTTATCCCGATTCTCGTTTCAAAACACACTAGATAAGATGTCATTATGAGTCCCAGACCCGTATTTAAAATGTTATCCAAACAATCACTCTTATACGATCGTTGTTCGTACACATCATGTACCGAACTCCGGAGGCCTCAACGGACCCTACCCGACCACAAACATCGTTCGTACACATCATGTACCGAACTCCGGAGGCCTCATTGGACCCTACCCGGCCACAAACATCGTTCGTACACATCATGTACCGAACTCCAGAGGCCTCGTCAGACCCTACCTGGATCACACACCTTGTTCGTACACATCATGTACCGAACTCAAGAGGCCTCGTCAGACCTTACCTGGAATACACACATCGTCACGACACAACTCATAATCATCAAATGTCAAGCCATTCCGCATTACACTGAAATGTATAATCAAGTAAGTAAATCAACACGACACAAATATCATAATCATCACGACAACTCAACAATGATCAAACACGCTCGGCACATACTTAGATGATTAACACAACCAACACAATTCCACGAGCTAAGTGAGAGTATTATCGCTACCATCAATCGTTCATAATAATCAATTCATACGAAGCATATTCACGAAAGTAAACCAATGTATCACAACCATAACGCGACGTCCTTATTCACAAGACACAATTCGTATAGTAAAATACTTGCCTCGAAACCACGACGCGGAGAATCGACTACGAACCCGCCGACTCCACCGAATGCCAACTCGCGATAATAAATTACGAAGAACAACAATAACAACGAAAATGAATTCCAAAATACGACCTAAAGCCGCTGAATTTAAGGAACAAACGACGAAAGTTCAAGAATTTCCCCCAAAACGGCCAAGAACGCGAATCGACCCGACAAAACATGAAAATGGAATTCCCAACATAAATATGGATATTCAATCCATAGGATATGTTTAAAAACATCATTTAACAACAATCGATCCATCAAAAATGGATGGAAAACGAGATCAAGAACAAATCCCCCAAAAAGTCGATTCGAAGGAAATCAAGAAATATACTTTGATTCGACGAAGAACAATGGATTAAATGATGTTAAACACAAGAATACTACTAAGATTAATCATACCCATCATGGATTAATCAACAATACGGAACTAATCGGACAAAAACGCAACAACCCCAAAATTTCTCAAAATAGGGTTCTAGGAAATCTCACCTTGATTCGTTGGATCAAAGGATGATATAGGATGATCAATCAATGATATGAACTCAAGAACTTCGTGGATTTGTTGTTCAACAACATGGCTTCAAGATCCCCAAGGCTACAGCCGTGGAAGAGAAAGATAGAAATGGGAAAAATGACCGAAACTGGACTGCTCTGTCACTTTTATACTGGTGCAGCCTACCGTGCGCTAGGCTGCTGAGCTAGCGTACGCTATCAGCCTAGGCCGCAATCCAGAGGCACTGCTCGGCCAGGCAGCGTCCGCAGCCTTCCGTCCGTAGCGCGCGCTACCTGCCGGTCGTAGCGTGCGCAGTGCCCGACAGTAGCGTGCGCTACTTGCCGATCCACCCGAGTCCAAAACCTACTGCCTCGGCCGACTAGCGTGTGCTACCTTCCGGACGTAGCGTGCACTACCTGCCGGCCGTGGCGTGCGCTACCTTCCGGTCGTAGCGTGCGCTACACCGGTTACTGCCGCACCCGTCCGGCCAGCGCCCGCAATCGTCCGGCCAGTGCCCGACCACCAGGACTCGACGACCCGATTATCCGAAATCGCACGGAACGAACACGACAAAACGCTCGTGGACAACATCAACGATCCGAAATGAAAACATAATGCAATAATTAATCATACGCGACCAAGAAAAGGGTCGAGACAACAAATACAGATACGGATACCCATAACTTTGGGTAAATTACAAAATGGCCCAAAATACCCAAAAATCACGATATGTGATCGAATAACCAAACCGAAGTTCATAACACGTCTAACAAAGTTAAACGGACTTACAAAAAACTCGAAACAGCAGTTTCGAACGAGATTCGCAAGAATCGAACTCAAGTGCGGAAAAGTCGCTAAAAAGCACGAAACTCAACAAAACGACACCGAAACGAACTCGGATGTCGAAAAGTGCAGAATTAATCATTCTCAGAATGATGAAACGCTCCCAAGTGAGTCGTCAAAACGGACTCTTGCCAAAAAACGAAAATTACCGAAATCCGAAATTGCGGATATTACAGCAATAACATCAAATATTATTAGTAAGTTGTAAATATGAAAATTGTGAGACATGTAATGGAAGGTATTGCTATTCTAAGGCGTGTTAGCGTAATATTTATAAGAGATATCTGTTTCCATGACAATATAATTTTTATCGACTAATATAAAAAATTACGCACGCACATAAGTCTATACATGAGGTATATTTTATCCTTGGTATTTCAGCTTGCTTTTTATTTGAGTCCCGAATATTAAATGTGCGAGTCTTAAAGATTTTTAAAGATGATTTTCTGGGATATAAAGGAACGGGTTGACACTCTACTAAAAGTGATAATACGATTCAAGTAACATTTTAATGATGTTCTAGAAATATACATGAGTACCGAATTTGTTATCCTCATGAGAGGCTAAAAAAGTATTTTCATTTGCTTGATATGTAGTCAAATCAACGAAAGAAAATGTCACATGTTTTGGTGAAAAATGTAACACATTATCTAAAACTTAGGCTCTGTTCTTTTGGACTGAATGAATCTGAACTTAATCGAATCGAATCAATTGAATCGAATCGAATCGAATGGATTCGAATGAACTAAATCGAATTGAATCAATGGAATCGAATCAATCGAATCGAATCGAATCAATGAAATATATTAAGGGTAAATAATAATAATAATAATGGTAAATAATAATAATAATAGTAATTAACAACAACAAAGATAATAGTAATATTATTAGTAATAATAACAATAATAATAATTAAGATTAATAATAATAATAATATGAAGAAGAAGCGAAATAACCGAATCGACTCGAATCGAATCGAATGAATGGACTCGAATCGAATCAATCGAACTTAATCGAAATCGAAAAATAAGCCCAAAAGAACAGGGCCTTACACTACAAACATTTTAAAAATAAAAAAACACCAAGACAACAACAAGAAATAAACTATAAACTCAACAAAATGGTGACATTTACGTAAACATTAACGAAATACTTAAAACAATCAACAAAGATCTCCCGCGGCAGCCTTAGTCATAGATTGTTGTATATTCGGCAATTTACACAAACATTACGCGATGAACACTTAGATACAATATTTGTGCATCGCACGGATCAGTGAGTTTTAGCACATCTGATTTGAACAGATAAACTAAAAGAGTTTGCTAAAATAACAAAATTCGACATATTAAAAATATCACCTTGAATAATGAATAGAAAGCAAAAAGTATATAATTTTGTCTCGAAGTCATTTGTAAATTTTAATAACCAAATAAAAAAAATTGACTTTTAGGCGTAAGAAGAATGTGGAAGAAAACCCCGATTTACCACTCCAGTTAAGCACAAGAAAATTAAGACAAGCGTGTTTCAAAGGAACTCACAACAAGAAAAAAAACAATGAGGTTGATACTATCAATAACTGATTCGACAACATCAAATGTTACTACACATTTGCCATCATCATCTTCTAACAATGATGCAGATTGTTAGGTGATGAAAGATGATTACGGCAGTCATTACGAAGGCCAAGAGTAGTTAAATTTGCAGATTTACCTTTTGCAATATTATGAAGATGTTACTTAACTACAATAACGAGTTATGGGGAGTGCAGTTTTGTATCATTTATGATATATGAAATGCATACAAGACGGAAATATTATACATAAGTGTTATATTGATCGATCTTAATATTGGTCGAAATTATAACTACGGGATTTCGTTAAAATATATAAACTAACACAATTGATATACAAAAACTTGGGAGAAATAAATGGACAATGGGCCACATCACATAACAAAGCCCAATTATTTTGTATTGAATATGGGTCATCTAAGACCAATACTCTATTATGAAACATCAAGCACATATCAACTAAAATAATCCCAATACATTACATATAACTAATTATATAAAACTTATATTACAAACATTAAAAAAAGGCTATAATCTTCTCAAAAAGCAACAAATAAAATCCGACGCAATCTTGATTAGGGATGGCAATGGGGCGGGGCAGGGCCGGGTATTGCCTACCCAGACCCGGACCCGCGGTTAAAAACTGGCCCCAGACCCACCTCAGGCCCGCCAAATTTTTTTCGGGTCCGCCCCAGACTCGCCCCGCTCGGTTCTGGGTACCCAGTAGTACCATGATTAATTTTTTTCTCGAATTAATATTATATATATAATATATTGCTAATTTAAATTTATTACTAATTTAATATATATAAAATATATTACTAATTTAAATTTATTACTAATTTAATATATATATATATATATAATATTACTAATTTAATTACTAATATATATATTTAATTTATTAAATATTAATATTATATATATATATATATATATTTATATTTATATATATCGGGGCGGGTTCGGGGTGGGTACCCCATACCCCAGAACCGAACTGGACCCGAACTTATTTTTCTCTACCCGCCTGGACCGGACCGGACCAGTGCATTGCAATTGGACCCATTCGGGTAAAAACCCGCGGGTACCCGAACCCGTGGTTTTTTTTGCCATCCCTAATCTTGATAACAAGTATTCAACCATCTGCACCAACATCACGTCCAAATCACGTACCTATTCAACCAAAATCACATCCGGTGCAACGCACCGATTCGTAAAGCCTCGTATTATATATATAACAACGGTAAGGAATTTGTTATTACATTAATTTTGACGTAACATCATATTAATATTTAAATATATTAAATATTAAATAATAATTCATATTGATTATTAATTATATATACTCCTTCTTTTCTTAAATTAAACAATAAATGTCTAACTGGTTATATTCCAAATTCATTGAATGTTAATACATTGAATTTTTACTTATTTATATACAATAAAAAAATAACATAAACTTGCAATTCACTAATAATATACTTAATTACTTATCTCTAATATATAATTTCAGTAGACATATAATTATAGTGGTTTTGGTGTGATATGCATTTTGGTGTTCTATTATATTAATATTAAAAACATATTAAACATTAAATTATAATGGTTCACATCTCTTCTCTAATATAAAATTAGAATGATTTTGGTGTAATACTAACTCTGGTGTAATAATATAATTATGAATTGGAAGTTTATCTTATTTTCTAATTTGATATAAGTAATTAAAAATTCAATTCATCATCCAATAAATTTAGAATGTAATCAGTTAAACATTTATTGTTTAATTTAAGAAAAGGAGGAGCATATATAACTAATAATATGAAAATTAGTGTGACATCAAACCTATTACAATTATCTATTAAAGATAATAGTATAATTTTATTAAAACTTAATAATAATAATATTAATTTTAAAAATGTACTAAATAAAAATTTTCTAATACCATAATTTCTAAAGCTGAAATACATGAATAATAAAATAAAAGTATTAATAACATCAACAATAAGTTGCAAATTATATTTAGTAATATTTTGAAATCCTCTCATTTATGAACTACCTTAAAATTTTCTATTTCTTAGTTAATAATTTTATGTGAAAGTCTAAGGTACAACATTCATAATAGTAGTACTGGTAGTCGTAATAGTAATCAAGAATAATCTTATACATTGTACTAAATAAAATTTTTGAATCCCATGATCTATGAACTATCTTTTCAGTTTTTATAATTAAAAATGCATTAATAATAATACAACAATAATCAATATATTCTTATTTATTCTCAATAGAACTTATATAATACCTCTTAATTTGACATTTGCCTATAATGATTTTATGTGAGAGTTCAAGTATGATGTCCATAATAATAATAATTATAATAAAAGCAATGGTAATAAAGAATAATATTATACGGTATAAAATAAAATATCTCGATCTTACAATTTATGAACTATCTTTTAGGTTTTCAATAATAATAGTAATAATATAATAATCAATAATAATCATATACCTTTTGCTCAATAAAATTTGTGCAATTTTCCTAATTCATGAACTATCATATGAGTTTCCAAATGGAATATATACATGAATTTCAGAAAGTGAAAATGCATGAGATGACACTCAATATAAATATTATTATACTCCCAAAGTTCCAGATATAATATTACAGAAAAAAATTATTCTTCGTAAAAATATTTAAATTATTTCAGATTATATATATATATATATCCAGGATCAAATGAGAATGGTTCTTATCATGTGAATTGCGAATATGCATGAGTTTTGTACTAATTATGCATGAAATATATGCATTTCGTGCATCAAAATTGCAATGCATTAAAATATTCATTACATGTATCAAAATAACGATGCATCAAAATATTGCATTATATGCATCAAATTTTTGTGAAAATAAATATAGGTCATCCATTTATCAAGATCTATGGATGTAATTCATTCTTATTTCTTAACTTAAATTGCATTCTCACCTAAACCCATCCCTATATATATCTACACTACCAAAATTTACACTTTAGCCGACTGTTGTGCGGCGATTTATACGCCTCGATGGCGATCGGCATGATGGTCAGGAGCCAGCCAAAGAAGACAGACGCTGGGCAAGCACCTAGCGATCGACGTCCAAGGCGATCGTCTGTTGCCATCTGGCGATCGCCAATGATATCTGACTGTAGACGATCGTCCCATACCGCACGTGAATCCGACACCCGTCAGAGTCTTCGAAGACCGAATCTCGGACGAAAACTCACGTGCAGATCCGCAAAAGGCGCCACAAGATAAGGCTTTTTGACCCCAGCCTGTCACCACCTTCACACCTACCGACAGGCCCGCCGAAAGGTACAAAGTGGGTTCTCCCCAGACAGCGACTCAGGACGCGTGCAGGCTTCCCATTGGCTCGCACAGCTGGCTTCCAGCAGCAACCTCGGACTTTAAGGGAACAGTCCCACGTGATGGGATGATCGCCCACCTTATTCTAATATAGAAAACGGCGGCCGCCCGCGATCGTCGGAGAAGACCCAGCAACCTCTTCTCCTATAAATAAGAGGCCTCCAACAGTGGCCAAACAGGGTGAAAAATGTACAGAGAGAACGGTGGACTCACCTGACGAATACATACACATACACAGTGATATTCATTCACATATACAGAACATCAAAAGCAAGAACTCACAGATCTTCCTATCTGGTTCTTCCGGCAATCTTCACGCTCATTAGCTAAGATAACTAGAGTCTTTACACTCATTGTAATTGCACTCTAACATTAATATTTATACTCCAAAGTATTTGTATTAATAACATCTCGCGAGAGCATTCAAGCCTGGGACTAACAATCCCGACAAATCTTGTGTTATTTACTTTCCCACAAAAGTGTTCTCGCATTTTGTTTGTTACCCGACCATTCCAGCAATATCATCTCCGGATAATATTTTGGGTAACAACACCGACGACCCATAAAAAAATGGCCGACAACTTTTAAGTGTCGTCGGCTAAACTTTGCACTTTAGCCGACGACCCGTACTACCATCGGCTAAACAATTTTAGCCGACGACTTGATCTGGGTCGTCGGCTAAAGTGTTAAACTTTAGCCGGCGACTTTCATAATGGTTTAGCCAACGACTTGATCAGGGTCGTCGGCTAAACCCTTTTCGAAATAAAAAATGGGGTTTAGCCGACGACCCAGATCAAGTCATCGGCTAAACCTCCAATTTAAAATTATATATAGTCCACGGAACACCAACCCAATCTATTCCCGACTCTGTCAGTTATTCCCGAAAAAAGCTTGTGAGTTGCTACTTTGAGTATTGTGACCTTGCGAAAAAAGATCAATCCGGTTCTTGGAAACCCCTTTGTGTCTTTTTTGAGTTTGTGTTGCTACTTTGAGTTGTGCTAGCTGGAGTGACGAAAGTTTCTACCGGTTACTATAATCACCATTTCGATTAATTAAGGTATTTTATTGTATTTTTTATTGTATTTTCGAAACTTTGTATTACTCATGTTGTAGATTCGAAAGATTTTCTGTATAACGATTAATTTCTGTGATGATAATCATTAAGATTAATTGTTTGTTGTGATTCCATTTATAATTTGAAGAATATTAGTTAGTTGGATTAATATTGGAAAATTTATACATTTTCAGGATGGATAAGAGTTGGATTGGGTTACGAAAATGGGATCCAAGAGTAATGGATGGGATGAAGCAGTTTATGAGATTTGTAAAAGAGCACGACAGTGGTAATACGTTGCACTACTGTCCGTGTAATAAATGTAGATATCGCAATGATATGTATCGTTATCCATTTGATGAGGTATGGGAGCATCTAAAGAAGAATGGGTTTTGGAGTAAATATAGATGTTGGATATACCACGGTGAAGCACCGAATTCTATTATTCCGTATGATCACGGACAATTCAGTGGTAACGACGGGTTCACCGATCCGAAGAGGAGGTTGATTGATGATGTGTTTGGTTATTCCGATATGTTTGTACCAACTGAGCCAATCCCACGACCCTGTAGACCGATGCCTTGCAATACTGCTGGGCTTGACAGGTACAACAAGCTAATTCAACTCCAACAGACCCCTCTATACCCAGGGTGTAACATGACTGTTCTTGATTGTGTCATGGAAACGATGAGATTAAAGGTGGAAAACAGATCATCCATCAAGTTTGTGGATGATTACTTGGAGCTTACGAGTAATATGCTTCTACAGGGTCATCGTCTTCCTAACACATATACCAAAATGAGACGAATTTTGAAAGATCTTGGTCTTTCCTACATTAAGATCCACGTCTACATGTATGATTGTGTTCTATTCTGAGAGCATCCTAATGAAGACCTCACGAGATGTCATGTATGTGATAGAGAGAGATATAGGATCACTCCTTATGGAAAAGAGAAACCGGTGAAGGTACTTTGGCATTTTCCACTGAAGGACAAGTTGGAACGGGTTTTTATGTCTCCTCACATGGCAAAAGCAATGAGATGGCACGCCGAGCCGCACACTAATGACAGGAATACTATGATACATCCTTCGGGTGGAGAGGCGTGGAAGCATATAGATAGGGAGTATCCGAATTTTTCTTCAGTTATCCGAAATGTGAGGCTCGGGATTGCATCTGATGGTTTCAACCCTTTTAGTAACATGATCTTTCATATACCATATGACCTGTTGTAGTGATTCCTTACAATCTTCCTCCGTGGATGTGTATCCGGAAGGAGTATAATATGTTGACCTTGTTAGTCCCGGGGCCGGGATATCCTGGAAAGTGTATCGATGTGTATATGAGACCTTTGATAGAGGAGCTGAAATTGTTGTGGGCGCAAGGTCATCCCACGTACGACAGTTATTCGTACGAGACGTTCTACTTGCACGCCATGTGTATTGGCACTATTAGTGATTTTTCTGCATATGGAATGTTGTCTGGATATGTTATTAGCGGATATAGAGGTTGTCCAGTGTGTTTGAATGCAGATTGTGCTAGGTAAAAGTTATCTGAATGCGTCATCGGATATGGCTTGAGAGGGAACATGAGTGACGTATGGATGCTGCAACATTTGATGGCACTGTAGAAATGGGCGAGCCACCACGACAGTGGACAGGTGATGAAATACTATCGATTCTTAATGAGTACGATTTTGGTCTGCTTAGCAACCATCCTGATGTGATTGCAGCAACCCCTGAAAGGCCCGACAGGTATAAGTATTGGTCGCACAAAAGTATATCCTGGGAATTTCCTTACTGGTCCAAGTTACTGATAAGGAACTTCTTGGATATCATGCACATTGAAAAGAATGTTTGCGAAAGTGTGGTTGGGACAATCTTAGGTTGGGAGGGAAAGACCACCTTCCTCATGCCTCACCTCATGATCCACCTTCTCCGGCATTTATTGCTCACTAGTCCAGTGCACTACACGTGGATGTACCCGGTTGAAAGCTAACATAATTTTGTATGATATACATACATATATATATATATAATATTGTCAAATTAAATATGATTTCTAATACAATTACAATATTACAAGCAACTTGGTGATTACAAATACTCTGTGGCCAATAAGTTTGCACCGGAAGGATGCATTGCAGAATCTTACCTTGTGTCGGAGTGTATTACGTATATCAAGTTGTATTTGGGCACCTTCGAGCCCCCTTCCTGCTCTATTCCAGCAGATGAAAGACAATTCAATCTTTCTATCATCTCCACTGAGGTTGACGTCTATGGGAGGTTTCCAGGAAGGCAATTAGACCCGTACGAGTCACGAATTACACGGTGGATATTGCTCAATTGTACAGAAGTTCAGTACTGGAAAGACATCCACTTGTCATGCGATATGGTGCGAGGTGATACTAGATTCCACAATGACACTTTTGCCGACTATTTTGGAGAATGGGTACATATACATTCAGTTGCTATTGATTTTGGACTTGAGATATTTTTTTTACGTAAAAAGTTTATTTACGACAGATGACCCATATACAATATGACGGACACCCTAACTGATCGCGTGAACTTATGCTTCTTTCTATGAAGCCAGTTATGTCAAGAATTTATTCGATGGCCAAAGTCAGCGGTGTCACATTCGTATGCCTTGAGAGAGACCAAAAAAAAAGATGTCAAAATTATGGGGTTATGATAGATGGTGGATATTACAGTGTTCTTATGGAAGTGGTAGAACTAATTTACGGGGAAGGCATGACAATTTACTTGTTTAAGTGTCGATGGTACGACACCAGTCTTAGAATCGATATGCAAGACGACTACAGGCTGTTATCCGTTGACACTTCCACTTCATGGTATGAAAGTGATCCTTTTGTATTTGCAACATCAGCAAAGTCGGTGTATTATTTGGACGACTTGGTGATGAAAGGCACATGGAAGATAGTGAACGTTGTGACAACGAGGAATATTTATAGTGCTGCTACACTGGGAGAAACAACAGGTACTGATGACAATGATACTTATCAAGAGCCAAATGCAACAAATATTCCACTATCAACGACAATTACGATGAATAATGTTCCTGAAGGACGAGTCGTCCGACTCCATGGTGATATTCGTGGGTATGTTGACGTTGATACAATCGAATTACTTGAAAATTCTGATGATGATGATAATGTGGACGACTTGAGGCATATGTTGCCGGATATCAACTCAGATAATGAGACAAACTGTAGTGATGACTCTGACTATGAGCCATAAATTTATTAGATGAATATTTTCATACGTTATATATAATGAAAAAAAATAGTAATAATAATAATAATCAAAACATTGACATAATATTAATAATATTATTACAAAAATCGGGGGGGGGGGGGAGTTTAGCCAATGACTTCCACCAAAGTCGTCGGCTAAACCCCTTTCGAAAAAAAATTGGAGTTTAGCCGACGACTTTGGTGGAAGTCGTCGGCTAAACCTCTAAATATTGGATCGCGATCCGGAGGGCTGGGACCGCGGTCTGGATGATTTGGGGGGCGCTGTCACGCGGTCTGGATTTGGGATCGCGATCCGGGAAAAAAAAAATTGAGGTTTAGCCGACGACTACTGGGTCGTCGGCTAAAGTATATTAGTTTTTTTTTTTAAAAAAAAAAAACTTTAGCCGACGACTTAGATCTTGTCGTCGGCTAAACCTCTAAATATTTATACATTTTTTCTCCTTCTTTTCTTACTTTTCTCTTCCCCCAACTCCAGCCCCCCCGACCCCCGTCCCCAGCCCCCAGCCCCCATAACCCAACCGCCAACACATCGGCGCGCCGTCGCCCGCCGCTGCCGGCTGGCCACCGCGCCCGCCCGCCGCCCGCCGTCCGACAGCGCTCGTCCCGCCGCCGTCCGCCCGCCAGCCCCCGTCCCGCCATCCGTCCGCCAGGTAACCATTTTCATTGTTTTTTTGTTTGATGAATTTATTGTATTTGTTTGATAAATTTGTTTAGATTATTTGATGGATTTAGTGTTTTTCATATTTTGTGTTTAATTTAATTTTGATCAATTGTTAGTTGTTAGTTGGATGAAATATGATGAATTTTGTGATGAATTAGGTAAATTGTTTGATGAGTTTGGGAATTGGATGAAATATTTGAAGAATTTGGGAATTGGATGAAATATGATGAATTTTGTGATGAATTAGGTAAATTGTTTGATGAGTTGTGAATTGATGAAATATTTGATGAATTTGTTTGAGGAAGAAGGGATTGTATAGTCGGCGTTAATCGAAAGATTAACGTGGTATGGCATTGATAATTACTGTTGTGTGATTGTTAATTTACTGTGAAAACTATGTCGAATTTTTGAATATTTGTATGTTTATTTATTTTTGAAGATGGATAGAATAAAGAAAGTGTTGGGGAAGAAGTCGACAAAGTCGACCACTCCCGATTCGGGGGGGAGTTCGGCAGCCTCTAGTAGGGGGGATCACGCTACTCAGTACATATCTCAGAGTAGCGCTCGTGCCCGCCAGATACTAAAAGCTACCGGCATGAACGCTGATGATTTTCTGAGGGCGACAGATGAGCCCGCTACACTAGCGCGACGTTTATCCATTCAGATACCACGGTCGACTCCCTCGAAGACGGAGACTCACATACCTCCCATCCACTGACCCACGTCTAGCCCTCATATACCAGGAGATGTATGGAGTTCCTCGTCGGTGGTGCCCCACGGTCCGCCCGAGTCTATTCATGCCTCTGATGGTTCCGACTATTCCAGAGGTCGATGAGATGGGAGTCCGAGTTCTTATTCGATTGATTATCCCTGAGGAGGCATACGTCTACGAGTCTTGGCCAGACAACATGCGTTGGCGGAGTTGTCGGGTTTCGAAGACGAAATTGTACGAGGAGATAGAGAGGGAGAAGGAGAAGGGGAAAAATGTAGTCGAGGAGGAGAAGAAAAAGAAGAAGACTTGTGGCCCGGCAAAGGGTCTGGCGCTCGACTCGTACGTCAGTAAGC
Source organism: Orobanche coerulescens (assembly GCA_033398695.1). Classification (NCBI taxonomy): domain Eukaryota; kingdom Viridiplantae; phylum Streptophyta; class Magnoliopsida; order Lamiales; family Orobanchaceae; genus Orobanche; species Orobanche coerulescens. The sequence goes on from CM065803.1 coordinate 11,589,390, forward strand.
ATAGCCGTTACGAGATTCCTCTAGACAGACACGGACGGCCGGTGATGTCTTCTGACGCTACGGCGTCATATAGCCGTAATGTGGGCTTTGTCATTCTGGACCGAGTCCCCATTTTGTGGCCCGATTGTGGGGACGTGCCGCAGTGCGTGAAGGATGCTTTGAACAATGTTATGTCGGTAAGTTATTAAATATTTAATAAGTGTTTTCAATCAACACGTAGTTCTTCAAAATGCAATATGTGATGTTTTTAAAATATTGCGTATTTATATTGTTCATAGGTGTGGTTTGTCATTCCCGACTCTCTACTACGTACTTGGTGTGACGAGGTGCAGTTTACCAAGTAAGTCATTTTAATTTATTTTGTATCTACATTGTTTGCGTAATTTTTTTCTTACGAATATTATATGTTGTGCAACGTGTGTTGTAGGTACAAATCTTCACAGTCTCGTGACGAGGATCTACGGGATGGTGGTAATCCTTCTACTTCTACATTTGAACATTTAGATGATTTTGGTAGTGGATTGTAGTTGTGTTGTTGTAGGACTCTTGTATATTTATATTTGTGTTAGAATTGTGTAAGTGATTTTGTTGACGCTACTAGTATGTTGATGAAATTTATGTTCTTGAATGTGTTGTGCGTTGTGTTGCATATAATGTTGGGCATATTATTGATGGTATTAGTTGAATGTGTTGTGCGTTGATTGTTGTTGATAATGGGAGCTGGTGTATAAAAATTGCAGGTGCAAAAAAACAGGTTTTGGGATCCTAAAATCTAAATTATTTTTTTTATATATTAGGTTTTAGCCGACGACCTTTACAAAAGTCGTCGGCTAAAGTATATTATTTTTTAGAAAAAAAAAAATTTAGCCGACGACCATTGCTAAATGTAGTCGGCTAAAGTATATTATTTTTTTTAAATACTTTAGCCGACGACTGTAGTTAAATGTCGTCGGCTAAAGTATATATATGTTTTTTTTAAACACTTTACCCGCCGATATTTTTCACGGTCGTCGGCTAAAACCTTAACTATTTAGCCGACGGGTTGAAGTCGTCGGCTAAACTTTGAGCTTTAGCCGACGACTACCCAAAAAGTCGTCGGCTAAACCTTGGCCGACGAATATCGACCGACGGTTTTTTAGCCGACGACTGAGGGGATTAGCCGACGACATTGACCTTTAGCCGACGATTTGAAGTCGTCGGCTAAACCCCCGATATTGGTAGTGATATAGCACATGCATTGCATATACCTATAGTTTAGTACGTGTTTAGGAATATAAGTTAGGAGACTTATTATGATGAAAAAATTACAATTTTAGATCCCATCTAAGATAAATAATTAAACGGGTCTCTCCCTATACTAACACACGAATAATTTCCTTACTCGTTTTCTTTTTTTTTTTGATCGGTAAATAAATATGTATTGATCAAAAGTGGTGGTGAAAAATCACCTCGGGATGAACCCGGTACAAAATGCGAGAGGATAACCACAAGTTGGCAACTCTCTCTTACAGAAATCAAACAATCATCAGATCATGCAAGTGGGTAACCACAAGTCGGTTCCTCACACGGAACAAATCAAAAGTAAAATCAACAAGAACGGCCAAGCATGTTCCAAGGGGCCTTCTTTTCCAAATCTGTTAATACATGTGGGTATAGTGCATAAATAGATCTATAGACATGAATCTGGATCTTCCTGATAATGTTGTTCATGTTTGGCACTTCATTCTCAAAAATCTTCCTATTCCGAGCAGACCAAATGTGGTACACAGTCGCTAGGGGTGTTCAAAAATATCCGATATCCGATCCGAAATATCCGAAAATCCGAAGTTCCGGATATCCGAAAATTCGAATATCCGAAGTTCGGATATCCGGAACTTCAGATTCGGATATCGGATAGTACTTTTCAGAAAAATCGAATATTCGGATATCCGAAATATCCGAAAAATCCTAAATTTTTTATTTTTTTATATTTTAAATAATAGAAGGTATTCGGATATTCGGATATCCGATATCCATATCCGGAGTTTTTTTCGGATATTCGGATATCCGATATCCAAATCCGATTTTTTTTCAAATATAAGGATATCCGAATAAAATTCATATTTTTTCCGGATATCGGATATCAAAATCTACTATCCGAACTTTCGGATATCCGAAATTTTGGATATCCGAAAGTCCGGATATCCGGTTTTGAACACCCCTAACAGTCGCTGCCAGTGCGGCCTTCTTCCCTTTGGTTTGCCATCCAGCCCCTTTGATTTCTTTTTTAATCCACTTGAGGGCACTCTTGAGCGTAGACATCCGCCGACTTAAGCCAATCCAGTTCCGGATTGCAGTCCAAATTTGCTCACTGACCCTGCATTCAAAGAAAAGGTGCGCTGCTGTTTCGTTATGCATGTTACATAGGACACACCTCGGATCCAACTCAAGGAAACCAAGCATGTCCTTGGTTCGAAGTCGGGATAGCGCGCAAAGCCATAAAATGAAGGAGTGTTTGGGCGTATTACAAGTGCCCCAAACAGCTCCTTTCCATGGTACGTTAGTGCCTCTCGGTCTGAAAAAATCATAACTACTACTCAAACCTTTTACATGCTGCCCAGCACTCCAACTACGAAGGGCATCCACGGCTAAATGCTGAGATCCCAACTTCTCAATCATGTAATTGCGGGTCGCAAAAAGATTTTTGAAGAGGGGGGAGTCGTCTTTATGAATATTCCAGTCCCACAATGATGCACCCCGGAGGTACACATGGTGAATCCATTTATACCACAATGAATCTTTTTTCGCTTGCATATTCCAAAGAGTTTTGGCTAGCAGGGCCTGGTTCCAAGCTTTCAAGTCCCTAAATCCCAGACCTCCTTCTGAACGAGGAAGGCAAATAGAATGCCAAGCAACTGTCGCACCACTGGACCCCCAGAGGAACCGCCGACAGACTTGGACAATCTTCAAGCGAACAGTAGCTGTAAGAGGAAATATACTCATCCAAAAAACTTCAACTCCCTGCAAGACCGATCTTATAAGTTCGGACCGCCCTGCGTAAGAAAGAGTGGCAGAGTTCCACACATTAACATACGAAGCTATCTTGTCCACAAGCTCGCCAAATTGCCCCACTGTGATGCACTCTGCTGAGAGGGGTATACCCAGATATCTAAAAGGCATGACTCCGAGAGTCAGCTGTGAGTCAGTAAGGATTCTAGTTATCTAACTTGTTAACACCAGCCATGAATATATTCGATTTCAGGACATTCATTTCAAGTCCTGATTTGGCCCCAAAGTCTTTTAAACAGTCCATGAGAATTCGAATGGATTTTTCGTCCTCTCTTGAAAGAAGCATTAAATCATCCGCAAAGGCTAGGTGGGTTATTCTGAGCTTGTCGCATTTCGGATGAAAATTGAAGCCAGAACCTTTAACCGTCTTCGATTTAATAAGCCGCGATAGATACTCGAGGCAAATGACAAAAAGATAGGGGGATAAAGGGTCTCCCTGACGTAGCCCTTTGGCCCCGTTAAAATGCCTGTGAAGCCTTCCGTTTACTGTAATCGAATAAGATGTGGAAGTAACACATTCCATAATCCAGCCAACAAAGCGCCTGGGGAATCCCAACCCATCAAGCACCTGTTGAAGGAAGGTCCAGACTATTGAATCAAAAGCCTTCCTGAGATCAATTTTAATCGTACAACGAGGGGAAATCCTCTTACGCAAATATTTCCTAAGCAACTCCTGCATTAGGTGAATATTATCGACCATATTACGTCCCTTCACAAAGGCAGCTTGCCCTTCGTCCACAATATAGTGCAAAACTGAGCTCAATCGTGCTGCTAGAATTTTAGAGCAGATTTTATAAATGACATTGCAGCATGCAATGGGCCTGTAATCAGTGACACAAGAGGAATGACTGGCCTTGGGAACCAATGTGATGGCGGTATGATTGAGCTGTCTAAGTAGTGAACCCGAGCGGAACACTTCCTTAACAGCCTCAGTAACGCTTGTGCCTATTGTGCCCCAACTTTTTCGAAAAAAGGTCGAAGTGAAACCATCAGGTCCGGGAGATCTTTCTCCAGCAATATTATTCAAGGCTTCCTTTATATCCAAATCCGTAATCGGTCCCAATAAAGACTCACAATCCTCGGCCGTAATTAAAGAACCTAGTTGGACCACGGATAGATCAATATCTTGAGTAGCCTCTTCTGTCCCGAGAAGTTTTTTGTAATAAGCTACAAACTCGTTAGAAACTTCATCCGTTGAGGTAGTACTACTACCATCGTCCCGAACAACAGTGGCAATAAAGTTCCTTTTCACATTCCGCTTAACAATAGCATGGAAAAACTTGGTGCATTTATCACTATGAATTTGGAACTGACATTTTGATTTTTGTTGGAAAAATTGCTTCTCAGCCTTACCCAGGTTTAGAGCAGTTTGTCTAAGAACCGGTAAATTTGCTCGAGCTTCCGCATCCCTCGGGCAATCATGGAGCTTGAGTTGGGCCTCTTTGAGCTTCTGCCTAGCATTCTTAGCACGAGGTGAAATGTGAGAAAAGTGCTTCTTATTAAGCTCCTTCATAAGAGCTTTGGCCGTCTTTAGCTTGGCGCATAATTTAAACTGTGCAGAACCATAAACTTGGGTCTGCCAAGCCTCTTCAACAAGTGGTAAAAATTGCTCATGGTCAGTCCACATGTTGAAGAAGCGCCAAGGAGTACCCCCGTACTTGTATGCTCGAAAATTGATACCATGCAAGGTGAATGATCTGAAAAACCCTGTGGCAGAAATGTGGCATGGGCAAAGAAGTCCGCTTGCAGCCAATTATCATCGACCATAGCCCTATCCAGCTTGGTCCACACTGAATTATTAGTCCACGTATGGTAAAAACCTGAAGATTGAACATCAACAATATTCAGTAATTCACAGCAAGCCCCAAAATCAATGATGTCTCTGGTAACAACCAGTTCTCCGTTAATGCGTTCTTCCGGCTTAAGAACTGAGTTGAAGTCTCCCAAAAGCAGCTAGGGCAGGTTGTTTACTGGCTTATTCTGCTCCAAGCTACTCCAAAGAAGCTTCCTCTCCCCGATGGAGTGAAGCCCGTAAATAAAACTAACAACGAAGCAATGCTTGCTGCTAACTTTGCAGGTCACGGTGGCATGAATTACTTGCGGATGAATATCGGTCACAATGAGATCCACTTTCGATGGATTCCAAAGAATGGTAATACGGCCTATAGCTACAACATCAAAATTACTAGTGTAGCTCCAACCTAGTAATCGTTTCTCAACAAACCAAGAAAGAGGATGTATGTCTGTCTTGGTTTCGATAAGTCCCAGAATATCAACTTTATTCTCACGGATGAGCTTGATCACCTCATCCTGCTTTAGGGGCGTGTTAAAGCCCCTAATATTCCAAGCTGCTATATTCATTGTTCGAAGGAAAGGGCCGACCCCTTCTTCAAAATTTTGATGTTATTGATTTCTCTCCTCTGATAGAGTTGCTGATTCTGTTTCACTGATGGGGAATACATACCATGGCGACTACTTTTGCTCCCTTCCTTCCCAATCCTGTTCTTTTTTCCCACGGTGTGGAACTCTAAGGCCGTAGGTGCAATGATCTCCGTTTCAGAATGCTGGGATTCTGATTGGACAGACCTTTTACTTGTTGATTCCTCCACGAGCATATATTTCGTGTCATCAGTGGTAGCTATTGATCGCTAGGATTCGCGTAGTATGGTTTTCAAATCCGATCAATTTTTAAATTTGTAAAACCTCGGAGTATTTCCAAGGTGTCGAACCCAAGGGAATTGATGTGTCGAAAATAAAGGAATTAACTCTACTCAAAATTTGACTGCTATTTAGGAATCCGAAAAATTGTTTTGATTCTAATTATCTAACTCAAAAATCGAAAAATAAAAATTAAATAAAAGATGAATTATCTAAATTAAGCAAATAAACAAATTAGCAAGATAAATCACAAGTCTAAAGGTAATTGATCCTAGGGTAGTATCATCTAATTGAGTTCACACAATTCGTTCACTTGATTCCTTTTCCCCAAATTTTAATTCAATCCTAGAAATAATCACTCAGCCGATCTAGAATTCCGATCAAGGCAACCTAGAAAGATAGTTAATTTAAACCCTTTTCCCCGCCAGGGCTCAAAGAATTTAAATCACTTAAAAGCGCCAACTTATTTATCTATGATTTATCTTTCTCCGCTAGGTCTCAAGATAAAATCATATTGTGCATCAAGTATTTCCACTAATCAATTACTCCTTCCGGACAAAATTAATTAGCTAACATGCATCAATTAAGGGCCCTTTAATCTAGCATGAGATTTAACACAACTTGAACACAAGCCTAGGATGAAAGGTCAAAAGGTAATCAAAGTAATATCATGTGATCATCAATTAAAATTACTAACCCTAGAATCAATCAAAGGAATTAGCCAGACATAATTGAAATTAGACAAGAAATAGATGAAGAATGCATATTATTAATATGAGAAGAGAGATTACAACCCTTACGGATGAACTCCGAGTCTTCAATAATAATTCTCCTCCAAAAAGTTCTTGAATCAAAGGAATAAATCTTGCTAAAAAGTGTAAAAATCTGCTTAATATGATAAAAGAGTGATAAAGGCTGATGGAAGATGATCCAAGATAATAAAACTAGGTCTAGAAGGGGGCTTATATAGCCTAAGGGGGTTACATTCCCGATTAGCCCTAATCTAGGAAATAAAATCTGTCCAAAAGAGTCATAATCCGTCAAAATACGAGTGTCAGTTGGGCGACTATCGGCCGCCTATCGGCCGATAAATTTGGCCGATAGATGGTTCGTCGATCGCTTCACTCGGCAGGCGAATCTCCTTTCGGGCGTGCTATCGGCCGATAGTCGGGCCGATAGGGTTGGCTGTTTCTTGCAAAAATCCGCTTCTTCGTCCGTTTGACTCGACTCTCGGTCCTTTGTCTCGTTTTGGGTCCTTTTGGCTCTAAAAACCTGCAAACACACTAAAACCAACCCAAACGCGTAATACGGCTCGACTAATCATAAATAAGCCAAATACGAGCACATTAATCACGAAACGAGATAAAAACCTAGTATAAAATCCTAGAAATAAGTGGTAAAATTACCACTTATCAAACCCCCCCAAACTTAAGCCTTGTTCGTCCCGAACAACAAAAAGAAAAGAAAAAGAAAATCGTGAATCATCGTGCAACTTATAGTGTTCAACCTAATCAATACTATCCTGTAATTCTCTCTAAATAATCCGAGTGTCGTAAAAGCGAGCTGCACTCAGAATAATGATTCCACAAAGCAGTCAAGTTCAGTCCTAATCATTCGTTCATGAAGAAAATCCAGCTCAAAGATTAACAAAACGTGAGTCAAATCGACCGTCAATATGAAAGGCTAAAATAAACAAGCTAGTTCGTCCCGTTACACAAATGAGTGGCACATTTTTCAGGAGTTTCATAACAAATAAACCTCACAAGGTATTCTCTTATATATATGTTCACGAATTTAATTCGAGTTGACCACTAGGTTAGGATCTCGGGATGTTTCATCGGGGTAATCCTAGGGTGGAACTTCCATTCTCATGTATTAGGAAACCGTTTGACGTAAAAGACACTCATGGGGCACATGGATGCTTCTAGTTACTAAGTTCCCGTCTACAGCGGAGAAACAACTCGAATATATAATTTCCGCATGTCCGAATCAAGGTCGCCGTTTTACGCGAGAGTAAACAGCGGGTCACGCGAATACTCTCGGTTACTAAGTTCCCTATCATTGGCACATGTGAAATATCACTAGTCTAATCAGAGTCGTCGTTTTACGCGAGGGTAAACAACGGGTCACGCGAATGCCCCCGGTTACTAGACTTCCCTTCATAGAACAACATTATCTCAATTTTTGGGAAAAACTGACCGACTCTAAACTCTATCTAAGTGCCAACACGACTGACGAAACAGTACGACTCACTATCCGGAAGATGTAACCAAACGTATTGACGGTGATTTTAAAACAAGTATGTATCGTCTCTTATCTGCCAAGACCTCTACAATCACGAAAAATATTGGACCTAAATGAATACTATGCAAAACAGAAATTACTAACTACAACTCGACTAAAACTCGACCGTTTCTTCAGAGAGAGAAACAGTGTCGTAACATCGGTTTCACACAAATAGAAGCACGAAAAATTCACTAATAAAGAAAAACTAAGACAAGCAAGGCTATCTAAAGCAAACAACGAAAAGCAAATAAAAGCAAACACGAAATCTAAAAAAAAAAAACACTACGACCTAAAAAAAATAGAAAATAGAAACTAGCAAACACACCAAACGAAAATGAACATAAAAATCTAAAAACTAAGCAACAAAAGCCAAAACCACGCAACACCAATATGATAAGCACAAATAAAAACAACGGGCACCAACACAAGCAAATAAAGATACAAGGCAAACAAGGTACTCACACGTAAAGAAATTAACAAAGCCGCACTTCTTCCCCCCCCCCCCCAAACTTATTTCGCATCCCAAAGGAGGAATAAGTTTGAAAAGAGAAAGGAGTGGCTTTGTTAATGGAGTACCTGATCACTGTGGCGGAAATGGCGGGTTTGTCGGCGAGCTCGGATCATAGCGGGCATGTGAATCGGGGAAAGGAGCAAAGTGGTACATCTCGTGTAGCATTCGGTGGTAGTGGTCCTCCTGGGCCCACCTATCTTCCTGCCTCTTCCTCTCTTGCTCCCTCCAAGCAATCTCCTCTTGTCGCCACACTCTGTCCTCTTCGGCGCGTCTCTCCACGAGCTCGTACAACTCATTGACCCGAGTGGCAACAACACCCACCCGAGTCTCAACCTCGCCCAACCGAGTTCCCAAAGAACCAAACTCGGCTGTCAAAGAACGCATACTCGCCAAGTGATAATTATCTTGCGCTTGCATACTCTCGTCGTGCATCTCTCTCTCTCTCTCAAAAAATCTCGTCTCAAAAGCATCAAACTCCGGAGCCCTCATCTGAAAACTACTTCCTCCACCGGCGGGAATCTCGTCACGGCTACCCCCCTCGGGTATATCATCCATCTCCTCCTCGGCTCCCTCCTAGAACGGCTCATCAATGGTCACTTCCCGTCGTTGCCTCTTACGAGACGCATCCAACGGTCGGATAAGTGCTACATGGGCCGCGGAGCTCATACTCCACCTCGCATATACATCGGGCGCGTCGCCCATCACCGAAGTCAAGGTCGGAGAGGGGAGTCGGAAGAGGGACACGGTTTTGTTCCGACCGTGCAATTTCCAGTCGAACCCCTCGGTGAAGGCAAGCATCTCCTGCCTCTGCAGTGTCGGTTTATCCAAATAGATGTCTCGGGATACCGGCTCTCCTCTAATGTGCACCCCAAGATGCTCCGCGATAGGGGTCACGAACGCCCCAATACCAATCCTCTGCTTCCCGGTCAGCCGGGCTTGTTTCTCCATGTGCTCGATCAGAAAACATCCGGCGTGCTTCCGTGTACCGTTCAAGGCCGACCACAAAAGGTGAAGATCAGTGGACAAGCACGTCCCCGAGTCGGTACGGCTCAAAATCGTCGAGGTGAACAGGCGGTGGACATAACGGAGAACTGGGTTCCTGATCGAGGAGGCTTTGGCATATGTCGGATTATAAATAAGAAGCGTCTCCTCCCTGCGGTAAATCATCCTGGACCACAGCTCTAAGTTTTCTTTGGCATGATCGCCCTGCTGGAATGATCCGTCCTCGGCCCCGTTGATAATGGCATTAACTTTCTATGTTGTCGAGAGCTCCCTTTCTATGTTGTCGAGATTGAAGCGAATAGACGCCGGAGTCCCGTTCTCTCTAAAAACCTCAAGTGTGGACAGAAACTCCACAGTGAGCACGTGGTAAGCGAGGTAGTTCGCCCGAAAGATTTGCTCAAACCCGCACTGCCTCGCTAGTAGCACAATATCATCGTAAACACCCATACCCCGAGCCGTCTCCTCATGCAGAAATCGGCAATGCTTGTGTGACATTCCGATAAGGTGTGACCACCTTCTTTTAGACTCTGGCCCAGTCAATCTCAGCTTGAACTTCTTCGGGTCGAGTGCAGCCGGGATCGGAATAGCCGGCACTACCTTCATCGGAGCCTTTTCCTTTTCTGTGGTTGCCTTAGATTTTCCGGCCGTACTCGGATTCGACTTCTTGCTTTGCTTTCCCATTTCAACGTTCCTACAAAACAACCATCCAATTAAAATCCAATAAGCAACTCATAATACAAATATTCAACGAGCATCGACATAATCCCATAATCCCACAATAACAAAACAACACACTACAATCATATTAGGGCAAATTCTCTCCAATCCAATCTAATTCATCAACAATTCAACTCCTATCAATCCCAATTAACAATTCAATTCAACAAATCCACCCAATTTCAACAAAATGCGAAATTAGGGTTCTTCAAATTTGGGGTTTTTTCAAAATTCGTTCAATTTCATCAAATAATCCCCCAATTCGAAGTACCCATGAACAATCAAGCCTAGATAACATGTTTCCCTCAAGATTCTATCAACAATCGGGCATAAAATTCAAAGAACAACAAAGTTTAGCAAAAGCCCCAAAAAGTGGATCCCCAATTCGATTTTCATCAAAACTCCAAAAAGAATCCGTCAAAGTGCTTGAAAACATGTATAGAATTGAAAAACAAGAGGATTAAGAGTCGAAACTACGTACCTTGATCGAGTTTGAAGGAAGAAAAGTAGAAAAAAAATTCGCCCCTTTCGTTCTTGTGTTCTATCGGCCGATAAGAGTGCAAGTGTGTGAGAAAATCGGGTGTGAAGTGTTTAAAAGGGGTATAAAATAACCGGGTCGAAGTGGATAACGGGCCGGGTATGTTCCTATCGGCCAGGCCTATCGGCCGATAGGCTGGGCCGATAGGAACTTCTGTCTCTTACATACCTCATATCGGGTGGGATATCGGTCGATAGGCAGACCCTATCGACCACTGCTTGCAACAAATTTTTTTTTTTTTTATTTTCCTCAGCCTATCGGCCGGGCCTATCGGCCGATAGTCTCGTCCGATAGAATTTTCTGTCTCAACAAAAATTTTCCAGCTTTTTCTCTTTCGCATAATTGGTCCCGTTTTTTCTTGGATGGGGCGATTAAAGACCTGCAAGTATTCAAAACTCGGCGTGCATGGACTAGAACTTAACAAAAATTAGCAAAGCTACTACGAAACTAGAAACTACAAAAATCACGCAAACAAAAAATCGAAAATAAACGAATAAAACGAACTAATATACATACGTTGGGTTACCTCCCAACAAGTGCTACGTTTAACGTCTTTAGCTAGACGATACCTCATTCATCCCGGATCTTCAGCGACAACTCCCCCTTTGATCGCTCGAAAACTTATCCTAAAAATAGGAGTTTTTGAGTCGCTCGCAAATATATACGAGGTAGAAGTAGTTTGTGGTAAGTTCTACCAAGGTCTTTTCTCTCGAGGATTGTCCAACAGGGCTTCATATAATTTTTTTGTTATAGATTGCGAGAAATAAATACTAAAATATTAAAAAAGATATTTTTGGGTTTTTTAAAAATTAACTAAATTAAAATGCACTATATTTTAAACTAAACTATTTTTAATAAGACTATTTTATATAAGACTATTTTTATTAAGACTGTTTAGACTAGACTATTTATATTAAGACTATTTATTTTAAGACTATTTATATAAGACTATTTATATAAGACTATTTATACTAGACTATTTTTAACTAGTGAAAATGAATAGAATTAAAATGAGTTGGGAATTTATAAAATCTAGGGGAATACGGGTTCATTAAATTAGGTATTTAATTAAGTATAGGAATTGATTTATATGGATATAAAAGAAAAAATGAATATTTATCGAGTAATCAACTTTTCACCTCCGTACTTTCGTAATCAAAGATGTCTTAATCGCTGTCACTTTTTTAAGATGTTGATAACAAGATTAACACTTGATAGATTGAAAAGATGTGTTTCCAATACACTTATCAATCAATCAAGGAGGTTTCACTAGTAGAAATAGGATATGATCAATCACTATTTAAACCAATTAGTCCTTTCATTTCTCTAACTTGACTATTTTTAGGATAAACGATCGTTCATCGAGTAATCAACTTTTCACCTCCGTACTTTCGTAATCAAAGGTGTCTTAACCACTTTCGCAATCTTAAGATGTTGATAACAAGATTAACATTTGATAGATTGAAAAGATATGTTTCCAATTCACTCAACAATCAATCAAGAAGGTTTCATTAGTAAAAATAGGATATGATCAATCTCTATTTAAACCAATTAGTCCTAAAAATAGTTTAAATCAATCAAATACTCAATATATAACCTAATAGAAATCCCCTTCCCTAGGAAGAAAGATTAGCTACTCATAGGTTTATACATACTAAAATTATAATAGAAATAATTGATATATATAATATATATATAGAAACTTTTAATTACTAGAACTTAATGACAATAGATAAAACTTACTTGAATATGATGAATCAAAGTGCAAGAAACAAACTTCAAAATATAACTTCAAACTTGTTTAAAGGTTACAAGCTTACAAAATTTGAAAGTAAAATACTAAGTGCTTATTGATCAAGCACTTTTCAATTACAAACTAAATGAAAGAAAAACTTCAAAGCAAAAATAAAATACAAACTAAAATTGAAAATTCTAAGGAAAATATATTGCTAAAGGAAAGGAGTATTTCTTAGCAAGAAGTTGAGGATTTCTTGGTAAGAATTTGGGTTTTTTTTGCAATGGATGAACATGTCCTTTTATAGGTGATTTTCAAGAATACAATTGATTATTTAATTCAAAATATCTATTGTAATATCATTTTTTTAATTCTTTGTTCACACTTCACCCATGTCTTTGAATTTTCAGATTTTTGACCAAAAAATATCTTGTGGTTGAGTTCACAAGTTGGTCAAAAGTGGACTAATTTTGCATGGCATCTGAAAAGCGGCGATGAAAACGGCCCGGTTTGCCGTGTTGTGCGCCGTTTTGTGGTGACTCGGTCTCTTCCGGAATACGCGAGGACACGGCGCTAAATGCCGGCCGTGTGTGAAACGGCCCAAGACACGGCCCTTGTTGCGCCGTATGTGAAACGGCCTACATAACACGGTCCTGTTTGCGCCGTGTTGTAGGTCGTTTTGCCTTGAAAAATTCTCGTCGTTGGATTTGATCTTGTTTTCCGTCCTTTTTGATGCTTTATGTCAGTAATCAGTAAAATAACCATTTTTAGCTCATGTTTGGATATATCTGTAAAATATATATTTTTAATCACAAATCAGTACAATTATGCCCGGAAAAATGAATATTTTGTATATGAATTTTAGATCAATTATGCCCCAATCAAATACCCCACACTTAAATTCTTGCTAGTCCCGAGCAAGACTTATTATTAATCACACACAAAATAAAAATTAAAATAGGACACAAAATAAAAAATAAAAAATAATACACACAAATTTAAGAAAAATAATTATATATAAAGATAAAAAGAGATCAAAATGCCATTAATACACAAGAACCAACTTTATACAGTAGATAGAAAATGAATCAAGATTCAAAATAAATCTACTAACGATTTTGAAGTTAAAACACGATTTTTATTTTTGTAATTCCAAAATGCAAGGTTTCCCCCCCTAAAGGTTGATTATTTCTTTCCCACTCGTGACTTCACACGACTCCCTTTAATGGTTGCTCTCGATCACTCGTTTATTTTTCGACTCAATATGAAGAAGAATTTCATCGGCGTCATCAAATATTGTGATTTTCACAAAATTGAGTGTATTGAAATTCAGCTGCTAATTAATTCAAATCTGCTCATAAACTACATCCCTTTTAGTGATAGCTTTCACACCGTTATTTGCTAACGTGTAGCTCTTTTCACTAACAGAATTTCTATCTCATTATTTTTCTTTCATAAAAAGGTGATAGCTTTCACACCGTTATTTGCTAACGTGTAGCTCTTTTCACCAATTTTTCTGAGACGGCAGCTACGCACCAACAATGGTTAGTCCTTTATTTTTCGCAAAATTTAAGACTTCCAAAATTAGGCAGCTGTTGCTGCTCAACACTTCTCCTTTTCGTCATTTATTTTTTTAGGTGATAGCTTTCACACCGTTATTTGCTAACGTGTAGCTCTTTTCACCAATGACTCCTTTTTTTAGGGAATAGAATTTTTGCAGAAAATCATTTATTAGTTAAGCATGAAAAATCAAAAACTCCACAAATTAAGTAAATTTCAGTTTTATTTTTCATCAACCAATTGATTCTTCTTTTCTCAAGGTAACGAATGACTCGATTTTATATGATAATTACAAGGCTTGGAAAGAGAGATTAAGGCTCAAAAAAATTTGGAATATACAATTTTTTTACCGGTTAAAACGATTTTAGAAGTTTGTATATAGCTAATTTATTGGTGTTATGGCCAGATCTAAAAATCTCAAAAATCAAAATACTATAAATATATATATAATAAAAAAAAATTAAGGCAAATAACCAAATCAATCAAAACACACCAAAATTATTAAACAAACCACACCAAAATTACAACACACCAAAATACTAAAACAAACCACCCCCAAACTTGAAAATAAAAGCGTCTCGCTTTATAAAATAAAAAATAAAAATCAATGCGAGAAAGCGAATACTCCTGTTAAGAAAGTTGATGTCTGAGCCTAACGCCTTTTAGAATCTGCAAGAGAATAAATATACGAGGTACACACAAAAGAAAATAAAATATACTCGTAAGTATAACATAATTTTTTTAGATGCGCATCAAGAAAGTCCGAAGAGTCGTCTTACGCTGCCATCAAAGTTTTTAAAAAAAAAAGCAAAACACGAAATAAAAATTACAGCAATACATAAATCGTGAATAGATGCGCGTCAAGAGATCAAGAAGAAACTCCTTAAGCTGCCATCATTTAGCACGATTATTACACACGACAGAAAGTAAAAATACAAGAGGTCCGCCATGGGTTATCAAAGGGAGAGGAATGAATCCACTTTTCGTTTTCTCACTGTAAAATCTTCTACCCAGACAATTTTAGCTAGAGCTGGATCTGGTTGAGGAACAAATTCATTGAGTTTTTTGATTAGTTCTTCTGGTGTTGTTGCAACGACTATGATTCGTTTTGCACGCTCGGAAATAAAGCCCTTTTCGGCAGAGTAGTCGATGAAAGACAGTAAACCATCAAAGAAACCATTGACATTAAGCACTCCTATTGGTTTTGATGAACATTTAGTGGGCTCGTAACCACATGAAAAAGTTCCTCAAGGGTGCCAAAACCACGGGAAGGGCGATAAAGGCGCGAATTATTTATCATGTGAGTTATGCGATCTTGCATATTCACAGATCTAAACTCATCTCCAATAGTTGACCGGTGATTTTACTTTCACCCAGAGGTTTTGGGATTACTCCCAACACTCTTACTCCTTCCATATAGGCGATGTGACTCGTCCCATTAATCCTAGACTTCCTCCTCCGTAAACTACATGAATGCATTTTTCTCCTAAGGTACGACCCAAGTTGTGGGCTGCTTGGTGAAGCATGCCTCTTTTCCAGAACTAGATCCACCAAAAATGCGGTGTGTAAAATTTTTTTGTGGAAGATGATGACTCCATTTTGAAAAGAAATTTATTTAGAGAGAAAAAGAGAAAAGTACAAGTTTGAGGGATGAATAAAAGAAACAAGCACAAAGGTTATTTATAGAAGAAAAAATGAGGAAAAATTGCTTAACAAGTTTGTGATTTTGTTTGATTGTGCTTCAACTACTCAATAGAATAATGAAAGCTTTTATCGCGTATCACATTTTTTTATTCAGAAAATCTCACCACACGACAAAAATAAAAGATACTTACGCGTATGTACAGTAGTTGTGATTGTGGCTCACATCTTCCTCTGATTTTACGTTCAGAAACGGCCTTAACGCCTTCTATGAGTCGGGGAGAAGCTTCCCATCCAATTTTCTTATAAATTGGCAAACATGGTCTTTTAACGTCAGATTCCCAAGACGTTGTTCATATTCTGGTTTGAATTTATTCCACAAACATTGAATTCCGTAATACACAAGTCCACTAGGATGCGTGTCAAGAGAAATTTCGATATTATCTAAATTCTCCTTATTCAGACCATCATTAATGAACTGAATTTTATCTTCTCTGTTTGTAGATGGAATTCCTAAAGATCGACATTTTGCATTACAGTTCCATCTAGCACATTTATAGCAAACGGCTAGAATCTTTGCTCGTCGTTTCTTGGCATATGAACTTTTTCCAAGCCACAGTAAGAATCTAGTTGGTGTTTCGTGAATTCACCTTCTATTCTTACTTTGGCTTCGATAATGAATCTTATGTCAAAAGGTATGCTTTTATTCGTAAGCAACCTCATCCTTTCAAGCCTTGTCTTGTAAATTTTAAAATTGCATTTTTGCTTAGAAAGGGAAATCTTTTTTCGATTTTAAACAATGTTTCATCCATGACCAAAAAAAATTAAAATGAAAAACGATAAAATATCTACAAATATCAGTTGTTTGTGGGAAACTGAAAAATCCGACTTTAATAGTCACGGAGTACCGTTATCCGCCACTTGACCGGACAGAAAAATTATATTTGGCCTAAAACAATCCCCGGCAACGGCGCCAAAATTTGATCGCTCGAAAACTTATTCTAAAAATAGGAGTTTTTGAGTCGCTCGCAAATATATACGAGGTAGAAGTAGTTTGTGGTAAGTTCTACCAAGGTCTTTTCTCTCGAGGATTGTCCAACAGGGCTTCGTATAATTTTTTTGTTATAGATTGCGAGGAATAAATACTAAAATATTAAAAAAGATATTTTTGGGTTTTTTAAAAATTAACTAAATTAAAATGCACTATATTTTAAACTAAACTATTTTTAATAAGACTATTTTATATAAGACTATTTTTATTAAGACTGTTTATACTAGACTATTTATATTAAGACTATTTATTTTAAGACTATTTATATAAGACTATTTATATAAGACTATTTATACTAGACTATTTTTAACTAGTGAAAATGAATAGAATTAAAATGAGTTGGGAATTTATAAAATCTAGGGAATACGGGTTCATTAAATTAGGTATTTAATTAAGTATAGGAATTGATTTATATGGATATAAAAGAAAAAATGAATATTTATCGAGTAATCAACTTTTCACCTCCGTACTTTCGTAATCAAAGATGTCTTAATGTTGTCACTTTTTAAGATGTTGATAACAAGATTAACACTTGATAGATTGAAAAGATGTGTTTCCAATACACTTATCAATCAATCAAGGAGGTTTCACTAGTAGAAATAGGATATGATCAATCACTATTTAAACCAATTAGTCCTTTCATTTCTCTAACTTGACTATTTTTAGGATAAACGATCGTTCATCGAGTAATCAACTTTTCACCTCCGTACTTTCGTAATCAAAGGTGTCTTAACCACTTTCGCAATCTTAAGATGTTGATAACAAGATTAACATTTGATAGATTGAAAAGATATGTTTCCAATTCACTCAACAATCAATCAAGAAGGTTTCATTAGTAAAAATAGGATATGATCAATCTCTATTTAAACCAATTAGTCCTAAAAATAGTTTAAATCAATCAAATACTCAATATATAACCTAATAGAAATCCCCTTCCCTAGGAAGAAAGATTAGCTACTCATCGGTTTATACATACTAAAATTATAATAGAAATAATTGATATATATAATATATATATAGAAACTTTTAATTACTAGAACTTAATGACAATAGATAAAACTTACTTGAATATGATGAATCAAAGTGCAAGAAACAAACTTCAAAATATAACTTCAAACTTGTTTAAAGGTTACAAGCTTACAAAATTTGAAAGTAAAATACTAAGTGCTTATTGATCAAGCACTTTTCAATTACAAACTAAATGAAAGAAAAACTTCAAAGCAAAAATAAAATACAAACTAAAATTGAAAATTCTAAGGAAAATATATTGCTAAAGGAAAGGAGTATTTCTTAGCAAGAAGTTGAGGATTTCTTGGTAAGAATGTGGGTTTTTTTTGCAATGGATGAACATGTCCTTTTATAGGTGATTTTCAAGAATACAATTGATTATTTAATTCAAAATATCTATTGTAATATCATTTTTTTAATTCTTTGTTCACACTTCACCCATGTCTTTGAATTTTCAGATTTTTGACCAAAAAAATATCTTGTGGTTGAGTTCACAAGTTGGTCAAAAGTGGACTAATTTTGCATGGCATCTGCTGAAAAACGGCGATGAAAAACGGCCCAGTTTGCCCCGTGTTGTGCGCCGTTTTGTGGTGACTCGGTCTCTTCCGGAATACGCGCGAGGACACGGCGCTAAATGCCGGCCGTGTGTGAAACGGCCCAAGACACGGCCCTTGTTGCGCCGTATGTGAAACGGCCTACATAACACGGTCCTGTTTGCGCCGTGTTGTAGGTCGTTTTGCCTTGAAAAATTCTCGTCGTTGGATTTGATCTTGTTTTCCGTCCTTTTTGATGCTTTATGTCAGTAATCAGTAAAATAACCATTTTTAGCTCATGTTTGGATATATCTGTAAAATATATATTTTTAATCACAAATCAGTACAATTATGCCCGGAAAAATGAATATTTTGTATATGAATTTTAGATCAATTATGCCCCAATCACCCTTGAACGGGTTTGTTGATATCAAGATAGCATACGCTCCTCTCCTTAGATCGACTCTCGTTCGCCTCCAACATTCGAACATAATCTGGCAAATCCTCGGAAATTTCATCAACATCGGAATGTGAGTAAATGGAGTGTGAAATGCAATGCTCCAACAAGTCGGTCGGGGGTGGCATAATAGACTCAATTTCAAAACATTCCTCGGGCGCATCGTCGGGCTTCTTCATCGCTTCATAGATGGAAATTTTCAGATTTTGATCATTAACCCGGAAAGTAAGATCACCCTCCTGGACGTCGATAAGTGCTCTCCCCGTCGCTAGAAACGGTCTCCCAAAGATCAATGGTTGATTCTCGTCCTCGGGCATATCAAGAACTACGAAATCAGTAGGAAGACCAAGTGTTGGACTCTAACGAGCACATCCTCCACAATTCCCCTCGGATAAGTGATCGGCCAGGTCCGCCATGAGTAGAGAAATGGTAGTCGGCTTCATCTCCCCAATCTTCAACCTCTTAAAGATGGATAGAGGCATAAGATTGATGCTTGCCCCGAGATCACACAACCCATTACGGAACGTTTGGTCGCCAATCATGCATGTCAAAGTAAAACGTCCCGGATCCTTCTGCTTGAGTGGGAGCTTGTTTTGAATGATAGCGCTACACTCCTCTGTCATATTTATTGTTTCAAACTTCCTCAACTTCCTCTTGCTTGCCACAGCGTCTTTCAAGAATTTCACGTAACCCGGCATGTCTCTCAAAGCGTCTAGAAGTGGAATGTTGATATTCACTTTTTGAAACATGTCGATAAATTGTTGAAGCTTTTCATCATATCTCGACTTGGCCAAACGCTGTGGAAATGGAGCTTTTTCCTCAAAATTCTTCGCATTCAAACATCCAGGAACCTTTCGGCCGATAGGGGGGTCGATAAGCTTAACTGCCGGTATTCTGGCTGGGTATCGGTTGGGCCTATCGGCCGATAGGCGATCCGATAGGTTCAGCTGTGTTTCATCTGCCTTCTCGTTCTCGGCTCCCGTTTCTAGCATATCCTTGTTTCCAGATTCCTTAACTCCAGCCCCATGATTACTGTACCTCGTCCCACTCCGAAGCTCGATTGCGTTGCATTGTTGCGTCTTCGGGTTGGTCTCGGTACTACTCGGAAAATGGCCCGGCTTATGAAATCCGGCTTGGGCGTTCGCCATTTGACTCATTTGGGTCTCCACCATCGACATCTGCTTTGTCAAGGCTATCACCGAGTTTCCAATAGATGTCACACTATGCTCGAGAGCTCCGAACCTCTTGTCTACTTTATAAATAAAATCTTTTTGGCTCGCCTCCAACCGTTCCAGCATCTCTTCCATAGGTGTCTTAGCAATCGGCTCTTGAATAACCCCATTTTTCACGTTAAATCCCGGTGGTGGCTGGAGAGCATTGTTCGGATTGGCATAGGAGAAATTAGGGTGGTTTCGATTGTTCGGATAATAGTTCCCCGTATTTCCCCCTTGCCGGAAGTTTCCTCCTTGCATGTAATTCACATCCTCCTTAACTGCAATAGGCTCGTTTAACTCTTCAAAAACTGAATTGACTCCCAGAGTATTCTTTCTTAGCATCTCAAGTTCTCTTTGTTGTTTTTCAAATTTCGCCTTCAAATCACCGTAGGCGTCCTCGTCACCGGATGGAACCTTTCTTCTCGCCATCTTCCTATCGGTCACCTCCTCGTAATCATTGTTGACCGCTAGCTCAATGAGATTCTTGGCCTCTTCATAATCGTTAGCTAGAAATCCCCCTTTCGATGAATAGTCCAATTCTCTTCTAGCCTTCCTCGTCAAACCCCGATAAAACCGAATATAGATCTCCTCTTTGTCAATTCCATGCTGTGGGCATTTGCGAAGTAGCTTCTTAAATCGGATCCATGCCTCGTATAAGTATTCATCCTCATATTGCTCGAATTGCAAGATATCATTGATTTGTTTTTGCACCTTCGAGGGAGGATAGAACTGCGCTAAGAACAACCGAGTCATCTCTCTCCAAGTACCAATTTCCTTTCGATCTAGGCTCTTGTACCAATCTAGCGCATCGTCTTCTAAGGAAAATCGGAATAGGCGGAGCTTAATGACATCCGGAGGCACTCCGTTTTGCTTGATGGTGGCACATATATCCAAAAACGACTCAAGGTGAGCGTTTGGATCTTCATTCACTCCCCCTCCGTATGTTTGAGACTTCACTGTAGCGATGAGGGACGGCTTAAGCTCGAAGTTGTTGGCATCAATCTTTCCCCAACCTCCTTCTTGATAATCGTCCAGCTTAGGTCGAAAGCGGGCATTCAAAGGGATCTTCTCGGGACGACCGAGTTCTCGTGGTTGGTCAACAATGCCGGCCATGGTATCAACGAAAGGTATAGAAAGAGTCTCGGTTCCCGCTTCTTGCTTCTTCCTCCTCAAAGACTTATCGATTTCCGGATCCAAAGGAAATAGGTTCTTTCCTTGGGATCTTGTGATCATGCACCGCCTACAAAGAAGAGAAAACAAGATGTGAGGAAACGAGATCGAATATTAATAATAAAAGTAAACTACCTAAAGTAACAATCTCTTCTTTTTCGAATTATTCCCTTAAGTTTTCTATCAATTCCCCGGCAACGGCGCCAAAAATTGATCGCTAGGATTCGCGTAGTATGGTTTTCAAATCCGATCAATTTTTAAATTTGTAAAACCTCGGAGTATTTCCAAGGTGTCGAACCCAAGGGAATTGATGTGTCGAAAATAAAGGAATTAACTCTACTCAAAATTTGACTGCTATTTAGGAATCCGAAAAATTGTTTTGATTCTAATTATCTAACTCAAAAATCGAAAAATAAAAATTAAATAAAAGATGAATTATCTAAATTAAGCAAATAAACAAATTAGCAAGATAAATCACAAGTCTAAAGGTAATTGATCCTAGGGTAGTATCATCTAATTGAGTTCACACAATTCGTTCACTTGATTCCTTTTCCCCAAATTTTAATTCAATCCTAGAAATAATCACTCAGCCGATCTAGAATTCCGATCAAGGCAACCTAGAAAGATAGTTAATTTAAACCCTTTTCCCGCAGGGCTCAAAGAATTTAAATCACTTAAAAGCGCCAACTTATTTATCTATGATTTATCTTTCTCCGCTAGGTCTCAAGATAAAATCATATTGTGCATCAAGTATTTCCACTAATCAATTACTCCTTAGGACAAAATTAATTAGCTAACATGCATCAATTAAGGGCCCTTTAATCTAGCATGAGATTTAACACAACTTGAACACAAGCCTAGGATGAAAGGTCAAAAGGTAATCAAAGTAATATCATGTGATCATCAATTAAAATTACTAACCCTAGAATCAATCAAAGGAATTAGCGGACATAATTGAAATTAGACAAGAAATAGATGAAGAATGCATATTATTAATATGAGAAGAGAGATTACAACCCTTACGGATGAACTCAGTCTTCAATAATAATTCTCCTCCAAAAGTTCTTAAATCAAAGGAATAAATCTTGCTAAAAAGTGTAAAAATCTGCTTAATATGATAAAAGAGTGATAAAGGCTGATGGAAGATGATCCAAGATAATAAAACTAGGTCTAGAAGGGGGCTTATATAGCCTAAGGGGGTTACATTCCCGATTAGCCCTAATCTAGGAAATAAAATCATCGAAAAGAGTCATAATCCGTCAAAATACGAGTGTCATTTGGCGACTATCGGTGGCCTATCGGCCGATAAATTTGGCCGATAGATGGTTCGTCGATCGCTTCACTCGGCAGGGCAGAATCTCCTTTCGGGCGTGCCTATCGGCCGATAGGCTGGGCCGATAGGGTTGGCTGTTTCTTGCAAAAATCCGCTTCTTCGTCCGTTTGACTCGACTCTCGGTCCTTTGTCTCGTTTTGGGTCCTTTTGGCTCTAAAAACCTGCAAACACACTAAAACCAACCCAAACGCGTAATACGGCTCGACTAATCATAAATAAGCCAAATACGAGCACATTAATCACGAAACGAGATAAAAACCTAGTATAAAATCCTAGAAATAAGTGGTAAAATTACCACTTATCAGCTATATCATGATTACCCGAATTGTCCTCAGCACACTCAAGCTGATTTTGCATCTCAGCTTCCTCGGTTTGCCCCGCATCAGGTGGTAACTCCACATATTTTCCTTTGTCATTTCTCTTGGCAGGGGGAGTGGAGGTAGCAATAGTAACTTGCTTGCAATTGTCAAGATTATGCCCAATGTGATTGCAGTGACTACAATAATCGGGTTCATACTCATAACACACTACTTGCTCAAAAGCGAAGCCATTCTTGGTTGCTACATTAACTGTCCGGATCAATTTCTTTGAGGTATCCACTTCAACAAGGACTCGGGCGTAATTGCATCGTCCTTTCGTCTGCGTCATTTTGTCGGTTGTAATAGGCTTACCCACTCGGGATGTTATTTTGCCAATTGCTTTCTCATTCCAGCACTCTGGCGGCAATAATGGGAGTGTGATCCAAACCGGCACCTTCTTAATGTCATCATCTCCGAATCGAAACCAATTTGGTAGAACCTTCAGTAATAGGGAGCGCCTATAAATTGAGTATGGCCCCCCATGAATAACCAAGTCCCTATCGTGCTCGTTCTCGAATGTAAAGAGAATCCAACCATTAACATCTGAAATGTAGGTGAACTTGACTTTCCAGGAACTACAAAGTTTCAACATTGCTTCTTTGCCAGGATGCCGATGAGTAAAATACCCAACGAGGCAAAAGCCCCAAGTTTTGGTGATGTCATCAATATCTTCGTCATCTAAAAGTACATCTTCTCCTTGAGGTGGAGTATATTCCAACTTCAAACCGTTTGAAGGACTTCGGTTTTCAGCAAAAAGCTCCACAAACGGCTTCTTTAGAACCTGCTTCCTCCACTGTGGCTTTTTATCAGTCACCTTCTGTGCATCTGCAGCCAATGAGTTTCCAATATCGTTGGGGGTTGAAGCAGCTCCACCCATGGTGTTTTCCACATGTTCCACATCAATCACAGGCAAGGAAGTACCATCTACTACAAGTATTTCCATATCCCGCAGCCCCCCACCAACATTTTCCACTTTAGAAGTGTTGTTACCTGAGCCAGTCGTGGCCTGTTCCCTTACAGTGGCTGGCTTCGATTCATTTGTTTTCGAACATTCAGGATCTTTGGTCGCAGCCTTCTTCTTGGCACTTCTGTTCTTTCCTTTCACCATTTGAGGGTGAAGAAGAACGATTCACGCAGCGGCGCTGCGCAGATTCTGGGCACCGCAGTCCCAGATTCGTCCAGAGGGCTTTAAAATCTATAAATCCGAAATGGAATTGAGGTAATACAAGCGGAAATCAGTGGAAATTGTTATCAATTACTACAAAAGGTTGAAATAATCTCTGGATTAGAGCTCAAGAACGTGCGGCATCCAGGAGGAACGAGTTTCTCCTAGCGAGGAAATTTCTCTCTCTCTAACCATCTACTGAGAGCTCTTTCTTCCTTACTCGTTTTCTGATTGTGCCCGAAAGTGATTTTCCATTCAAATTTCATCAACCTATGTGACTCGGCATCCACCCTTGTCCAAATCACGTTTCCGCTCAACATTTTCCCACATAATGATATTAAAAAAAAATCACAAGACTACAACCGGAATAAAAATTTGTCACGCAACAACATTTTCCCTCATCATTTTTCTTGTGCTCCATTATTTATGAATCTGCCATATAAGAGAATCTAAGTACCTGAGATTGCTTTTTTTTTTTTTTTTTTTTTTTTTCGGATGAAATTTTCAAAAATTCATCCTTTCTCAAAAAAAATATAAACGAGATCTGAAAAATTAGTTAGATTTCTTTTATATAGTGAAGCATAGGAAAATCCGCCATTTTCTTCGAAGGCAGTTTTGTAATTTTCAAACATTGCTATGTGGAAAAATACTCAGCAAGAACATGACATGCACGGAGAGGTGAATGTTGAGTCATTAGCAATTAATGGAACTTGGACGGAGCATTGCGTTGTGATATACGGTGACAATTGAAGGGCTATACTAATGTGGTTTTTAGTAGAGGGTGTATGAAGGGATAACTTGACAACTTACTGTAGTACGTGGATAAAAGTATGGCTTTTTTCGTTTTAATAGGATATAATTAATGACGATTTGGATGAAAAATAATTTTGGGGCCGATTTGATAAACAACGATAAATCAATGGGTTAAATTCATGTGGTTTTTAGTAGAGAGAGCGGTTTAATAACTTGTCGTAGTAGTGGAACGAAAAGTACGATTTTATTATTATTTATTTATTTATTTATTAAAAGATCGTTGACTCAAATGTCGTCCCTCCTTCCATATTGCAACTAACTTTTATCATTATATATCTTTTTCTTGAACAAGTTTCTTCGCCGCTCCATCTCCTCTCTGAAATTGGAGATTTTCTCGTCCTATATTATTTGCGAATATGAATATGAATGCTTGTTGCTTTTTTCTAATTATACTCCATCGTTTAGGCATTTAATCGATATGCATTTAGGAGTTTATAATTCTAAAGTTAAACGATAGTCGGGCAGGACGAAAAAGTCAATTTTCTTGAAGAAATTGTTGAATCCAATAGATGTACGTCTGCGGTGATATAAAAACTACGGGTTTCAGTCCAATTCATTTGTATTTTTGTACTTAGAAAATAGGCGTTGCAGTACCATTCGGATTTTAGGAGTTGCTGCTACTACTCAATGTGAAGTTTTAAGAAAATAAGTATGATACTAATTTCGATTATCCTAATGACAAAGGAAAAGGAAAACTTGATGTTTAAGTTAAGAAAGACTAAAAATGGTGGCTGGTAACTATTCATGTGTGCTCTAAATTTCTAAATGATGATATTTTTAATTTTGTGCATATTTTCCACTTTAATTTAAATTTGTAGTAAGTTATTTATTATACTTTATAAGCTATTTAAGTTATATGAAATAATTTTATTTACGTAGTTAATATAATGTATATTGTAGGACTGATGGTACTAGTTAGAGTGATTTCTTTGTTTGTAATTTAAATCTATAATTCATGTGCATTTATTTAATTTCTCTTGTAGATTTGAAATTTCTACTACGACGCGAATAATAAATTGGCATAAAAAGTCTACTTATAGGAATGACTAATATTTTTGAAATGATTGTTTATAAATTATCTTATACCTAGCTACAATTGTTTATGCGTACCCATTTTTCTCGATTTATCAATTTTGGCAATATATTCACGAATCATACAAGCGTTAGTTAGAGAAATCGATTGAATGGATAATGAGGGAATATGTTTTGTATTTATGGATAAACTGGTATGTTTTGAGTTACGTGCTTTTTTCTTAAATACTCGATTGAATGTGATTGGTGATGCTGGTATTTCTGATTTTTCGGATCAAAATAGTATTTTTATTGACAAATTGTTAGTCATATGTTATGTGTGATTTAACTGAATTTGTGTTTAAAGAAGTGGTTTTTAATAATGAGGCTCTAAGGTTATCTATGATTTATTTGCTATTTGATTTAGTATTAGTTGTTGAGCTTCATAAGTATGTGGAAAGGAATTTATTGGTTTATGCACTTACAGGAGATTTAGACACGTTTTAATGGGAAAAAGTTATTTTTATCAAAGTTTTAAGTCTCTGTCTATTGCAATGAGACGATTAGTTAGAAGGTTGAAAATTGTTCACTTGAATGTAATATTTTTAAGGAGACGTATACAAAATTGGATAAGTTGTGTAGATTCCTATATTGCTTTCGAGTTTTTCTATACGAAATAATTCCTATATTAAAGGATTGAGAAAATTATAAAATTGGTCCCGTATGTAGGATTAATCGGCCAAAAAATCCCATCTGTCTCCGGCGGACCAAAAAACCCCACCTCTCCTACCTATTTTAGCCAATTTAGTCCTCCTTCGTAGGAGTATTTCCGTAATGGAGTGGCGTGGACGACAGCATGACAGTGCCAAAAAAATATAAAAACCTAAATAATAAAAAATCTAAAAAAAATTAAAAAAATCTGGAATATTAAAAAACCTAAATTTAAATTTTTTTTAAAAAAATTAAAAAATTTAAAATCTAATTTTTTTTTAAAAAAATATAAAAACCTAAATAATATAAAAAATTTAAAAAATTTAAAAATTCTAAAACAATTTAAAGAATCTGAAAAATCGTAAAAAAAATTAAAAAAAATTAGAACCTTAGGTAATTATTTTTAATTCTGAAATATTAATATAAATATATTAGAATTTTTTATTTCATTTTTAATTTTATAATTCTAAAAAGTTTTTTTTTTTCAGAAAAAAATCTTTTTAATTCAAAAGATTAATTTTATAATTCTGAAAAAAATTCCTTTTTAATCTTTTTAATTTCTTAAAAAAATTATATTTTTTTAATTTTAAAATTCTGAAAAAAAAATCTTTTTAATTTCTGAAAAAAATGAGAAAATTATCAAAACGATCTTTTTTAGAATCTTTTCAGAAATTAAAAAGATTCTTTTTTCAGAATTATAAAATTAAAAAAAAATATATATTTTTTTTTCATAAATTAAAAAGATTAAAAAGATTTTTTTTTTCAGAATTATAAAATTTATCTTTTGAATTAAAAATATTTTTTTTCTGAAAAAAAATCTTTTCAGAATTAAAAAATTAAAAAATAAATAAAAAATTCTGATATATTTATATTAATATTTCAGAATTAAAAATAATTACCTAAGGTTCTATTATTAAATTAAATTAAAAATTAAATATTTTTAGATTTTTATATTATTTAGGTTTTTATATATTTTTTTAGATATTAAATTTTTTATTTTTTTAAAATTTATTTAAATTTAGGTTTTTTAATATTCCAGATTTTTAAATTTTTTTAGATTTTTTTATATTATTTAGGTTTTTATATTTTTTTTGTCACGTGTCGTTCACGCCAGCTCCGGTGGCCGGAAAATACTCCGGCCGGCGACGACGGACTAAATTGGCTAAAGTAGGGGGGAGGTGTGGGGTTTTTTTGGTTCGCCGGAGTCAGATGTTTTTTTTTGGCCAATTAATCCCACATATGGGACCAATTTGATAATTTTCTCTTAAAGGATTGTGGAATTTATATATGCACACGCATATGAGGATCTATATTGAGGATCTTTGTCGTGGGAAAAATTTGGGAAATCATCAACAAATAAGCAATTGGATTAGTATGTATTTGGCCCCTTACATGTATAATTTATTTTGCATAGTATGATATTTTTGTAAACTTGAATTGATGTAATGCAGTCTTTGTGATTGACTTATTTTATTTATTTTTATTTGATTGCTGTATATGTTCATTTATATGAGGGTTCAATTCAATATTGTCCATGGTGTAAATGATATGGTTTTCTTGATCATCATTGCAAGTCAATTGTAAGTATTTTCTTAATCTATCTCAATTATATCGAGCCATTTTGATAGTCTAATGTAGCATATGAACTAATGCTCCGGTAATAAAAGGAATTATATATGAACAGTGGTTCAATGAACTTCTTATAGTGTTCTGAAATCTTATTTCCGTGTGATTTGAGTACTGATTACGACTCGTGAGATGTATAGTCCCTCTTTGTTTCAATTATGAGCGGGTACTTCCCACATTATGAATTCTTCCTGCATACTTTCATGAAGAACCTTAATGTAGATTCATTTGTTACATATAATGGGGAACATGTGTTGTTTTTTAGAACATCATTGTGATTGGAACATATTGAGTATGCTACGCGCTAATCGTCCCATGTTTGCAAGTGTATTTGTTTATGAAATCAACATTATGTTACTATAAGATCCTTGGACACGACTCATCTATCCAAATACCTTCGTAGTACAAAATGAGTGGTATCATTTACATAATCTCGTTTAGAATAACTTCAAGTGAAATATTCAATGTGACATGTGGTATCAAATAATGAATGCATAAAAAAAAGCATAATTCGGTATCGATTCTTTTGTATGATTGTATACACTTACAAAATATTTACTCCCTCTGTCCATATGGAAATCGCCACATTTAGGGTGATGCGAGTATTAATAAAATTTGGTAGAAAATTATGTGTAAAATTGGTAAGAGAAAATGATGTGAGTAGAGTTATGAGCCCAATAATAAATAAACAACTAAGTTGTATGGGTCTATTACTAAAAAAAATATGACGATTTATTTGTAGACGGACCGAAAAGAAAATTAATACAGTTTGTATTTGGAGGGAGGAAGTATAAATTAATCAATTAATCGATTATTAGCAAATTATTCTTCAACATGATATGTTCTCTTTTCAATTGGAACTTAAATTTCATCTCATTTATCTCAACTATATTTATCCAAACCGAATGTTTAAAGAACAAAATCATAAACTCTTGGTATAAGTTTGATATTTACTTTGATATATAAGTATAATAGAATTATATAGTAAAATAAATTACCACGTATTTCATGCATCATTATACATTACATTTATATGGATCTAACTATATGTGATATAGTATAGAATTACAAATTTAATATAATATAAGTTATAAGCGCTATTAATGTATGATTGACGAAATTTCAGAATTTATTTCCAAATCTAGTTTTATTGAGTGCACTGTTTTTTTGTTACTATTAACTGATTTCGTTAATTATTTGCAAGCATCACATATTACAATCAACAAAATGAAAATTTCGACAGAATTGGCATATCCAAGTTTTAAATCTCAAAATTGAGTGTTACTTGTAGAAATTGTACATGATCGTGCATTTGTGTTTTAACCAAGTCATCTGTGTAAATTATTATCATCTCTTGTATATATGTGTAAACTTCCCTAATTTTACGAGGTTGATTGTGAAGGATGAACCTAAAACAAAGATTATAATATTCTTATGTTTAGTTTGATATTGTCGTGACTTAAGAAAATGCTTCAGTTTTGATTTGCAAATAATCAATTGTGAACATGACGAGATTTTGATTTGTAAATATTATTTTTAAATATTTTTAAGATCCAAAATTTTAATTTTTAGTTTTTTGTAATGACAGCAGCTTCTAAAAGCAATTTTAATGATATTTCTAAAATCTATTGTTAGTAATCCATAAATTTTTAAAAAACTAATTCCTTTTTATTTATTAAATACTATCAAATTTAAAATTTCATGCAAAAAAAGTGATTTTATTTTAAAATCAAGCAATATCGTATTAAAGAAAAAACTGAGTACTCACTTTTTGGGCCAACCAGTGTAACCTTAGACCAATATGTGCGTATATACTTTCTTAAAGGCCACCTAAATATAAGGCCCGCGAATTACAGCATCTCAAAAAGGCCAACGGCCCATTTAAAACGTAGCTCTCGATGGCATTCGCGTAATAACTAGTCTCATTTTCTACTCTATATAATGCTTCCTTCTGCAACCCTAAATTTACACTCTCAGCACGAAACCCTAGCGCCTTCATTTCTATTTCCCAAAAACAACGAAATGGCCGCCGCTGCGCGCCCTCTAGTCGCCGTTCAACCCTTAGAGAACGACATGGCCACTGATGGAGGTGCCTCTAACTCCGTCCCTCTTCCTGATGTGATGAAGGCGGCCATCCGCACTGACATTGTCACATTTGTTCACGGCCAAATCTCCAACAACGCCCGCCAGCCTTACGCCGTTTCTAGACGCGCCGGTCACCAGACCGCAGCCGAGTCATGGGGTACCGGTCGTGCCGTCTCTCGTATCCCTCGTGTCCCCGGCGGCGGTACTCATCGCGCTGGACAGGGAGCTTTCGGAAACATGTGCCGTGGCGGAAGGATGTTCGCTCCCACTAAGATCTGGCGCCGTTGGCACAGGGCTGTTAATGTGACCCTGAAGCGCCACGCCGTCGTTTCCGCAATTGCCGCATCTGCCGTCCCTTCGTTGGTGCTTGCCCGTGGACACAGAATTGAAGAAGTTCCTGAACTGCCTTTGGTTGTTTCTGATGCTGCAGAGGCTGTTGAGAAGACTAACGCCGCTCTGAAAATCCTCAAGCAAATTGGAGCCTACCCTGATGCCGAGAAGGCCAAGGAAAGCCGGGCGATCCGCCCTGGAAAGGGGAAAATGCGTAACCGTCGTTATATTGCCAGAAAAGGACCACTTATTGTTTATGGATCTGAGGGAGCTAAACTGGTTAAGGCTTTCCGCAACATCCCTGGTGTAGAAGTTGCTCATGTCTCGCGCCTTAATCTCCTCAAGCTTGCTCCAGGAGGGCATCTTGGCAGATTTGTCATCTGGACAAAATCTGCCTTTGAAAAGTTGGATGAGATCTATGGTACTTTCGACAAGCCCTCTGAGAAAAAGAGGGGATATGTGTTGCCGAGAACTAAGATGCTGAATGCTGATCTGGCGAGAATTATCAACTCTGATGAGGTGCAGTCCGTGGTGAGGCCGATCAAGAGGGAGATCAAGAGAGCTCCACTGAAGAAAAATCCTTTGAAGAATCTCAATGTGATGCTTAAGCTCAATCCTTATGCTAAGACTGCCAAGAGGATGGCACTACTGGCTGAGGCAGAGAGGGTTAAGGCTAAGAAGGAGAAGCTTGATAAGAAAAGGAAGCAGATCACTAAGGTATTGTATATTTTTTCCATTTAATTGTATTCTTCTGATTCTTAACTCTTATATGCTCTGCATAAAATTATGTTCCCCATGACTATTTGTTTACTTGGTTATTGCATGAGCAGTAGTTAAAGAATTCTTTTTGTTGGTAATTTATATCATAATAGTTGACACTTCTTTTGAAAATTGCTCCGTATAATTGGGCTGGTCCTTACCTGACAAGAAAACACTACCCCAATCCAACACCACTAACTTGAATGCCCATTTATTATGCATATGAACATAAACTGGAAATGGCCTGGCAACAAACACGACCCGGTGACCCGAATTGCCACACATGAGGAGTTGTTAGCATCGGAGACTAGTTCTGCAATTAGCAATTGACAATTGGCAATTAGCATGTCTGTGATGATTGATATATATATATATATATATATATATATGGTTTATTTTTCATTTGCTGTCGATTGATTAATCTTTCATTGTCGAGATCTGCTTTAATGGCTGCACTTGGTTTGTAACTCCATTTCTTTTGTGATTGTAGGAGGAGGCATCAGCAATTCAATCTGC
This sequence comes from Orobanche coerulescens, assembly GCA_033398695.1. Taxonomy (NCBI): domain Eukaryota; kingdom Viridiplantae; phylum Streptophyta; class Magnoliopsida; order Lamiales; family Orobanchaceae; genus Orobanche; species Orobanche coerulescens. Next base: position 11,621,227 of record CM065803.1, read on the forward strand.
TGGCAAGAGCTGGTACAAGACAATGATCTCAGACAGCGAATACACGGAATTTGAGAACTTCTCAAAGTGGTTGGGCGTGTCTCAGTGATTGAATCATTTCTTTAAATTTGCCTTTTTAGAAAATTACTGCTCCATGTTTAGTTTCTTATCTGCACTGTGTCTACCTGTTTCCGAGATTATAAGACACCGTGTTCTTGCCCATGTGGTTTGTTTTTTGAACTGATGTTTTCAAGACAATATTTTCAAAGATTACAATGTTGTTTATGCTGCTATCATTTTTTTTAGTGTTCCGCACACTGATAATTCTTGTCTTGTTTGTCTGTGATCTTGCATTGTCTTGGTTTCATGATATAAACTTGTATCGAAATTTCAAGCAAGAATTTTAAAATTTTAAGATCTGCGTTGTTTTGGCTTTCCGCACACATGATGTAGAACGTATAGTCCGTTTTGCCAAACGGCCTGATCTGTAAGTAAACTCTTTGAACGTTGAAGTCTCTTGAACTGCATCTTGCGCATACAATTATGTGTATGTGTGTAAACAATCTCCAGATGACAAACTATTGATCTTTCAGCGAATCAAACGATTTATGTCCGTGATTTATGTCTGAGGATGTACTGTTCGGAACCTGTGTGATAGAAGGATTAGGGTTTTCATTGGATTTGGAAAGGTACACTTGCAGCATATTTGCTTTACAGGCTTGCTTGGTAAACTGTGTGTTTATTCATCTGCTTTTACAGCTTAGATGGTATTGGAATATTGGATAGGCATTTCACTAGTCATTTAAAATATCAAATTTAAACATAATTGATGAGTGAATTACATAAAATATTCTATTGTTTTGTCTAATTACATATGTTGAATTACACCTACATTCGAATCTCACCTTCGGCGTTGGTTTTTTGGATGAATTTGTGTTTAAATTGTTTGGTAACGTGGATTGCTTGTTTGAACAGTTCATCTCCACCCCAATCTCACTTTTGGCGTTGTGTTTTGGATTAATTTGTAATTGTTCAAACTCTAAGTACTAATATGATTTGAAGCTATTTAGCACATATTCATATAGCCGACCCCACCTAGTGGGATTGAAGCTATTTAGTAGTGGTGGAATATGTAATTATTCTTATGTTTGGTCCGTGATTGTCCATCTGCTCCCCGAACTTGGTGTACATGGTCGTCGAATTGCCCTAATAATCAGGTTAGTATAAATTCAAAACCAGACATATTTGGTCTTTGCCCTTTGGATTGCATTACCCTAATAATCAGGTTAGTATAAATTCAAAACTAGGGCTGGCAATTCGTGCGTGTCGGGTTGGTAACTTGTTATCAGGTCGACACGATAACGACACGATAAGGCCAAACACGAACACGACCCGTTAAGTATATGCTCGACACGAACACGAACACGGCATGAAAGGTTGAAACACGGACACGATGTGAACACGATATGACACGATATTTTTCGTGTTGACACGACACGATAATGACACGAATCGATAAATTGAAATAAAAAATTAGAAAATAAACTTAAAATATTTACAATGATAATAAAATTAATGCTAAAAATATATAAATATCTTCGGGTTACACGAACACGACACGAACATGAAAGTTATCGTGTTACACGAACACGACACGAACACGACACGAAATTAGTGTCTTTATTGTGTCGACACGATAAGGACACGAACACGATAAGACCAAACACTAACCCATTAATTTCGTGCGTGTTCGTGTCGTGTTATCGTGTCGTGTCGGAAATTGCCAGCCCTATTCAAAACCAGTCTTATTTGGTCTTTGCCCTTTGGATTGCAAAATAAAATCTTAGTTAGCGAGTAATGAAATATGTATGTTTGATGGTCTTTTCGGAAAAAGAATAGGTCTCATGCGTGTTTAGAGATGTTAAACGGGCTTGGGCCCGTAGGGCTGGCCCGTTTAACTCGCCAAAAAATCGGGTTAGGGCCGATATTTCCTAGCCCGTTTAAATCAGAACTTTTGGGGACCGTTTAGCTTAGCCCGAAGTAGCTAAATTTCGATATATATATATATATATATATACTATATTAATATTATATATATATATATATATATATTAATATTATATATATAATATATATTAATACTGTATTTGTTAATATAGTGTGTATATATATATATACATAAAAGTGTATTTTTTGTTATATTTATTATAGTATAGTAGTTACTATATATATATAAAATATATTGTTATTGTTTTTTTTTTACTTATAAAAAATAAAAAATAGATTTTTAAATATTTAAATTGCTTCGTTTAGCCCGAAACCCGTTAGGGTTAGGGTTAGGGCCAATATTTCCTAGCCCGTTTAAATCCGGGCTTTTTTAGCCCGGACCGTTTAGCCCGAAGCCCGCTAGGGCTAGCCCGGAACCGCTAGGGCTAGCCCGTTTAACATCTCTATGCGTGTTGGTGCGATAGATCCAGGTGGGGCTGTTACTGGGTGGATAGATCCGAGATCCGGTTCGAAAAACCCGGACTGATTCGGACCGATAAGCTTACTGGTCCGGGAATGGATACCATATCGAGATCCGGTATCCGATAAGACCCGGACCGATAACCTGATAATATAAGTACTGTATAAAGAAATAGGTTCATTAGGAATGCATGAAAATAGTTATTCATTAGGAATTGTGCCTAAGATAATTTTTTCATTGTTTTTTGGTAGTGAAAAGAAAGATTTTGTGTTATTGGTTCCCAGAATCGGGTCAGTATTGGATGAAACGGGTATCCGATAAGCTTATTGGATCGGTCCCCATGAACAATGTTCGATCCGATAAGCTTATCGGATCGATTCCCGATTACTCGATAAGCTTATCGGGTGGATATCGGGTATGTCAAGATCCGGACCGACCCGAACCTATAACAGGGCGATCTCTTTAAATTAATTAATAAAAGTAAACAAATATTCCAAAATATAAAGAATTATAAAAAATTTAAATACTACCAAGAAATCTAAACACTAGGGGTGAGTTGGGTTTTTGCGTTAAAGCGACCAAAATTTCGCAGCAAAGTATTCGATTTCGGTTTTTGGTTTTTAAACGATTCTATTTCATTTATTCTATTATTTTTATATTTTTTTTTCGAAAAAGACAACACATACTAATTTATTAGATTTTTTTCAAGAAGAGTCTCTAAGTATGAAATTTAACAAAAATATTTTAAACACAAAATACTTTAATTGATAATTAAATAAATGGTAGTATAATAATTTAATAAATAATGGATAAAATATTTTAATATTATATTTCGTTTAATTCCTCGATTTTCCCCATATAAAAACTAAAGTCGAACCAAAAATCATTATTTAAATAAAAATAAACTTACCATTTTGGTTTCGATTTCCATTTTTTTGAGGGTTTCTTTCACACCCCAACTAAAAATTGAAAATGAGCCTAAGAGTTGATAAAACATAAAATAAAAAGAAAACTTACAAAATTAAGTACAAAAAAAAAAAAAAAAAAAAATAAAACAGATCGATGTCTCCAATAAATATAGTGAGCAAATATGCTAATGAAGCCAATCTTATTTCGTATGATACGATAAAACAATAATCGACTATGGAATCAAATTGTTGAATAAATGATCCAAGCCACCCGAACCAAAACCAGACTAAATTTGTGATACTTGAAAACGAGAGGACCCAAACTTGTGTCATCGGGTGTTGGGTTCAAAACTGATTATTTGGCCGATAATATAAACATAAAAAAAAATATAATTGTACATTAGTTTCGTATAAAAAGCATAAGCGGAATCTAATACGAGTTCGATAACAAGAGGAATGTGAATTCAATGAAAGTAAAATGTGAACTCATAATATCGGGTTTGGACATGGGATGAGCCAACCCAAATTTAAGCTATCATCATTAGCGGATAGTAAGACACGATGCAATGCGAAATCAAAGACTGGCCTGACTCGATAATGACCTAAACCGATATCAACCAGTCCTATAATTGTACCCGACCAGAAGTGGCACACACCCAAATAAGACCCCTCAAGTGGCATGGATGGAGGGAATACAATTTGTTGGCATGTATAACTGAATTAAAGAAGCTAATGTATAGCACAGAACTTCATCTCTCTATGGAAAAGTTGCAGCACAAACTTTTGCTTTACACGAGCGTCGAGTGTAGACACGGCAATTTACCACACGACACGAAAACGACACGAGAATTTAGTGTTTGTGTTTGCACTTTGAGTACACGACACTAAAATACACGAACACGAAAGTACACGATTGAGATTTAGTGTCGGTTTTGTGTTTACCCTTTGGGTACACGACACGACACGAGGTACACAAAATAAATAAATAAATAAATAAATAATATATATATAAAATATATTATAACATAATTTAAAAATTTATATTTAATTTTATAAAAATATACAGTTTTATGAATTACATTTGTACTAAACTTTAAAATTCGAAAATATATTATGAATTTTCATAAATTTCGTGTAAAATTTGTGTTTCCGTTGCCATTTATTCGTTTCGTCTACTAAAACCTATAAAAATAATAATAAAATATTAAAATTGTTATTTTTTATAATAATTTAATATTTATTTTATATTATGTGTCTGACACAAAAACACGACACGAACGACACAACACGATACGACACAAATTCATTTCGTGTCATGTATGGATTTGGACTTTTAGTACACGAAAGTACACGACACAAACGAATGCGAGGTCTAGTTGAGTGTCCAAAAGGACCAAAACACAAATCCCAAATTTTCAGCATATAGGTTCCATACAGAAGACAAATAAGAGCTGGAGAGGAAGTTTAGATTTTATATACCAGAGTCAAGAACCAAACAAGCCTGAAACATGCGATCTCCCAAGCTGAAGAAACGCCGATTTTTTATACAACAACGTGCTCACCTTGTCACATATAGAGACAAGACATTGATCGACATTTGTAAAGATCGGGAGCATATACAAACATATATCACTTCCAATGTAGCAAGGCGCTTGCTTGTGGGGTGCGGGGTATAACTTGTTTGTTATGGAAATGAGTGTCTAAATCATTTCCATTATTATAATCCATGCAAGATTAGCACGTGAGGTTCCACTTCCGCAAACGATCATTTAAACAATATGCAACGAAGATATTATTGCTAAAAACTAGGGGCTGCAGACAAATCGAGCGGAGCATTCACCTAATCGACCGATGATAGACTTCTTTTATCACTGATTAAGCTCGACAAGCCAAGAAAAATGCTGTTCGAGCTCAACTCAATAAAGAAACAGGCATTAATACATGATCAATAATAGCTCGTTTGGCAATTAAACTATCCAACAGTTGTGTATCTCCTCATTAATGTCATAACACAATCGTACTTTGGTAATTCATACATAATCTAGCAGCTTGTCGAGCTTACGAGCCTACAAGCAAAGTGCTCGAGCTCGACTCAAGCTCCAGTTCGAGCCGAGCCTTGCTTGGAACTGCTCGCGAACCGCTTGACTCATTTCCATCCCTACTTCCAACTCAGTCATTCTTAATATCAGCCACAAGGAACTTAACTTATTTTACAAATAAATATAAAGTACCTCTTCAGTTTACTTGAGGGGAATTTTTTTTGCAAGACATAATGCCACATAAAAGTTAGAAACAAAAGCTCTTATATGGGCCAAAAATGAAGCCAAATCATTTTCATCATAAAAGCCCCCTTAAAGAAAAAAGACAAAGGCAAAAATCAGAGTCTAAACAGACAGACACTCTCTCATACAACAGAATATCTGCCAGGTTGTGCTGAACCTGGAAGCGACGATACTTGATTCGTGATATCCTCCAACACACGTTTGAGTTCCACTTTCGCCCTCTTGACAGATTGCTCCGAGGGACCCTCGATGAACAAGTAAAGCCTTCTTTCTCCCGGTCCCACAATCCTACCAGGTGCATAATACTGCCCTCTAGTCGTTATAGCAGCTCCAGTCCAGTCAGATATCGGGCCGAGAGTTTCTTTATGCGTAACCTTCCACCGCGCATTTTGGGGGAAATCGTTTATCTCCAATTCGGCTTCATAATGCTCAGGCATTGCGTCATCCTGAATTTTTGCCAATTTATGCTGCAAATTCATGGCAGCCGCCAGGGCCCTAGCTGTTCCATCATTGCCGCCAGCTGGCAGCCCAGCACCAGCGACAGCTGGCACCACGCCTGGAATTGCTAAACTAAGAACACTAGGCAAAGGAGCAGGCAATCCGTTGTTCGGAATCACCATGGCTGCCTGATGAGACATATCACCACCTGCTTTTCTAATCCCGTCATCTTCGTCTTCCGAATCAGATTTATCTTCCTCGAATCCATATCCTCTCGCCTGAGCTTTCTTCGCCGCTTTCCTAACTTCATCTTCTTCTTGGTTAAATTTAAAACCAGTACCACCATAACCGGTCCCGTGGGCTTGCTCAATTCCTTGATTGACTTTGGCCATAAATCCATCGGCGAGGGCTTTAAGGTCATCGGGAACACTCTGTCCTGACAAATCTAGGGCTGTTACAAGATCCGACGCATATCTTGCATCTTCTTCAGATACAAATGTAACAGCACAGCCTTTCCTACCGGCTCTACCTGTTCTACCAACACGATGAACATATTCCTCATAATGGTTAGTGACGTCATAGTTTATGACTAACTCAAGCTCCTTCACATCTAAACCCCTAGAGGCAGCACTTGTAGCTACCAATACGTTGCACACATTACTCTTAAAATCAGCTATTGTGGATTCACGATCCGTCTGATCCTTTGCACCGTGATAGGAAAGGCATGGATATCCAGCCCTGATCAACTCCTTAAATAATGTATCACATTTGTCTTGTGAGCGAACAAAGATTAGTATTTTTCCCTTTTCATACCATTCCCCCAGCAGCTCCAGGAGCCTAAGGAACTTATCACTTTCTGGTCTTACCTCAACTAGTTGCGTTATGTCCTTGTTCACAACATTCTTCCGACCCACCTGTATTTCAACAGGTTTATTCAAAACTTTACGAGCTAAGATTTCTACTTGACGAGGGAAAGTGGCAGAAAATAGCACTGTTTGACGATCTGGTCTTGTGTTTTGAACGATTCTTGTAATCTGAGGTTCGAAACCCATATCAAACATACGGTCAGCTTCATCCATGACCAAGTATGTAACACGACGCAGATTTGTGATCTTACCACTGCTTGTACATAGTATATCAATCATTCTACCTGGAGTACAAACAACAATCTCAGTCCCCCGTTTCAATTCACTTATCTGCTGAGCTACCCCGGAACCTCCATACACAGGTACACAGCTAAGACCCATTGCCTTTGTGAACTTCTTGATGTCACTGTGGATTTGCTGGACAAGCTCCCTTGTGGGAGCGAGAATGAGCCCTATAGGCCCATCTCCTGACATCAATGGAGGTTGGTCCTTAATGTGTCTCAACATAGGCAGCACAAATGCAAGGGTTTTACCAGATCCTGTTTGTGCGACACCTATGCAGTCTCGACCGCTCATGATTATAGGCAAGGCCTGAGCTTGAATGGGCATTGGTTTTTCAAAATTCGACTTCTTAATAGTATCCAGAATCTTAGTTGATAATCCAGTTTGATGCCATGTTTTGACTGGTTTTGGGACATCCTTTCCATGTATCTTCAGTTCCAGTTGTTTCCGGTATGTAGACACCTCTTGAGATGTCATCCTGCAAATTTCCTTTGATTCAATATAAAAATTCTTCCGGAAATGAGGATATTCAATTTTCGAATGGTCAACAATTGAAAGCTTCTCGACTTTAGTCTTCTTCACCCGTTTCATAAATTCTTCATCGTCTTCATCCTCTAAAGGATCTCCATCATTTTCTTGATCTCCATCATCTGAATCAGAGTTTTCTCTGGGACTAACTCTTCCAGTGAATTTGTTTGTCCCCTTTTTAGACGGTCTCGAGTTCGGTTTACCATTGCTTTCAACCAAATCGGGACCCGAGCCATTCGCGACAGGAGGCATGCTACTTTTTAGCTTCTCAACTTCAGGCAACACCGTATTATTCATGAATGCGTCTAAAGAATCAATTTCTTCCTCCCCAACAGCATGGTCACAAACATTTTGCAAAGCAGGAACAACCTCAATCTCTTGATCAATGGACAAGTCATTTCCATCCTCACCAATGGGCTTCACAACCCCATCCGCATCCACATCCATCTCTAACCTTCCCTGAGGGCCGGCTTCTTCATCATCAGATTCCCCTTCCAGGGTCCATGTCTTCCCAGAGTTGGGTTGATGAGTTTCTGGCACCCCAAGTTTTTCTTTCTCAGATTCCTCCTTCCTTCTTAATTCTTGCCACTCTTGAACTCTCTTTCTCCGCTTCTCCATCTCCTCATCCAATCTCTTTTGCTCTTCAGCAAAATCTTCTTCTCGTGAATTTTCCTTCTTGATCTCTGAGTCACCATCACTCTTTTTCCGGGAACTATCTTGACTAACATCCTTATGCCGGTTCGTCTTGCTGCTTTGTTCAATGTCCTTGTGCTGATTGTCCTCCTCTCTCCTGCGCCTTTTCCTATCGTGCTCCCTAACATCTTCATCACTACTGTACGACCTATCCCTGTCACGGTGTTTTTCCTTTTCCTGCATCTTCTCCTTACCTTTCCTTTCTCTCTCTCTTTCTCTCTCCCTCTCCCTTCTCTCTTTCTCTCTCTCCCTCTCATATCTTTCCCTCTCCCTTCTCTCTTTCTCCTTTGCACGTTCGTATCTTTCCCTCTCCCTCTCTCGCTCATATCTTTCCCTCTCCCTCTCTTTCTCCCTTTCTCTCTCTTTCTCTCTCTCCCTCTCCCTCTCTTTCTCCCTTTCTCTCTCTCTCTCCCTCTCTCTCTCTTTCTCCCTTTCTCTCTCTTTCTCCCGCGCTCTATCCCTTGCCCTTTCCTTCTCCCTGTCCCTGTCCATATCTTTCTCCCTATCTCTATCTACTTCCCCATCATCCCTGTCCTTTTCTCCTCTGCCTTTGGCCTTGTCTCGAGCCCTTTCATCATCACGACTCTTGGTTCTTTCATGTTCCCGTTCCTTCTCACGGCGCTTACCCTTGTGCTTTTCCTTGTCTCTGTACTTGTCGTCAACACTCTTCTCTCTCTCATGGCGGCTATCGCGATCCCTGTCCCTATGCCTCTCCCCATTCCTTTCCTTTTCTCGGCTGCGTTCCTCTCTGTGGTGATTTGTCTTTATTTCTTCCTTCTCAGATCCCTCCCTCCTAGATTTGCTCTTAGTATCTTCCATATATGTGTTACACGCAGCGTTTGCTATAACAGTAATATGCGACCTCTAACTCCAGCCAGAAGCAAATCGAAGGCGGATCTACAAATCATACACAAACATAAATATCATGAACTAGATCCAGCATATCACCAAATTAAAAAATTGGAAAACCCTAACAAGCTAAAAACTAACCTCCGCCTCCCCAGGTCGCCCTTGCACTCTGGTATGATGGTGGAATCTGAGTGAATCAAGCGTCCGCGTGGTAGAACCTAACCGAAAATCAGGCGTACATGGCAGACCTAATTGCGTGTGAGTGAAAAAAGAGTACAGAACGACGTCTGTCCACGGCAGAAAACAACGACCAAAGGCGGTGAGCTGGGGAAGAGAAAATATCGATTTTAGTGCTTTAGCGGTCTTCCTCCAATTTGGGTCCTTTAGAGCATCGTTAACCCTCGAACTGTAAGGCTCGTGTCATAGGAAAATCTCTATGGCACCATAAATCTGACGGTACCATATTCTGACCCTATCTATTGGCACCAGAAATTCTAGTGCTGTCGACTTATTTTTTTTTTTTTACTTAAAATAAAACATACATAATTTTCAAGGACTAAAACGGTCAACACCAAAAATATAAAAGAAAACCACAAGGACTGAAATTGCAAACACACCAAATTTGCCTTCTTCCTCCTTGGATATGGATTGCAGCTTTTAGAGAGAAAAAAAAACTATCTTTTAAACAAACACAAAAAAACACAAAAACAAAGTGTAGCCAAGACTTCTTCCTCAGCCATACACACGCATAAATACCCAAAAAAAAAAAAAAAACAACCACCGCGTGGGCTGGCCACCACGGCGCAACAACCCATGGCGCCAGACCCGGTGTGGTGAGCCATCGGAATTTTTCGGCTGGTGGGGAAAATGCCACCCACAGCGCCTTGGTACCTCTTGCTCTTAAGATGGCTCCGACCGATTTTGATTCTTTTATCTTTTGAAGCTGTTCGATTTTGGTCTTCTCGCCGAATTAGTTGATCGAAAATTGGCGAGTGAGATACACTCTCAGCCGGAGGACTAAAATCGCAGCCTCATAAGATAAAGGACTAAAATCGGTCAGTGCCACATTATAGGACCAAAATTGGCGAAGGCCACAATAAAGGACTCAAAAAGAACAAATGTCAAGTAGTTCACTCGTCAAGTAGTAGAAATTTGCATCTACTGCAGTAAATGTGATGTAGTGGATGAGATTGTCAATCGTTATTTGGAAAGGGGGCGTTTTTTTAATTATGTGGAAAATATTTATTGGTGAATTTTGTGATGAACTCAGTCTTTTCTTATCGGAATCGACCCACTGAACAAGAGTCACAGCTATGTGGTGAGATTCGTCGCTTTTTGGCCAAAAAATGTCGTTTAGGCCTTCAATCTTGCGTTTTTCTGTTTTTGGGGACTTAATTGCAATTTTTTTTAAAGTTTGTGTACTTGTTATTAAATTTCGTAGGTGTAACCCTAGCTTCCCTAGGGTGTGTGTATCTATCTATCTATCTATATATATATATATATATATATGCGTGTAATGCCTTTATTTCAGTTGGTAAATGAATTGAAAATTTTCTCTATATTTTCTTAAAATTATTAGATCGGCTGAATCTAGGGTTTTTAGAAGGCTGTATTCCAATGACAGCTTTGTTTTCTTGTAATTTTCGCTGCATCAACTATTATTACAAAGTAGAAAAAAGTACAATAAAACAATAAATTTTCAATTTCGATCGTATAATATATATTGTCCGATTTTGGCCCATTAATTCGACATTTGTTCAATTTTAATCCTTTAATGTGGCATATGTTTCTTTTTAGTCCTTTAATGTGGCATTTGTTCGTTTTGAGTTATTTATTGTGGCCTTCGCCAATTTTGGTCCTTTAATGTGGCACTGGCCACAATAAAGGACCAAAACTCGATATTTTCTCAGCTGGGGAAGTGTGCTTTCGTTCGGGTTAGAAAATAGGTGTAACCACCCAACCCAAATTTAATAGTGATGTATTGTATTTGAATTTCTGTCATGTTTTAAGGATATCTGTAAAGTTCAGAAATTATATGATATTTTATTTAAATTTTTATAAATATATTTCAAATGCATCATACTTAATTAAAGTATGACGCTATATAATAAATATTTTTATTATTTTCAACAAGTTCGCAGTAGTATGTATATTCAAAAAGTGTATGAATTGTATAAAATTCATAAGATTATTGATTTAGATGGATAGTCAAACTAAATAAATAAAATAAGCTTGACCAATTCCACATCTAAACTAAGTATATGGATTTAGAACATTTTGTTGTGAAATACTTTATAATTTATATTTTTATAAGATACACAAAATAAATAATAATATATAAAATTTAGAGATTGATAATATGTAGAATATGTTTTGTAGTAGTAGTATATTTCTTTCTTTCTCAATGGTGTAACATTACATCTTGGAGCAAGTTATTTATAGGCAAAGTTATACTACCATTTCAACAAATGTGTACATCAATTGTCAACAATGGTACACTACAATTCCAATTTGTCCACCTTCAAAGTTTGAATCAATCCCTCTTGGTTTGTCAAAAGTTGTGGGCAACATTTTTCTCCTTTGACAATTAATTGTGCTAAAGTCCACAATTCACAACATTCCCCCTTGGACGTAGCAATGTGAGTTGGATAAGTGTGCCTCGTTAAAAACCTTAAGCCGAAAAACCCAATGGGAATAAAAGCGGTCAGAAGGAAAAAAGAGTACACAACTTAAATCCAACCCTTGTGCATAAGCTGTCTCGTTAAAAACCTTAAGCTGGAAAAACCCAATGGGATAAAAACCAGTCATAAGGGAAAAAGAGTACAGCGCACATATTGATTCGCTCTCCCTGAAATAAAGAATATATGCCGTCAAACTGATTTATCAATCTTGGTTAAGATTAGCTCTTCTCATGCCTATATCGTATACCATCTTCTCGAATGTTGATGTCGGCAATGATTTTGTAAATAAATCAGCGAGATTATGACAGGAGCGAATTTGTTGAACATTTATTTCTCCGTTCTTCTGTAGTTCATGTGTGTAGAAAAACTTCGGTGAAATATGCTTGGTCCGATCACCTTTTATATATCCACCCTTGACTTGTGCTATGCATGCTGCATTGTCTTCATAAATGATTGTGGGAGTGTCTGTCACAAGCTTCAATCGACATTCATTTTGTATATGAGCTATAACTGATCTTAGCCAAACACTTTCTCTGCCAGCTTCATAGAGAGCAATTATCTCAGAATAATTGGAAGATGTAGCTACTAATGTTTGTTTGGTCGATCTCCATGATATAGCCGTACCATTATAGCCGAATAAATAACCGGTCTGTGAGCGAGCCTTATGTGGATCGGATTTGTATCCCGCATCAGCATAACCAACTAAATCAGAGTTATTAGCCTCATTTGAATAGGATAAACCCAGGTCAATGGTATCATTGAGATAACGAAAAATGTGTTTGATACCATTCCAATGCCTTCGAGTTGGTTCAGAACTATATCTTGCAAGTAAATTTAATGCAAAAGAAATATCGGGTCTGGTGCATTGTGCTAAATACATCAGTGCTCCAATAGCATTGAGATAAGGCACTTCAGGACCCAAAATTTCCTCATTTGGTTCCTTAGGTCGGAAAGGATCTTTCTTAGGATCTAAATTCCGTACGACCATAGGAGTACTCAGAGGATGAGCCTTGTCCATATTAAATCGTTTGAGCAATCTCTTGGTATACGCAGATTGGTGGACAAGTATTCCATTATCTTTATGCTCGAGCTCAAGACCAAAACAGAGTTTTGTTATTCCAAGGTCTTTAACCTCAAATTCTTTCTTCAGATATTCAGCAGCATCGGATAACTCTTTAGAAGTTCCGATTAAATTTATGTCATCCACATAGACTGCAATTATAGCAAATTCAGTATTGGATCTTTTAATAAAAACACATGGGCATTTAAGATCATTTTTATAACCTTCCTTAGAAAGGTATTCATTCAATCTGTGCCGGATTGCTTTAATCCATACAGTGATTTATGTAGTTTGATCGAGTATAGCTCACGAGGAGTAGCATATTTTGGCATTTTATATCCATCAGGAATTTTCATATAGATATTAGAATCTAATGAACCATATAGATATGCTGTGACTACATCCATTAGTCGCAAGTCCAAACACTCATGGACAGCCATACTAATAAGAAAACGGAAAGTGATTATATCCATCACTGGTGAATTCGTTTCGTCATAGTCAATCCCAGGCCGTTGGGAGAATCCTTGGGCTACGAGTCGGGCTTTATATCTCGCAATCTCATTTTTCTCATTTCTTTTTCGAACGAACACCCATCTGTAACCAATTGGTTTTATATTATTCGGTGTTCAATTAATTTGCCCAAATACCATTCGTTTTTCTAGGGAAGCTAATTCAGATTGTATTGCTTCCTCCCATTTAGGCCAATCTGACCTTTGACGGCATTCAATTATTGAATGTGGTTCATTATCATAATCATCATTCATAATTTCTTGTGCAACCGAGAAAGCAAATAAATTATCGATTATCATGTTTTTCCGATCCCATATCTCATTGTAATGATTTATGGCATTCTCGGTGTTTTCAGAAACCATGATCCCTTCATTATTTGCAGTATTATGCTCTACAGATTCATCTGCAGCATGCTCACTAAGATGATCTTGGTTTGTGATCCCATTACTTCTCCCATTTCTTTTTCGAGGAACACTGTCCTTCGAACTAACAGGTCTACCACGCTTTTGTCGTGGGGCATCATCATCCATTTTCGTATTTTGATGAGGAACAACGATCCTAGCTGGAGCATTCGCAGCTAGAATATAAGACTTTGTCACTGTACTTAGGGGTGTTAATAGAAATCCGAAAACCGACCAACCAATCCGAACCAATCCACACCGAACCGAAAATCCCCGACCGAAAGCAACCCCGAACTTGAAACTTACAAACCGAAACCGAAACCAAATTAATTCGGGTTTAGATAATTTAGAATCGAACCGAACCGAATTACCCCGAATTGGACCGAATTAACCCGAATTATCTATATTATATAAAATTTTATTTATATGACTAAAATTTCTAAACTTATAAAATTATATGTCTACACATATATTATAGTTTTGATAAAAACAATGATTAAATATATCAATTAAAGATTTATCTATTATTTTAGAACAAGTTTTATTAATATAATTAATTTTTTTGTCATTTTATTAAATAAATATATATAAATTAAATATGTTTGGGTCAAAACCGAATTTGACCGAACTAATCCGAAACCGAAACATTTGGGGAGGGTTTGGGTTTTGAGTTTTGAAAACCGAAACCGACCGAAACCGAAACTGAATTTTAAAGTTTGGGGAGGATTTGGGTTTCGAAAATTTTACCCCGACCGAAATCGAAAACACCCCTAACTGTACTTGCATCGTTAAATGCATCAGGAAGTCTATTAGCAATATTTTGTAAATGGATGATTCTCTTCACCTCATTTTCACATTCTGTAGTACGTGGATCTAGGTGGGATAAGCTTTGTACATTCCAGGAGATATCCTCAACTGGTTTTTGTTCATCTTTGTTAAGAACAGTCTTATCCCTGCCAATTGATGGAAACACTGTCTCATCAAAATGACAATCGGCAAACCGAGCGGTAAATAAATCACCCGTTGTTGGTTCTAAATACCGAATTATTGATGGGAAATCAAATCCAACGTATATGTCAAGCCGGCGTTGAGGACCCATTTTTGTCCTTTGAGGAGGTGGAATTGGCACATGAACAGTACATCCGAATGTGCGTAAGTGCAAAATATTCGGCTCAAAGCCTAGAGTTAATTGCATTGGGGAGTGCATATGATAAGCAGTGGGGCGTAATCTGATGAGTGCTGATGCATGTAATACTGCATGACCCCACACTGTACTAGTGAGCTTTGATCTCATTAATAATGTACGAGCAATGATTTGGACTCTTTTAATCATGGATTCCGCCAATCCATTTTGAGTGTGGACATGTGCTACTGGGTGCTCAACATTAATTCCCAGTGCTTCACAATAATCATCAAAAGTCCTTGATGTGAATTCTCCGGCATTATCCATTCTTATATTTTTTATAGGATATTCAGGAAAATGTGCTTGGAGTTTAATAATTTGAGACAAGAGTCGTGCAAAAGCAATATTTATGGTAGATAATAAAAATATGTGGGACCATCTGGATGATGCATCTATTAAGACCATAAAATATCAGAATGGTCCACTTACTGGATGTATTGGCCCACAAATATCACCATGAATGCGTTGTAAAAATGATGGAGATTCATAACCAACTTTTTCCATAGAAGGTTTAGTAATAAGTTTTCCACGTGAGCATGATTCACAGAAATAATCTTTGGACATTAGCATTTTTGTGCCCTTTAATAGATGTCCATGAGTATTTTCAATAATCCTACGTAACATAGAAGTTCCTGGGTGCCCAAGGCGATCATGCCATAACCCAAATATATCAGGATTCACCAGCTTCCAAGCCATGGTAGCGTAGGTTTCAAAAGCTCGAATAGGGACACAATACAGTCCAGAAGTTGTTGCTTCAATCTTCTCGTGGACAAGTCGAGTTTCCATTTTATAGGATGTGATACATAGATATTCTTTATTATTCTCAATCACTGTTTTCAAGTGATAGCCATTTAGGCATACATCCTTAAAACTCAGTAGATTTCGTTTTGATCTACTAGATAATAACGCATTTTCAATGTGTAAAATTGTTCCATTAGGCAACATCACAGTTGCATTCCCGGAGCCATCAATAATCTCTACGGGACCAGATATAGTTGTAACGTGTGTCTTGCATAATTTCATGCTCGAGAAATATGCTTTATTTGTAAATATTGAGTGCGTTGTTGCACTATCAACAAGACAATTGTGTACCTGTTCAATACTTTCCATTTGTATTCCCGTTGAATCAAATCATCATATAATAAATATTTAAGACATGAAACATTTTTTTTTATTGAGAATGGAAATGTAAACATACATATTTTTTTTTTCAATAATACATTTTTGTATGTATCATTAGTGCCGATACAAGGCCAACAATATAAATAATAAATAAAACACCAATCCAGAATAATTCCGGAGGGAAGTCTTTGCTAAACATCAGTATTATGAGCATGCTGATCATTATGAAAATAAAGACGAGAGATCCGTTAATCATTTTCGAAGAAAGTCGGATGAAGATACTTAAGAATTTCTATAAGAGGGTAGAGAATATGAGTGAGTTGTTGAATAAAATGTGTGCATATTTATAGAATAAAAAATCCCTATTACTAGCCGTTTATAGCCGTTGGAAGTGGGAGAATTTTAATATAAAAATATAGATGATTTTATTGATGTTTATATTATACATAAAGAAATACACACAAAAATAACTGGGGTATTACAAGCCAGAAAGTAAATATACGATATATAATTGCATAAATATTTTATTTCAGTCATTCATCGTCATGTCCCACTGAACCAGGATCTTCAAGGAAATCTGCTAGCTCAAGTGATTTCCAGTCCTGGTCAGGATTTTCATCAAATATGTTCCCAGATGTGTTGGCCTCAATAACTTTGGATGGCTCGAATGTTTCGGTGGTATGAGCCTGGGCATCTTTGCCTTTATTTTTTAGCGATGCCTGGTATGAATCCACACGGTGTTGGGAAGTACGACAATATTTAGCCCAATGTCCAGTTATACCACATATACGACATGAATCATCACCAGAATTTTCCATAGGCATTTTTCCTTTATCACGATACCCGTGAATTGACTGCCTTGGTCTGTCGGAATATTTATTTTGATGGGAATAATGATAATTATCACGATTATTATAGTTACGTCCGCCGCGGTCATTTCTGTAATTATTTTGACGGTAGCCACCACGTCCACCACTTTTTCGGCTTCCACGCCCGGGTCTATTTTCACGGCTCTTGAACCGGACGGCAGCTCTACCAGAGCTGGTATGTGCTTCAGGTTCGACACGTGACCCAGAGGGTCGTAGTTCATGATTTTTTAATAATAACTCATTTGTCTTCTCAGCCGTGAGAAGAACTGAAATTGGCTCAGAATATGTTTGAAATTGTCGTTGTCTGTATTGTTGTTGAAGCACCATATTTGAGGAGTGCATCGTGGTGAATGTTTTTTCCAGTTTATCAGTCTCAGATAGCTGTGTACCGCACAAGGCCAGTCGAGACTCAATTTTGAATAAGGCTGAATTATAATCAGCAACAGATTTAAAATCTTGCAATCTTAGTAGTTGCCATTCATATTGAGCATGTGGCAATATTACAGTTCTGGTGTGATCAAATCTGTCTTTGAGCTTCTTCTAGAGCTCAGAAGGCCTTTCAATTTGTATATATTCATTCTCCAGATCCTCGGATAAATGATGGCGCATGAATATCATTGCATTTGTGTAACACCCCAAACTAGGCGGATATTACAGTGCCGTAGATCCCCAACTGGGACCCACCAGGCAAATGAAAATGAATGAATTACACAAGATAAATGTAGTACCGAACTACATTACAGCAATAATTACTCCGATGAGGAGTTTAGTTACAACACACCAGGATAATACCGAATACTAGTGTATTTTATATGAAGATAAAATACACAACACTGAATGAAACGGAGTATTCAAATGAAAGTCTGCAGCGGAAAATAAAGGACAATAACATGAATAACTGAAAGATCGGGGCCCCCTACTAGTATCACTGGGACTCCTCGACATCAACATGCTATTCTGCGTTTGCCTTGCCATGACCTCGAAAACAAAATCCCCAGACGGGTCGATTACAAAGAACAACAATCCTCAAGGGTTGAAAATACACAATCATGATTAAGCAAGTTATGAAATATTCTTAGTTATGAATTACGCAAGAGGAGTATCATAGTACGCCCGTAATGTTCTCGTGCAAGTGTACAACACCCGTCCCGTGTACCTAATTAGTCTCACGGTGTAACGCTTTCCGTGTGCACGGCCTAATGTATCGGTGAACCCAATACATAACCATCGTGTGCCCGACTAAAAATTCCACACACCACACCCGCCACGCAATATGAACCCGTAAGGTCATATGAACGAGAATGACCACACCGAATATCAATGAATAATAATTCGACAAGGCCAAGAATGACTCACCGAGATGAAAATAATAGTGAAGTAAATGACAAATTAATGAAATGATTGGAACCGCTGCTTCCTTATGATCAAGTGATTAATTGACAATAACAAGTTTTGATACGGTTAATACAATGATGAATGAGTTATGATTATGAATGAACAACAACAAAAGGGATGAATATCCTTTTAACCGAGTAAGAATTAACTTACACAACACCGGCGACAATTATCCTTCCACGAACAACGTCCTAATTGAGATATCGGTCGCTCGAACAACCTTGAATTATACAATATCCAACAATCCGTTCAATATACGAATCAAACACGAATATAACGAACTCAAAACGTCGATACGATTAAACTAAGTCCATTGAGGCATTAAATCAAACACGTTGTATCTAAACTCCGATTGTTTACAATCAAACCTCAATATACCAATATCAAAATCCCCAAGAAGTGTTTCAAACCAACAAAACATCTCCAATACGATCAAAAATCCATTATGAATATCCAAAAATGTGATTATAACAACAATTAGTCGAAAATCCCCAATTCCAACTCGATATTCAAGGTATTCTTGAATAATCCCTCAATAATCCAATGAATCCTTATACAAACTCATAATCATATACATATCCCTTCATATAACATGATTATAACGTCCAAAACATCATATCTCAACACAAAATCGAAGTCCAAAGTGTTGAAGGAATTACCTCTTGAAGATCCAAGTACTTTAATCCGAAGAATACGCGTTAGATTGATTATTCGGGCTTCACGATCGAAAGGAGATGAACAAAATCAAACACTCAAATGAGCGGGTGAGCTAAAACGACCATAACTCTCTCGTCCGGACTCCGATTGACTCACCGTTTGAACCATTGGAAAGCTAACTCGATGCTCTATAATATTGCAAAGATTTAGAATTTTTGGAGATACCAAAAATTAATGGTGATATAACAAAGTCGAACTCATATGAGGAAAGTTGAAAAAATGAACAATAATGATACACAACTCGAAGTTTCTACGAACGGTGAACACGGGTGAATGAACATGATTGATGAATGATTATAAATGAGTGAAAATCCACTGAGTGACAATCACCGAATGAAATTACTGAATGATAATGACTGAATTAGAACCGGGTATTACATACACCCCCCCTTAAAAGAGTTTCATCCCCGAAACTAAGGGTCAAACAACTCGGGATAACCCTCCCGCATACTATACTCGGTTTCCCAAGTAGCCCCTTCGACTCCATGTCTGGACCACTGAATCTTGACCAAAGGGATCGTCTTGTTCCTCAACTGTTTGATTCGCCGCTCCAACACTCGTACAGGACGCTCCTCGTACGAATGATCATCCGCGATCTCGATTTCGTCGAACTGAAGTATGTGACTCGGGTCGGCAACATACTTCCGCAACTGAGAGACGTGAAACACATTATGAATCCTGCTCAAAGCCGGAGGTAAAGCCAATCGATAAGCTAACTCGCCTACTCGATCCAAAATTTCAAACGGTCCAATGAATCTTGGGCTCAACTTCCCCCATTTTCCGAAACGGAAAAATACCTCGACTCGGGGATACCTTGACCAAAACATGGTCACCCGTCTCGAACTCTAGTGGTCGACGACGATTATCCGCATACGATTTCTGTCGACTCTGAGCTGTCAACATACGACTCTTGATCAAAGCTACCTTCTCCCGGGCGGGTATAAGCATATCGGGTTCGGTGCCGATTGATTCTGACAAGTCATCCCAACACAAAGGAGATCGACAATGACGACCGTACAAGGCCTCTTAAGGTGCCATCTTAATGGAGGCATGCCAACTATACTGTACGTGGACTTAAACAACAGTAATTGGGCTTCCCAATCGTCTACTAATCGAGGACGCATGCCCTCAATATGTCCTCTAATGTCTGAATAGTTCTCTCTGATTGTCCGTCGGACTGAGGATGAAAGGCAATCGAGATTAAGCCGAGTTCCCATAAGACGATGAATCGGTTTCCAAAAATGGGAAACAAATCGTCCGTCACGATCGGAAACGATACTCTTAGGAGTACCGTGTGCGGTCTCACTATCTCCTTGATGAACAATCGATCCAGTCTCTGGGACCCCACGTATCCTTGATCTCAAGGAAATGAGCTGATTTAGTTGAGCGGTCCACAATCACCGGATCGTATTCATGCCACGACGACTCGTCGGCAAACTCGTGATGAAATCCATAGAAATGTCTTCCCACTTCCATTACGGAATAGGAGCGGTATCGATACTCGCGGTCGCCGATGTTCAATCTTAACTTGTTGATGTTAAGTATCTCGAAACAAATTTTGCGACTTCTCGCTTCATATTACTCCACCAAGAATTTTGTTTCAAGTTCTTGTACATCTTGGACCGGATGAACGAGAATAAGGGGTAGCATGAGCTTCTCTCAAAATAGAGTTTTTCAACTCGTCATTCGCGAGACGCACAATCGGTTCTTAAACCTCAAAAGTCCATCCTCGTGGACCACGAATCTGTGGGCTTTCCGAGCCACATCTTCACGGATGCGCAACAATGAAGGGTCCGAACTCCGATTCTCTCGATTACCTCCTCAAGTGACGATGAAATCTCTAACATACAAAGTCGTCCTCGAACTCGCTGAAGCCAGACCTCGATCTCGGGTCTAAGGAATTCTGTTGAAGCTCCTTCGAACTGTTAAACGAGCAAGCATCTGCTCCTGAACGGACTTACGACTCAAGGCGTCGGCGACAATGTTCGCCTTGCCCGGGTGGTAAAGGATCTCGATATCATAATCTTTGAGTAGTTCCAACCACCGTCTCTGTCGCATATTTAACTCCTTGTGAGTAAATATATACTTCAACTCTTGTGATTGGTGAAGATCTGACAGGTGATGCCATAAAGGTAACGACGCCAAATTTCCAACACGAAAACCACGGTTGCTAGCTCCGTCCGTGGGTTGGATAATTAACCAGCTAATCCGAGGAAACATCGGATTTAATTAATATCTTTCAGAGGTTGCCAATCTCGGATAGCCTCCGTCTTCTGAGGGTCGACACGAACTCTGGCAGATGAAATTACGTGCCCGAGAAAGTCATTTCGGACCTCCAGAACTCACATTAAGAAAACTTTCCATAAAGTTGTTCTCGTCTCAACACGTCGAGAACCTGATGAAGACGTACCTCGTGTTCCTCTCGATCACGAGAATAAATCAAAATGTCATCGATGGAGACAACAACAAACTGATCCAAAAAGTCGATGAAAACCCGATTCATTAACTCCATGAATACCGCAGCTGCAATAGTTAGTCCGAACGGCATAACTACGAACTCATAATGACCATAGCGTGTACGAAACGTTGTCCTCGCGATATCCGACTCTCGAATCCGCAACTGGTGATATCCAGATCTTAAGTCGATCCTGGAAAATACTGAGGCTCCCTGAAGTTGATCTAAAAGATCATCAATACGGGGTAAAGGATACTACTCTTGATCATCACCCTGTTCAACTCCTGGTAATCGATACACAAGCGAAAAGAACTATCATTCTTCTTGACAAACAGCACTGGTGCTCCCCACGGGGACGTACTCGGTTGGATATAACATTTCTAGAACAATTCCTCAAGTTGATTCTTCAACTCTCGCATTTCGGTCGGGGCCATCCGATACGGTGCCTTCGATTAAGGGAACGTACCGGCTCTAACTCACTCCTGAATTCCCCTACTCTAGGTGAAAGCAACCAAATAACTCGTCTGGAAATACATCGTCAATCGATGACAATGATACCACGAATGATTGAACATTTCGATTGCCCTAGAATGGTCAATCGATAAAAAGAGATACCAATAATGATTGAACAACTCGATTGCCTTAGAAAGGCCAATCGATGAGAATGATACAATGAATGATTGAATAACTCGATTGCCCTAGAAAGGCCAATTGACGAGAATGATACAATGAATGATTGAATAGTTCGATTGCGGAATTTCTCTGCTTCCGCCATAATAAAATTTCTACTGGAACAACGGGGATTACTTCCCTGAAGCACCCATTCGACAACTAACGATGGAAAGATAGTGACCAAACGCTAACAAACACTGAGGATAGTATCGAGACGATCAAACCAACTAATACCGAAAATTACATCGTCCTAAGATAAATTCACCACGATTAGATCCATCAACCAATCGCGGTCATTAAGTAGGACTATCCCGAAATAAGTCTATTCAAGCATGATTCGAAAATGAATGAATTCGGTGTACCAGCATCAAAAGGTACACACAAGTTGAAATAAAATTACGAGTATACCTGAAATCATTCGGGCCACCGGATCATCGATCCTCCTCATCATATGAATCAGGACTTGCGGCCCCGACCGGACGCTCCCGTCTGATAAATACGAGCTCCAACTCTATTTGCTTCCATTGTCTTAAACGACGATGACAAAGCAGTCTGATTCTGAAACGCTGGTTGCTTCGGGGCCTGAGATGCCGCCGGAGCCGACTTGGAGTCCTTTCGGGAAAAACGGGCCTTATGCCCAAAATTCCCACAATTATAGCACGTGATAGACGGTTTCAGACACTCAGTGCTGAAATGACCCGGCGTTCCACAATTGAAATAGGTGATGGCCGAACTAGCCGCTCGGGACTGAGATCCCACACGATTATGCGCCGTAGGAGGTCGCTCAGAAACGATAGGACTCACACGAGGCTTCTTGAAGGTTGACTGACCGCCTTCGGATTGATTACGCTTCGTTGATTTCTTGCTGACAAATGAAGGTTGTTGTTCAGCACTTTCCTTAGCGGTGCTCATACGGAGAGTTCTCTCGATTAATCCGGTCAGTGGCGCAATGATGATTGAGCAATCGCACATGGGTCATCATGGCTCGCATAAAAGTGAGTGGATCAACCCGAACATCTTCCGATCGAGCCGAGTCTGGGCACGATTTCCGGCAGTAGTGATTATTTCTCGGGTTTCGGTCCGCACCGCGGCCTCTCCCCGTGCATCCCCTGACAGCTCTCTCCATACGGAAGTAGGAAGGTCGCATAATGATTATATTTCCCGCATGATTAACACGTTATGATTATGTCATGAGATGATGAAAATGAGTATACATGCTCTAACTTAGTGATTATATGAATGATTTACTGAAGTTACATGATTATCTGATGAAATTCTTGAAATGATTATCTTGAATAACTTAACAAGATTGATAATATGATCATCCAGATTGACAATTGAGTAATGAAATGAATTGAGTAATTAATGAGTTAACATGATCGTCCTGATTATTAACTGAGTAATGAAATGAATTAAGTGATTAATGAGTTAATATGATTGTCCTAATCACAATGAATGATGATGTTTGAGGATTGTTAATTGATGAATGATGAATGAATGACTATTGCCAGAAATTATACCATGGCGTTAGAAGTCTTACAGTTCTTTCAGTCTGATTGGCTCGGCATCTGCACAGGTCACACGTGACGCGAAAGTCCAATGATACTAGTCCGATGACGATGATTTCAAATGAGACATGACTCGGAAGGTAGTATTCAAAACCACGCTCCCATACCAACTCTGTAACACCCCAAACTAGACGGATATTACAGTGCCGTAGATCCCCAACTGGGACCCACCAGGCAAATGAAAATGAATGAATTACATAAGATAAATGTAGTACCGAACTACATTACAGCAATAATTACTCCGATGAGGAGTTTAGTTACAACACACCAGGATAATACCGAATACTAGTGTATTTTATATGAAGATAAAATACACAACACTGAATGAAACGGAGTATTCAAATGAAAGTCTGCAGCGGAAAATAAAGGACAATAACATGAATAACTGAAAGATCGGGGCCCCCTACTAGTATCACTGGGACTCCTCGACATCAACATGCTATTCCCGTGCGTTTGCCTTGCCATGACCTGAAAAACAAAATCCCCAGACGGGGTCAGTTACAAAGAACAACAATCCTCAAGGGTTGAAAATACACAATCATGATTAATCAAGTTATGAAATATTCTTAGTTATGAATTACGCCAAGAGGAGTATCATAGTACGCCCGTAATGTTCTGTGCAAGTGTACAACACCCGTCCGTGTACCTAATTAGTCTCACGGTGTAACGCTTTCCCGTGTGCACGGTCTAATGTATCGGTGAACCCAATACATAACCATCGTGTGCCCGACTAAAAATTCCACACAGCCACACCCGACCATGCAATATGAACCCAGAAGGTCATATGAACGAGAATGACCACACTGAATATCAATGAATAATAATTCGACAAGGCCAAGAATGACTCACCGAGATGAAAATAATAGTGAAGTAAATGACAGCTCAATGAAATGATTGGAACCGTCGTTCTTTATGACTGAAGTGATTAATTGACAATAACAAGTTTTGATACGGTTAATACAATGATGAATGAGTTATGATTATGAATGAACAACAACAAAAGGGATGAATATCCTTTTAACCGAGTAAGAATTAACTTACACAACACCGGCGACAAATATCCTTCCACGAACAACGTCCTAATTGAGATATCGGTCGCTCGAACAACCTTGAATTATACAATATCCAACAATCCGTTCAATATACGAATCAAACACGAATATAACGAACTCAAAACGTCGATACGATTAAACTAAGTCCATTGAGGCATTAAATCAAACACGTTATATCCAAACTCCGATTGTTTACAATCAAACCTCAATATACCAATATCAAAATCCCCAAGAAGTGTTTCAAACCAACAAAACATCTCCAATACGATCAAAAATCCGTTATGAATATCCAAAAATGTGATTATAACAACAATTAGTCGAAAATCCCCAATTCCAACTCGATATTCAAGGTATTCTTGAATAATCCCTCAATAATCCAATGAATCCTTATACAAACTCATAATCATATACATATCCCTTCATATAACATGATTACAACGTCCAAAACATCATATCTCAACACAAAATCGAAGTCCAAAGTGTTGAAGGAATTACCTCTTGAAGATCCAAGTACTTTAATCCGAAGAATACGCGTTAGATTGATTATCCGGGCTTCACGATCGAAAGGAGATGAACAAAATCAAACACTCAAATGATAATTGATGAAGAAAACTCTCCCTCAAGCTTTCTCTCTCGGTTGCAGGTGAAGAAGTGGGAAAGAAATGGAAAAAAATGAGATGAAATGCTCAAAAAAACGAATTTATAGGGGTTGACTCGGCTGACAGACTCGACCGTGTCCGCCTGACACGGTCGCGGCGCGCAGCTGGCCGGCAGGGACTCGACCGTGTCCTGATTGACACGGTCGCGGCGCGAAGGGGCCTACCGATAGTGACCTGTCCGCGGCGCTCGGCATTGACTCGACCGTGTCTGAACACGGTCGGCCTCTAGCGATCGGTTACGGTTATCCGGAAGGGTTCGACTCGGCCGTGCCAGACGACACGGTCGGGTCCTGAGGCAGAGTCTTCGGCATTTCTTGACGAGTACGGCACGGGCCGTGTCGGATGACACGGCCGAGTTCGGTCGGCAGTGATCGGCCAAAAACTGAAAAAATGAGCGGGTGAGCTAAAACGACCATAACTCTCTCGTCCGGACTCCGATTGACTCACCGTTTGAACCATTGGAAAGCTAACTCGATGCTCTATAATATTGCAAAGATTTAGAATTTTTGGAGTTACCAAAAATTAATGGTCATCTAACAAAGTCGAACTCATATGAGGAAAGTTGAAACAATGAACAATAATGATACACAACTCGAAGTTTCTACGAACGGTGAACACGGGTGAATGAACATGATTGATGAATGATTATAAATGAGTGAAAATCCACTGAGTGACAATCACCGAATGAAATTACTGAATGATAATGACTGAATTAGAACCGGGTATTACATTTGCCTCATTTTTAATATCGGCATTAGCAAGTTCCACAGATTCCAAGTTAGTAGCCAATCCCATACATTGGAGGTGCAATTTAACATCAAGGCACCATGATAGATAGTTATTTCCAGTGACATCGAGGATCTGGAATTTTTTGTTTTCAATTCCGGCCATTTTCTCTACAAGGATAAAAACGAGTTAGTATAAATATATTCAAACTCGAATAATACTAACCTTTTCCGAGCAATAACTCGTGCTGATAACGTGTTGTGAAATACTTTATAATTTATATTTTTATAAGATACACAAAATAAATAATAATATATAAAATATGGAGATTGATAATATGTAGAATATGTTTTGTAGTAGTAGTATATTTCTTTCTTTCTCAATGGTGTAACATTACATTTTGGAGCAAGCTATTTATAGGCAAAGTTATACTACCATTTCAACAAACGTGTACATCAATTGTCAACAATGGTACACTACAATTTCAATTTGTCCACCTTCAAAGTTTGAATCAATCCCTCTTGGTTTGTCAAAAGTTGTGGGCAATATTTTTCTTCTTTGACAATTAATTGTGCTAAAGTCCACAATTCACAACACATTTTATTTTTATTATTTTATTATATTTTTCCCCCTCTTTTAGTCATTTCTCACTCTTTTACCACCAAATCTCTCTCTTGTCAAATTTCAATGTTGTTTATCATCTATCGAGTCTCGTCATTCATTTCAATCACTATCATCTATCTCCTTTTCTCTTTAAGTTTAACGATATTTTATTTACCTAACTTTACATCAATGATCATATATTTTTTGTTTATTATTTTTATTCAATATATTTCAATTAATTACGCACAATAAAAAATTTCAGAAGAACGTGAATCACTTTTTGTTTGTCTAGTTATATTTAGTCCAATCAAGTTTATTTATTATCATTAATAATAATAACAATAATAATAATAATAATAGTGGGAATCGATTTTTTAATACCAAAGCATAAAATTGATAAGTTCTATATCCTCATTCATAAAACTATAAGTTTTTGGTACCATTTTGATTGAAAAGACTAAAATGTCCTCTCTTTTTGTTGTATTGTTGACTTCTCTTTTTTTTTTAATTTAATTTAAACTACTTTTCTTCTCTTTTTTCTTTTTTACTTTCCTCCTCCGATCGATATTAATGTCCAAGAACCAAAATTTAACTACAAACATATACATCAAAACAACACAACCATTTTATTTTTGACAAAGGGTCTCTCAAAAAATCTTATAGAAATCACAAGATTGTTCGAAAATAAAAGTTGACGTTGAAATAGGACTTCATTTGTCGTGCTTCTGAGTTCATAAAGAAGGTATGTATCATTATTTGAACGATGAAAAAAAAATTCCAGATCTGTTCTTACGGACACGATCGCTGCACACGATGGGAAGCCACCGTGTGCAACGATCGTGTGCAACGATCGTGCGCAACGACCTTAACATCGTGCGCAACACTAACATGTACACGATCGTTTAACACGATCGTCTAAAATCGTGTGCAGCGATCGTGTTCATGGACAGAAACTTGCACACGATCACTGCACACGGTAGTATACGACCGTGTGCATCGGTCGTGTCCAAGGCAGACCGTAATATTGTTCGCTCATTTTCTGAATAGTTATTCATCTTTTTGTAATCAGATGTCGTGGCAGCGTATTTTGATACATCACGGTGGTCATTGGGAGCGATCGACATATGTAGACGGGGACTCCTTTTTTGTCTATATCGACACGAGCAAAGTTAGTCGTGCAAACCTCGTGGGGGTTATCAGAGAGGGTTTGGGTGGTCCAAATGAGTCCGATTACAAATTATGGTACTTGACACACATGGCCAAAGGAAACAAAGTAAAAGTCCTATTAAGGGGCGTCTAGATACTTCGATTACTAGTAGAATACAAGGAGGATCCTGAGGTCTATGTTGAGAACAGCAGCTCCTCCACTCCCGAGGTTAATATGGGATGTAGCAGCTCGAGAGTAGAGCCCGGAAACATAAATTATGACATGCCTTCCAAAGAGTATCAATACGAGGAAGATGAGGAAGACGAGGAAGATGAGGAAGATGAAGAGGTGCATACATCCGAAGATGAAGATTGTTGTAAAGACTTGCTTGAGTCACTATCTGCGGAATTTCTTGCTTGGGTTCGCCAACTGGCCCAAATGGATAGGATTATGAGTCGTCGGAACTTCTCATCCGACCATCAATCTGCGAGCGAGCATGAGCATCTACAATCAATGCGTAACTGGATCATTCCATTTCCGAACCCCGGTAGTGCCGGGACTTTGGGTTGGGTCGAGCAGCCTCCACCGGTTACCGGTCAGCTAGAGGTGGGTTCCACCTTTCGTTCGAAGACAGAGTTGAGGATAACTTTAGGAATGTATCATTTGGAAAACATGCTACAGTGTATCACTGATCGTTCCGCCGATAAACGTATAGTGTTTGTCTGTAAGAGTGGGCGAAGAAATTGTCAGTTTAGGTTATGTGCTATTGAGGGTGCAACTATTTGGAGAATTACAGTGGAGTAGAGCTGTTACCCTGATTTGAACAGTGCTGCCGCACGATCGGTCACTTCTGAGGTTGTCGCCCATTATTTTGCTAAAAGATTGACCGGTGAGGGGGTCACTTTGAGGCCAAAGGAGATGATTGCAGAGATGTGTAGGGAGTATGTCATTGACATGCTATACAGTTTTGCTCTCCGGACGAGGAATATAGCGATAGAGAATACATATGGTGGCTTCGATGAGTCGTATCAGAGGCTCCCATCTTATCTGTATTTGTTAAAACAGCGTAATCCAGGGACAATTTATGATTTGCAGACGACTCGTGAGGGAGTGTTTCGCCACATGTTCGTTGCACTCGGACAGAGTATTAGGGCATTTGATACGTGCCTTCGACCGGTGATTATAGTTGATGGGACCCACCTAAAGGGAAGGAATAAAGGAACTCTATTTGCGGCCGTCACAATTGACGGGAACGAGCAAGTTTTTCCTCTTCTTTGTTGGTCTCGGTCCGATAGAGAACGGCGAGTCATGGACTTATTTTACGTATAACTGCGCGAGATGCTACAATCCGACGGAAGATTTGCGATTGTGAGTGACCAACATAAGAGCATTCGAGAATGTTGTTCGAGCCGTCTATCCGAATGCATTCCACGGGTTTTGCTATCACCATCTTGCAAAAATCGACCTCCTATGGTGCGCATGCTATAGGACTCTTTAGAAGCTACTACACGCATCGAGAAGAAGTTTTGAAAACTACTTTTGAAACTACATATCGAAAGCCTAATGGGCGCACATGCGCCTTTACGAAATTGGGCCGGAGAGGTGGGCTAGGTCGAAGTGTCGATTTACGCTATAACTTCTTGACATCCAATGATGTTGAATGCTTTAATAATCGTATGTTGTGGGCTAGACGTTTACCTGTTTGCTCGTTACTTGAGATATTTCGCCTAATTTTAGAGAATTGGTTTGATGAGAAGCGGGGAGAAGCTACGTCAAGAGACCATGAGTTGACAATGCACACTTTTGAAAAGCTTTCTAACTCTGTGCAAGTCAGTCTGACTCTTACCGTTCGAGCTACCACCCCACTTGTTTATAAAGTCGAAGAAAACAAAGTTTCTTATGAGGTCGACCTTCGAACATGGACATGTTGTTGGCGTGAGTTTGATTTGGATCAGATTCCATGTCGCCATGCCGCTGCCGCTATAAGGTACATGTCTATGCTGTTGTGTGCACGATCGTTACCCACGATGGGCACGATCGTTACCCACGATGGGAACGATCGTAACTCACGATGGTCATGATCGAAACCCACGATGGGCACGATCGTAACCACGATGGGCACGATCGTAACCCACGATGGGCACGATCGTAACCAACGATGGGCACGATTGATGGGCACGATCGTAACCCCACGGTCGCCATGACCGTAACCCACGATCGCCCTTATCGTAACCTACGATGGGACACACGATGTGCACGATCGTAACACAATGGGCACGATTGTAACCAACGATGGGCACGATCGTAACCCACGATGGGCACGAACGTAACCAATGATGGGCACGATCGTAACCCCACGGTCGCCATGACCGTAACCCACGATCGCCCTTATCGTAACCTACGATGGGACACACGATGTGCACGATCGTAACACAATGTGCACGATCGTAACACAATGGGCACGATCGTAACCCCACGATCACCGTGATCGTAACACACGATGGGCACGATCGTAACCCAATGGGCACGATCGTAACCCCACGATCACCGTGATCGTAACACACGATCGACGCGATCGTGTTTTGCCATCGTTTGCAAAACAGGGATGGTCTGGATTTATCACCTCATCAATATAAAAAATACATTATCCTATACAACATCCTTGACATAATTGCTTATTGTATCAGTATGGCGACAATGGTTTATCCGTGTATGATTTTGTTAGTCGTTATTTCAAGCAACAAGGCCTTAGAGAGACTTATAAGGAGAATATTAGTCCCATCCCACATCCTGATGAGTGGAATGTCCCACCGGAGATCTCATCCATCGTTTGCGTACCTCCAGAGGGGGTACGACAAGCCGGCCGACCAAGGATGAGTCGTGCATGGTCCGCTGTTGAAAATTTGCACGCAGGTGGACGGCCTCAGGTGTGCGGTAGGTGTAAAGGAACCAGCCACAATAGAAAATCTTGCAAAGCATTCATTCCCATAGGGGGTGTGGATTTGAATATCCCTGAAGAAACTCAAGAAATCGATGAACAACCGAGGAAAAGGCGCCGGCAGAAGAAGAGGTGTAGCATTTGCCGTAATGATGACCATGACATAAGGGGATGTCCATACCGTGAAACTTAAATTGCTTATGTATTTTTATATTTTGTGACTTACTAGCAACAATCATGTGTTGATATTTTGATCCTCGATGGACCATGTATTGATTCAGTATTCTGATTATTATTTGAAATGCATAATTTTGTGTCTATTTTCTTTACCTTTGAATTGAAATTTAAGTGTTCAGTAATGTAAAGCAAATAAAGGTGATTATGGAGCCAAACATTAACCATAACAAAGTAGCTCACTTCAAAGAGCAATAGTTTACAGTTCCAAAGCATATAACTTTACAAAACAAAATTTAATCACCATCACACAAAATATCTAATAATAACATAAGAAAAACAATCAGTTGGATCCCTTTTCCCCAATCTGTTGCTGTATCTTTAGTCTTGTATCACCGTCTTCATGAACTTCCTCTTCCAAAATAAATTTTTTGCTTTTATTCTCAGAAATCTCCAAATCATTATCATCATCACCATCTAGTATGGTGGAGTACTCGCAGTGTTTTTAAATAGGCCTGTTTCATGGAACACATTAATTTGCAATGATAGTCACTACACATACAACAAAATCAAAAACTTACTCGAGCATTGAGTATCTTCCTCTCGGCCTAGTTACGTATGGTGGGTTGGGAGTAGGTATCCTCCTTCTTCTTTTTGGTGGTGGTGCTTCGCTTCCTCCTAAATCGGTTTCGTAATCGGCCGCTCATTTCGCGTATTTGATTTTAATAAATTTTAGCGATGTTAATTGATTAGGGTTTGAAGTGAAAAGGGGTGGAGACCGACCGACGATGGGATTTTAAAGTAAAGGGGGACTGGGATTTTATAATAAAGGGGGACCGACTTATAATAAAGGGGCGGACCGACCACGATGGGATTTTATAATAAAATAATTTGACCTTTGAAGTAAACACGATCGGGTACACGATCGCCGCGATCGCGTGTTCCAATCGTGTGACACGTTGGCAACCAGGTGTCAAATTGGCGCTGTATCCACGTATGCACACGATCGTGTACGGTCGTGTCACGATTGAACACACGATCGTGTGCACAAGAACATCAAGAATTTTCACCAATTTCTCAAATTTCTCGTCAATTTAGGTGTTGTTACTTATATATTAACAATTATTTGTTAATGATACACTTATCTAAAAAGTTATTGATTGAATTACCATAATATATTGCATATCATGTGTCGTCCAATTGTTCTATTAGTACGTACGGATAAGTTCAATCATCTGGATGAATTACCTCATATACTAATGAATTACAACGAAATGACAAATATGAGTTCGTATAAGAAGCCATATAGTAATTAATGTTTGAACAAGCGATGTTTGAATCACAAAACATCATTCTAGATAACACAATAGTTCAAATTTGCAAAAATACCAAAAGTTCATATGCACACGATCGTGTACACAGTCGTGTCCACGATTGAACACACGATCGTGTGCACAAGAACATCAAGAATTTTCACCAATTTCTCAAATTACTCGTCAATTTAGGTGTTGTTACTTATATATTAACAATTATTTGTTAATGATATACTTATATAAAAAGTTATTGATTGAATTACCATAATATATTGCATATCATGTGTCGTCCAATTGTTCTATTAGTACGTACGGATAAGTTCAATCATCTGGATGAATTACCTCATATACTAATGAATTACAACGAAATGACAAATAGGAGTTCGTATAAGAAGCCATATAGTAATTAATGTTTGAACAAGCGATGTTTGAATCACAAAACATCATTCTAGATAACACAATAGTTCAAATTTGCAAAAATACCAAAAGTTCATATGCACACGGTCGTGTCCACGATTGAACACACGATCGTGTGCACGGCCGTTCCCACGATGGTACTCACGGTCGTGTGCACACGGTCATGCCAGCCATCGTGCGCACACGACAGCATCAGACGCATGACCGTGGGTAGGTTGCACACGATCGTAACACACGATGGCCACGATCGTGTGCATCCATCGTGTGTAACATGAGCCAACACATTGATTTAACAACACCGACACATTCATCCAAAGCGTCTAACTACAACATAAATATTGTACAACACAACATAAACCATTCTACATGTCTAAAGACAACATAAAGATTTTAGCAGCTAGACCATATCGATATTTCTTAATATATTTTTCATTAAGTTCCTTGATTTGGTGCCTTGCTCCTGGGTTTGCAGAGACGAGTCGATCCAAGTACATGCATGCGAAGGGGCCACAACTGTGATTGTCGTTTTGTATGAACTGTAGCTCTCGTGGCATAATTTTGAAACTCATCTCCGTGTCATACTTTATTTTCGATTGGTTGTTCATCCAATACCCGGATTGAGCTAGCACACGAGGCATCAGACGCATAATCGGTCGCAGTTGGTTGAATCGGTAACGACCATCTTCGTGGTGGTGTGACAAGGAATCGTACAACTCCACGGTCCATGCTATGATGTCAATCTTGATAGTCACCCAGTGGCTTTGGTCGAGGCAACAAATGGCAATGATTTGTTCAAACAAAATATGTAATCATATAAGATCATCACATCAAACATAGCGAATCATTTATAAATATAAATTTCAAATGGCAACAAATCGTCAATTATTTATAAATATAAATTTCAAACTTACTTCGTTGCAATTTAACCATGGAACCGCATGTGGTGTATCAAGACTGTCGTCATGTAGTCCTCGATGCATTTAGGAATTTTCCACTCCTTGTAAACCGGCTTCCCGTCACCTTGATGCCAAGTGGATCATCCGGATGGAGTCTTGCAAACTCATTGGCCAAAACTAACTACAAAAAGCCAAACCACAAAATTAAAAATATCGATATCAAACCAATGATATACAAGTGAGTAGGTTATAGAACTTACGTAAAATAGGGAGCCGGCAAGTACAAAGGCCAACTCTACCGACACCAACACTACGGACTCCCCTCCGAAGCCTCGCTCGAGTCGCAAGCACATAACAGTCTATCACCTCGGCATCAAAGTCTTCACGGCTAGACTCTATCCGGTCAAATAACGCCTGGGTGAGAGCATCCCCAGTCTCCAAACACCGGACAATAACATCACGTGGCTGCTCCCTCCTAAACTGTAGGTACAACTTCTTCAGAGCCTCGCTATCTCTGGGAGGCGCAACCACAAAAGGCTCTCGAAGAGCAGCAGATGGTCGACTCACTCGCGGTGGAAGACTACGCTCACCCAAATGCTGCGTTCCGGCACTCTCACCATCTTCGTCACCCTCAGCATCCCTCTCACAACTATAACGATCAGAGAGTCATGGTCATTGCTCGATCTCAAAACTGGCCGCTCGATCGAAATGGTGGTTGCCGCCAGACCACCACCCTCACTGCGAAACATCGCACTGTAATGATGCTCGTCCTGAAACCAGTCGAACATCGTCCCATACTGCTGAAACGGCGCCTCAAATGGCTCATACTGATGCTCGTAATCAAGGGGCTGCTGAGTCCGCTGAGAATGGTGACTGTGCTGGACCTCAGAATGGTGGGTAGGCGGATGCTGAGAATGGTGACTCGGCTGACGCTGAGAATGGTGACTCGGCTGACGCTGAGAATGATGACTAGGCTGACGATGAGAATGGTGACTGTGTGCTGCGCCAGAGACTGAGTGACGTGGAGGATCAGGAATCCTCCGCCGGGCGCTGCTAACAGATGCAGAATGACGAGGCCTATCATGGCTCCCAGCTGAGTAGTGTACCGGGCTCCTAGAACGTCTATGCATAGGTCCGAAGAAATCCACGATCCCAGAAAGCACCCGGCGAGAAACTCGAGCAATAAATCCGGACTGAGAATCGTCGTACAAGATCGCCTTCAAACGGCGATCGAAGTACTCATCCCTGCTCGTGTCCTGGGTGTGGTCCGGACAAGGAAGTCCGTGGACACAACACACCCTCTCTGGCTGCCTCTCCCGGTCCGATGTCTCTGCACCATCTACTGGTGGGGTACTCTGCCGGTGTCGCTTCGACACTTTATGTGCCGACTCATATGTAATCAATTTTCCAGCAGCCTTCTTCAACCTATCCATAACTTTCTTCCTCGGGATCGGCGCAGGCTCATCCTCCTTATTCCTCACAGCTATTCTTACAGGCTTAATGAACTTAACGTCATAAGGCGAGCCATTCTCAAAGCTCAGGTAGTAGTACTCAGCCTCATCCTCCTCCAGATGCGGTAAAGAGGGAAGTACTTTGTGCTGCAACAATAGTCATTAAAGCATACCATTAGATGGGCAATCACATAATGTTGAAGAGATGAGTGAAGTTAGGAGAAAATACGTTTACAAATTTATGTACCTTATCGTCGAAGAAATGAGTGAAATCACAAAACATCTTCCTCGTAGTCCACATCAAACACCGGGGGACTTGGACAGTTTTATCTCGACTACCACACAATGCTCCCAATGCAGGAATCATCTCATACGACTATATTTGTAAAGCCCAAACAGGACCATAGAAGTGATAGTCCTTGTGCTCTTGTCCCTCCTTCATGGCAACGTTGCCTATGTAGTAAGATAAAACCCCAAAGGCATAAGAACCCCAAGGAAACATATCCCACTGCTCGAAATCCTCTACTAATGCCCATGTCTCGACCATCATGTCGTCACGGCATAGGATAAAGTAGTAGTATATAAGCAAATTGGCAACCTTGACATAATCTCTTATGTCTCTACCAAAATCTCGAGCA
This sequence comes from Orobanche coerulescens, assembly GCA_033398695.1. NCBI lineage: Eukaryota > Viridiplantae > Streptophyta > Magnoliopsida > Lamiales > Orobanchaceae > Orobanche > Orobanche coerulescens. The sequence goes on from CM065803.1 coordinate 11,657,166, forward strand.
TTGAACCTCTTCCGCAGAACACTAACCTTAATGTTTTTGCCATGGAGTATTCTGTGGAAAATACCGTCGGACGGAAGGAGATGGTCATCCTGGGGATGGAAGGTAGAGTTTCCAAAATGGAGTCCCGTGATCAAGGCGAAATCACGGGCCGTAAAACGAATAGTCCTCCCGCAAACCTAGAACCACGACTCATCCGGGGGGATTTGATCACCCTCCAATTGACGAGCAATCAAGTGATGTAGGGCAGTATTTGAACTCCCATTCCTCCTAACTTTAATCAAGCGCCCCAGGACCCCCTCGGTCAAGCTCTCGATAGCTCGATCAGCAACAGCGGAATTGCGGCCCATACTCCTTAATGTCTCAATGATCTCTTTAAATACCGCCTCCCGTATGTAAAGATTCACTTGACGTGTAACAAAACGCAATGTAGGCCTCTTCCATACGCAACCAGTCTGCAATATGGACATACAACTCATAAGAATATGATAAAATGCTTAAGAGAACGAAAAAAAAAATCTGCCTTGCACACGATCGCATGTACACGATCGATGCCCGTCGTGTGAAGACCATCGTGTGCCACACGACGGTTCACACGACGGGAAACGATCGTGTGCCTGCGATCGTGTGCAAGGCAGGAGCTTTTGCACTTCTAGCACACGACGGCACACACGATCGACGAACGTCGTGTGTATCCATCGTGCCCACGAAAGACCATCGTGTACACGATGGTCTCATCTTCTTCAGCACGATCGTGGGAAGATGAACAACCATCGTGGCACGATCGTGTGTGAATGAAAATACACTAACCGGCGGCTCATTGACGAATTGCTCTTCAGATGGAGTGTCACGGCGGAAACTTACAGGCGTCTTGATTCTGTGGTAGTAGGAGTCGACATTTACGGCCGGCGAAGGGTTTCACGACGGGAGACTTTTTTTGCGAGAGAGGAGGAGAGTTTTTGGCAGAGGAAAATATTGAGTTGTGGGACCGTTTTTATTGTTGTTTCGTTTTAATAATCTTCCTTTTTCTTTTTAGTTTTTTTCTCTTATTGGTAGACTTTAAGGGTAATAAAGTCTTTTAACACATTTTGGTATCAAAAACTTATAGTTTTATGAATGGGGATATATAACTTGTTACTTTTATGTTTTGGTACTAAAAAAGAGAGATCCCATAATAATATGAGTAGTAGTAGTAGTAATAGTCAAATTTACAAGATAACCTCAAATTTAGTCCCGCTACGGGTGAAAAGTTTTTCATGATCGTTTTTCTTTAACATAAATGTATAGAAATGAGCAAAAGTTTATAGGAATCCATTATCCAAAATCGCGACAGATTTTGAAGATTCTACAATTATATCTAGAGTCCTCTCAAATACATAAAGCTCATAAACTCTTTTAAAATCTATTACTTATAAAAAGTTCTTAAGAATTAAAATACAATATAATCCCCAAATCTAAGTTTGTTTTAAATTCTTCTATTTTCATTCTGGTCCGTCCAATTTGATTTATTACATTTATATATTAATAATGTAATATGGTAAATTAAAACTATTTTGTATTCATTATTTTCTAATAGGAAGTTTCAAACATAGTATTTAAAAGAAAAGCATGGGAAATATATGATAATTCAGAAGGCTTAATAAGGTCTTTTAAAATGTTTACCAAAAAGTTGGGAATAAAATGTTGCTCATCCATTTCAATGATTTATCTTAGTTATTTTTTTAATTAATTAATACTGTAACTAGATAATAAAAAAAATTAAATTAAAAATTATTGTATATATTATTTCGAAAGTATATACTTTTATTTGAACAAAATTAGATTTTAAAAGTATACACTTTATGTGGAACAAAGATAATAGTATATAGGGTATGTTCGACAAAACTAGCTATAGATGTTGACTGTTGGCTGTTATAATAAATGTCAGTTGTTGAATAGTTGTTAGCTGTCAATTAATAATTGTTAGGGGTTGTTCACATTACTTTCTCTGAATATTTTAATATTACATATACATTACAAAAATTCCATGTGAATTTCAATCTACCCCAACTCTATATTATCTTCTCAACAACCACATAAATATGCCATTTAATTCAAAAGTTTATACCATGTATTATAGTAATATCTCACACTAGCTCATTGTTGGATTTTAATTTCCATTTAAATGTTCAAATGTGTAAGTAGATATTCTTCATGACAATAAGTATTATGGATAGGGGTGGCAAAATAAACCGAAATACCGAATTTACCGTACCGAAAAGTTACCGAAATTGTCGAAAATTTCGGTATACCGATTTTTCGGTACGGTAACGATATGAATTTTTTTTTTATTTTCGGTATTATACCGAAACACCCCAAAAAAATCGGTATTTTAATATATATATATATATATATATATATCAAGATATCGATCTTTCCGGTATTTTATTTGTTCGGTATTTCGGTATACATCGGTATATCAAGATTTTTCGATATTTTGGTAATTCAGTATTTCGACAAGTTCGGTATATACCGAAACCGAAATAAAATTCGGTATACCGAGATTTCGTTACGGTATCGGTATGGACCGAACGCCATACCGAGATTTCGGTATACTGGATTTCGGTATACCGAAGCTTTCGATACGGTATCAATATGAATTTTGGCGTACTGAAATTTTCGATACGGTATACAGTATTGACAAATGAGTTCGGTACGGTACGCTATGAATACAAATATAAGTAATAAGAAATCCCTGTTGTAAAATCGAAATAATAGAGAGAGAAAATTTAGAGAGAGAATAGAGAGAATGATTCTCAGGTATATTTTTCATTAATAACTGAAGTCCTATTTATAGGAAAACTTCAGATGGCACAATCGTAATTACATATTTACATCAGGGGTATAATAGTCATTCACACTATATAAAAACAAAAGGGTAATTGAAATGTCACTTTCAAGGCTTATTATAACACTCCCCCTTGAATGACTATTTACATAAATATCTGCTGAACTAGTTTGAAGAAAAACCCAATGGGAGAAAAACTTTCAAACTGTTTGTATTGGAGCTTGTGACAATCATATCATGTTGCATCATAATGTTGGTAGAAAATCTCCGTTGGATAAAAACTTCAGCAATCGGTGATCTCGTAAATTTGCTCCCCCTTATCTCGATAGTTCTTGTATGAATATTCTTGTGCCGTCTCAGTAAAACCTCGTGGGATAAAAACTGAGTGAATCTGTCATGTATATCATTCGTTGGAGTATCCATGTGTTGCCTCATTAAAACCTTGTCAAGAAAACCCAGTGGGAAAAACTTGATCGAAGGAAAAAGAATACAACTACCCCTTCCGTTTTCAAACTTTGAGGAATAATTTTGATCTTTGTAGTGTTCCTCATTATGTCATGAATATGCCTCATTAAAACCTTATTAGGAAAAACCCGGTGGGAAAAATCCTAATAAAGGAAAAAGAGTACATTATTCATAGTAATACGCCATTCCAGTTGCCTCGTTAAAAACCTTGCTAGGAAAACCCATTGGGACAAAACCTCAGTCAAGGGAAAAAGAGTGCAACGCGTATTTTATAAATATACCCCATGCATTTCAATAATCCTCCAGGGATTAGTATGAGTATCATCTTCAGTGCAATTTGTAATATCGAACTCATATTCATTGCGATATATTCCAAATATCTTTTGGAGATTCCATATTTGTTGTGATTAGGCTGCCTCGTTAAAAACCTTGCTGGGAAAACCCAGTGGGATAAAACCTCAGTCAAGGAAAAGAGTACAGCATATAATTTTCGTTCACAACGTTTTGAGTGACTGCACGCACTGATAATATGTTCAAAATCTCCTTACGAGTCACTTTCAGTAAGCCCATATATTTCATTTTATTATAAGGGCATATATTTCAATTTCAATGGATTTCAATATCCTCATTTTCACAAATCATGGATTTTAATATCCTCATTTCCAGTATCCATATTTCACAGTCATGGATATCCTCATATCATTTATCGATATCCTCTTTCCAATCATTGATATCCTCATTTTCACAAATCATGTATTTTAATATCCTCATTTCCAATATCCATATTTCACAGTCATGGATATCCTCATATCATTTATCGATATTCTCTTTCCAATCATTGATATCTTCATTTTATTCATAGCGCTATATTGTGTCGACACTTTTTAATATTTATTTCCCCATGGCAATATAACTTGCCGAGATATCTCATTATCAATCATCCATTGGAATTACACATTGTGGTTATGTCTACATACTTCTCAAAAGTATATGCCTCCTTTTATCATTTGCTTTGATTTATATTCGGGGAATTATTATGTATTTATCAAAGCAGTTGTAGTTGGTATCAAAGATTAATAATCTGTCATGCATCTTTGAACTTCAAGTTCATATTTGAGTTGTGAGGATATATTGTGATGCATTTCGCATATTTCCAATTACCAATACTCCCCCTCATGCTAAGAGATTTCTTGAGCACCAAACACATATGTCAGTATCTCAGTATTCTTCTTCAGTCATGGGAGTTTATATATTATGTTCTCGATATTGGCTGGAGGACTTCAAATAGTATGCCAATTGATATCCCACTTGTATGCGCATATTTTGATCCTTTCTCGGATCTATTCAAATTTATTTGGGATATATTACTAGCTCAATCTGATATGGAATATATGCTCAAACCGTGAGCAAATTATCTCGTAAATTTCTGATTACGAGTCATATACACATGTGACTATCTAGTGGATCCGAAATATCTAGTAGTTCACATGTAGATGAAGTGGGCCCATACTCCACCTTAATATATTCCAAATTTATTAGGGATTCATTCCCAATATTGGCTAGTATTGATATTAATCGAGAACAAATATTTGAAGATGATGTGTCTATATCACCATATAGATATTTTACCGACATATCACATCATCTTTCGGTGCCATTATTGCACATCATTATCAACATGGAGTCGTCGCTCCCACATGTCATATTTATTCAAATAGAACTATAGTTCATAAGCTTCTGGATATGAACTATTCAAACGCGGAGTCAAATCTCATACGCGTAATTCCAATCTATAAATAGATTATCATTGTATTCACAATCACCCACCGAGGGTTTGAATATCATAATGGATTCAATGCTTTTGAATCTTCGTAAATATTACCCATCTCTTCTAGTGAATATCATAAAAAGAATTTATCGAGCTCGACTCGAAAGATTAAGGGTGCTAATGAGAAATGGCATCCCAGAAGATATTCGATGGTTGATCGAAGCACAAGTTCGATATTCTGGCGAATTTTCAAATTCATTTAAGTACATGCCAGGTACAGGTAAGAGTAGTTTTGCAAAGAAACGAAGAGCAAAAAGATTAGGTGGGTGCTATAAATGTGCTCGATGGACATGTGACACACGATGCAAATCTGTGGGGTTTGTATCCAAAAATCGAGAAGATAAAATAGCATTTATCAAGGATGAATTGAGTAAGGAATCTATGGATCATGATATCCAACAGATTCTTGATGCACATCCCAGTGGATATGTTCATCGTGAACTAATGGCTTTGTGGATACAATTTAAGGATGAACGGGAACGTTATAGTCATGAAAAATTAATCTCAAAAGATCCAGTTTGTAAGTCCGTTCTATCAAAGTTGGTATAAGGTAATAGAAAAATAATGCAAGTTGATGAATATTACTTTCCAATATTTAAATTTCTCAGCTGCCGATCGGTAACGTCATTTTCATTGAAAAATATAATATCATATCTTTCGTTTTCTTTTGCAATTTTGTCAAAAGTAATGACTTATCTGCCGCTCCATTTTCAATGAAAATAGTGAAGTCATTTGTCGTTTAGAAAGAAGTTTGTTCTTTAAAATTGGGATCCAAAAATCAGAAAATGTATCTCTCATAAAAGAATTTTGAACGTCTAGTGTAGAAAGATGGAGTTCTCAGAGTCCTCATATAGATCTCATCTAATTAAAACTATATGTATTTTAGGTGGATCCAAACTGATAGGTCATATCCAGCATGTAGATATGGCGTATCAATTCGTAAAAGAATTAGGAAAACACAAAATCGATATATTGTATGGTGGGAGTAATTATAGATTTTTAGGTTATCTTTTAGATGCTGCACAAAATGGGAGAATAAGTGTAACAAGTGCCTTACACTTTCCCACAGTCAGAACCAGTAGTATAGGAGGTTCAACTGGGTTGATGCTTCAAGCACAGTCTGTTCATGATAGTTTGATGTATGTGGTGAATAATAGTGATGCCTTTATTGTTCTCCCAGGTGGCTACGGCACACTCAATGAGATATTCAACATCACGTCATGGGTGGCGGGACTTCCATACCAAACCTATAGGTTTGTTGAATATTAATAATTTCTTGTGATTTGCTTGCCTTTACGGATCAAAGAGTAGATCACAAGTTTATATCTCGGCCATCACGAGATATAATAATATGTCTTGATCTTTGATCTACTTATAAAGTTTCGGCATATATTTGATTAAGAATTTGGAAGTCAAAGCTCATCAGCCACAAAGTATTGGCGCCAAACGAAAAAGAAGTTTAGATCATTTAGATCTTTCATTATAAACCCTTATGCCAGGGGGTGGCAGAGTTACAGAGTTTTATACTCTCGAGACGCACCCCTTTTCTTTTTATGGGTTTCATATGTATTTTCTTTTTCGCGTTTCATATTGTCGAGTGTTTACTGCCTTTTAGCTAGTTTCGATATTTCACTTCGACTGTTGTGTGCTTCTTCAGCAATAATAAGACCATCATTTGCTTTTATGCAAATACAATATTTTCACAAATATATGATATATGTTTCCCTATGAATATTGTCAATCAATATAATTTCAATGATCCAATCATGTGATATAATCAACATGAGATTTATTGAGCAATTATTTTCCAGTGATAGTTTTCCATATCACTTGTCAAATGATCCCACCATGCATTTTGCATGGAGTTTTCTTTAATTAATCGGTGATAGCTTATGGTATCACTTGCTCAATTTTCTCCATTCATATTTAATCATGGAGATCGGATATTATATCCATCAATTGCTTCTTCTTCGAGAGCATGATTTGAATCATTGATCAACTACTTCTTCAGAGTAGTATTTATTTCTTTCAACTGCTTCTTCAGAGCAGGATTTAGATAATCGATCAACTAGTTCTCCAGAGTAGGATTTATTTTATCAACTACTTATTCAGAGCAGGATTTAGATAATTGATCAACTACTTCTCCAGAGTAGGATTTATTTTTTTATCAACTGCTTCTTCTTCGAGAGCAGGATTTATGAACCATTCATGTGGTATAACCAACCACGATGGTGATATATAATATATAAATTGCGTACATGTAAAACCATATGTCTTGTGATAATTGAACTCATCACATGGGAGGTATTATAATTGTATAAAATAAACGCAATAAATATGTGGTTTTAAACCACTACTTTGAGATAAGTAAAAGACATAATTTAAACTGCAAAATAATTAACTGCTTCTACCAGAGCAGGACCGTCCAATCAATTCCGCAAAATAGTCATCGTCTAGGTATAGGTCGAAATATCGACTGCCGTTAATAGCAAGTGTAATGGTATGTATTCATAAATCTTTGCGGTTTCCGAGGTTGGATATTAATTTGTACGTTGTAATAAATTTAATAATGACATGTATGAAAAGAGTTAATACCCATATCAATATTAATGTCAAATTGAAGCTCTCGTAAAATGGATCACGATGGTATCAAGAAAAATTAATTCTGATAGCATATGTATTTTATATGTAAGAAAAACGAATGTATTATTCAATAAATTAAAAGAATATTTTATTCTTTTATTATTTTATTAATTTTCTTGTGAGTCACCTTTTTTTTTTTTCGGTGGACGACCTGCTGTTGTGGCTTGTTCTTTTTTTTTTATATTTATTTAATAATCTTTCCTTGCTTTGCTTACTTTCTTCTTCGTTCGTTCTCCATCCTTTTTTTTTTTTACGTATGTAACAACAGACATATTACCTCAAGTATAGTTCGCCACCGTCTTCCAACTTGCAGGTTCTGAACTGAGAAGCCGAACCTGGTCCGTCAGTAGTAGCTCCGACCAGAAACTTGCATAGATCTGAAACTTAGATGTCGATCTGGAGACCCTGGTGATTCCAGCCTTTTGTGCTTTTCCGGTTGTCTGCATAAAGCCCACAGTTTCCGGCGTCAATCCGGTTGTTTCTCGGGCAGATCCACAAGTTTTTTTTTTTTTTAAATTATTGTTCGTCAAGAGTCGCTGGAGGATGAAGCTGTAGATCTGTCAAAGCTGTCGGAGTTGAAGTCGTCGCTCATTCCTCCACATCGTACGTCGTCAGAACCAAAAGACGCAGGTGAGTTGGGCCGTGAAGCCTGGGACAGCTGGAGACGTTGGCTGTGCTGGAAGGAAGAAAGGAGTTCATGAAGCTCTTCGCCGTCGTTTCGTCGGAGCAAACCAACATCTAAGTAGGATAGGACAGTTTCATTTAGTGGCCACCTAGGGATGCTTGTACGTCATTCCCAAGGTCTTGACTCACAGTTCAACCATCCTCTGTACGCAAACTCCTAAATCGCCTAGAATGTGAGCAAATATATCATGTTTACTGCGTAATTGTATTTTGGCTATCTTATATTCGACGAGGACTTTTTTTTTAGTGAGATAAAGTACGAAGTGATGCTTGAATTTGATTGATCTCATTAATGGCGGATTAGATGCTTTTTTGGACTTGGGAGAAGTGCAGAAAGTCTAAGGAAACAGCACGTTGCAGGTGTAATAATTGATTTCTGATACAGAGGATCATCTATACGATGCAACTGTAGAGCATATTCTCGTCATATTACTCATTTGGTTAGAGTCGTGCTGATAACGTGTTGTAAAATCGAAATAATAGAGAGAGAAAATTTAGAGAGAAAATAGAGAGAATGATTCTCAGGTATATTTTTCATTAATAACTGAAGTCCTATTTATAGGAAAACTTCAGATGGCGCAATCGTAATTACATATTTACATCAGGGGTATAATAATCATTCACACTATATAAAAACAAAAGGGTAATTGAAATGTCACTTTCAAGGCTTATTATAACAATCCAAATATAATGTGTACTAGTCAAATAAAATCCCTTGTTAAGAGTAAAAATCAGAATGGCTTTTGAATTCCACTAAAGTAGTCCACAAACCAAAAGAGAAAGTAACTAAAGCCCATTAACCTACATCCGCACATAGAAAAGATAAATCTAAAATACCAACAAACCTTACTAAAGTAAGTTGGAAAAAAAGTACTAAATGACATAGCACCGAAAATAACAATATTTTTTGGTAGAGTATGAAAATAAACAAAATTATCGGTATTTCGATAAAAAGTTTGGTATTTTAGTATATACTGATATATCCAAAAAAATAAGTATTTTGATTGTTCAGTATTTCTTTATACCAAAATCCTAACAGTATATTAAGATAATCTGGTATAATTGGTATATACTTATATCAAAATAAAATTTGATATAACAAAATTTCAAGACAGTATCGGTCTGCATCGATTGTCACATTGAGATTTCAGTGTACCAAATCTTGGTATACCAAAAGTCCTGATACGACATCTATTTGGACTTTCTTATGTCGAAATTTTCGGTAAGTATACGTACGGATACAAAAAATCGATACACTTCACACCTCTATTAAAGTGCATACCTCTAGATTAGGATTTTGATATGGAGTGTGTTGAAGTTTTTGAGTACAAAATTTTATTATTTATTTTTTTAATGTGGGATGAGTTCCACCACAATACAGGTTGTATATTGATTTTTTTTCCTATATGTCTGGGATTCGAATTTTACTCGATCACATACTCGACGATGCGTCCAGTATACATTTGTATATGCATTTGTTAGGGGACTTTTGTAGTTTGGGTCTAGGACTGAAACTCTAAATATTCAAACGTATTTTTTTTTTATTTTAAACCAATTTCCAAAATATCTCTAAAACTCTAATACATAATTGTATTAATTTTGACATCATCATATTAATAATAAAATATATCAAGTATTGAATTATAATATTTCATATTAATTATTAATTATATATACTACTCATTTTATTATATTGAGCAGTAAATCTCTAATTTATTACATTCCCTATTCATTGAATTTCTAATTATCTATATCAAATCAGAAAAGAAAAGAATTGTAATTCATTAATGAGGAAATACACTCCTTTAGCTACTTTGCCATAATCAATGACAATATTTGTCAAGGGACTTAGTTTGTACAAATTCTAGACAAAAGGGACATGGTTGGACCAATATACCCTTACTTTTCAATAAAACTAACCCACTTTATCTCTCTCCTTATCTTTTCTGAGTTTCTGGGTTACGACGTATGTATTTCATACCATCTCGTTACAATGTGTTGTTTACCTTTTGTGTTATTGTATCTTAACTTCGTATCTTATTTACCGTGTTGGAATATTGTACAAGAGATACAGTAAGCGGATACGATATTTATTTTTCGTTACATTCGTTACATTACCCGATTAATAATTGATCATTTATTATTTATTTTTCGTTACGTTTCGTTACGTTCGTTACCAATATAGTAACATGTAAAGTTTAAATGGTACACTTGGTAAGAAGTTGCAATTTCTTACCAGTGTACCAGAACCCCATTAAGACAGATACTAACTCGTAGCTGGAAATAGTTACGGTTACACTAATACGAAGTCATTAATTCGTAACTTCGTGCTAGTTACACTTGGTAAAAAGTTACAATTTCGTACCAATATACCAGAACCCCATTAAAACAGATACTAATTCGTAACTGAAAATAGTTACGGTTACACTAATACGAAGTCATTAATTCGTAACTTCGTACTAGTTACACTTGGTAAGAAGTTACAATTTCTTAACAATATACCAGAGTGTAAACAGTGACACCCTTACTAATTCGTAGTTGGAAATAGTTACGGTTACACTAATACGAAGTCATTAATTCATAACTTTGTACTAGTTACACTTGGTAAGAAGTTACAATTTCTTACCAATCATAATAGTTACGAATTCGTAACATGTATACCAAATCTCCAATACGAAAATTTCAAATCGGCACAAATGTGTTATGAAATTCGAATTTCGTAACTTCATACTGATACGAAATGATAAAATCTTAACAGAAAATCAAGGCATAGTGATACGAAATGACAATATTGTAACATAGTAACCCAGTACGAAATGAATAAATCGTAACAAATGTAAATTCGTAACCATGTATGCAAACATGCAAAAAACTAGATCTAAAACACCAATACATACAAATCGATCGAAAATCACCCCAAATATACCACGAATCACCAGAAAGCATATGAAAACTTGTAAATAATCAAAAGCAGGTACGAAAATAACATTATTTCAAGCTAGATCTATGATTTTTCTAGAGAGAGAAAGTTGGAGAAAGAGAAATAAAATCGAAAGAGACAGTAGGGAAGATTTGGAGCTGCTGGCGGTCGTCGGACAGAAAAGACCGGAGCTCCGGCGAAGTCGGCGCTGGAAGGAGCTAGGGTTCTGGTGCAACGGCGCGGCAATGGTGTTGGATCTACGGGCGGTGCAACTTCAGCGGCGGCGGCGGAAAGAACTGGAACTCCGATGAAGTTGGCTCCGGAAATAGCTAGGTTCCGGTAAGATCTGGAGATGTTGTGAGGGAGGGTGAGAGAGAGGAGAGAAGAGAGAGAGGAGAGGGAGGGAGGGAGGGAGGAAGGGAGGGAGGAAGCGGGAGGGAGGAAGCGGGAGGGAGGGAGGGAGGGAGAGAGAGAGAGAGAGAGAGAGAGAGAGAGAGAGAGAGAGAGAGAGAGAGAGAGAGAGAGAGAGAGAGAGAGAGAGAGAGAGAGAGAGAGAGAGAGCCAGGCGTGGGGGGTGGGGGGAATGAGTGAGGAGCGAGGGGCAGGGGAGAAATAAGGGAGGTCAGGGGTAAATTAGTCCAAATTTGTTCTTTTTGTCTACAATTTGTACAAACTAAGTTGCATGACAAATATTACAATTTACTAAGCAATATGCCTAGATTATGTCTTCTCTCTTCATTAATAATATGTTTAATTACTTATCTTTAGTATATAATTTATTGGATATGTAATTATAGTTGTTTTGGAGTAACACATATATTGGTGTACCACCATCATAATGCTGAAATATATTGCCTATTAAATCACAATGGTTCATATCTCTTCTCCGATATAGAATCGGAGTGAATTTGTCGTCATACCAATTTTTTGAATACTATTATTATTATTATAATAATTTATAGATAATATAATATAATAATATTAATCATAATAAGAATAATAATCTCATACATTGTACTAAAAAAATTACAAATAATAAACTTATGACACCTTTTCATTTTTAAAGTTGAAATGCACGGATGATTATAATAATAGTAATAATAATCAAGAATAACCTTATACGTTTTACTTAATAATTTTTTTGAAATCGTTTAATTTATGGTGTTATATGTAACACCCCAAGAATTCAGGCGTATTACAGTAGCCGTGGACATGGCTGTGGAATCCAAGGCGCTAACGTACCAAACAAGACATTCGACAACGACAAACCATCATAAATAAAACGACAAGCTAAATAAAAGACTATAACCGACAAATAAAATTCTGACATCAAATCCATTTTCCCAAAACGGGAACACAACATTAACAAATTCAAATCGGAAGTACTCGAGTACTTAAACAAATTTTATAATACATAATCCCAAAATCAGACATCAATAATAATTGACAGACAAGACACCAATAATCAACTTCTGGACAATATCATGCTTGCCCATCATCCTCATACGGCTCGGGTGCTCGCTTGTCCCTGTTGGAATATAAAACGCAGCGGAAGCGAGTTGGTGAAAGTAATTTGATAAAAGGTTTTATAAACTAACCAACGTAAAAACCAGATCTATTTAGGCTTGTCAACTAATTAACTAAACAGATTAATAAACAATTAAATAAATATATTTACGCATGGGAGTCGGTAATTTTACCTTTGACGCGAAGTGGTAGAAAATCCCTTCTTGATCGATTTATGTCCTCTTCGTGCTCCTCTCCGATCTTCTTGTATTTCTACCTCAAGATCTTCTAGAGTATATCCCGCCTACGTCCGGATGTCGTGTGGGCAACAATCTAGGACTAAATTTGCCTGACAAGGGGATCGGCGAATTTCCTCACAAGAAAACTCACGATTTTGTTCTCTCTATTTTTCTTGAATATTTTGAGTATTTTAGAAAAATATTGTGTTTACCAAATTATGGAATCCAAGACACAAGTCAAGATCCACAATTAAAACACACACACAAAAATCGATTTTCTTGGGCAATAATTGATGAATAAATCGGCCATCCCTATACTTGTATTTATAGGTGTTTTGGGCTACTCTAGGGACCTTAAGGAGGATATGGTAAGGACTCCCAATAGATATCTTCCTTCCATTATTAGGACTCTTCCTAATATGAAGACTCTATTAATATCAACTTAGTCCACTAATAAGTTAATATTGCACTTCCTACCAAAATCCCAAATTACGAAATTGGGCTCCTTTTAAATTAATTATTTCCGTGTTTAAGATATTCCATGTCCATTAATTAATTTAAGCTACTTGACTTTTAATTAATTAATGTATTATACATGAGTATACCACTCGACCTTTATTATTATATCGGAAAATTAATTCCACTGCGGGGTTTGATATAATAATCCTTTCGAGTGCCTCAAGGGACATGATCAACCCGATGGGGACACGATTTCTAGCTATAATATTAATTATCATATAAATAATAATATTGCCCAAAATATCGAGCATATTGAGTCAATCATTGTGGCTCTCACCCATGATAAATCAAAGCAATAAATATTAAATATATATAATTAAATATTAATCACTAGAATTAAGAAATAATAATTATCCGAGATGTACGTTCTTCTTATAGTCGATGCGGAAGAATCTATCTCACCTCGATCTGTTCAACGTATAACAAATACGCTAATATATGCTAATGGTCAAGACCAACCAATCTCAAGCATATACTACAACCTCTCATATAACGGTCTAATGTTACATAGGTTGTGAACTAAATATTACTATATAAGGAACCGATAATGTGATCTTACTGTGACACTACACACCACATTATCTACAATATAAAGTAAATTAGACGCATTTGCATAACCATAGCGTGAATAAATATGCAAAACATGTGATAAATGAATTAAATATTCTCATAGATAAAGACCGGAAATTAGGTAATACAAGCATAAAGTATGCTTTGACGTATACAACCCTAACAATCTCCCACTTATACTCAAAGCATGCTTTTGAAGTATACTATCTAGACTATGTCTATCTATCTCCCACTTATACTCAAAGCAATGCCGCCATACATCTCAACCCCATTCCTTCCACATGCCCTTCAAATGATTTTGAGGGCAACCCTTTCGTGAAAGGATCGGCTAGGTTGTCTTCGGATCTATCTTGGAGACAATGATCTTCCTTCTCTTCACAAAATCTCGAATGATATGATATTTGCGCTTGATATGTTTGCTTGCTTTGTGGGCTCGTGGTTCCTTGAATTTGCTACTGACCGGTATTATCACAATATAGTGTAATACTCACGGGCAAATTAGGAATCACCCCCAAATCCTTTAGAAAGTACTTGAGCCATACCGCCTCTTTAGCCGCCTCTGAGGTGCTACATATTCGGCTTCCATTGTAGAGTCCGCTATGCATTCGCTTCACACTCCTCCAACTTATGGCTCCACCTCCCAAAGTGAAAACATATCAGGAAGTTGATTTCGACTTTTCTTTGTCCGCACCGAAATCCAGTCGGTGTAACCCAAAGGACAAAGCGTATCGATTGATATACAAGCATATGCTCCTAGTCCTTCTCGTGTACTTGAGTATATGCTTGACGGTAATCCAATGTCGGTCTGGTTCGTGATATCTCGCCACCATGCCTACGGCTTGACAGATATCAGGCCTAGTGCAAAGCATAGCATACATGAGGCTTCCCACTGCCGAAGCATAAGGGACCAGCTTCATGTCATCTATCTCCTTCTGTGTCTTAGAACACATAGCCTTAGATAGTTGAATTCCATGTCTGTAAGGTAAGAAACCTTTCTTGGAATTCTCCATGCTAAACCGCTTTAGCACCGTATCGATATAGGATGCCTGAGATAAGCACAACATCCTTTTCTTGCGATCTCGAAAGATCTTAATACCAAGGATGTGTCTAGCTTCTCCCAAATCCTTCATATCGAACTGCTCAGATAGCCATACCCTTACATCTGATAATACCTTCACATTGTTTCCAATTAGAAGTATATCATCTACGTATAGTACAAGAAACACTAGCACGTTTCCATCACACTTTTTGTATACACAAACCTCACTAGGACACTGTTCAAAACCATACGATTGAATGACCTCATCAAATCGCATGTTCCAAGACCTTGATGCTTGCTTAAGACCATAAATGGCTCTCTTAAGCTTGCATACTAAGTGCTCGACCTTGACAATGAATCCCTCAGGTTGGCGCATATAGATTTCCTTATCAAGACTCCGTTCAAGAACGCAGTCTTGACATCCATCTGCCAAATCTCCATATCCAAATGCGCAGCTATAGCTAAGAGAATCCGGATCGATTTAAGCATGGCTCTGGCGAAAAGGTTTCATCGTAGTCGATGCCCTCTTTACGAGTGTAACCTTTCGCAACAAGCCTTGCTTTATAGGTTTCAACCTTCCCTTTCGATCCTCTCTTACGCTTGTAGACCCACTTACTTCCAATGGGTTTTACCCCATTGGGTAGTTCTACTAGCTCCCACACTTGGTTAGAATCCATAGGTCCCATTTCGGATTCCATTCTTTGTTTTCGAGATTGACATCCTTGTCTTGAACCGCTGTTTGTACGTACATGGATCCGTTTCATCCTGGTCCGGAGTGGTCCGAAGATGCTCCCACGCCGATGAAACGTTCGGGTTGACGAATAACCCTCCCACTACGACGAGGCGTGTCCTTAGTTTGCGTATCCACAATAGTGTCAATACGTGGTACACTAGGTGTTTGCACAATTGGTATTGTCGAAATCTCGCCCTAAGTTCTTCTAGAATGACCTCACTCCTAGGCTTGTGACTTATCACATAGTCCTCCTCTAAGAACCGGGCATTGGTGCTAACAATGACCTTACGGTCTTTAGATCGTAGAATAAGCCACCCTTCGTTCCCTTAGGATATCCTACAAACACTCGTACTTCACGAGATGCTAACTTATCAGCTTCCTTATTCAGCACGTGTCTTCAGAGAACCCCAAATCCGAACATGTCCTAGTGGGCTTGCGCCCATTCCACGATTCTGTGGGTGTTTTGGAACTGATTTCGAAGGCACCAAGTTTAGAATGTACGCCGCTGTTTCCAAGGCGTATCCCCAAAACGAAATAGGCAAATCAGAATAACTCATCATTGACCTAACCATCTCCAATAAAGTACGATTCCTTCGTTCAGCAACACCATGTTGTTGTGGTGTACTGTATTGTGGGGAAGTAATCCCCTCATGTGCCAGAAATCCAAAACTCTCCACTAAGGTATTCGCCACCACGATCGGATCGTAGTGACTTGATACTCTGCCCATGACGCTTCTCCGTTTGACCTTGAATTCTTTGAACTTATCAAAAGATTCAGACTTACGTCGCATCAAATAGATGTATCCATATCTCGAATGATCATCTATAAACGTGATGAAGTATTCGAAACCACCCTTAGCCTGGATGTTCATTGGACCACATACATCGGTATGAACCAATTCCAACACCTTTTGTGCACGATTTCCTTTGCTTTGAAAAGCCCTTTTAGTCATTTTACCTTCCAGCAGGATTCGCAGTTGGAAATGACTCAACTTGGAGCGAATCCAATGGGCCATCGCTCACCAATCTTTGAATCCTTCCAAGGTTAATATGACCCAATCGTAAATGCCACAAATATGTTGGATTTATGCTCGAAAGTTCCTTTCTTTTATTAGGATTAGTCAAAGAATTAAGCGATTTATGCAAGGGAGTCAAAAGCATTGATGATATAAAGTTCTTCATTATAAGTACTCCCGCAAATATATTCACCATTTCTTTTAATAATTGCATTATCTTCAAAAGAAACGAATATCCATCACGACGCAATTTAGAAACGAAATCAAATTCATTCTAAAATCGTGTACTAATAATACATTATTAAGAACTAAAATTAAATCATCAAATTTTAGCTGCACGACACCCACCGCAATGACCTTTCACTGGAATAGTCGCCTGACTTATTGTAATCTCATCCGCACTAAGTACCTTGGTTACTTGAACCCCTGCGAGTCATAACAAACATGATCAGTGGAGCCCGAATCCACTATCCACGAAGCGATGGAACAGGCAGCCAAACATGTTTTGACTACTAGTGCATGAGACGTACCTCTCTTAGGGCAGTCACTCTTGAAATGTCCTTTCAGACCATGATTGAAGCACTTGCCCTTCGGCTTTTGTTCGCTTAGGTTGAGGAGCCTTTGACCGAGGAGCCTTGCCCTTAGCTTTGAAAGTCGTCACTTGCTTCGCCAACTGCTTTTTCTTCTTTCCCATTTGGGTTTTGAAGAAGCAAGACGTTGCCGCAAGAATTTGATGATAACCTTGTTTGAAGAGACCTTCGGCGATTGAAGCTCTGTCGAAGTTCCGCCAATGTGTAAGTCCTACGATTCATATTGTAGTTTAGGCGGAATGCTCAAAGCTTCTTGGTAACCGCCAAGATAATATCGACTGCGATTCCGCATCGATAGTTGCCCCCAGTATGCTCGATTCGTTCAAATGAGACATCATTTTAAGAACGTGATCCCTCACCGGGGTCCTTCAGACATTTGGGTTGTCATCAAAACCCTCATCGCATTTTGCCTAGCCGCCCGGTTCTGATGACCAAACATCTCAGTGAGATTTTTCATCATTTCCGCGGCCGAGCCCATCGTCTGATGCTGATGCTGCAATACATTTGTTAAAGAAGCCAAAATGTAACAATGAGCCATCTCATCGACTTTTTCCATTTCGAAATTCAGCCAACTCTTCAGAGTGGCATCCGATTCGGTTCCAAAGGACTCTCCTCGGTTAAAACAAACTTATGCCCCTCGGCGATCAAGACAATATCAAGATTTCTTTTCCAGTCGGCAAAGTTAGTGCCATCAAGTTTGTTTTCTTTGAGAATAACAGCTAGTGGATTGAAAGACATCTGAGAATAAAATTAAAACACCATTCATCACATAATTCGACGCAAAATATATTGAAAAACCTTAAAACAATATATATGCAATCAACCAACACCTTGAAAAACCGCACATGCAAGCCACGATAGTGTGGACGTTTACATATACTTTTTCAAGTAGATTTTAACGTCTTTAATTTTACTATCTAGCCAAGACACATTTTGACAAGTAAAATTAATAGTTGGTTCCTCTTGGCCATGTATTTAATTAACATAGACTCTGATGGGGAGCTTATTAATTAATACACCTAAGTGAACACCATAATTTAACAAACCTTAGAATATTATTTAATGATAATAGTCCTACGGATGGAGAGGTCTATCATAAAAATAATATTCACCTTTTTGTTATCAAATTTGAAGTTTAAAACCAGTGAGCCAATAATTTAGCACATCCGATGTGGAGGAAGACTCTAATGTCAACGCGCATGCTAATTATTTCATAATTTAAACCAATTATGGAGGCCAATTTGATTTTGAAAAATCAATTTTAAAATCACTTAGTTATTTTGAAAAATTAAGGTTTTTAATTTTCTCGTCCTAACATGCAAGGAAACATATCACGCATACATTCCATACATGCCATACATCAAAACAATAAAAACCAATAAATAATAAAAAAATTGGATAATTAAATCCAATTATCATGGCTTTATTCCTCGTTTTGAATAACGAGAAAATCTTGGCTCGTTTGCTCCCACGCTTCAAGCATCTCGCGGAAAAAGCAATTGGGCGACCCGAACGAAGCTCGTCCATTGCCCATTGCCCGGCCTGTCCGTCTTCTTGCCCGGCCCGAGCCGACCGAGCTGCCCGAGCTGAAGCTGCCGAGCCGACCGACTGCCGATCGACCGAGCCGCCTGGCCGAACCGCCGATCGGCTCCTTGCTGGTCCCGGTTGGTTCGTCCGATCGGGACTCCTCTTCGCTACTGGACTTCTTTTTCTTTCGTACTTTGAGTGTCCCAACTCGATTACAATTTTATTCAAAATAAAATACATCGAATTTACATCAAATTACAAGAAAAAATAAATCTATTCTACCCGTGGATTTTCTCACGGGAAAAACTTATACATGCCACAAAAGCGGGCTAAATTACCAAAACGCGTAAATAAATAAAACATCACATAGCCATGATAATTGGATCATATTTTCTGCAAGACAAATTCTAGCAAAATATTCCAAAAATCATACTATACGAATATTTAATTGCTAGCATATTAATCACCAAATTAATTAAATTGAGCGAACCTAAAGACCGCTCCGATACCAATTGTTGGAATATAAAACGCGGAAGCGAGTTGGTGAAAGTAATTTGATAAAGGTTTTATAAACTAACCAACGTAAAACCGGATCTATTTAGGCTTGTCAACTAATTAACTAAACATTAATAAAAAAATAAAAAAATATATTTACGCATGGGAGTCGGAAATTTTACATTTGACGAGAAGTGGTAGAAAAACCATTATTGATCGATTTAAGTCGTATACGGGCTCATATCCGATATTCTTGTATTTCTACCTCATGATCTTCTAGAGTATATCCACTACGTCCGGATGTCGTGTGGGCAACAATCTCTAGGACTAAATTTGCATGACAAGGATCGGCGAATTTCCTCACAAGAAAACTCACGATTTTGTTCTCTCTATTTTTCTTTTTTATTTTGAGTATTTTAGTAAATTATTTTGTTTACAAAATCATGGAATCCATGACTCAAGTCAAGATCCACAATTAAAACACACACAAAAATCGATTTTCTTGGGCAATAATTGATGAATAAATCGGCCATCCCTATACTTGTATTTATAGGTGTTTTGGGCTACTCTAGGGACCTTAAGGAGGATATGGTAAGGACTCCCAATAGATATCTTCCTTCCATTATTAGGACTCTTCCTAATATGAAGACTCTATTAATATCAACTTAGTCCACTAATAAGTTAATATTGCACTTCCTACCAAAATCCCAAATTACGAAATTGGGCTCCTTTTAAATTAATTATTTCCGTGTTTAAGATATTCCATGTCCATTAATTAATTTAAGCTACGTGACTTTTAATTAATTAATGTATTATACATGAGTATACCACTCGACCTTTATTATTATATCGGAAAATTAATTCCACTGCAGGTTTGATATAATAATCCTTTCGAGTGCCTCAAGGGACATGATCAACCCGATCGTCGACACGATTTCTAGCTATAATATTAATTATCATATAAATAATAATATTGCCCAAAATATCGAGCATATTGAGTCGATCATTGTGGCTCTCACCCATGATAAATCAAAGCAATAAATATTAAATATATATAATTAAATATTAATCACTAGAATTAAGAAATAATAATAATCCGAGATGTACGTTCTTCTTATAGTCAGTACGGAAGAATCTATCTCACCTCGATCCTGTTCAACGTATAACAAATACGCTAATATATGCTAATGGTCAAGACCAACCAATCTCAAGCATATACTACAACCTCTCATATAACGGTCTAATGTTACATAGGTTGTGAACTAAATATTACTATATAAGGAACCGATAATGTGATCTTCTGTGTGACACTACACACCACATTATCTACAATATAAAGTAAATTAGACTGCATTTGCATAACCATAGCGTGAATAAATATGCAAAACATGTGATAAATGAATTAAATATTCTCATAGATAAAGACCGGGAAATTAGGTAATACAAGCATAAAGTATGCTTTGACGTATACAACCCTAACAGTCCCCACGATCAATACCTGAAATACAAAAAGTATTTCCCCCATTTAAGGGATTAGCGACAACTGCTAGTGCAAGTACAATCCATTTGAACTACATTCTAATCAGATGAATAATGCGCCAAAAATCATTTTTGAAAACGTTTTATATTCCAGAATATTTACAATGTACAGTCACAAAACACATTATCTCCAACAATCATAATTCAAAGTTAACCTTGGTACGAGACTCACGGCCACCGTACCCCGCAGAGCCCCGTCGGACATCCCTTGGTGGTTAACCACAGTTCATGATACGCACACACACGGCAATACGTATCCCTAGAGGCCCCGTCGGACCGTCCCTAGGTGAACATACACATATCCATCCACAACAACCACGATACAGCCATAATTCAAATACTAGAACATGTAAACAAATGTAAAGTACTTGCCTTTGTGACATCTTCGAAGAATCGGAAGTGAAAAACGACTACGGATGATCCGAATGGAAGACGACGGTTCCTAACGAAGAATTAACATAACTCAGTCCCAACGGACATCAATAAACGAAAGGAATACTCCCATAACCCCGATTACAATTCACGGCAATAGACGTTCAATCGATACGGGCGAGGGTTTACGCAAAATCTCCCCGTATTGATAGTTCACGGATTAAAATCAAGGAATTTGGATTGAGAATCGTCCAATAACAACATTCGGTAAGAAGTTTCGCAACATACATGAACAATTCGGAATCAATCACGAAAAACCCGAAAAACCCCCAATTTATACAAGTTAGGGTTCCTGAAGAAAATACCTCGGATTCGGATGATGGAGGATGATTATGCTGATGGTGATATGCTACTACGATTCGATAGTGATGGAACACGAAAAATTCTTCAATCAAAACTGAAGAAATCGCCTCTGGAGTCGCACCGTGAAGAAAAAAACGAGAGAAAGGATAGGAAATGAGGTATTAGACCTCTGCCCGCTATTTTAAAACAATAATTTATTACAGTAATAGGGACACTTACGGCCGTAACATGGCCAACTTACGGCCGTAACCACGGGTGTTACGCCGTAACACTCTTCTGACAATGATCTTGGCATTCTTGTCAAACGATTCGACGACCGAAACCGGACTGCTATCGAACCAAAAATACGACTACGAAGAATATTCGATGACGAGTCTAACCATCACAAGAAAACATCAATCCGACTACCCGGGAATCCGAAATACGACAACGAGTATGAAATTCCCTAAACTTATAGGAAATTACGAAAATGGCCCAAGTGCCCGAAAATCACGAAACGACATCGGATTTACAAACCGAAAGTTTCAACATGACCAACTCAACCATACGAACTTGTACAAGCCAAGAAACAACGAAAACGAACGAGTTTAACGAGAACCGGTTGAATGTGAGACACGAATATGGTTAAGAAAGTACTGTAAAACTGAAACTGTAACGATGTATTCGATGATATGTATTCAATTGGTATTAATTACAGTATTATTCGCTGAGTCTTTTTACTCACATTCTTTTTAAAATATTTTCAATAGAAAAAGACTGATCGATAGCACATGTAGTTTCGGGATTATCAGAATTCTTTCACTCAAATTGTCTTCTCATCAAATATATAACTTATATTTGTATTTATGTTGACGTTGTGCTTTAAAATGACGTTTTTATGTTTATTGTTGTATTTAGAGTAATTGTATTCAACTTAATACAATACCTGTGTAGATTTTAGTCTATAATAATGTATTTTTTACTTGAAAATATAGAATTTATTCGACATATATATTATTCATCATTGAAATTATATAAAATTCTTCCAGTTCTTGCCACATTTGCGAAATGCACTTCTTTATATTTAAAATAAGATTACATGATGTTGGAAATATAAGATAAAATAGAGGAAATTGGGTGTTTTGAGCAGCCCATTTGAGAGGAAATTTTGAGTGAGATCGACTACGAGTTAAAGTCGGAACTTAGTTGTAATACGTAGTACTCCGTACGAGGTTTCCAAAACATGTAAGAACACTCAAAATGATTGAGGTATGAATGAGATATAATGTTCCAAAGTGAACCCTTTAGAAATGGGTTTGGGATGCTATCCCACATTGGAAAAAGAAGGCAGAAATTGTGAGTATATAAGGAGATGTGGACAAAGGCATGTTCAAAAAGTGAGACATGTGTGGATGTGTGACTGGGCGCCCCTCGCGCACACACACACACGCGCGCCGCCGCCGCCGTTCGTCTCGAAGTTATCTTTTAACTGCAATTTTATTCGGTAAAATTTTATTTTACCGAAAATACCTCAATTAATTAATTCCAAATTTTTCGGATCCGGATAAAATCGAATTAAACAGATCGGTTTAGATAAGTATTGAGATACTAATCCTAATCGGTTTAGAGTTCCTCCAGATACCAATTTCGACCGGTTTAGAGTTCCTCCAAATACCAATTTCGGTCGGTATAGAGTTCCTCCAGCACATGTCTCTCTCTCATCTTCACCTATAAATACAGATGTGAGGGGTCTTAATTTTACACAGAAATTTCGTCCGTTTTTTTCACCCAAAAAATTCCAACTGCAAAGTTTTATTTTCGAAAATAAACTCTATTCATATTTTGGGTCGCGTCGGTGGTAGTTCAGGTTTATTCTAGTTCGCTGAGGGTGCAATGATCGATATATCAACGCATCGAGATGTTGTTTTATCCTGGGAGGCAGACGCTACACACTGCGGTGGAGGCGAATTTGCTTTAAGGAGACAGATTTCTGGACTCAACATCGCCCACATTCGGATTTAACTCATCTGATTAATTATATATATATATATATAGTTTTTTTAATGCTTTCGTCATTAACGAATCTGCCTCCTAATTTGTTCTTCTCTGATTTGCAGTACAGACGGGAGATTCGAAACATGTGATCCCTTAAGTCGTTATTTGACGGACAAGGACGAGTCCAAGACAAGCTTTTGGATCTACAGGTATAATGGAAAATCATCAAATATTATACTTCATGGTATAATTATATGAATTCGAATTTATCGATATAATTTTAGTAAATTATACCAACAATCTTAAAGCAAATTCGATTACTTCACACCATAAATTTCGAATTCATAATATCGGATCTTTGCAAATTTTTCATCCATGGGAAAAATGATTTATTATTTTCGAAATTCAATTTTAATGATGTTGTTATAATAAGACTTGAAAGTGACATTTTAATTACCCTTTTGTTTTTATATAGTGTGAATGACTATTATACCCCTGATGTAAATATGTAATTACGATTGTGCCATTTGAAGTTTTCCTATAAATAGGACTTCAGTTATTAATGAAAATCATACCTGAGAATCATTCTCTAATTTCTCTCTATATTCTCTCTCTAAATTCTCTCTACGATATTTCGATTTCACAACACGTTATCAGCACGACTCTAGCCATTTGAGTAATATGATGAGAGTATGCTTTACAGTTGCATCTTCTAGATGATCCTCTGTATCAGAAATCTAATTATTACAACAAATCTCACAACTCCTCTACAAGAAATTCTTGATCTAAATTTCAAAAATCTTCCATTATTTTGATCCAACATACCTATTAGCTTCACACATCAATTATGAAACTAAACCATGGCTATCACTTGTTTGCCGCACAGATTTATGTTTTCACAAAACTCAGGAAATCATCAAATATGAATATGAAGACGAAACCAACCCTTATATAAATTTTTTCTTCCTGGGAAAAAAAAATGTTTTGATTCGTAGGGTGTATCTATGAATAGAACCAACCCATTTTCATCCGCTCGAAAAGCCCAACAAAAAACCCACAAGACTCCTCTCCCAAACTGTCACATGCGCCCCCCCTTGAAAACATTAGCCCAACTTGCAGAAGGGAAATAGCATCGGCGCTTCCTCAGAAAATTGATGTGCACGTTAATCTGGTTTCGACTGGCGTCCTTCTCGTTCAAGGCGCCGCTCCAGCTTTTAGAGGCACCGGTGATGATTTCTCCCGGTTTTTTCGCCCGTCGGTTGTGGTTCCCTTCTCCGCGGCGGTCAGCGAGCTCTTCCCGGAGGTCCCGTCAGAGATGGCGGTAGTGCGAGGTCCTGCCTTCCTGTCCGATTCGGTGGGTTCTACGGATGCTCCTATCGGCAAGGAGGTCATTCTTAAAAGGCCCCCTGCCCAGTCGGTTGGTCTCTCCCCATCCCCGGCAGTTCAGGCCATTTGTTCGGGTGCTGCACTTGACGGTGACCCGTAGACGAGTTCGGGCGCGGTCAAAGAATTTGCTATCGATTCTGACATCCGGCTGGCGAGCTCCGATTTGATTGGCGGTGTGACGGCGCCTGCTCCTACCCCAGCCGACATCCCGGAAGTGATGCGGGTGACAACGGCGGTGATTGCCGGAAACATGCTCAAATACCTCCCGCCTGCCGTCCCGCCCGTTGCGGCTGATCTTGAAGCAGGAAGATGAGTATCAGAGGCTGGCTAATTCCACCATCCACAATCTACTTGAGAAGCTCGAGAGGAGCCTTGTCGTCGCTGTGGTGACACCGTCGGAGGCTACGGTGGAGGATTTTTTATGGCGGCACCGGAGGTGTTGGCCGGCGACAATTGTTCCAAGCCACGAGACGGATGGTTTTACATGTACGCAATTTATATAGTATATATCACTATCGTGGTTGGTTATACCACATGAATGGTTCATAAATCCTGCTCTCAAAGAAGAAGCAGTTGATAAAAATAAATCCTACTCTGGAGAAGTAGTTGATCGATTATCTAAATCCTGCTCTCAAAGAAGAAGCAGTTGATAAAAATAAATCCTACTCTGGAGAAGTAGTTGATCGATTATCTAAATCCTGCTCTCAAAGAAGAAGCAGTTGATAAAAATAATCCTACTCTGGAGAAGTAGTTGATCGATTATCTAAATCCTGCTCTGAAGAAGCAGTTGAAATAAATAAATCCTACTCTGAAGTAGTTGATCAATGATCCTGCTCTCGAAGAAGAAGCAGTTGATGGAAATAATATCCGATCTCCATAATTATTAAATACGAACGGAGAAAATTGAGCAAGTGATATCATAAGCTATCACCGATTAATTAAAGAAAATCTCATGCAAACTGCATGATGGGATCATTTGACAAGTGATATGGAAAACTATCACTGGAAAATAATTGCTCAATAAATCCCATGTCGATTATATCACATGGTGGGATCATTGAAATAATATTGATTGACAATATTCATGGGGAAACATATATCACATATTTGTGAAAATACTGTATTTGCATAAAAGCAAAAGATGGTCTTATTATTGCTGAAGAAGCACACAACAGTCGAAGTGAAAATATCGAAACTAGCTGAAAGGCAGTAAACACTCGACAATATGAAATGCGAAAAAGAAAATATATATGAAACCCATAAAAAGAAAAGGGGTGCGTCTCGAGAGTATAAAACTCCGTAACTCTGCCACCCCATGGCATAAGGGTTTATAATGAAAGATCTAAATGATCTAAACTTCTTTTTCGTTTGGCGCCAATACTTTGTGGCTGATGAGCTTTGACTTCCAAATTCTTAATTGAAATATATGCCTGAAACTTTATAAGTAGATCAGCAACAGTGTCAGCACATATTATTATATCTCGTGATGGCTGAGATATAAACTTGTGATCTACTCCTTGATCCAGAAAGGTAAGCAAATTGTTGAAGAAATTATTAATATTCAACAAACCTATAGGTTTGGTATGGAAGTCCCGCTCAGCCCATGACGTGATGTTGAATATCTCATTGAGTGTGCCATATCCACCTGGGAGAACAATAAAGGCATCACTATTATTTACCACATACGTCAAACTATCATGCACAGACTGTGCTTGAAGCATCAACCTAGTTGAACCTCCTATACTACTGGTTCTGACTGTGGGAA
Organism: Orobanche coerulescens; assembly: GCA_033398695.1. NCBI lineage: Eukaryota > Viridiplantae > Streptophyta > Magnoliopsida > Lamiales > Orobanchaceae > Orobanche > Orobanche coerulescens. The sequence goes on from CM065803.1 coordinate 11,684,163, forward strand.
AGTGTAAGGCACTTGTTACACTTATTCTCCCATTTTGTGCAGCATCTAAAAGATAACCTAAAAATCTATAATTACTCCCACCATACAATATATCGATTTTGTGTTTTCCTAATTCTTTTACGAATTGATACGCCATATCTACATGCTGGATATGACCTATCAGTTTGGATCCACCTAAAATACATATAGTTTTAATTAGATGAGATCTATATGAGGACTCTGAGAACTCCATCTTTCTACACTAGACTTTCAAAATTCTTTTATGAGAGATACATTTTCTGATTTTTGGATCCCAATTTTAAAGAACAAACTTCTTTCTAAACGACAAATGACTTCACTATTTTCATTGAAAATGGAGCGGCAGATAAGTCATTACTTTTGACAAAATTGCAAAAGAAAACGAAAGATATGATATTATATTTTTCAATGAAAATGACGTTACCGATCGGCAGCTGAGAAATTTAAATATTGGAAAATAATATTTATCAACTTGCATTATTTTTCTATTACCTTATACCAACTTTGATAGAACGGACTTACAAACTGGATCTTTTGAGATTAATTTTTCATGACTATAACGTTCCCGTTCATCCTTAAATTGTATTCACAAAGCCATTAGTTCACGACGAACGTATCCACTGGGATGTGCATCAAGAATCTGTTGGATATCATGATCCATAGATTCCTTACTCAATTCATCCTTGATAAATGCTATTTTATCTTCTCGATTTTTGGATACAAACCCCACAGATTTGCATCGTGTGTCACATGTCCACCGAGCACATTTATAGCACCCACTTAATCTTTTTGCTCTCTGTTTCTTTGCAAAACTACTCTTACGTCTTACCTGTACCTGGCATGTACTTAAATGAATTTGAAAATTCGCCAGATAATCGAACGTGTGCTTCGATCAACCATCGAATATCTTCTGGGACGCCATTTCTCATTAGCACCCTTAATCTTTCGAGTCAAGCTCGATAAATTCTTTTTATGACATTCACTGGAAGAGATGGGTAATATTTACGAAGATTCGAAAACATTGAATCCATTATGATATTCAGACCCTCGGTATGGGTGAATTTTGTGAATACAATGATAATCTATTTATAGATTGGAATTACGCGTATGAGATTTGACTCCGCGTCCTGAGGCGTATGAACTACGACTCTATATTTGAATAATGGACATAATATGACATGTGGGAGCAGAGACTCCATGTTGATAATGATGTGCGATAATGGCACCGAAAAATGATGTGATATGCCGGCAAAATATCTATACGGTGATACAGACACATCATGTCTTCTAATATATGTTCTCGATTACTATTACTACTAGCCAATATTGGGAATGAATCCCTAATAAATTTGGAATATATTAAGGGGGAGTATGGGCCCACTTCCTCTACATGTGAACTACTAGATATTATGGATCCACTAGATAGTCACATGTGTATATAACTCGTAATCAGAAATTTACGAGATAATTTGCTCGCGGTTTGAGCATATATTCCAGATCATATAATCTAGTAATATATCCCAAATAAACTTGAATAGATCCCAGAAAGGATCAAGATATGCGCATACAAGTGGGATATCAATTGGCATACTATTTGAAGTCCTCCAGCCAATATCGAGAACATAATATATAAACTCCCATGACTGAAGATGAATACTGAGATACTGGCATATGTGTTTGGTGCTCAAGAAATCTCTTAGCATGAAGGGGGAGTATAGGTAGTTGGAAATATGTGAAATGCATCACACTATATCCTCACAACTGAAATATGAACTTGAAGTTCAAAGATGCATGACAGATTATTAATCTTTGGTACCAACTACAATTGCTTTGATAAATACATAATAATTCCCCGAATATGAATCAAAGCAAATGATAAAAGGAGGCATATACTTTTGAGAAGTATATAGATATAACCACAATGTGTAATCCCAATGGGTGATTGATAATGAGATATCTCGGCAAGTTATGTTGCCATGGGGAAGTAAAAGTGTCAACACAATATAGCGCTATGAATGAAATAAGGATATCAATGATTGGAAAGAGGATATCGATGAATGATATGAGGATATCCATGACTGTGAAATATGGATATTGGAAATAAGGATATTAAAATCCATGATTTGTGAAAATGAGGATATTGAAATCCATCGAAATTGAAATATATGCCCTTATAATAAAATAAAATATATAGGCTTACTGAAAATGACTCGTAAGGAGATTTTGAACATATTATCAGTGCGTGCAGTCACTCAAAATAAAACGTTGTGAACGAAAATTATCTGTTGTACTCTTTTCCTTGACTGATGTTTTATCCCACCGGGTTTTTCCAGCAAGGTTTTTAACGAGGCAGCTTAATCACAACTAATATGAAATTTCCAAAAGAGATTTGGAATATATCGCAAAAAATATGAGTTCGATATTACAAACTGCACTGAAGATGATATTCGGAGGATTATTGTAATGCCTGGGGCATATTTATAAAATACGCGTTGCACTCTTTTTCCCTTGACTGAGGTTTTGTCCCATTGGGTTTTCCTAGCAAGGTTTTTAACGAGGCAACTGGAATGGCGTATTAGTATGAATAATGTACTCTTTTTCCTTCATTAGGATTTTTTCCCATTGGGTTTTTCCTAATAAGGTTTTAACGAGGCATATTCATGACATAATGAGGAACACTATAAAGATCAAGATTATTCCTCAAAGTTTGAAAACGGAAGGAGTAGTTGTACTCTTTTTCCTTCGATCAAGTTTTTCCCACTGGGTTTTCTTGACAAGGTTTTAATGAGGCAACACATGGATACTCCAACGAATGATATACATGACAGATTCACTCAGTTTTTATCCCACGAGGTTTTACTGAGACGGCACAAGAATATTCATACAAGAACTATCGAGATAAGGGGGAGCAAATTTACGAGATCACCGATTGCTGAAGTTTTATCCCACTGAGATTTCCTACCAACATTATGATGCAACATGATATGATTTCCACAAGCTCCAATACAAACAGTTTGAAAGTTTTTCTCCCATTGGGTTTTTCTTCAAACTAGTTCAGCAGATATTTATGTAAATAGTCATTCAAGGGGGAATGTTATAATAAGCCTTGAAAGTGACATTTTAATTACCCTTTTGTTTTTATATAGTGTGAATGACTATTATACCCCTGATGTAAATATGTAATTACGATTGTGCCATTTGAAGTTTTCCTATAAATAGGACTTCAGTTATTAATGAAAATCATACCTGAGAATCATTCTCTAATTTCTCTCTATATTCTCTCTCTAAATTCTCTCTACGATATTTCGATTTCACAACAGATGTTTGATTATACCAACAGTTTATCGGCTGATTTTTAGTATGTAACAATATCTTGTGGTGCATTGAGCGACAAGCTGAGATCGATGCTGCGGCTTATGTACTACGAATTGAAGTACAGTATATCATGCGACGTGTAGATGAGCAAATCCATTTGATTAGAGCTTGTGTACTTAAGGGTTATCGCTCTTTAATTATTACACATAACACATGCTAGCTGCTCCGTTTATCCAACTTAACCAAACATATATTTGCTAGAATCAGTAATATATGCCTTTGTGTAGCAAGAATTATCTTGCAATCACATTTGGAAAGTTTTAGCTAGAGCCTGTATAAGTAGAAGCTATTCATTAAAAAATGAGCTTTTAGTTTAAGTTGTAAGCTATATATGCAGGAAATTCACGTAAAGTGCAATGTGGCTTTCGGGCAGAATGTCCTCAAACGGTGGAACTCTCAATAACATTTTCTCCCTGCACGGTCGAACATGTCTCCCACTCTCTCCAAAGTCTTCGATGTGGTTGTCCTTTTGTAAATAAATAATCATTGGAATGTTAAGCTCTCGTGAATACTCGGACGTTAAAAACCTAACGGGCCTGGTACCTAGTGAGTACACGTTGTGGGTCGGCTTGAGAATTATAATTTTTTAGTTGGATTTGTTCTTCCGGTTAAAATTATATATTCTCGTGTTGGTGTCGATCTGTGTCATTTTGTGACACACGAGCATATTATGGTGATCCATGTGATACCAAACACAGCAAATATTGATATTAGCTCTATACGCTGAAAATTCGGAGAAATTCAATAATTGAATTTTAGTGCTAAGAACATATAAGTTCTTTAATCGAATATTAAAACCAGAGAGGTTTTAAATGATGATGAAACCTACTCTTATGAGAGGTTGTAACAAGAAATGTGATTACTCTATAAATATAGTGACACATTTGTTATGTGTACTCGATAATGAGTAAGGATGAAGCTAAAAAGAGAAATTCACACTCTAAAAGCTTGAGATACAAAACCAACTTAATCCGGAAATTAAGATGGTTGAATTGCACTCTAACGGAGACGCAAAAACGATGTTAATCAGTTCTAACTATCACTGAATATGAGGATATTAGTCACGTGAAGATTACTTAATTTAAAACAAGATACCATGCAAGGAAATAATTGAATTTCCTATTAGTTCTGAAATTTAGTAAAACAATTTTAGAAATATTAAAAATGTGGGGGTGTATGGCTAAGGCAAAAGTTCCTAAGCCAAAGCAAGTGAAGGTCTGACCCAAGACGGTGTTGCATCTTCATCGATACGCACATGATGCATGATGCGTACAAATTCGTAGTGCAAAAATCTGATAGTCTGACATGTCAGTATGTACTAATCGAGTTAAGGAAAAGCGTGTATCAAACGCATAACTGATTTAAAAACTAAATCAATTATGAGATACCGTGGATTTATCAATGTGAAATGAATCACCAAGTGGTTTTAAAGGTTGAAGCAAAAAGGCTTGAACTTGGAAAATCACTACGTCTGAAATCTCTAGCATGCGTGCTAGAAGATAATTTACAATGCCATATACACTCTTCATATGGTCATATAAGAGAAAGAATAATTCTGTTGTGCAGAATTTTGTCTAATGTTCGGTAGATCTTCCTCTGGAATAGATACCGCTAGGATCCAACGTAAATTCAAATGGATCCATAGATAAATAAAAGGCGAAACTACTAACTAAGGTTGTAGTAACATGAGAGCCTAAAGTACTTTGAGATATATTCTCTAGTAACGAGAAGAAAGTTCATTATTATAATATACATGTAGAAGTATATCAAATGAACATACATGCAGTCTTTCTAAATGGCGTCTTTGAGAAAAGCCAACTTGGAAGAACCAAAGGCATATGTGCCTAACGCAACGATTGAAAGTCTGCAACTTAGTGAGCGTATTATGAATCTAAATTGACACTAAAGTAGTGGCATAAAATCTTTGACACTGTGGTGTCAAGCAATGACTTCAAAGGATGTGATAAAATTTCGAATTTGACAACGCTCAAATATGGTGATTAAATGACCGAAAAGTACCAATTTGGGGACGCTCAAATTTGGTAATGCAGTTAGTCAAAAATTGCTAATTTTGGGGAGGCCTAAAATTAGTAATTTGATCTTGAGAAATTGAAGTCTCGATTAATAGTTTGTAACGTAATTTCAAAACGTTAAAAATGCTAATTTATAATGTCAAAAAGATTCAAGACAATGAATATGTCAAGTGTGTATATGTCAAATACACATGATGACTATGTCATTTTAAGAATGAAGTTGAATGATCGAGTCATTGATGTAAGTAATGACAAGGGGGTCAATTCAACAAAGTCTGAAAAGATAAATATATGAGACTAAATGGATGACTTTAAGATGTAAAATCTCAAGTCTTTCACAATCTCTCATATGAGGTCAGTCATACTATGATGACATGAATCTTGAAAAGATCAACGGAATCAATTGGAATGCCAATGGCTATGGTGCATCTATCCAAGCACAAAGGCAACTGATCTTTCAAGAGTAACTAAAAGTCTAATGTACTAAGTGAATTGTACAAGACTAAACACAATCTATATCGTGAGTATACTATGTGGATACACGAGTAATCAGGAAACTAATCATCAGTTGGTGATTACAATAATATAAAGATTACTTGTGTGTATATGCTGCATGATATGAGATATTCAAAAACTATAAAATGATATAGTAACGCAAATTGGATATCTGACATTATGAATTTAATGTCTAAATAGTGAATATGTTTCACACTAGCTAGTGCAGCAGTGGTATGGAAATCTTTAATATAGATGGTTATTGCTCGATTTACAAAGGAATATGAGTTCATAACCTTAGACAAATATGCATGAGAGGCATAATGCAATACCAATTTCTAGAAGATATTCCAAAATGGGCAAAGCTGTGACCGCAATATGTATTTATTGTGATAGTCAATCTATGATTGACGAGGCACAGAGCAAAAGAATAATGGTAAGTCTCGTCCTATGAGGCAAAGACATAATACCATTTTGCTATCAACATTGGTTATCACTATTGACTACGATTCGTCAAGAGATAACATCGCGGATCCGCTAACCAAAGGGTTATCAAAAGACCTTGTTGATAAATCATCAAGAGGAATGGGTCTATTGCCATGAGCTAATGGTTTTATGGAGGATACCCAACCTAAGTGTTGTTGCCCAAAATATTTATCCGAAGATTAATACTGCTGGAAGACGGACAACAAACAAATGCGGGAGCACTTCCGAGAGAAGATAAATAATACAAGATTTGCCGGGTGTTGTTACCCAAAATATTATCCGTAGGTAATATTGCTGGAATGGTCGAGTAACAAACAAATGCGAGAACACTTCCGTGGGAAACTAAATAACACAAGATTTGCCGGGGTTGTTAATCCCGGGCTTGAATGCTCTCGCGAGATATTATTAATAAATATACTGTCGAGTACAAATATTAATGTTAGAAACTAATACAAGGAGTGTAAAGATTTCTAGTTATCTAGGCTTTAGAGCGCGTAGATTGCCGGAAGAACCAGATAGATAGATCTGTGAGTTCTTGCTTAGGAGATAAGATGGATATGTATGAATATCACTATAAATCTGTAGGCAGTTACTGAGAGAGTCTTTGATTTTCTCTTTTGTGTGTATTTTGCACTGAATCTGTAGTCAAAAAACCGTGCCCTTGCTGCTGCGGTGAGTTCCCTATTTATAGGGGACAAGGTGGTTGGGATCCCTGAGGCGATCACCGGCGACCGCCGTTTTTTATATTATAATAAGGTGGCCGATCGCTCCGTCACATGGGGCTGTTCCCTTAAAGTTAGGAGCTGCTGCTGGAGTCAACTGTGTGAGCCAATGAGAGGCCAACGCGCGTCCTGGGCAGCATGTGAGGGGAGGACCCACTTTGTACCTTTCGGCGGCTTTGTCGGTAGGTGAGGTAGGTGACAGGATGAGGACAAAGGTCTTTATCTGCCGGTATCTCTGAAGATCCGCATGTGGGCCACCGTCCAAGATTCGGTCTTTGATGACTTTGACGGATGTCGGACCCATACGTGGTCATGAGATGATCGTCTCTGGTCCGCTCATTATAGACGATCGTCAAATATCGAAAGACGATCGGCGGTGCCAAAAGACGATCGCCGTATTTCGCCGAATTCTAGGAGTTTGTCCAGAGTGCGTCTTCGAAGAAAGGCTTCTCTGGTCATGATGCCGATCGCCTATCGAGGCGTATGAATCGCCGCACAACAATTGCCCCCCAGCTCGCCTCGATGTTGAAAACACGGGGTGAGGTTGTTAGGGTTGTATACGTCAAAGCATACTTTATGCTTGTATTACCTAATTTCCCGGTCTTTATCTATGAGAATGTTTAATTCATTTATCACATGTTTTGCATATTTATTCACGCTATGGTTATGCAAATGCAGTCTAATTTACTTTATATTGTAGATAATGTGGTGTGTAGTGTCACACAGAAGATCACATTATCGGTTCCTTATATAGTAATATTTAGTTCACAACCTATGTAACATTAGACCGTTATATGAGAGGTTGTAGTATATGCTTGAGATTGGTTGGTCTTGACCATTAGCATATATTAGCGTATTTGTTATACGTTGAACAGGATCGAGGTGAGATAGATTCTTCCGTACTGACTATAAGAAGAACGTACATCTCGGATAATTATTATTTCTTAATTCTAGTGATTAATATTTAATTATATATATTTAATATTTATTGCTTTGATTTATCATGGGTGAGAGCCACAATGATTGACTCAATATGCTCGATATTTTGGGCAATATTATTATTTATATGATAATTAATATTATAGCTAGAAATCGTGTCCCGACCGGTCGGGTTGATCATGTCCCTTGAGGCACTCGAAAGGATTATTATATCAAACCTGCAGTGGAATTAATTTTCCGATATAATAATAAAGGTCGAGTGGTATACTCATGTATAATACATTAATTAATTAAAAGTCACGGAGCTTAAATTAATTAATGGACATGGAATATCTTAAACACGGGAAATAATTAATTTAAAAGGAGCCCAATTTCGTAATTTGGGATTTTGGTAGGAAGTGCAATATTAACTTATTAGTGGACTAAGTTGATATTAATAGAGTCTTCATATTAGGAAGAGTCCTAATAATGGAAGGAAGATATCTATTGGGAGTCCTTACCATATCCTCCTTAAGGTCCCTAGAGTAGCCCAAAACACCTATAAATACAAGTATAGGGATGGCCGATTTATTCATCAATTATTGCCCAAGAAAATCGATTTTTGTGTGTGTGTTTTAATTGTGGATCTTGACTTGTGTCTTGGATTCCATAATTTGGTAAACACAATATTTTTCTAAAATACTCAAAATATTCAAGAAAAATAGAGAGAACAAAATCGTGAGTTTTCTTGTGAGGAAGTCGGCCGATCCCCTTCTTTGTGCAAATTTAGTCCTAGATTGTTGCCCACACGACATCCGGACGTAGGCGGGATATACTCTAGAAGATCTTGAGGTAGAAATACAAGAAGATCGGAGAGGAGCACGAAGAGGACATAAATCGATCAAGAAGGGATTTTCTACCACTTCGCGTCAAAGGTAAAATTACCGACTCCCATGCGTAAATATATTTATTTAATTGTTTATTAACTGTTTAGTTAATTAGTTGACAAGCCTAAATAGATCTGGTTTTTACGTTGGTTAGTTTATAAAACCTTTTATCAAATTACTTTCACCAACTCGCTTCCGCTGCGTTTTATATTCCAACAATTGGTATCGGAGCAGTCTTTAGGTTACATTCAATTTAATTAATTTGGTGATTAATATGCTAGCAATTAAATATTCGTATAGTATGATTTTTTGGAATATTTTGCTAGAATTTGTCTTGCAGGAAAATATGATCCAATTATCATGGCTATGTGATGTTTTATTTATTTACGCGTTTTGGTAATTTAGCCCGTTTTTGTGGCATGTATAAGTTTTTCCCGTGAGAAAATCCACGGGTAGAATAGGATTTATTTTTTCTTGTAATTTGATGTAAATTCGATGTATTTTATTTTGAATAAAATTGTAATCGAGTTGGGACACTCAAAGTACGAAAGAAAAAGAAGTCAGTAGCGAAGAGGAGTCCGTCGGACGAACCAACCGGGACCCGACAAAGGAGCCGATCGGCGGTTCGGCCGGTGAGCGGCTCGGTCGATCCGGGCAGGTCGGTCAGCTCGGGCAGCTCGGTCAGCTCGGTCAGCTCGGGCAGCTCGGTCGGCTCGGTCGATTCGGGCGGCGATACGGACGATTCGAGCGGCCGGCGTGAGACGGCGATTCGGGTTAGTCGTCCAATTCGTTTTTCCGCGAGATGCTTGAAGCAGTGGGAGCAAACGAGCCGAAGATTTTCTCGTTATTCAAAACGAGGAATAAAAGCCATGATAATTGGATTTAATTATCCAATTTTTTTTATTATTTATTGGTTTTTATTGTTTTGATGTATGGCATGTATGGAATGTATGCGTGATATGTTTCCTTGCATGTTAGGACGAGAAAATTAAAAACCTTAATTTTTCCAAAATAACTAAGTGATTTTAAATTGATTTTTCAAAATCAAATTGGCCTCCATAATTGGTTTAAATTGTGAAATAATTAGCATGCGCGTTGACATTAGAGTCTTCCTCCACATCGGATGTGCTAAATTATTGGCTCACTGGTTTTAAACTTCAAATTTGATAACAAAAAGGTGAATATTATTTTTTATGATAGGACCTCTCCATCTGTAGGACTATTATCATTAAATAATATTCTAAGGTTTGTTAAATTATGGTGTTCACTTAGGTGTATTAATTAATAAGCTCCCCATCGGAGTCTATGTTAATTAAATACATGGCCAAGAGGAACCAACTATTAATTTCACTTGTCAAAATGTGTCTTGGCTAGATAGTAAAATTAAAGACGTTAAAATCTACTTGAAAAAGTATATGTAAACGTCCACACTATCGTGGCTTGCATGTGCGGTTTTTCAAGGTGTTGGTTGATTGCATATATATTGTTTTAAGGTTTTTCAATATATTTTGCGTCGAATTATGTGATGAATGGTGTTTTAATTTTATTCTCGGATGTCTTTCAATCCACTATTGTTATTCTCAAAGAAAACAAACTTGATGGCACTAACTTTGCCGATTTGGAAAAGAAATCTTGATATTGTCTTGGCGCCGAGGGCATAAGTTTGTTTTAAGCGAGGAGAGTCTTTTGGAACTGAACCGGATGCCACTCTGAAGAGTTGGCTGAATTAGGAAATGGAAAAAGTCGATGAGATGGCTCATTGTTACATTTTGGCTTCATTAACAAATGTATTGCAGCATCAGCATCAGACGATGGGCTCGGCCGCGGAAATGATGAAAAATCTCACTGAGATGTTTGGTCATCAGAACCAGGCGGCTAGGCAAAATGCGATGAGGGTTTTGATGACAACCCAAATGTCTGAAGGGACCCTGAGGATCACGTTCTTAAAATGATGTCTCATTTGAGCAGGCCGAACATACTGGGGCAACTATCGATGCGGAATCGCAGTCGATATTATCTTGGCGGTTACCAAGAAGCTTTGAGCGATTCCGCCTAAACTACAATATGAATCGTAGGACTTACACATTGGCGGAACTTGACAGAGCTTCAATCGCCGAAGGTCTCTTCAAACAAGGTTATCATCAAATTCTTGCGGCAACCGACTGCTTCTTCAAAACCCAAATGGGAAAGAAGAAAAAGCGAGTTGGCGAGAAGCAAGTGACGACTTTCAAAGCTAAGGGCAAGGCTCCTCGGTCAAAGGCTCCTCAACCTAAGCGAACAAAAAGCCGAAGGGCAAGTGCTTCAATCTATGATGCGAAAGGACATTTCAAGAGTGGCGCCTCTAAGAGAGGTACGTCTCATGCACTAGTAGTCAAAACATGTTTGTTGCTGTTCCATCACTTCGTGGATAGTGGATTCGGGCTCCACCGATCATGTTTGTTATGACTCGCAGGGGTTCCAAGTAACCAAGGTACTTAGTGCGGATGAGATTACAATAAGTCAGGCGACTATTCAGTGAAGGTCACATTGCGATGGGAGTCGTGCGGCTAAAAGTTGATGATAAAATTTTAGTTCTTAATAATGTATTATTAGTACACGATTTTAGAATGAATTTGATTTGATTTCTAAATTGCGTCGTGATGGATATTCGGTTTCTTTTGAAGATAATGCAATTATTAAAAGAAATGGTGAATATATTTGCGGGAGTACTTATAATGAAGAACTTTATATCATCAATGCCGCACTGACTCCCTTGCATAAATCGCTTAATTCTTTGACTAATCCTAATAAAAGAAAGGAACTTTCGAGCATAAATCCAACATATTTGTGGCATTTACGATTGGGTCATATTAACCTTGGAAGGATTCAAAGATTGGTGAGCGATGGCCCATTGGATTCGCTCCAAGTTGAGTCATTTCCAACCTGCGAATCCTGCCTGGAAGGTAAAATGACTAAAAGGGCTTTTCAAAGCAAAGGAAATCGTGCACAAAAGGTGTTGGAATTGGTTCATACCGATGTATGTGGTCCAATGAACATCCAGGCTAAAGGTGGTTTCGAATACTTCATCACGTTTATAGATGATCATTCGAGATATGGATACATCTATTTGATGCGACGTAAGTCTGAATCTTTTGATAAGTTCAAAGAATTCAAGGCTGAAACGGAGAAGCGTCATGGGCAGAGTATCAAGTCACTACGATCTGATCGTGGTGGCGAATACCTTAGTGGAGAGTTTTTGGATTTCTTGGCACATGAGGGGATTACTTCCCACTCACGGCGCACAGTACACCACAACAAAATGGTGTTCTTTGAACGAAGGAATCGTACTTTATTAGAGATGGTTAGGTCAATGATGAGTTATTCTGATTTGCCTATTTCGTTTTGGGGATACGCCTTGGAAACAACGGCGTACATTCTAAACTTGGTGCCTTCGAAATCAGTTCCAAAAACACCCACAGAACTGTGGAATGGGCGCAAGCCCAGTCTAGGACATGTTCGGATTTGGGGTTCTCCAGCACACGTGCTGAATAAGGAAGCTGATAAGTTGGCATCTCGTACAGAAGTACGAGTGTTTGTAGGATATCCTAAGGGAACGAAGGGTGGCTTATTCTACAGTCCTAAAGACCAGAAGGTCATTGTTAGCACCAATGCCCGGTTCTTAGAGGAGGACTATGTGATAAGTCACAAGCCTAGGAGTGAGGTCATTCTAGAAGAACTTAGGGGCGAGATTTCGACAATACCAATTGTGCAAACACCTAGTGTACCACGTATTGACACTATTGTGGATACGCAAACTAAGGACACGCCTCGTCGTAGTGGGAGGGTTATTCGTCAACCCGAACGTTTCATCGGCGTGGGAGCATCTTCGGACCACTCCCCGAACCAGGATGAAACGGATCCATGTACGTACAAACAGGCAGTTCAAGACAAGGATGCTGAATCCTGGAAAACAGCAATGGAATCCGAAATGGGATCTATGGATTCTAACCAAGTGTGGGAGCTAGTAGAACTACCCAATGGGGTAAAACCCATTGGAAGTAAGTGGGTCTACAAGCGTAAGAGAGGATCGAAAGGGAAGGTTGAAACCTATAAAGCAAGGCTTGTTGCGAAAGGTTACACTCAGAAAGAGGGCATCGACTACGATGAAACCTTTTCGCCAGTAGCCATGCTTAAATCGATCCGGATTCTCTTAGCTATAGCTGCGCATTTGGATATGGAGATTTGGCAGATGGATGTCAAGACTGCGTTCTTGAACGGGAGTCTTGATAAGGAAATCTATATGCGCCAACCTGAAGGATTCATTGCTGAAGGTCAGGAGCACTTAGTATGCAAGCTTAAGAGAGCCATTTATGGTCTTAAGCAAGCATCAAGGTCTTGGAACATGCGATTTGATGAGGTCATTCAATCGTATGGTTTTGAACAGTGTCCTAGTGAGGTTTGTGTATACAAAAAGTGTGATGGAAACGTGCTGGTGTTTCTTGTACTATACGTAGATGATATACTTCTAATTGGAAACAATGTGAAGGTATTATCAGACGTAAGGGTATGGCTATCTGAGCAGTTCGATATGAAGGATTTGGGAGAAGCTGGACACATCCTTGGTATTAAGATCTTTCGAGATCGCAAGAAAAGGATGTTGTGCTTATCTCAGGCATCCTATATCGATACGGTGCTAAAGCGGTTTAGCATGGAGAATTCCAAGAAAGGTTTCTTACCTTACAGACATGGAATTCAACTATCTAAGGCTATGTGTCCTAAGACACAGAAGGAGATAGATGACATGAAGCTGGTCCCTTATGCTTCGGCAGTGGGAAGCCTCATGTATGCTATGCTTTGCACTAGGCCTGATATCTGTCAAGCTGTAGGCATGGTGGCGAGATATCAGTCGAACCCAGGACCGGGACATTGGATTCTTTGTCAAGCATATACTCAAGTACACGAGAAGGACTAGGAGCATATGCTTGTATATCAATCGATACGCTTTGTCCTTTGGGTTACACCGACTCGGATTTCGGTGCGGACAAAGAAAAGTCGAAATCAACTTAGGATATGTTTTCACTTTGGGAGGTGGAGCCATAAGTTGGAGGAGTGTGAAGCGAAATGCATAGCGGACTCTACAATGGAAGCCGAATATGTAGCGACCTCAGAGGCGGCTAAAGAGGCGGTATGGCTCAAGTACTTTCTAAAGGATTTGGGGGTGATTCCTAATTTGCCCAGGAGTATTACCGTATTGTGATAATCTGGTCGTAGCAAATTCGAAGGAACCACGAGCCCACAAAGCAAGCAAACATATCAAGCGCAAATATCATATCATTCGAGATTTTGTGAAGAGAAGGAAGATCATTGTCTCCAAGATAGCATCCGAAGACAACCTAGCCGATCCTTTCACGAAAGGGTTGCCCTCAAAATCATTTGAAGGGCATGTGGAAGGAATGGGGTTGAGATGTATGGCGGCATTGCTTTGAGTATAAGTGGGAGATAGATAGACATAGTCTAGATAGTATACTTCAAAAGCATGCTTTGAGTATAAGTGGGAGATTGTTAGGGTTGTATACGTCAAAGCATACTTTATGCTTGTATTACCTAATTTCCGGTCTTTATCTATGAGAATATTTAATTCATTTATCACATGTTTTGCATATTTATTCACGCTATGGTTATGCAAATGCGTCTAATTTACTTTATATTGTAGATAATGTGGTGTGTAGTGTCACACGAAGATCACATTATCGGTTCCTTATATAGTAATATTTAGTTCACAACCTATGTAACATTAGACCGTTATATGAGAGGTTGTAGTATATGCTTGAGATTGGTTGGTCTTGACCATTAGCATATATTAGCGTATTTGTTATACGTTGAACAGATCGAGGTGAGATAGATTCTTCCGTCGACTATAAGAAGAACGTACATCTCGGATAATTATTATTTCTTAATTCTAGTGATTAATATTTAATTATATATATTTAATATTTATTGCTTTGATTTATCATGGGTGAGAGCCACAATGATTGACTCAATATGCTCGATATTTTGGGCAATATTATTATTTATATGATAATTAATATTATAGCTAGAAATCGTGTCCCGACGATCGGGTTGATCATGTCCCTTGAGGCACTCGAAAGGATTATTATATCAAACCTGCAGTGGAATTAATTTTCCGATATAATAATAAAGGTCGAGTGGTATACTCATGTATAATACATTAATTAATTAAAAGTCATGAGCTTAAATTAATTAATGGACATGGAATATCTTAAACACGGGAAATAATTAATTTAAAAGGAGCCCAATTTCGTAATTTGGGATTTTGGTAGGAAGTGCAATATTAACTTATTAGTGGACTAAGTTGATATTAATAGAGTCTTCATATTAGGAAGAGTCCTAATAATGGAAGGAAGATATCTATTGGGAGTCCTTACCATATCCTCCTTAAGGTCCCTAGAGTAGCCCAAAACACCTATAAATACAAGTATAGGGATGGCCGATTTATTCATCAATTATTGCCCAAGAAAATCGATTTTGTGTGTGTGTTTTAATTGTGGATCTTGACTTGTGTCTTGGATTCCATAATTTGGTAAACACAATATTTTTCTAAAATACTCAAAATATTCAAGAAAAATAGAGAGAACAAAATCGTGAGTTTTCTTGTGAGGAAATTCGGCCGATCCCTTGCTTGCAAATTTAGTCCTAGATTGTTGCCCACACGACATCCGGACGTGGGGATATACTCTAAGATCTTGAGGTAGAAATACAAGAAGATCGGAGAGGAGCACGAAGAGGACATAAATCGATCAAGAAGGGATTTTCTACCACTTCGCGTCAAAGGTAAAATTACCGACTCCCATGCGTAAATATATTTATTTAATTGTTTATTAATCTGTTTAGTTAATTAGTTGACAAGCCTAAATAGATCTGGTTTTTACGTTGGTTAGTTTATAAAACCTTTTATCAAATTACTTTCACCAACTCGCTTCCGCTGCGTTTTATATTCCAACAGAGGTGGCACTGTAGCCGATCGTCAATGTTTAAACGATCAGCCGATCTGAATTCAAATATGGATGACCCTCTTTTACGTCGGGAGCAGCGGGAAAAGAAGGCGGGCTTTTTAGAGTGGCAAAGACACGCGTCGCGCCGCGGTTGGGGAAGTCTGACGGTTTGTCAGACTTGTCGGCTGGCGTGCCCTCGAAAAAGCGCATACGCGGGATCCGAGGACATTTTTTAATGCGTCCTCACGTGACGGTTGCGATCCAGCCCTTGGGGTTTCTCCTATTTGCATATAGGCCCTCGTCTCCGTCTATAAAAAGGGCAGGGCTTCTTTTCTTTCATTTTTTACGCGTCCTTGGTATTCATAGCCGAAATTCTGCAGAAATTTACGGAGCTTTTGTGCCGATCTCCTACTTTTTCTCGGTAAGAACAAATTAACCTTCTTCCTCTTTTTACTTTCTAATATGTCGGGAGGATCAAAAGCATTCGAGACCGGAAGCTCTTCCGCCGCCGTCGTGTGTCGCCCGAACGGGAGGATGTTCCGTTGGAGTGGATATGAGACGGCCGCCGAAGCTATTCGAGCGGGATTGCACTGCGGAACTTGAAGAGCTTTTCAACGAAGCCGAGGTGGCGAGGACGGCGGTGACGGCGGAGCAGGGGGCTCGCCGGCGAGGAGGATGATTTGGTGAGGGAGGCACGGGAACGAGAGAGTAGATTCGGCCCCGCCTACATGGCTTTCGCTCGAGATGATGGAAGCGATTGCGGACCTGTCCGAATTCGATTTCAAAGCCTACACCGCCGCTCACCCTTACGAACATGTGAATCGGACGGTCTTTCGGCCGCCGTCCGTCTCCGTGGACTCTCGGACAGATCCGAGTACGGCGACCACGAAAGACCCGAGCCGTTGGAGGGCCAAATATCACATTCCTTCGACGTCTCCCTTCACGTGCCCTCGGAGAACGAACGTGCCGACCAACCGCCCGAGCACATGGTTGCCGTCAACGAGATGATTATGGAGGCGGGTCTGCGATTCCCATTGCCATTCGCCGTCTCCTACTTGCCGATCGCCTGGAATTTGGCGCCTCTTCAATCGACGCCAAATGCTTGGCTGCAGATCATCTGCACGTTGACCTTGTTCGGTGGTCATCGGTTATTCCGCCTCCTTTCTGCGTTGGAGATGAATTATTTGTTTAAGTTGGCCGTGCGAGAAGGGTCAATCGGCGGTCATCATATTCAAGGCCGACTCGGGAGAGTGGTCCTTGGTGTGCCGAGTAAGACCGGCGGGCACTGCTAAATGGTTTAGGGTCTGCGGGGCATGGCGATCGGCATCGAGCGACAGGACGAATGAGGAGTTGGAAATCCCCACCACTTTCCGGGAGAGGAATCCGAGTAAGGATTTTAACTCTCCCTTCGCTTGAGCTTGTCTTGGACTGATCTAATTTCGTCTTCTTTTTGCAGGACCTCTTGTTCCAGCGATCGTCGACCTTCCATTCGATTTCTTGATCGTTTGGGAGCGGATCCGAGCTTTGCCTGATTCCTTTATCGACGTTCGTTCTCTTGGTACCGAAGCTCATCGGTTGGGAGCTCGATTGTTTTGCTACCCCCGTCACTTGAAAGTTCCAGGTATGAGCTTAAGTGGTGCTTCCTTTCTTGACGATCGTTTCCATGAGGTCGTTTTGCTTTGTCTAATTTGTTTGTGTTTCTCTTTTGTCAGAGGTTTATTTTCCCCGAATTTCCGAACCGACTGCAGAGATCGCCATGTCGAACCCGGGACTCATCGGTCGCCTTCACTTGGGCAAGCGGACTGGTCGCGTTCCTGCGACAACGTCTCGCCTGCCCGTGACGAGGCTCGCTGAGGTACCGATCGCCGAACCGGAAGTCCACGATGAGGAACAGCTCCAACGCCGCAAGAGGCGGAGGCGGAGGAGTCCCCGTCGATTTCGAGGCGGATGTATCATTTCTAGAGCCTCCGGTCGCTGCGGCTCCTATCTATGCCATCCCGATGACGGAGCGACCAGGCTTCAAACCACCGGTCTCCGGCCCCGGGCCACCCGGTAGCTCGGCTATGAATGTGGCGATCGCCGATGTGGAAACCTCCCGGGGCAAGCCTTATTTCGGGCGCGATCCCGAATCAAGTCAATAGGTAAGAAAAGATCAAACTTTTCAGAGCTAGGCATTTTGAGCATGGTATGGGCTAACTCCTTGATTTCCTTGGTTTGCGCTGCAGGGTTCGTCTCGCCGACCCGGATGTCGCCCCATGGTCTTTGGACTTCTGTCGAGCAAAGCTCCGCAAACTTCTCTCGAAGTCCCCGCTATGTTCGGCAGCTATCACTTCTGCCCAAGGCTTGGGCGACCGACCTTGATGCGGTCGCTCGTCGGCGATCTGGAGACGCCATGCGGCGACCGTCGCCCGGCTCTTGAGACGGCGACGATGGCCGTCCAGTGCTCGGGATTTTGAGGGGCGACCCTCCACTGCTCATCTCCATCGTGAACTTGAGACCGCCCGAGCAATATTGAGGATGCCAACCGGATCCGGTCTATGGAGAAAGAGTATGAGGAGACGGCCAAACGGGCTAAGCCGGACGTGGATCGCTTGAAGCAGGATCTCGAGCCGCTCCAAGGAGGATGCCGATCGATCCTGTGCTAAGGAGAAAGAAACTCGCATGAAGCACGAGGCATCGCAGGAGGAGGCGAACGGGTTGAAGGCTGCGATGGATCGGCTCAGCAGTGAGCCGGAGGCGCGAAGAGAGAGGCTGGAGCGAGCCGGGCGAGAATGTTGCCAAGGCGGCCCAACCGGCGGAAGTCGAGAAGACGGCCGTGGATTTGAAGGCGGTGAAGGCGATCCAGACGATCCCTACCTCAACGTTGCGCTCGTCGTCGGCGAATTCGCTTATCGGTTGGCCTTTGCTTGTCTTTGTTCGAGCCGCTAAGAAGGCGAGGATCGAGATAGGTCCCCGATGGAGAACTTCAAATCCTATGTCCTTGAACATCCTCTGCATCGAATTCTCCTTGCCGATCCATGACTACGTCGACTTTCGGATCGACTTGAGTTGGAATACAGGCAAACTCAATCATCCCGAGGACGATTGGGGTGCCCAAGCCGATCCGCAACCCGAGGGCGAAGACCAGCAGGCGGGGCCTTGAGAGGCATTTTTGTTTTTCCTCCGTAACTTGTACTTTTTGTTGTAAGGCCTTCGGGCTTCGAAATGTATGAAGCTTGTGTTTATGAATAAAATACTCCTTTTCTCCTTCTGCGTAATGCATTATATGCGATTCGCCTTTGACTGTTTGCGTGCAATTTTTACGAGTACGTGTATATTTTGTTCGTTCGGCCGATTGTCTGAGTGTTGAAAGCATTGATGTGTTTTGAATTTGAATTCTTACTTGTAATTTTCGTCGTACGACCTCGATCGCCCTGCATGTTTTTGAGCGAAGCCGATCGGATGTGGTTGCTCTTTGTTCGATCGTATTTGAGAGTAGCTCGACCTATCCCTGCCCCCTTGTTTTTGTTCACTTATTGTAAGTAAGGAAACAAAGACTAGTCTGTCTGGCGAGCTATCTTCATTTCGCCGATTCTGAAGAGTCATGTGTGGTTGGGGTGTTCGATGGACCGATCTCCCCAATCGTGTCTTCGTGTGCGAGGGATATTGTGTATCCTGCGACTCATTTTTTGTGAGGGTCCTCCGTTAGGCTACGCCTGCCTTGTGTTAAAACGAAAGGCGGGCGATCTCGGTCTGGAGGAGTCCTTGCGCGGAGTGTTTTCGGCTTATTTGACTCCACGTTCGCGGCTTGTCAGCTCTGCTTCCACCTCGGCCCGCCATGAAGATGGCGATCCTCGACGGTGTACGTTGAGACGGGGGTAATGGAACGTTGCATTGTTCGGGTTCACCATGTTAGATGATGTACCTTGAGAACGTGCGATCGTGTCCACTGATTATTTTGGAGGGTCCTTCGGCTACGCCGGCCTCGTATTTAAACGAAGGGCGGGCGATCTCAGTCCAAAGGAACCTTGCATGGGCGAAGCCGGTTCCATCGACCTCCGTGACCATGGTGCGTTAATTTTACAGGATCGTCGTGATCAGCGATCGTCGGTGATGTGCGATGCCTGGTGGGGCGATCGCCATAATAGATGGGATAACAAAAATCTCATTATATTCCTTGTACATCATTGAAATCGAATACAAATTTATCACTGATAGTATTTTTTCAGATGCACGGCGTTCCAGGGGTACTGGTCCGGAGTACCGTCAGGATGTTCCAGTTCGTAGGCTCCTTTAGTTAGCCATCTGGATACTCTGAAAGGTCCTTCCCAGTTCGGACCAAAGACGCCTGTATGGGTTTGGATCTTCTTGAGGACGAGATCGCCCACTTGAAATCTTCTTTCTCTGACCTTTGAATTGAAGAACTTCTCGGCTCTCCTTTTGTGGATTGTGTTCTTCATTTCTGAGGTCAGCCGTCTTTCTTCAAGCATGTCTAGGTCGATTCGCCGGGCTACATCGTTGTCGGTCGTCATCTCCTGTTCGGTTCGATGGCTGAGGACGGCGATCTCCGAAGGAATTACCGCTTCTGTTCCGAAGGTAAGGGCGAAAGGGGTTTCGCCGGTTGAATTGCGGGTCGTCGTTCGGTAGGACCATAAAACGTCTGGGAGCTCACTCGCCCATCTTCCTTGCACGGATTCGAGTCGTGCTTTGATCGTGTGTTTGAGGATCTTATTCACCGCCTCTACCCGCCCGTTCGTCCGAGGGTGATAGGCGCCGAGAATAACCTTTTGACTCCCCACTTTTCACGCATTGCATAACTTCTAAGCCGCCGAATCAAGTTTCCCGTTGTCGGAGATGATGGCCTGGGGCAAACCGAATCGGCATATTATGTTTTTCCATATGAACTTGATCACCTGCTCTTGGCCGATCTTGTTGAGCGGTTCGGCCTCAGCCCATTTGGTGAAATAGTCGACCCCGACGATGGCGAACTTACAGCCCCCTGGAGCCGTCGGCAAGGGACCTATAAGGTCGATGCCCCATTGCGCAAATGGCCAAGGGCTATACATGGAGGTGAGCTGTTCGGGTGATAGCTTAATGTTGGGGCCCATTATCTGACATCTATGACAAGATCTGGCATAAGCGATCGCATCTTTCCGAAGTGATGGCCAGAAAAACCCTTGTCTGGTTGCTTTATGGATGAGGGCTCGCCCGCCCGCGTGGTTTCCACAAACCCCGTCATGGATCTCAGCTAAAACCAGCCGACCTTCCTCCGGTGTAATACACTTGAGGAGGGGAAGGCTGAAGGCTCGCTTGTAAAGCCGATCGTCCAATAGGGTATACCTGGTCGCACGAAGCTGGAGTTGGCGAGCTTTAACACGGTCGTCAGGGACCGTTCCGTCCTTTAAGTATTTGATGAACGGAGTCATCCAATTCTCTTCGGCGATGGCGACCGTGGTAACCAAATTCCTGTCGATCGCCGGCCTTGCTGATTTTGTGATTTGGATATTGGAGAAGTCGGCTGCCCCATCTGATGATGCTAATTTGGAAAGAGCATCGGCCTGGGAGTTATGCTCTCTGGGGACTTGTTCGATTAGTACTTCTTCAAATTTTGTGCACATTTCGGCGACCAGCTCTTGGTATTTGACCATTTGTTCCCCGCGTGCCTCATATTCTCCCTTGACTTGGTTTACGACCAGAAGGGAGTCCATGAAGATATGGAGGCGACGAACGTCTAGGGCGAGGGCTAGATCAAGCCCGCCTACCAGAGCCTCGTATTCGGCTTCATTGTTGGTCGCACGAAAGCCGAAACGCACAGCATTTGTGAAACTCTGACCGTCGGGGCTGATGAGGACAATCCCTGCCCCTGCTCTCGCATTGGTCGCTGAGCCATCCACGTATAATTTCCAGGCAGGTTTACCGACTGAGTCTGACCGTGAGGGAACGTTAATTCCACCACGAAGTCCGCGAGCTTGGCCTTTGATCGCCGTGCGAGGAGCGTAAGTGATACCGTATTGGGCGATCTCCAGCGACCACTTGAGGAGTCGCCCGTTGGTGTCCGGTCGGTGCAGGACTTGTCTTAGAGGTAGAGTTGTTAGGACTTCCACTTGGTGATCGAAGAAATAAGCCCTCAGCTTACGTACACTCATGACAAGGGCATAGGAGATCTTCTCCAATGGTGTATAGCGTGTCTCAGCGTCGTGGAGCACCTGGCTAACATAGTAGATTGGCAAGTGGACCTGCCCCTCTGCTCGCACTTAACGGCACTCAGCGCGACCTCCGAGGCCGCCAAGTAAAGGAATAATTTTTCACCGGGGATCGGCTTCGCCAGGATCTGGGGGTTAGATAGATATTCCTTTATTTTGGCGAATGCTACCTGGCTTTCTTTCGTCCATGCGAACTTCTTGTTCTTGATGGTCGCGAAGAAAGGCTTGCTTTTATCGCCGAGCCGTGAAATGAAACGGTTGAGGGCGGCTAGACAACCTGTGAGGCGTTGCACCTGTTTGATGTTTCGTGGTTCCTGCATGTCAAGGACCGCCTGTATCTTGGTAGGGTTCGCCTCGATCCCCCTTTGGCTCACTATGTGCCCCAGGAACTTCCCGGAGCCCACCCCGAAGTTGCATTTCTTGGGGTTCAGCTTCATGTTAAACTTCTCAAGGATGGCGAACGTCTCGGCGAGATCGCTGAGGTGATCTTCCTTCTTGAGGCTTTTGACTACGATATCGTCAATGTAGACCTCCATGGTCTTGCCGATCTGATCGGCGAACATCCAGTTGACTAATCGGGTAGGTTGCCCTGCGTTTTCAAGCCGAACGGCATTCGACCCAAAAGTATATGTCTTTTACGTGTGGAAGGATGTGTGTTTTATGTCTCCCTCTGCCATTGGGAGTTGATGATATCCGGCGAAGGCATCCATAAACGACATCATTTCGCAACCTGCCGTGCTGTCGACCAGGTGATCGATATGAGGCATTGGGAAATGATCTTTTGGACATGCCGCGTTGAGGTCGGTAAAGTCTATGCATAATCTCCAGGAGCTTGGCTTTTGACGAGAACCGCGTTGGCGACCCACTGTGGTTCGTCTGTTGCTACTCCGATCAATTTGTTGCTGAGTAACTTCTGGACTTCTATGTCGAGCGCCGCGTATTTCTCGGGACCGAACTTCCTACGCTTCTGGTGAACAGGCTTCATCGCCTTGGCCGATCTTCGAGATAGTGGCGGCGTGTTCGGGACTTATGCCAACCATATCTTGATGCGACCAGCAAAGACACCGATGTTCTTACGTAGCAAGTTGATCGATCTCCCTTTAATTCGCGGTCGATGCTTGCGCCGATCTGTACTTCCCGCTCGGATGATCGGATCCATCGTAATGTTTTCCAACTCTTCGACAGAACTGCCGCCTCGCTTGGTACGATCTCGGACTCGGTCCTTGGATCGATGTCGAGACTTGCTCAAACCGATCCTTGGCTCGATGTCGTCCGTCGATCGATGAGAGATGGCGTCCTCTGAGTCCGGTTGGTACGAAGTGTTAGGCCCGTCGATCTCCATGGGTTGATCGTTGGTCGCTTCAATGTTACATATAGCATGGGAAATAGCGAAATAAGTAGCAACACAGGAGTAACTCAAACATCTCTTTGCCATTAGTTGATCTCCCTTTACAGTACCGACCGTCCCATCGGCAGTGGGGAATTTGATACAGTAAAAGAAAGATGAGGCGACCGCCTCAAAGGTTTCCAAAAAGGGGCGACCTAGGAACCCATTATAGATGCTGGGCCTATCTATGATTACAAAGCTTAGGTTCCTAGTAATCCTAACCTTGGGATCATAAAAGCATACTAGCTCAACAGAGAGCTTGATCCTCCCATAGGCTTGGACGGTGTTGTCGCCGAACCCTTGAAGCACGGTGTCGAAAGGCTTGATGAATTTGATTAGGTTGCCGAATTGGTCTAGGGCGGTTTTGAATATGATGTTGCAAAAACTCCCATTGTCGACCAACACGCGATCGACCGTCTTCCCAAGGATGCATGCGGAGATCACTAGTGCATCCTCTTTGGGACATTGCACTCCTTCCTGTCCTTGTTGGAAAAGGTGATGAGCGCGTCTCTAGAGATGGTCGGCTCCGAGGAACTACAACATGGACTCCGCGAATGCCCTCAACTCGGCCTTTCGCTTCTGTTCGACATGGTGGAAACCGGGAAAGACCTCCGAGGTTTCCACCCCGGCTTGAAGCATGTTTATCCGACCGCAGGGTTGATCGGCGGGACCGATTCATCGAGTATTCCGGCTCATGCTCGATCCTGGCGACCGGATTGGGGAGTTCTTTCGCGTTGTCGGCGTTCGCGCCCTCCGGTCCTTTCGGTCCTTGGCTCGGCTTGGTGATTAGATTGTCCACTTGCCTTCTTCAAACGATCGCCATAGGCATGCGAGGAGGTCGCGGCAGCGGCTAGTGTTGTGGCGGGACTCTTATGATAGGCACGAGAATTTGCTACGGTCTAGGTGACCGTGGTCTCTTATTGGTTTTGGCTTGGAAAGCCACTCGCGACCCTTGATCGCGTTGAAGATGTGTCTGGAGATAAGTTGAGGTTGTGAAGAAGGTGGACCTCCACATCCTCGAAGGCTTTGAATTCGCCGGCGGCTTGGCGACCGCCTTTCTAGGCTTGGCGACCGCCTTCTTACGGACATGGGAAGGTGCTTTTCCTTCTTGGGCCGTCCCTCGTCCAAACGGAGTGAGAGCATCTTCCGCTGGCGAGAAAATCGGCGGCTCGACGCGGAACGCTGTATAGGTCGGTGGGAAATCCTTTGTGAGGTGCTGAACATGGGCGAGCGTCCGTGGAATCCGTTCAGATCTGCGTGGTGAGCGATCTCGTCGCTGACGGGTTCACCGGTGAGGACTATCTCGTCCAACCGGTCGATATAATCCTCATCCGATTCGTCCTTCCCCTGCCTGATTTTCATCATGCGGTGGGGGCCTTCCGGGCGAGCGACTTTGGCGGCGAAGTACGACGTGAAGTCGTTCGCCAGCTTCTCAAAGCAATTGATTGAGCGAGATGGTAGCGAGGTGTACCACCTGTGGGCGAGATCGTCCAGAGTTAACGGGAACATACGACATTTCGTCGCGTCTGAAGCTCCGCATCCAGTCATGTAGATCCGGAACCTACTTAAGTGGGTTCCGGATCCGTTCTCCCCATATAGAGGTGTTTGTGGGGATTAATCGTTGGTTGGATCGGGCGAGCTCGACCGAGTCGCGAGTGGCTCGCTTGATCCAACGATTGGTCTCTGGCGCCGCCCATTTTCCAGAGCGCCTTCACCTCGCCGAGCCGGGCGTTGCATGGCGGCCATCGCTGCCGCTCGCTCGCCGAATGGCTCTCGGAGCGTGCACCGAGGCGATCGTGTGCGATCCCAGCCCCGGGGTGAATGACGAGTTCCGCCCGGTGGGTTCCTTCCTTGGCGAGCAGGGGTTGGCCGTCTGTCTCTTGGGGGTCGGATATGCCGAACTCACAGTAAAGGATTCAGATACCGATGTCTCATTTGGGGCCCGAGTGCCTGGTTGCCATGAGGATCGCTTCTAGGCGGGTGAAGACGGAATCGTCCCGCCTTACGAGCCTTCCCTGCGGCTCGGGACTTTCATTGATTTCTCAACATAGATCCCCTTGAGCTTCCTTTTGCTTGCCGGCGGTTAGCCGACGGGGTGATGGTAGGCGTATCGCGGGCCCTCTGCCGTTCCTCGAGGATGGCTATAGCCTCCTCAACTGCATTCGATGTCCGAACCGGTCGAGTGAGAGGCTAGAACCGTCCCTCGGGGGCGGGAGTGAGAGCCTAGCGTCGCCACGCTCGCCCTCCGCCGTGGGCTGTGATTCGGTCCTCGCCGGAATAAGATTTCCGGCAGATCTCAGGGTGGCCCTCTTGGAGGTTGTTGCTGATGTCATTTTCTGAAGGTTTTTCTATTGAAGAACAGTGAGTGTTTCTTCAAGTATATGTCCGGAGAACAGTGAGTGTTCTTCGAGACGGTAGGAATAAAAATGAAGGTTTAGATGACCCTCCTTCTAGCGCCAATTGTTGTTACCCAAAATATTATCCGGAGGTAATATTGCTGGAATGGTCGAGTAACAAACAAATGCGAGAACACTTCCGTGGGAAACTAAATAACACAAGATTTGCCGGGGTTGTTAATCCCGGGCTTGAATGCTCTCGCGAGATATTATTAATAAATATACTGTCGAGTACAAATATTAATGTTAGAAACTAATACAAGGAGTGTAAAGATTTCTAGTTATCTAGGCTTTAGAGCGCGTAGATTGCCGGAAGAACCAGATAGATAGATCTGTGAGTTCTTGCTTAGGAGATAAGATGGATATGTATGAATATCACTATAAATCTGTAGGCAGTTACTGAGAGATTCTTTGATTTTCTCTTTTGTGTGTATTTTGCACTGAATCTGTAGTCAAAAAACCGTGCCCTTGCTGCTGCGGTGAGTTCCCTATTTATAGGGGACAAGGTGGTTGGGATCCCTGAGGCGATCACCGGCGACCGCCGTTTTTTATATTATAATAAGGTGGCCGATCGCTCCGTCACATGGGGCCGTTCCCTTAAAGTTAGGAGCCGCTGCTGAGTCAACTGTGTGAGCTAATGAGAGGCCAACGCGTCCCGGGCAGCATGTGAGGGGAGGACCCACTTTGTACCTTTCGGCGGCTTTGTCGGTAGGTGAGGGGAGGACCCACTTTGTACCTTTCGGCGGCTTTGTCGGTAGGTGAGGTAGGTGACAGGATGAGGACAAAGGTCTTTATCTGCCGGTATCTCTGAAGATCCGCATGTGGGCCACCGTCCAAGATTCGGTCTTTGATGACTTTGACGGATGTCGGACCCATACGTGGTCATGAGATGATCGTCTCTGGTCCGCTCATTATAGACGATCGTCAAATATCGAAAGACGATCGCTGGGTGCCAAAAGACGATCGCCGTATTTCGCCGAATTCTAGGAGTTTGTCCAGAGTGCGTCTTCGAAGAAAGGCTTCTCTGGTCATGATGCCGATCGCCTATCGAGGCGTATGAATCGCCGCACAACACCGGGTTTGTTAGGCCCGGGCTTGAATGCTCTCGCGAGATGTTATTAATACGAATATTCGTGGATACAAGTATTAATGAGAGAAATCTAAATACAATGAGTGTAAAAAGACTCTGTTGATCCGGCTCTTGAGCGAAGCTCGGTGTTCTTCGTCCCCGCCGGTGATCTGCTGGACGAGATAGGCCGGGGGAAGTAAGACCGAAAGAAAGCTGTTGCCAAGAGTTGGAGATTAGCCAAGTGCTTAATGTTTGCTTCTGTATGGTGTGAAATGCGAAGGAAGCTGAAGAAGTGTCCAAGTGCAGGCTGTCCTCTTTATATAGGGGCTGAGGGGCCCTGTCCCTTAATGGGCGATCGCCTTTCGGCATTTAATGTAATGGGGCGATCGTCCTAAAGGGCACGTGGGCTGCCTGCCAAAAGTCCAAAGCTACAGCTGGTGGCCAGCCGTGCGGTCCAATGAGGATCCAGCACGCGTCCGGAAGCACTGTCACAGGAGGTCCCACTTAGCTACTTTCGGCGGATTTTGTCAGTAGGTGACAGGCTGTAGTCACATGTCTTGTCCGCCAACTCCTTTCGCAGGTCTGGGCCATGCTGGTAGGTGAGGTAGGTGACAGGTTTGTCAGCGCCTTTTGTGGATCTGCACGTGGGGTCAGTTTTGAGACTTGGCCTTGGCCGACTGGATGGCCATCGGCCCAGATCGTCATGATGCGGTCGCCTCTAGCTGGACACCGAGGATCGTTCTTGGCCAGTCACTGAAGGTCGGCAATGGTCGGGCACCAAGGGTCGATCGGCAGATGCCCAGAGAGGTCGGTCACCAAAGGTTGATCGGCAGATGCCCAGAGAGGATTGTCCGCTAGTCGATCGCCAGGAGTCGGTCGCCGAGTGCCGAGTGATGATCGTATCTGAGGTCGATCGCTCGGTACCGGGACTTGTCCTGGGACCTTCCTTTGGCCGATTTAGCTGGTCCGCTGGGTTGAGGCTCGGTCGCCTGGTCGCTGCTCGGCAGACCTGTCTTGGCCGCTCGGCAGTAAGTCGGTCGCTCGGCCTCGGAGGCGATCGCCGGTCGAAAGGTGTTAAATCTTGACACAACAATTGCCCCCCAGCTTGCTCCTATGATGAAGACATGGGGCGAGGTGGATCTTGCTGGTGATCGCGCTTGGATGAGGACGGGCGATCTGAGCCGACTTAGGACTCGGACTTGGGCTATCATAGTCGATTGGCTTAGCTATCTTTCGGTCTTGTACCTGCAAAAACAACATTGGCCGATCCCCCATGGAAACTTGGTGGTTTCGCTTGCTTGAGGAATCGTGCACAGTCGCGGAGATCGATGGACCGACCCCATGACCGTGTCTTGGTGCGCGAAGACAATGAGTGTCTCGTGACTCACTTTATTATGAGGGTCCTCTGTTAGGCTGCGCCTCGCCTCGTATTTAAACGAAGGGCGTGCGGTCTCGGTCTAGAGGAGTCCTTGCGCAGGGCAGCGTCGGATGAATCAACTCCACGCCCGCGGCTTGTTAGCTCTGCTTCCACCTCGGCCAGCCATGGAGATGGCCGACCTCGACGGTGTACGTTGAGACGGGGTTGTGGCACGTCGCATTGTCCGGGTTCACCATGTCGGATGATGAACCTTTGAGGGCGAGCGATCGTGTCCACTGATTAATGTTGGAGAGCCCTCAGACTACGCCGGCCTCGTATTTAAACGAAGGGCGGGCGATCTTGGCCGAAAGGGACCTTGCATGGCCGAAGCAGCCGGTTCCATCGACTGCCAGGACCATGGCTTTATGATGTGCGGTGGAGGCGATCTTATGCCTTAGTCCGTCATGTTATATCTTTGGGATGTAGATGGCGATCGTGTCCTCGGATCGCGGATGATGTAGCGTGATGATCGGCGATCGGCCGAAGACTGCCGATCGTCGCTCACGCCGATCGCTTTATTCGTAGGTCGATATTGGCGATCGGGCGGGAGATCGTCGTCCGGGTGCCGAGCTCGCTGCTCACAGGCTAAGAAGAAACCTTTGCCTGGCCAGAAAATCTGCGGCTCTTGCCCGGAAGGCTGCGTAGGTCGTAGGTTGGGTCTTCGTAAGATGCCTGAACATAGGCGAAAAACCCTGAAAACCTCCTAGGACCGCGTAGAGGGCGGTCTCATCGCTTATGGGCTCGCCATTGAGGATGATTACGTCCACCCGGTCGATGTAGTCCGAGTCGGACTCTTCTTCTCCCTGCTTGATTTGCATCATGCGAAGGGGACCTTCGGGCCGGACGACCCTGGTGGCGAAGTACTCAGTGAAGCCGTGCGCCAGCTCGTTAAAGGAGCCAATGGACCGAGGTGGCAATGATGTGTACCACCGGTGGGCGAGGTCGTCCAGCGTCAGAGGGAACATTCGGCATCTGGTCGCGTCAGATACCCCGCACCCAGTCATGTAGATGTTAAACTTCCTCAGGTGCACTTGGGGGTCTGATCGCCCCTCGTACACGGGTGTCTGCGGGGGAGCGATCTTGTGATGCACGGGGGCGAGCTCGATGTCGATCGCGAGCGGCTCGCTTGGCCCGGCGATCGTCTTCTTGGCGCCTGCCCTGGATTCCAGGAGCGCCTTCATGTCGTCGAGTTGACGTTGCATTGCAGCCATCGCCGGGGCTTGGTCGCTTGCAGATCGGCTTTGGGAGCAGGAGCCGAGGCGATCGTGTACCGATCTCCGGGCTCCGCTGCCGCCGGCCTCGGCAATTCGGCGAGGTGGAGCCAGACGGCTAGGCTGCCTTCTGGGAGTCGGGTAGGCCGAGCTCCTGGTGACGGACTCAAACTCCGTCGTCTCGTAGCTGGGGCCGGACTGCCCGGCCGCTGTGTCGGTCACCGCCAGCGATCGAAGACAGACGTGCCGGTGGCGAGCGCCTCTTCTGCGGTCGGGAGCCTCTGGCGATCGCTCGGCCAAGTAGTGCCTTGAGCTTCCGCTTGATCTTCCGGCGAGAGACCGGGGGCGGTAGCCGGAGGCGCGTCGAGAGCACTCCGTCGCTCTGTAGGACGGCGGGGCCCCTTCGATCTGTTCCTTGGTTCGAACCGATCGAGCGAGAGGTTGGGCCGCCGTCGAGGGACGGATCGAGCGTATCGATCCGCGGCGGCTACCTTCCACCATCGGTGCGGCTCGGGCCGGGCCAGGCAGGGTTTGGCCGATCGCGGCGGCTTTCTTCGACGCGGATGCGAAGACATGATTTGAAGGATTTCTTTTGAAGTGCAGTGAGTGTCACTTCAAATATCCGCCCGAGAACAGTGAGTGTTCTTCGGGACGGTAGGTGTAAAAATCGAGGGTTGGATACCCTCCTTCTAGCGCCAATTGTTGTTGCCCAAAATATTTATCCGAAGATTAATACTGCTGGAAGACGGACAACAAACAAATGCGGGAGCACTTCCGAGAGAAGATAAATAATACAAGATTTGCCGGGTTTGTTAGGCCCGGGCTTGAATGCTCTCGCGAGATGTTATTAATACGAATATTCGTGGATACAAGTATTAATGAGAGAAATCTAAATACAATGAGTGTAAAAAGACTCTGTTGATCCGGCTCTTGAGCGAAGCTCGGTGTTCTTCGTCCCCGCCGGTGATCTGCTGGACGAGATAGGCCGGGGGAAGTAAGACCGAAAGAAAGTGTTGCCAAGAGTTGAGATTAGCCAAGTGCTTAATGTTTGCTTCGTATGGTGTGAAATGCGAAGGAAGTCAAGAAGTGTCCAAGTGCAGGTGTCCTCTTTATATATGAGGGGCCTGTCCTTATCGGCGATCGCTTCGGCATTTAATGTAATGGGGCGATCGTCCTAAAGGGCACGTGGCCGCTGCCAAAGTCCAAAGCTACGGTGGTGGCGGCCGTGCGGTCAATGAGGATCCAAAGACGCGTCCGAAGCATCACAGAGGTCCCACTTAGCTACTTTCGGCGGATTTTGTCGGTAGGTGACAGTGTGTAGTCACATGTCTTGTCCGCCAACTCCTTTCGCAGTCCAGGCCATGCCGGGTAGGTGAGGTAGGTGACAGTTTGTCGGCGCCTTTTGTGGATCTCGCACGTGGGGTCGGTTTGAGACTTGGCCTTGGCCGACCGATGGCCATCGGCCCGGATCGTCATGATGCGGTCGCCTCTAGCCGACACCGAGGATCGTTCTTGGCGATCATCAAGGTCGGCAATGGTCGGGCACCAAGGGTCGATCGGCAGATGCCTGAGAGGTCGGTCACCAAAGGTCGATCGGCAGATGCCCAGAGGATTGTCCGCTAGTCGATCGCTGAGTCGGCCGCGAGTGCCGAGTGATGATCGTATTCGAGGTCGATCGCTCGCAGGGACTTGTCCCGGGACCTTCCTTTGCCGATTTAGGGTCCGGCCGGGTTGAGGCTCGGTCGCCAGTGCCGCTCGGCAGACCTGTCTTGGCCGCTCAGCAGTAAGTCGGTCGCTCGGCCTCGGAGGCGATCGCCGGTCGGAAGGTGTTAAATCTTGACACAACAATTGCCCCCCAGCTTGCTCCTATGATGAAGACATGGGGCGAGGTGGATCTTGCTGGTGATCGCGCCTGGATGAGGACGGGCGATCTGAGCCGACTTAGGACTCGGACTTGGGCTATCATAGTCGATTGGCTTAGCTATCTTTCGGTCTTGTACCTGCAAAAACAACATTGGCCGATCCCCCATGGAAACTTGGTGGTTTCGCTTGCTTGAGGAATCGTGCACAGTCGCGGAGATCGATGGACCGACCCCATGACCGTGTCTTGGTGCGCGAAGACAATGAGTGTCTCGTGACTCACTTTATTATGAGGGTCCTCTGTTAGGCTGCGCCTCGCCTCGTATTTAAACGAAGGGCGTGCGGTCTCGGTCTAGAGGAGTCCTTGCGCAGGGCAGCGTCGGATGAATCAACTCCACGCCCGCGATTTGTTAGCTCTGCTTCCACCTCGGCCAGCCATGGAGATGGCCGACCTCGACGGTGTACGTTGAGACGGGGTTGTGGCACGTCGCATTGTCCGGGTTCACCATGTCAGATGATGAACCTTTGAGGGCGAGCGATCGTGTCCACTGATTAATGTTGGAGAGCCCTCAGACTACGCCGGCCTCGTATTTAAACGAAGGGCGAGCGATCTTGGCCGAAAGGGACCTTGCATGGCCGAAGCAGCCGGTTCCATCGACCGCTGGACCATGGCTTTATGATGTGCGGTGGAGGCGATCTTATGCCTTAGTCCGTCATGTTATATCTTGGATGTAGATGGCGATCGTGTCCTCGGATCGCGGATGATGTAGCGTGATGATCGGCGATCGGGCCGAAGACTGCCGATCGTCGCTCATTGCCGATCGCTTTATTCGTAGGTCGATATTGGCGATCGGGCGGGAGATCGTCGTCCGGTGCCGATCGCTGCTCACGAGCTAAGAAGAAACCTTTGCACGGCGGAAAATCTGCGGCTCTTGCCGGAAGGCTGCGTAGGTCGTAGGTTGGGTCTTCGTAAGATGCCCGAACATAGGCGAAAAACCCCGAAAACCTCCTAGACCGCGTAGAGGCGGTCTCATCGCTTATGGGCTCGCCATTGAGGATGATTACGTCCACCCGGCCGATGTAGTCCGAGTCGGACTCTTCTTCTCCCCGCTTGATTTGCATCATGCGAAGGGGACCTTCGGGCCGGACGACTCGGTGGCGAAGTACTCGGTGAAGCCGTGCGCCACTCGTTAAAGGAGCCAATGGACCGAGGTGGCAATGATGTGTACCACCGGTGGGCGAGGTCGTCCGGCGTCGAGAGGAACATTCGGCATCTGGTCGCGTCGGATGCCCCGCACCTACCATGTAGATGTTAAACTTCCTCAGGTGCACTTGGGGGTCCGATCGCCCCTCGTACACGGGTGTCTGCGGGGGAGCGATCTTGTGATGCACGGGGGCGAGCTCGATGTCGATCGCGAGCGGCTCGCTTGGCCCGGCGATCGTCTTCTTGGCGCCTGCCCTGGATTCCAGGAGCGCCTTCATGTCGTCGAGTTGACGTTGCATTGCAGCCATCGCCGGGGCTTGGTCGCTTGCAGATCGGCTTTGGGAGCAGGAGCCGAGGCGATCGTGTACCGATCTCCGGGCTCCGCTGCCGCCGGCCTCGGCAATTCGGCGAGGTGGAGCCAGACGGCTAGGCTGCCTTCTGGGAGTCGGGTAGGCCGAGCTCCTGGTGACGGACTCAAACTCCGTCGTCTCGTAGGCCGGGCCGGACGCCCTTGGCCGCGAGTCGGGTCACCGCCTGAGCGATCGAAGACAGACGTGCCCCGTGGCGAGCGCCTCTTCTGCGGTCGGGAGCCTCCCGGCGATCGCTCGGCCAGTAGTGGCTTGAGCTTCCGCTTGATCTTGGCGAGAGACCGGGGGCGTAGCCGAGGCGCGTCGAGAGCACTCCGTCGCTCTGTAGACGGCCAGGGCCTTCGATCTGTTCCTTGGTTCGAACCGACGAGCGAGGTTGGGCCGCCGTCGAGGGACGGATCGAGCGTATCGATCACGCGGCGGCTACCTTCCACCATCGGCCGGCTCGGACCGACGGAACAGGGGTTTGGCCGGCGGCGGCGGCTTTCTTCGACGCGGATGCGAAGACATGATTTCGAAGGATTTCTTTTGAAGTGCGGTGAGTGTCACTTCAAATATCCGCCCGAGAACAGTGAGTGTTCTTCGGGACGGTAGGTGTAAAAAATCGAGGGTTGGATACCCTCCTTCTAGCGCCAATTGTTGTTGCCCAAAATATTTATCCGAAGATTAATACTGCTGGAAGACGGACAACAAACAAATGCGGGAGCACTTCCGAGAGAAGATAAATAATACAAGATTTGCCGGGTTTGTTAGGCCCGGGCTTGAATGCTCTCGCGAGATGTTATTAATACGAATATTCGTGGATACAAGTATTAATGAGAGAAATCTAAATACAATGAGTGTAAAAAGACTCTGTTGATCCGGCTCTTGAGCGAAGCTCGGTGTTCTTCGTCCCCGCCGGTGATCTGCTGGACGAGATAGGCCGGGGGAAGTAAGACCGAAAGAAAGCTGTTGCCAAGAGTTGGAGATTAGCCAAGTGCTTAATGTTTGCTTCTGTATGGTGTGAAATGCGAAGGAAGCTGAAGAAGTGTCCAAGTGCAGGCTGTCCTCTTTATATAGGGGCTGAGGGGCCCTGTCCCTTAATGGGCGATCGCCTTTCGGCATTTAATGTAATGGGGCGATCGTCCTAAAGGGCACGTGGGCTGCCTGCCAAAAGTCCAAAGCTACAGCTGGTGGCCAGCCGTGCGGTCCAATGAGGATCCAAAGACGCGTCCTAAGCACTGTCACAGGAGGTCCCACTTAGCTACTTTCGGCGGATTTTGTCAGTAGGTGACAGGCTGTAGTCACATGTCTTGTCCGCCAACTCCTTTCGCAGGTCTGGGCCATGCTGGTAGGTGAGGTAGGTGACAGGTTTGTCAGCGCCTTTTGTGGATCTGCACGTGGGGTCAGTTTTGAGACTTGGCCTTGGCCGACTGGATGGCCATCGGCCCAGATCGTCATGATGCGGTCGCCTCTAGCTGGACACCGAGGATCGTTCTTGGCCAGTCACTGAAGGTCGGCAATGGTCGGGCACCAAGGGTCGATCGGCAGATGCCCAGAGAGGTCGGTCACCAAAGGTCGATCGGCAGATGCCCAGAGAGGATTGTCCGCTAGTCGATCGCCAGGAGTCGGTCGCCGAGTGCCGAGTGATGATCGTATCTGAGGTCGATCGCTCGGTACCGGGACTTGTCCTGGGACCTTCCTTTGGCCGATTTAGCTGGTCCGCTGGGTTGAGGCTCGGTCGCCTGGTCGCTGCTCGGCAGACCTGTCTTGGCCGCTCGGCAGTAAGTCGGTCGCTCGGCCTCGGAGGCGATCGCCGGTCGGAAGGTGTTAAATCTTGACACAACACTAAGCTGACTGGAGATCCCAAGATCTAGGTTCAATGGGACAACCAATTCATAAAACTGGGCACGATCACTGTGGGGGTTACCCCGAACCGAGCATTCCTAGGATGAAAACAGTGATACCCGTAGGGAGAGGTTAAGCTTATGCTTTTAATGATTCTTAAGTCGACAACGTATAGTCGGGTGGAGTAAAATACGGGTTTACTCAAAACACTTAACGAGAATCACCTATGTTGGAGTGAAGAGGGGCCGCTTCAAAGGAGAATTGCAAGGCACAATTCTCTAGAAACTCTCGCAGAACCACGACGGTGTCCACGGCCAAAACGGGCACAATAATGAGAACAGAATAAATCAGGGAGGGCACTTGTGAAGGATATACGATCACTTACACAAACGGTCGGACAGTTCAAAGGCATCTAGTCAAACTGTCTAGCCAGTAAGGAGAATATATCTTTTCGAGGGAAGGTTCAAGGAGCATACTCTACCTATCCTATGTAATGCCTAAACCGTAGTAACTATCACCAAGTCAAACTCCGTGTCTGACGTGTGCTGTTGGACCATCAATCTCATTCATGTGGGGGATTTTTGGAAATATAAGATAAAATAGAGGAAATTGGGTGTTTTGAGCAGCCCATTTGAGAGGAAATTTTGAGTGGGATCGACTACAAGTTAAAGTCGGAACTTAGTTGGAATACGTAGTACTCCGTACGAGGTTTCCAAAACATGTAAGAACACTCAAAATGATTGAGGTATGAATGAGATATAATGTTCCAAAGTGAACCCTTTAGAAATGGGTTTAGGATGCTATCCCACATTGGAAAAAGAAGGGAGAAATTGTGAGTATATAAGGAGATGTGGACAAAGGCATGTTCAAAAAGTGAGACATGTGTGGATGTGTGACTAGGCGCCCCTCGCGCACACACACACGCGCGCGCCGCCGCCGTCCGTCCGTCCGTCCGTCCGTCCGGCCGGCTCGGCTCGGCTCGGTTCGGTCGAAGGGCGATTTGGGCGAAATGTCTCGGCGTCTCGAAGTTATCTTTTTACTGCAATTTTATTTTACCGAAAATACCTCAATTAATTAATTCCGAATTTTTCGGATCCGGATAAAATTGAATTAAACAGATCGGTTTAGATAAGTATTGAGATACTAATCCTAATCGGTTTAGAGTTCCTCCAGATACCAATTTCGACCGGTTTAGAGTTCCTCCAAATACCAATTTCGGTCGGTATAGAGTTCCTCCAGCATATGTCTCTCTCTCATCTTCACCTATAAATACAGATGTGAGGGGTCTTAATTTTACACAGAAATTTCGTCCGTTTCTTTCACCCAAAAAATTCCAACTGCAAAGTTTTATTTTCGAAAATAAACTCTATTCATATTTTGGGTCGCGTCGGTGGTAGTTCAGGTTTATTCTAGTTCGCTGAGGGTGCAATGATCGATATATCAACGCATCGAGATGTTGTTTTATCCTGGGAGGCAGACGCTACACACTGCGGTGGAGGCGAATTTGCTTTAAGGAGACAGATTTCTGGACTCAACATCGCCCACATTCGGATTTAACTCATCTGATAAATTATATATATATATATATATATATATATAGTTTTTTTAATGCTTTCGTCATTAACGAATCTGCCTCCTAATTTGTTCTTCTCTGATTTGCAGTACAGACGGGAGATTCGAAACATGTGATCCCTTAAGTCGTTATTTGACGGACAAGGACGAGTCCAAGCCAAGCTTTTGGATCTACAGGTATAATGGAAAATCATCAAATATTATACTTCATGGTATAATTATATGAATTCGAATTTATCGATATAATTTTAGTAAATTATACCAACACATGATTCCTAAATGAAAAATATAATTATGTCTATAGTTAGATTAAGAATGTGTCTCTTTGTTATTTTGAACATAGAGATGTAAATCAATCCAAACGAGTTGAATATATGTTGTTTTAATTTGTTTGAAATATTTTTTTATCGAGTTTTAAATACTATGTTTAAACTTGATTTGATTAATAACCAACTCGAGCTTGAACAAGCTTTTATCGAGCCGAACTTGAATTGAGCTCGAGTAGTTTGATCTTCTTTTATGTATTTATAATTTTTATTCAGACCGAACCAAATTTAAGATCTAATCAAACAACAAATGACGTCCAAGTTTGGCTCGGAAGAACTTTTATCAATCGAACTAGAGTCGAATATCGAGTAACTTAGTTTGATTTTCAGACTTATTTGTATGTAATCGTGCTTAATTTTATACTATCTTCGTCTCTTAATACTAGTCCTGTTTGGAAATAAAATTTGTCTCATAATACATGTCATTTTCTATTTTTCACGCAAATTTGTAAAAAAATTTCCAAGAATACCCTTAATTTATTATGAACTCTTCAACTTCAACCTATACAAACACATTAATTAATATAGTTAGTTTATTAAATTAATATAATTAATAAGGACAAATATGAAATTAGCTAATTATCATGAAGTTTTCTTAATATTTATGTAATTTTAAAACATGACTAATATTAAGGAATGTAGGGAGTATTATACTTGGACACATTTGTAGTTTCTCAAAATATACGATGTTATCATAATTTGTCTTTAACAAAATTACTATTTTTAAAAATATTTTAAATGATATTTCACAATATAAAACATAAATTATGTATAATACCGATTTTATTCCGATAAAGTGGATATTGGACGTTATTGGTTGTCATTTCAATGGTCCAGGCCCACCTATGATAAAAGAAAAGATGTCTTTTTCATATGGATAGATCAGGCCAATTGGGCTGGCACACAAGCCTTATGGGCCTACCCAAATTAACGGGTTTTTTGGTCACAGTAAAACCGGCCGGACCGGACCCTTAAAATTGCCGGCTCTAAATCATTAATAATGCCACTGTTTGAAAACACATGAAATGAAAAAACTCATTGGCCTGATGGCCAAAGTCTCTACTTTAAGTAAAAGACTCGATTTGATATCCACGCGAATTTATTTAGAGGCTAAGAGATAGGTCTTAGGTTGGTGGAATAATTAAATATTGAAAATTTTAAACGAAAATGTGAGATGACTAATTTCGGTGTGAAATCCCGGCTGGATAGGTTGATTCAGAATGAAGCAATCATTGGAAGACGACTGAATTCGGTAAAAACCTGTGTCTAGATAGGCTGAGTCCAACATGAAGCAATTACTTGAGAGATGACTCATTGTGCTTTGTAGTTGAGGATACTTAATAATCACAGAGTCAAATACACATTTTACGATTTAACTGTTAATAATTTTGAGGAGACGAAGCTGTTGTCCCGAAAACTAATCAAGTAATTAATTGAGAGCGTCCCCAGGGGCATAGACTGATGGTAAGTTGCAAGGTGATGGAGGGTGGAAACACTCCGACATCGCGTGTTCGAATGCGTGTGGTGACAATACTTTGCTGAAATATTGCAAGAGTTGTTGCTGGGTTCGTGTCCCGTTGATCCTCTCCCTTGCAGAGCTGCCATTAGTGCACATCCATCGATTTAACACCCACATGGTCAAGAGATCTTTGATACAAGTGGGGGAGTTTCTCATCTCTGCATAAAAAAATAATTAATTGAGAGGTCGGTATATAAAAATTGAAAAAGAAGAGGCGGGGGCCACTGAGTGTCCTGTAGTGCGAGAGTCCTTTTCACACGTCAACTCTTGACAGAAAGAGTTAATCCCACTCTCTCTCTACACTTCCATGTTTACTTGTTCAAGAACATTATATCTCATATCGAGATTTTAGTAATCATTTACGAGTAAATGCTGGAAAAATAAATAAAAAAGTGAAAAAAATAAAATCCCGTTCATCCACTTTCGTTCTCCTCATCTCTTTTAGGAATTCGCTTCACTTGTTTTCACATCTCAGCAGTCGGATTTTTCATTTTGTTCTTGTTTTCCTGCAAATTCTGTCACGATTATTCAGTTCCTTTTTTATGGCTTAATTTTCTTGGGGTGCCTTTTTTCATCGTTTCTGAAGGGAAAAAAGTAAGGAATGGGGATTGTTCGTGCTCTTTTTATGTTTTGTGTTTTTCTTCTCATGGATGCCTCCACAGCCCAGATGCCAGGTCTCTCCCTCCCCCTCTCTCTCTCTCTCTCTCTCTCTCTCTCTTCTGTATATATATATATATATATACACACACACACGTGAATTTGTTTGCATCCGTTGTTCCTTTTTTGGTGATTTGGGTACCTGGTTTTGCTTTTTCATGTTTGCTCCCTTTTAAAGTATTTGAAGCACTGTTATGTTTGTAATTACATATATGTTTGTATATAATTCATGTATAGTATATTTGTTGGTTGGTGGTGAAATTAGTTGTCTAAAATCCACTTATTTCGTAGACACAGAGGGAATTTAGAAAAGGAATTCTTTTTACCCAATTGTATATGTGCAGGAATCGCATCCCGCACTCCAAGAGCACCTAGCAAGGTGCTTACCCTGCTATATAGATACATACTTGCTAACCAAAGGGTGTTTGGCCCGATGGTTATTTGCAATGAAGACAAGAACCTTTAGTCAAAGCGCTGGGGTTCGAGTCTGAGCAACTGCGGGGTTTTAATCCGGCCGTTACTCCAGCAAGGTAACTTGTGTGGAGGCGGTACGGTTTCCTCGTGAATCCGAAGCCTCACTTGTCACCAGCGTGGACCCGGTTTAGACAACATAGTCTGGGCAAGTGGTGGTTAGGGCCTGCGTCTTGCGGGTGGTTGAGTCTAAGTTGAAATTCACCGTTCAAAAAAAAAAAGATACATACTTACCGTATACAATTTGCCGTACATGTGAAGCTCTTGTACCGTATTTAAGCATAATTTGCTAAAAAGATGATTTTTTTTTTTTTTTTGGGCAAACTGATGCTCTGGGTTCAAGCATGTAATTCAATTCGTAAGTTATAATCCATGCTTATAAAGATGTGTCATGTGTGTGTACTCGGGACGGGCTTCAGCGTAGTACTATCACTTGTAAAAAGGAAATAGTTTTAGCCCGCCAACGTGCTTAGGTTTACTTTTTTAGCCAACTTTTTAGAGGAATCCTGAGTCCGCATATGTGCGAGCTATTTGAAACAATTTATACTTGGATAAATGTGAGCACTTTTTCCCTATATGGCTGAAGGTGGCTGGTAAGGACTAGTGCCGGTTTAATGAACCTCAAAAACGACATTTTGTTTCGTTAAGAAAAGTATGATTTATTGTAAGCCTGCATCTATGAGCCATTCAATCTAAATGCCATGGCACTGTACGGAGTTTTGGTTAAAACCAAAATAATTTATGATGGAACTTTTTTAAAGTGTTACATCTCAATCACGAAGGCGTGGCTTAAGTGGCATCGGAGCCCTCTTTTGGTGGGTAGATAGAGGTTGGGGGTTCAAATCCCTTTGGGTGCAAGAGTTGTACCGCCAATTTATAAGGCCATTTCTTAAAAAAAAAAAGGGCTGCATCTTATAGCTTTTCCCACATTTTGTTATTAAACACTTTATTCCTTCATGCCCAATATCAGAAGCTTCATAATATTCTACATAATGTGGAAATTTGTGACTCATTTTTTTTTTAGTTGAGATTGTGTTTGGTTATCATAATAGTGTAGCAAGCCAGTTTTCCCACAACTGCAGAAAAAGATTAAATAAATATAAACTCTAAATTCTAAAATACCATTTTAATTGTATGGAAAACATATTCTATTTCAAGTTTCATGTTTGTTGAATAAAAATACTACGTCCTTATGATTTTTTTGGACCTCTTGAGTTATAACATTATAACATTATAACCAAACCATGCAGGTTTCGTAAGTCTGGACTGTGGTGGTACGAATAATTTTACAGATGAGCTAAGCCTCAATTGGACTCCTGATAATTACATCTTAAGTGGACAAGTGGCCAACATATCTGTAGCTAACGAGACAAGAAAACAATACCAGACACTAAGATACTTCCCAGCAGATAACAACAAGTATTGCTACACTCTGAATGTTATTAGTAGGACAAGGTATCTTATAAGGGCGACCTTCTTGTACGGCGACTTTGATAACAATAATGTATATCCCAAGTTCGACATTTCGTTTGGGCCTACCCATTGGGCTACAATAGTAATTTCGGATGCTAATACGATAGAGAGTCAGGAGTTGATATTTCTGGCTACGGATCCTACCATAGGTGTTTGTTTGTCCAATGCCACAACTGGAGTGCCCTTTATATCTACCCTCGAGCTCCGACAGTTTAATGGTTCCATTTATTTCAATCAATTTGAGAACCAGTATTTTCTTAGTACGTCGGCAAGGATAAACTTTGGTGCAGAGAGTGACGCACCAGTCAGGTATGCCTGAAATTTCAAGAGTTGGACGTATGTTGCATTATATGATTTCATTTTGATTTTTTTTTTCTGGTAGAGATTTTATTTTTGGGAAATTAAAGCGATATTTTTGAGAGTGTGGTCGATATGATATGAAATGGTAAAGTAATGATTGATACTGTTTGATAGTTATGAATATGTGAGCGAATGATGGTAGAATTTGACGGAAAATGTGTATTAATGATTTGTTGTTTTTTAAAAAGTGTTGATTGGTGAGAGAACAAGTGAAAATGAGTGAATAGTGTTTATTTTGAAGTTGGTAAATTTTCACTTTTTTGGAGGAAAATTTTCTCTAGCAGAACAAAAATGAAATGAAATGAAATGGTATCCAAGCACAAGTAAGCTTTTGGCTGTTTTTTTAAGTGAAACTTGTGTTTTTCATTCTGCATAATATAATCAGGCTTTTAGATTTCTGATTTTATTCTGATTTAACTTATATAAGTACTTCTGCGACTTATGTAAAAAAAAAAAACTTATTTAAACAAATAAGTACTTCTGCGGATTTACTAAACATTCTCTTCCTTTATGGGGTGTTTGTTTTAGGATTCGTTGAGATTTAAAATTCTGATATTCAGAATCTTGAGTATTTTGAATGTTGTGAATAGTAAGAATCCTACTTTTTAGTGTAGATGTCAAATGATGTCTGAAAAAGTAGATGATGTTGTATTATTATTTAGTATTTAGTTATATTATTTAAAGATAAAAAGAGGATAGATAGAAAGTAGTTGTATTTTTCTAAATATAAAAAGAGGAGAGAGGAAAATAGTTGTATTTTTTAATATAAGAAGAGGAGAGAGAAAATTAGTTGTATTTTTTTAAATATAAAAAGAGGAGAGACGAAAGTAGTTTTATTTTTTATATATAAAAAGGGGAGAGAGTGAAATGATGTGACAAAAAGTATATATATGATGTGTAAGAAGTTGTTGGTTGGGTATTCAGATTTCGAGTCATAGACCAAACGGTTATTGGGATTCAGAATCCCGGTCCTGGATTTCGACTCCTAATATCACCCCTTAAGTTTTTATTGGCAAACACTGATTCTCAACTACTTCGAGCTTCTGCTATAATAAATCATTTCGTCTGAAAGCAAAGTTTTTGTGAACAGTGAACATCCACGAAAGTTTATTTTATACTTTATAGTTATACTTTATTTTGTTAGCCGACCCCAAATCATTTTGGGACTAAAGCTTAGATGTTGTTGTAGTATCTTAAGATAGTAGTTAGTTCTTACTTCTTGAATATCTGTGCTTAATTAAAACAAAAAAATCTTATTACAGGTATCCAGACGATCCATTTGACAGAATATGGCAATCAGACTCAATAAAGAAAGCAAACTACCTAGTCGATGTTGCTCCAGGAACCGAAAAAATATCGACCCGAATGCCGATTGACGTGAGTGGAGACGAAAGGCCTCCCGAGAAAGTTATGCAGACAGCTGTTGTTGGCAGAAATGGATCACTCACGTACCGTCTGAACCTTGATGGTTTTCCTGGTCCGGCTTGGGCTTTTACGTATTTTGCAGAGATCGAAGATTTGGGCCCGAGAGATACTAGAAAGTTCAGATTCATGCTCCCTGGCGACCCTGATCTTAGCAAAGCTGCTGTAGATATTCAGGAAAATGCGCAGGGGAAATATCGTCTGTATGAGCCGGGGTATTACAACATCACTTTACCATTCGTTTTGTCTTTTAGATTCGCGAGGACTTCGGATTCCACAATGGGCCCTCTCCTGAATGCAATGGAGATAAATAAGTATTTGAAAAAGAGTGATGGCTCAGCTGATGGTGAGGATGTGCGAAATTGGTTAACCTGTGAAGTATGCATGTCTACTGTCTTAAATTATGAATATAAATAAGGGATAATTACGAAAACTACCCTTTGAGGTTTGACGAAATTACCATGAAAGTTACGAAAACTACCCTTGAGGTCATATCCATTTTACATTTGTGGAGCTAGCAGAAATTGCTGAAGGCATCAAATACTTCTACAGTTACATCCCTCAACTTTTCTAAATACTACAAGTAACCCAATAATTCATCTTACATTTCACATTTGTTATAATAGATAATAATGAGATCACTGATTACATCCCTCATTTTTTTATAAATGTTAAAAATGCCAGACGATAAGTTGGGCTATTTAAAATATTTTGAAAGGTTTATGGGTGTAATTGTAAAATAAAACCTCAAGGGTAATTTTTGCAATCTTCAAAATTAGCATTTTTTCTGTACTTACCCTGAACCTCAGGTAGTTTTTGTACTGAGCCCTATAAATAACAAATAATACTTCCTGCCTTTAAAGCATCAGTATCATGTATGGTTTCATTTTCTTCTTCCTAAATAACTTTGTTAGGAGTTCCACTTTTTCAGCGGGGAATGGAATGTTAAAATCTTTTACTTGTATTATGTGCTTTCCCCGAGCTTAATTAATCTTACTTACTTGAATTGCAGGACCACTTCTTGCTGCTGTGGCCGCAGCTTATTCGTCTTCTGAGTGGGCACTTGAAGGTGGTGATCCATGCCTTCCAGCTCCATGGTCATGGGTCCAGTGTAATTCAGATCCCCAACCAAGAATAACATCAATGTAAATTCTTCTCCTTCTTTTCCCTCCTAATAAATCGTAAGGAATAATATCTTAAGGTTCCACTTTGCTGTTTCAGTCTTGATCTCAAGCGTGGTTGTGTAGTGTATAAACTTTTATAAGTTTCTATCTTGAGTGTTATAAACTGACTTACTGCTGAAAATATGTTATGTATTTGGATATTTAAGATAACATTTGTGATTGTGCAGTAAACTGTCGGGGCAGAACTTGACCGGAAAAATTCCGGTAGAGTTGACAAAATTGGATGGCCTAGTTGAGTTGTAAGTTGTAGAAAGCAACATTTGTCTATCAATTCCTGATGACTTTCGCCTGTAGTTGACTTTCGCCTGTGGTCCACGGTCATAACTTCCAGTGCGCATACATTGTTCATTGCAGATGGCTTGATAAT
Source organism: Orobanche coerulescens (assembly GCA_033398695.1). Taxonomy (NCBI): domain Eukaryota; kingdom Viridiplantae; phylum Streptophyta; class Magnoliopsida; order Lamiales; family Orobanchaceae; genus Orobanche; species Orobanche coerulescens. The sequence continues at coordinate 11,728,361 of CM065803.1, forward strand.
AACTCACTCAGCGGTCCAATTCCCGATTTTTCTGGATGCCCTAACTTGAAAAAGATGTGAGATTTAATGCAGACATCCTGTTTAGCTTGACACTGTATTTCCTTATAGCAACCGGTGACTTTTGTTCTGTGTGGCAGACATCTCGAGAACAATCAGTTGAGTGGTGACCTGCCTTCTTCCTTGGGAGATATGTCAAATTTGAGAGAATTGTAAGTTTGAAGGCTGAAAATATGATTTAGTATATTTGCCGAAAACCTTTTATAATCATCGGAAGCTCTTCCAAAGGATTTAGGAATTTTTAATATGCTAGGCTACAATTCGACCGAGCCCTCCATTTAATGTACTTAAAAGCTTAAGTTTCCGAACAAGGCTCTCCGTCCTTCCCATACCTTGGAGCTGAGTTGAAATATTCAGAAAACTCCAAGGAGCTGAGCTGAGCTCGAAAATCTAGCGCTGAACTTCAGGTTATGAACTATTTCTTTCAAAATATTCCAATATCAATTCTTGATGCGAAGTAATTAATGGTTGATTCGTTTTCTTGCCTATGAAAAATTATTACAATCAAATATTTAGTTTTACTGACTTGATGAATCAAACATTTTCAGTGATTTTCTGTACTGCTTATATGTACAAATTACAATTTTGATTTTATAAAAATATAGTGTTTCCGTTGTCCGGATGTTCGAATAGTAATATTTTTTACATTTTCACGTATGCAGGATGCATTTAGATCGTTGATCATGAAAATACGATAATTTGATACATTTTTTCATTTGAAATGGATAGCGACCGAGTAAGTTATATTTTTTTTTTTGAAGACTTTAGGGGGGAATTATTATTTTAAGTTTCAACCGTCGGATCAATTTATTTAATGGACTGGATTCTAGGACCAGTTCTCACTTGATTGGGTCTCTCTCTATATCTAAGCATTTAGAATAAATTAGAAGACTTCTAAATACTCTAGGAGTCACAAAGTCCGTGTCCGTTAAACTCGTTAACTAATAAGTATAATTTCGTGTCGAATAATTACACAATACCTCAAGTTGACGACCCTAATCAGCCATATGATTTGTTTACTCGCCTCCTTCCATTTCCAACTCTCTCATATGTTTTAACCAATGGACACTCGGTCATTGTCATCATCACTTCCAAATATACCAATGACCAAGTATCGCTACATATATCGTAGTCTTGAATGTCGGAGACGCCTACGAGTATGGTTTGTCTCCTAGGATTCTGGTCTTGGTAATTTTTTTTGAAACCGCTGCCTATTATTTGTTACGAACCACACTCTATGTGTTTGAGGGTTGTGATGAGGGTGGTGGTCATAGGCACAAATCAATATAGAGCTACAAATTAGGCCGCCACGGGTATGGGCATAATCGTTTTTTCCGATTTGGTTTAGCATCAAAAGATCAAATAATTCAATCATCGAGATATAAAGAGTAATTGCAGTGAATTATAGATGAAACTACCATAATGTTTTTTACCATAGGGGATTGGGATGACACTGGTACAAATCTTGATATCGTTCACCAGAGACCATCACTAACTCAGTTTTCACCGATATCACCTTGTGTTCCAATGATGACTTGTCTTTGTATACTGATTTGTGCCTACAACCACTACCCCATCATAACCCTCAAACACAGTGTGGTTTCTAAACCACAGTAGGCCTTGGTTTTTAAAAAAAATACTTACCAATAACCCAAATCCTGGGATACGAATCACACCGATCGATGTCTCTAACATTCACATCTACGATACATATATCATATCTATAATCGACCTCCTAGATGTGGCTGAGAAAATATTACACTTCTCTTGGAATATTTGGAAGTTATGACGACGATGGAGTGTCCATATGTTAAAAAATAGATGATAGAGTTGAAATTGGGAGGAGGAGACGGTCAAACAATTATATGGCTGATTATGGTTGTCCGTTTGAGGCACTACGCAATTGGTCTACACGATATTAGTTAGCAGGCCCACTCGGTTTTGTAATTCGTAGAATATTTTGGTTTCATTTATTTTATTTTGAAGGATTAATGTGTCTCTCTCTCTCTCTAGAGAGAGAGAGAGAGATAGAGCGAGGATCATGCGAAAAAATGGCCCTGGTGCGAGAACTTGGAACCGATGCATTCAATCCGAATGGTTGAAATTTAAAATAGAGAACTTTTCCCCTCAAATATTTTGACTTTTGAGGAACATAACTCACTCGTTCGTTACCTATTTTAAATGAAAAATATATCAATTTAATCATCTTTTTATGATCTACGATTTAGATGCATATTACATATCAAAAACGTAAGAAAATATTGTTACTTTCAAAAATACAAATGAAAACATAAACGCTATATTTTTATAGTATCACTATGATATGTCTATGTAAGCAGTATACTCAACATATAAAGCACTGAAAATATTTGATTCATCGAGTCAGTAAAATTAAGTATTTGATTGTATCATTTTTTTCTAAACAAAGAAACAATTCAACTATTAGTTACCTTGCACTCAAGATGAATGTCGAAATATTTTGCTGGATCCTCTGAGAAGGTGATGTCTATCCAAAAATTCCGGCTCAGCTCCAAGGCATGGAAAGACGGAGAGCCTTGTTTGAAAACTTAAGCTTCTATGTATATCACATGTATACTCAACATATAATAGTTGAATTGTTTTCTTGTCTAGTATATCCAACACCTGTTCTTGTTTCAAAATAGTTGAATTGTTTTATTGTCTAATTATGCAGGTATGTTCAAAACAATAGGTTATCAGGAAGAGTGCCATCTGGTCTTTTCAATAAAGACATGAGTTTGAAGTGAGTATTTTTAAATACATCGAAACCTAAGATGTCAATTTACTTATTTGAATCTTAAGGAGCTATTAGTCACTTTAATGTATTAATCATACTATATATATATATCAGCTACACCGGGAACCCAGGTCTTCATAATGAAGGCAATGGAGGGAAGCGTAATAAAATTATTATAGGAACTTCAATAGGTGCTGCTGTTCTGCTTATTGCTACTATTACAGCCTGCATCTTATTGCCGAAAGGAAAGAGAAATCCTTCAAAGCAAGGTTAGAGAATTGATTGACAACTTTTATATCCCTTTAACATATTATCAATGTTAATCTAGTTCTAAATATTTTTTCTTGCCTAGGAAAATTCCAACATGGTTTGTCTGCTCAGAAGCTTATGTCGTCTCTGGGTGACACTGCAACTGAAGCTGCACATTACTTCTCATTATCCGAGATCGAGGATGCCACAAAAAAATTTGAGAAAAGAATCGGGTCAGGTGGATTTGGGGTTGTATATTACGGGAGAATGAAAGACGGGAAAGAAATTGCAGTCAAGATTCTGACTAACGATTCCTTCCAGGGCAAGCGAGAATTTTCAAATGAGGTACTATCTTTTATCCCGAGTTCTTTTTAACTACACTTTTGCTGCTTAATCCTGATTCCTTTCTTGAATGTATGCACCAAGTCTTTGTTGTCGATTGCTTTTCTTGCGGAGCTTCAATTTATAGTTTCTTTCTTCTTCTTTTCTTCTCTTTTAAATAAAAAGAACGGATTATGACTGAATCTTTAAGTAGTGAAAATGCAGTTGTACTTGCCTTGATGCTGAATATTTATGGAAAAGCAGGTGTCCCTTCTTTCAAGGATACACCACAGAAATCTAGTACAGTTTCTTGGATATTGCCAAGAAGATGGAAAAAGTATTCTCGTGTACGAGTTCATGCATAATGGGACTCTCAAGGAGCATCTTTATGGTAAGTGTGTGTGTGTGTGTGTGTAGACAACTAATTTAAAGTTTGCTTAACCAAATAAACATTATTATAGGTCCCTTGACACATGGAAGAGGTATTAACTGGATCCAGCGCCTTGAAATAGCGGAAGATGCTGCAAAAGGTTGGTTAACCGGACTGAATAAATTTCATGTTGAGACCATATGCTATTTCGATACTAAATCAATTCATATCTGGACCCAAAAAAAAAAAAAAGTAATATAAAAACCAATAAACCGTGAATCACAAACAATAATACACTGTAGAAGAAGAAATTATCATGTTTCTCCATTTTGCCTGTTTCAGGAATTGAGTACCTTCACACAGGATGTGTTCCATCAATAATCCATAGGGATTTAAAAACAAGCAATATTCTTCTTGACAATAACATGAGAGCTAAGGTTTCAGATTTTGGCCTTTCGAAACTAGCAGTCGATGGAGCTTCTCATGTATCAAGCATAGTTCGGGGAACTGTTGGTTATCTTGATCCCGAGTAAGACTCTTCTATTCCGTCCCTCCCTCCCTACCTATCTTCCCATTTTTCCTTTTCTTAAAGGTTGAATTGAAGTTTTAATGTATCTCCATTCCAGTGGGATCTTAGATTCCAATATTGTTAGTATGGCAAAACTTGTACGAGACCGTCTTACGGAATACATTCTGTCTGACAGAGTCTAGTTTTTTTTACTTTTTTTTTCCAATAGTTATTTTATTTTTCTTCTTACGGTTTTTTTCATTTTCTTTAGGGTCTTTAGTTTATTCAGGATTTTTAGTTTTTTTTTTTTTTTTTGATTTTTCAGTTATTTTAGGAGTTTTATTTTATTCAGGATTTTTTAGTTTTTTATATCAGTTTCTTTTTTTCCAAATTTTAGGGGTCTTTTTTTAGTTTTTTAGTTTTTCCTAGAGGTTTCTAAAATTTTTGGTATTTTTAAGGGCTCAAGCTACAGTCGACTGTATCAATCTGTGTGAACGATACAATGACGAGTTTAGTTAAAATCATACAATTGTATACAGTTTTGTACACCTTGATTTTAATAAACTTCTTACTCTTGTGTGGAGGACCTGTGGACGTAGAAGGGATTACCTCCAACCACATTAAACTGTGTGTCATTACTTTACGTCCTTATTGTTTTTCTATTGCCTGTCCTTATTCTTTTTCTATTGCCTGTAATTTTAGAATACTTATCTTGAAAACCCTGTAAGCACTAAGCTACATGAGATTGTCTAGTTGTTGTACTTACAGCAACTTAGTTTCAGACTTCCGCTACGCAAACTTAAACTTCGAAAAAGAGTACAACTTTTTCAACCCCCTTCTAAGCCGTATAATAGTATCCTATGGCTAACACATAGTTTTGTTCTATTATTAAGATTTGTTTTAGGGGATCCATAAGATAAGACCATCTTATAAGTGACCTACTCGGGTGACATTTTTGGACCGAGAAAAACGAACCAACCGAAAAACCAACCATTTGGTACACCAACCATATTGGTTCGGCTTCCGACTTCGGTTAGTTCGGTACCGAAACCCATCATTTGCCGAACCGAGCCACACCTATCTACTATTGCACACTCTTACTTATTAGTTCTCCCCTTTATGTTATACAGGTATTACATCTCCCAGCAGTTGACGGACAAAAGCGATGTTTATAGTTTCGGTGTCATTCTCCTGGAGCTAATATCTGGTCAAGAAGCTATTTCTAATGAAAGCTTTGGCATTAACTGTCGAAACATCGTCCAGTGGGTAAGTTTGCTGATAGGAGACCAGTCCCAACTTGCCTATGAATGCCCTCTTGTTAATTCGTCCTTTCATTTCCTGATAATTACCCAAAACCGCCCCCAACAATTTAGTAATTACGAAAAAAGTTCAGGTTATTTTTTACAAACACAGCATTTTGAGGTTTGAATTTTACCTGATGCTATTTGGCCAAAAAAAAAAACAAAAAAAAAAAAAACAAATGCGGTATTGGGCAGATTACCCTCTTGTGTTTTACAAAATTGGCTAATTACCCATGTTTTTTTTTTTTTTTTTTTTAAAATAGCCAATCACCGCATGTATTTTTCAAAAAGATGCATCCCGCCCCCTCTGTCGCCTTTGTCCACAAGAGGTTAATCTGCACTGTCTGAAAGGGGGTTAATGCAGGGGAATGATGTGTTTATTTAATTTAAACAAGGGATTAATCGGCAATTTTTAAAAAATAGAGGTGGTATTATGACTCTTTAATTTACACAGGGGCCTAAACGACCCATTTTATAAAACTCAGAGGCCAACCAGTCATTCCCCAACAATTGTATGGTGGTGTACTTTGTGACTTTGAAAGCAGATCCAGTCTTTTTCTCGTACGTAGTCTAGTCATCGGGGTAGTTTTTGTAATTGACCTTTATACTCTTAAGATGATACGATCCGAAGACGGAGCTCTCTCTTCTGGAAAATAGCAACTTTATCCATATATATTACAACCCAAATGCACAAAACCTCTCACCATGATTGGTGATTTTCGGCAGGCGAAGCTGCATATCGAAAGCGGGGATATACAGGGTATTATCGACCCTGCATTGCACGGATACAACATCCAGTCGATGTGGAAAATAGCCGAGAAGGCATTAATGTGCATACAGCCCCATGGGAGCATGAGACCTTCGATTTCTGAAGTTATTAAGGAAATTCAAGACGCAATCACAATCGAAAAAGGAACAGAAGCTGTAAGAGATGCAAGTTCGGACGAAATCTCAAGGCACTCTGTTCATTCTTCCTTAAACTTGGGTTCGATGGATATGGGAGCCAGCGATCACTATTTGTCCATTGATGACTCTATTGCACGACCAACTGCTCGATAGAACCGTGCTTTTGCTCGTGGCGTTTTCTTATCTTTCTTTCTTTTTTTCCTTTGATTGATTGATGATGTTTTTGGATGGGATAAGCGAGATAATCTCATTATAAGTCCCAATGAAAATCTTAAAAAATTGAAAATCCCAATGAAAATTGAAGAATAAAAAAACCTAACAACAAAACTCCAAAATAAAAAACTAAAATTTAGACTAATGTGAGATAATCTCATTATAAGTCTCTGTCCTTTTTCATTATCTTGACATTTTATTTATCCAGAATCTATTTGCATTCTATAACCCAATGCTCAATGGTCACACTTGGTTTCATTCTCTTGGTCCATGCAGTGCACATGATAGAATACTCTATTACAGGCATAATGTGATAAATTTTAATATTGGAAGCTGCGGCTATATGTTTTTTTCCAATAAAGCATTAAAAAACATGCATAAGCCAAGATTTACTTTTATGCGAATGCGTGGGATGAAGATATTTTAAACGGGCTAATCCTAGTAGTTTCGGGCTCGTCTTAACGAACTTCTGGTTAAACGGCTTGGCGCTTAAACAAACACGCTAGTCATGATTCACGTTCTAACTTTTAAAGACAATTCATCAAGAGTAACATATTTAGCAAATCCGTCAATTATTTTTTGTTGATTGTAAACGAAAGACATACCTCCACTGGACGCTTTTGAGAAATAGTCAGATCATCCGAACGTTCTTGATCATGATTATCCTTAGTCATATTGTGATCATTCGCCAAATGACGAGCTAGTGTTTCGGTTCTGGTATCAATCTTCCACGAAAAAGTAGTAGTTTTCTTTTGAATTTTGCAATCCGTTGGTACGGTACCTAGGCATGTCCAAGGGTCAAGGGTCGACCCGGACCCGGCGGGAACCCGTCCCGACCTGGACCCACCGGGTCACGGGTCATACGGGTCACGGGTCTTGCGGGTTAGGGTTAGGGTCGACCTAATTCTCACCCGCTGACCCGACAGGTCATGACCCGCCACTGACCCGCCGGGTCGACCAATTTTAAAAAAAAAACTGCTGACAGACAGCCTGACCCCATCCCCCCACCACAGCTGCACAGCAGATTGAGATAGGCATGTCCAAGATTGAGATTCTTTGGACTTTGGACTTGGAGCCGTTGCTGCAGGCGGGTCCAATTTAAAAAAAAAAAATTACTGGTCGGCCCCACCACCACCTTTCTTGTGCGCTTTCATGCAGGCTGCTGTAATAGAGCCGTTGCTTGTCAGGGCAACGGTCATCTGCACTGCATTGTGCAGTGCAGTTTTTTTTTTTTTAATAACAAATACCCATTTTTTCCTATAAATACCCAAAATCCAATTCATTCATCTCACACCAATTCTTACAATCAATTACTTATAGTCTTATACTCTATCATAATCTCAGATTCACAATTTTTAATTCTCAAGTTTACAAATTCAAATTATTCTCATAATGTCAAACCGAAGACGTAACTCCGTGAGCGGTTCTTCAAGCATGTCCGGACTAAGGGACGAGGAGGAGTTCGATATGGAATCACCTCCTTTCTTGAACACCCAAGAATCCGAGACTCAAGTGCCGACTCGAGGAGACGGACGTCATCGAAAAAGCTCAACTTAGAGCGGCGGTATTTCTATTCTGGTTTACTAAAAGTGATCCCGATATTAATCAAGTGTCTATGGTTAAATGTAGATTTTGTAGCTCAAAGTACAAGCACAAAAAAGGCGAAGGATACGGGAATTACTACCGACATATTAGGACGAAGCATCCCGAAAAATACGGATTGCCACGAGGACAAACACAACTATCCGGGTACGCATCAACCTCTAACCAACCTCCTTCTTTATTTTCATATGATCATTCTTCATCTATGGATGCATTTTCGGAAATGATAGTCGTTGATTCATTGTCTTTTAGCTTTACACAAAATGTTGGTTTTAATGATTGGGTGACAAATCATGTTCAACCCGCATATAAACAAATTTCTCGACAAACCGCAAAAGGAAAAATGATGCATAGATATAAATCACGTAAAGAAAATTTGATTAAATATTTTATGGAAAATAGTGATTTACAAGTTTCAATTTGTAGTGATATTTGGACCGATTCATTTCAAAAAAATTCCTACATGGGCATTACATATCATTATATTGATAAGTTTTGGGTGTTAAACAAAAGAGTTTTGGCATTACGAGTTTTTAACGACCCACACACCGCGCAAAATATAGCTCGTTTAATTGCAAATATTTTAGAAGAATATAGATTAGTTTCACGAGTTTTTTCAATCGGATTTGACAATGCATCCGCTAACACGGCTTCGATTCAAGAACTAATCACTTATTGTACGCCGTCTATTGGAGGTAAATTTTTTCACATTAGGTGTGCGGCTCACATTTTAAACTTATGTGTTCAAGAATGTTTAGCTTATGTTGGAGAATTAGTAAAACCTATCCGAGGCATTCTTAATGAACTTTGGACTAAAAAAAGTGTTCGTCGTAAATGGTACCAATATTGTAAACAACATAATGTATATCCAAAAAAATTTCCAAAAGATGTTTGCACAAGATGGTACTCTACATACAAAATGATTTCTGAATCATATGATTATAAAGAACTTTTAAGTGGTTTTGCCGCACAACACATTAATGGTAATTTTGTTTTCGGGGAAGCTTGGGTTTTAGCAAGAGATGTAATGGATGTTTTTAAACATTTCTACGAGGCTACTAAAATTTTTAGTTATGTTTACAAACCAACTTCGAACTTATTTTGTTACGTAGCAATTAATATTGCATTTGCACTTAAAGACGGTCTTAACGTACCTTCCATTAAAGTTGTCATAAGTGATATGAGAATTAAATGGCTAAGTTATTTCAAAATTATTCCGGATGTTTACCTTATTGCATTTGTTTTGGACCCTCAACGTAAAATGGAAGGTTTGAAACAATTTTTGGAAAATTATTATTCGTTTCTACAAATACAAAATGATCCCGCATGTATTGTTTCTACTATACTTACTAACGTTAGGAATTTACTTGAACAATTGTATGCTCATTATCATATTTCCGATCAAGCTCAATCATCTCAACAACCACCTCCCATTTCTTCTTCATCATCTACTAGTAGACGTTTGACATCAATTGCTAGAGATTTATTTGCCCCAAAGAGGGCAAAAACCACGTCGAGTTCCAATTCGGAGCTCGACGATTATCTAACCATTACCTTTGAGTTTGGACATGAAGAAGAGTTAGAAGACTTTGACATATTGGAATGGTGGAGCCGACCGGAGAGATCAAGGTTTCCTACTCTAAGCAAGATTGCGGCACAAATTCTCGCCGTTCCCGCCTCAACGGTAGCCGTAGAGCAAACCTTTAGCCGGAGTGGAAAGGTTCTCGATCCCGCGAGGTCAAACTTGTTGCCCGAGACGTTGGAAGCTCAAGTGCTACTAAGTGATTGGCGGAGAGCGGAAATGAAGACACAAAAAAACAACGAATCAACCGACGATGATGAAGATGAAGAACCACTCACTCCATCGGAGGGATCCGCGGGAAGCACATAACCACCAAGGTAAGGGCGGCGGGGATACAAAGAAAGGTAAGAGAACTACGTGGGGCTTTGATTCCTCTTCCCCGAGAGGATACGTAGGCAATCGGGAAACCGATTCAAGTCCATTCCTACTTAAACTTTACTCCCCCTCTTTTTTTTTTTTTTTAAAAACAACCCTATTATCCTCATTAAAAACTATATAACAAATTAACAATTGTATTTCAAAAAATAATTTTTATATTACAAAAAAAAAAAAAAAATTCTGACCGAGACCCGTTGACCCGGCGGGTTGACCCGCTGACCCGCCGGGTTTAGAACCCGCCGGGTTGTCCATTTTTCCGGTTTAGGGTTCGGGTCCTCCTTATTGGACCCGGTGACCCGGCGGGTCCAACCCGTGGACATGCCTAACGGTACCTAGAGTCCTCTCATAAAATGCTCTAAACCCATGATTTTTTATTCTTATTTGAAGTTTCGGCCATAGGTTCGGATAGAGAAAGCATGGTAGTAGAGTCTTTAGAGGAATCGTGAACTAATAACAATTTATAATAATAAGTACTAAATAAATAAATTCTAGTAAGCATAAAAAACAATAGAAAGTAGAAATAATAAACTTACCAAAATGCAAGTTGGTATCATTGTCGTCAGTTCCTTCATGATGAACGTTCCTTGATCCATCTGCAATAATAATTTTTTTAATAAAGATAGATTTAAATTAATAAAATTATACAAAGTTACTTAACAAAAAAATACAAGTAGCGAAAACTTGAGAACTATGAAAATTTGAGAGTTGTGAAACCTTGAGAATTAAGAAGAGGAGAGAATATAGTTGTTGGTGTGGAAAAATGGTTAAGAGGAGGTGAGTATTTATAAGATGATTTTTCAAAAAAAAAAATTAAAATTCTGGTCGTTAGGCCCGGCCCGACCCATGGGCTGGCCGTTGGGCAACGACTAGTGCACCAACCAATCGGTTGGTGCCACATGGCATGGGTCCTGCCCCAACCCCATTCAAATTTGAATGGTGGCCAGGATGTGCTTGGGGTGGGTTTGGGGCCGAGCTGGGCCGGTCTGGGCTAGAGGGTGGGCCGACCTGGGCCAGGCCGGAGAGTTCGGGATTGGGACCGTCCGAGTGCCCACGGGGCTGGGCTCGATCCTGGGCCGGTCTGGACCGAGAGGCCCGCGGGCCTAGAAAACCCGGACTTGGTCGGACTGAGCTCGCACGACCCGATCCACTGGCCACCTCTAGATACTATCTTCAAGTCAGAGAACTATGTTTGGAAAATATCATCGTTAAGTGGGATGGAGAGAGTAAATCTTTTATACGAATAATAATTTGTGTCTTATTATTGAAAAATATTGTGTAAAAATACTCTCATGTTATAAATATAATATAACATATAGAAAGGAAACTTGAGAAAGTTAGATAATAGGGAGAATGACACCATCTTATTATTCATTCATCTCCAACACATACAAGTACCTTTATATAGGACTTGAAAACATAAGTTACAAAGTATAATGGAAGGACAAAGGTCTTCTTGAAATGTTAAGAGTCTCATGCATTAATATGAGAAAACTAAGAGCCAAGAGTCATCCACATTTATACATAACACTCCCCCTTGGATGCCTTGTACTAACATCATGCCTCGTTAAATATTTACTAGGAAAAACCCTGTGGGAAAAACCCTAGTGAAGGAAAAAGAGTACATGTGTTGTACTAATGGTAAAAAGAGTGAATCTTGTATATCTCTCCCTCATTGCAACATGACTATTATTGTCAATACATATCTTAAAATTTGTGCATCCCAATCTTGTGTATCAATTTCTCGAATGAACATGTAGTAAGTGCTTTTGTAAGCTAACTTCTTGAAAGTATTTGACGGAAGAACGCGCTTAGGTAAACAAATCCGCCAAATTCTCACTTGTATGAATCTTCAGAACACTGATTTCATCATTCTTTTGTAACTTCATGGGTAAAGAAGAACATTGGTGAGCTTTGGTGAGATGTGCTTTATTATATCTCATTTGATATATCCTTTCTTGAGTTATGTAATACAAACTGTACTATCTTCATATAAAACTGTTGGAGCTTCTTTTCCAATGGATAAATCACAATCTTCTCTTATGTGTTGAATCACAAATAAGTCTTCCTTGGACATATTAGAGAAGAATATACTCATATCTATTGTACCTTGAAGGTAACAAGTAGATCTTTAATATCATTCCAAACTTCGGGTTGGACAGGAGCTAAACCTTGCAAACTTATTCATATAAAATAATATATCAGGTCTTATATGATTAGCAAGGTACATCAATGCTCCAAATACACTCAAACATGTTACTTCAGGGGATCTTACAACCACTGGGCTACTCAATGAATGGGCTTAATCAAATGAAAATTTCTTTAACATCTTTTTCCGTTTATGTTATTTGGTGCACAAGGATACCATCCTTTAGGTGCTCAATTTGCAATCAAATATTTTGTCTTGCCAATGTCTTTCATCTCAAATTCTTTCCTCAATTATTTAATTGTATGTGAGATCTCTCCAGGAGTCTCGATGATCTTTAAATCATCGTACACAAAAACTTATGTTTGCCTTTATGTTGCTTTGGTTAAGCTTTACTCTAACCAAGTCTTCGTTGTTGTTTTTTCTCTTGTCACGATCGTCACAGAGGTGTCGCGATCGTGACAGACATAAATTTCTCTGTTACTTGATTTTTCAAGGTACAATTTCATCGCGTTTAAATTATTCACTTGCTATTGTCTTTAAACCCAAATTTCTTTATAGACTAATATGGTCGTTTTATAGCCTTCTCTTAGCAAGTATTTACTAAGTTGATGATACCACATACGCCCGGATTGTTTCAATCCATAAAGAGAGACTTTTAACTTTATACAATAATATTCTCGAGAGTTATAATTAGCTGCTTCCGGCCATTTGAATCCTTCAGGGATTTTCATATAAATTTCATTATCCAGTGATCTAAAATAGTTGCATCCACCACAGGAGAATATGTTTCTTCATATTCTATTTCAGATTTTATAAGAATTCTTGTGCAGCTAAACAAGTTTTATATTTCACAATTCCATCATTTATATCTCACTGATTTTACACCTTTAGGTGTATGGACTACTGGTCCAAATACTCTTCACATCAAGAGATTTCAATTCTGCCTCAGTTGCCTTTCTATTTTGGCCAAATTATTACTTTTTGTACACTCTACAACCGATTTCGGTTCATGATCCTCATCTTTATTCATAATGTCAACTGCTACATTGCATGCAAATATTTTATCGACGTCGTTTTGCTTTTGGTTCCATATTATTTCAGACATGACATAATTAATTGATATCGCTTTATTATCATCATTATCATTATGATCAGGTACCTGAGATTTCTCTTTGTTCATGTCTAAGGTCTCTTCAGGAGATCCTTCACAATTATTTACTTTCTCGGTCTTGCCATTTTCAATTTCTGCTCCGTTTCTTTGGCGAGTATTTCTTATCTTTGGAACCAAGTGGTCTCTCATGATTTAGGTATTCTCGAGACTCATTAGCAGTTTGATATTATCCTTCAGGATCTAAACGGAGCATTTACAGCTGGTATATGTGACTTGGTCACTCTATCAGGTCAGTAAATACTTCTGGCATTTGATGAATTATCTTGTGAACTTCTAGTTCACATAGTTTAGTTTGAGGATAAATTTGAGGCAATTATAATTCATTCCATATAATTACTTTTTCCAGCTATTTATTCTCTCCCCTAATGTTAGGTAAACTGACTCATGACAATCAAGCCTTAAATAAATTACCTGTTATTGGCTCTAGATTAATAGAGAGTCATATCCAACATTCATCCCAATCTTCCTTTGAGGGCCCATTTTAGTGCGCTGCGGTGGAGCAATTGTAACATATAATGCACATTCAAATATTTTTAGATAGGAAATATTTGGTTCCTGACCGAAAACCAATTATGATGGGGAGAACCATTTGTTGTGTCAAGATTTAACACCTTCCAACCGGCGATCGCCTCCGAGGCCGAGCGACCGACTTACTGCCGAGCGGCCAAGGCAGATCTACCAAGCCTCAACCCAGCGGACCAGCTAAATCGGCCAAAGGAAGGTCCCAGGACAAGTCCCGGTACCGAGCGATCGACCTCAGATACGATCATCACTCGGCACTCGGCGACCGACTCCTGGCGATCGACTAGCGGACGATCCTCTCTGGGCATCTGCCGATCGACCTTTGGTGGCCGACCTCTCTGGGCATCTGCCGATCGACCCATCATGACGATCTCCACCGATGACCATCCAGTCGGCAAAGACCAAGTCTCAAAGCTGACCCCACGTGCAGACCCACAAAAGGCGCTGACAAACCTGTCTCCTACCTCACCTACCAGCATGGCCCAGACCTGCGAAAGGAGTTGGCGGACAAGACATGTGACTACAGTCTGTCACCTACTGACAAAGTCCGCCGAAAGTAGCTAAGTGGGACCTCCTGTGACAGTGCTTAGGACGCGTCTTTGGATCCTCATTGGACCGCACGGCTGGCCACCAGCTGTAGCTTTGGACTTTTGGCAGGCGGCCCACGTGCCCTTTAGGACGATCGCCCCGGCACATTAAATGCCGAAAGACGATCGCCCACTAGGGGACAGGGCCTCTCAGCCTCTATATATACAAAGCAGCCTTCACTTGTAAAAGACACAGAACTTCTACCACCGAAACTCTTCTGCACACACCGAGATTCTGACTCTCAAAACACTCTGCAACTTCACGATTCAAAGCACTCAATACAGAAACAATACTTGAACTTGGCTAATCTCCAACTCTTGGCAACAGCTTTCTTTCGGTCTTACTTCTCCCGGCCTTTTCTCCTCGAGCAGATCATCGGCGGGACGAAGAACACCTAGCTTCGCTCAAGAGCCGGATCAACAGAGTCTTTTTACACTCATTGTACTTAGATTTCTCTAATTAATACTTGTATCCACGAATATTCGTATTAATAACATCTCGCGAGAGCATTCAAGCCCGGGCCTAACAAACCCGGCAAATCTTGCTTTATTTATCTTCTCTCGGAAGTGCTCCCGCATTTGTTTGTTGTCCGTCTTCCAGCAGTATTAATCTTCGGATAAATATTTTGGGCAACAACAATTGGCGCTAGAGGAAGGGCATCCAACCCTCGAATTTTTACACCTACCGTCCCGAAGAACACTCACTGTTCTCGGGGCAGATATTTGAAGTGACACTCACTGCACTTCAAAAGAAATCCTTCAGAAATCATGTCTTCCGCCTCCGCGTCGAAGAAAGCCGCTGGCCAGCCGGCCAAGCCCCCTGTTCCGTAGATCAGGCCACGGCCCGATGGTGGAAGGTAGCGCCGTGATCGAGACGCTCGATCTCGTCCACCGGACGGCGGCCCAAGCCTCTCGCTCGATCGGTTCGAACCAAGGAACAGTCGAAGGGCCCCTGGCCGTCTACGGGAGCGACGGAGTGCTCTCGACGCGCCTCCGGCTACCGCCCCGGTCTCTCGCCGGAGATCAGCGAAAGCTCAAGGCACTGCGGCGAGCGATCGCTGAGAGGCTCCGTCCGCGGGAAGAGGCGCTCGCCAAGGGCACCTCTGTCTTCGATCGCACAGGCGGTGACCCGACACAGCGGCCAAGGCGATCCGGCCCGGCTACGAGGCGACGGAGTTTGAGTCCGTCACCGGGAGCTCGGCTACAGGCTCCCGGAAGGCGGCTAGCCGTCGGCTCCCCCTCGCCGGTGCCGAGGTCGGCGCGGCGAGCCGGAGATCGGTACACGATCGCCTCGGCTCCTGCTCCCAAAGCCGATCGGCAAGCGACCAAGCCACGGCGATGGCTGCAATACAACGTCAACTTAACGACATGAAGGCGCTCCTGGAATCCAGGGCAGGCGCCAAGAAGACGATCGCCGGGCCAAGCGAGCCGCTCGCGATCGACATCGAGCTCGCCCCCGTGCAGCACAGGATCGCTCCCCCGCAAACACCGTGTACGTGGGGCGATCGGACCCCAAGTGCACCTAAGGAAGTTCAACATCTACATGGTAGGTGCGGGGCATCGGCGCGACCGGATGCCGAATGTTCCCTCGGCCTGGACGACCTCGCCCACCGGTGGTACACTTCATTGCCACCTCGGTCCATTGGCTCCTTTAACGGTGGCGCACGGCTTCACCGAGTACTTCGCCACCGGGGTCGTCGGCCGAAGGTCCCCTTCGCATGATGCAAATCAAGCGGGGAGAAGAAGAGTCCGACTCGGACTACATCGGCCGGTGGGCGTGATCATCCTCAATGGCGAGCCCATAAGCGATGAGACCGCCCTCACGCGGTCTAGGAGGTTTTCGGGGTTTTCGCCTATGTTCGGGCATCTTACGAAGACCCAACCTCGACCTACGCAGCCTTAGGGCAAGAGCCGCGATTTTACGGCTAGGCAAAGGTTTCTTCTTAGCTTTGTGAGCGGCGCGATCGGGCCGGGCGACGATCTCGCCCGATCGCCAATATCGACCTACGAATAAGCGATCGGCGGCGGCGGCGATCACGATCTTCGGCCGATCGCGATCATCACGCTACATCATCCGATTCGGAGGACACGATCGCCATCTACGATCCGGCATATAACATGACGGACTAAGGCATAAGATCGCCTCCACCGCACATCATAAAGCCATGGCCTGGCGATCGATGGAACCGCTTCGGTCATGCAAGGTCCCTTCGGCCAAGATCGCCCGCCCTTCGTTTAAATACGAGGCCGGCGTAGTCGAGAGCTCTCCAAAATTGTCGGTGGACTCATTCCACAAACCCGTCTCAACGTACACCGTCGAGTCGGCCATCTCCATGGTGGCCGAGGTGGAAGCAGAGCTAACAAGCCGCGGGCGTGGAGTTGATTCATCAAGCCACGCCTGCGCAAGGACTCCTCTAGGCGAGACCGCACGCCTTTCGTTTAAAAACAAGGCGGCGCGGCTATGAGAGGACCCTCATAATAAAGTGAGTCACGAGACACTCATTGTCTTCGCGCACCAAGACACGGTCATGGGGTCGGTCCATCGATCTCCGCGACTGTGCACGATTCCTCAAGCAAGCGAAACCACCAAGTTTCCGTGGGGGATCGGCCAATGTTGTTTTTTGCAGGTACAAGACCGAAAGATAGCTAAGCCAATCGACCATGTTAGCCCAAGTCCGAGTCCTAAGTCGGCTCAGGTCGCCCGTCCTCATCCAGACGCGATCACCAGCAAGAACCACCTCGCCCCATGTCTTCGACATAGGAGCAAGCTGGGGGGCAATTGTTGTGTCAAGATTTAACACCTTCCAACCGGCGATCGCCTCCGAGGCCGAGCGACCGACTCTTCGCCGGCGGCCAAGGCGGATCTACCAAGCCTCAACCCGGCGGACCGGCTAAATCGGCGAAGGAAGGTCCCGGGACAAGTCCGTGCCGAGCGATCGACCTCAGATACGATCATCACTCGGCACTCGGCGACCGACTCCTGGCGATCGACTAGCGGACGATCCTCTCTGGGCATCTGCCGATCGACCTTTGGTGGCCGACCTCTCTGGGCATCTGCCGATCGACCCATCATGACGATCTCCACCGATGACCATCCAGTCGGCAAAGACCAAGTCTCAAAGCTGACCCCACGTGCAGACCCACAAAAGGCGCTGACAAAACCTGTCTCCTACCTCACCTACCAGCATGGCCCAGACCTGCGAAAGGAGTTGGCGGACAAGACATGTGACTACAGTCTGTCACCTACTGACAAAGTCCGCCGAAAGTAGCTAAGTGGGACCTCCTGTGACAGTGCTTCCGGACGCGTGCTGGATCCTCATTGGACCGCACGGCTGGCCACCAGCTGTAGCTTTGGACTTTTGGCAGGCGGCCCACGTGCCCTTTAGGACGATCGCCCCGGCACATTAAATGCCGAAAGACGATCGCCCACTAGGGGACAGGGCCTCTCAGCCTCTATATATACAAAGCAGCCTTCACTTGTAAAAGACACAGAACTTCTACCACCGAAACTCTTCTGCACACACCGAGATTCTGACTCTCAAAACACTCTGCAACTTCACGATTCAAAGCACTCAATACAGAAACAATACTTGCACTTGGCTAATCTCCAACTCTTGGCAACAGCTTTCTTTCGGTCTTACTTCTCCCGGCCTTTTCTCCTCGAGCAGATCATCGGCGGGACGAAGAACACCTAGCTTCGCTCAAGAGCCGGATCAACAGAGTCTTTTTACACTCATTGTACTTAGATTTCTCTAATTAATACTTGTATCCACGAATATTCGTATTAATAACATCTCGCGAGAGCATTCAAGCCCGGGCCTAACAAACCCGGCAAATCTTGCTTTATTTATCTTCTCTCGGAAGTGCTCCCGCATTTGTTTGTTGTCCGTCTTCCAGCAGTATTAATCTTCGGATAAATATTTTGGGCAACAACACCATTAATTACTCATTAACCTGATGCGAATTAATGCTGCTGCGTATAACATATATCAATTTTCCTTGTGAGCAGCAGCACATGAGAAATCATTCTGAAGAAACTTTTGGTTCTTCAATTGTAATATCCGCAATTTCGATTTCCGGAAATATCTTTTTTTTTCGGCGGAAGTCCGTTTTAACGACTCGCTCATGACCGTTTCGTCATTTCGAGAATGATTAATTCTGCACTTTTTGTCATTCGAGTTCGTTTTGGTATCGTTTTGTTGAGTTCCGTGTTCTTAAGTGGCTTTCCCGCACTTGAGTTCGATTCTTGCGAATCTCATCCGAAACTATTGTTTCGAGTTTCTCGTAAGTTCATTTAATGTTATTATTCGTGTTGCGAGCTTTGGCTTGGTGTTTCGATCGTGTATCGTGTATTTCGGACGTTTTGGGCCGTTTTCGTAATTTCCCAAAGTTTGGGGTAATTACTTTCCGTTGTCGAATTTCGAGCCTTCGGGTGGTCGGAATCGTGTGTTCTCTTAGCACCTGGATTCATCTTTGCGAGTACTTCGTAACCGTATCTTCGGTTTATATTCAGGTTCGGGTTTCGGGGTTGTCCGGGCCGTCGGAGTGGCCACGACCGAGTCACGGCCGGAGCGAGCACTGCTTTGGCCGAGTTCTGATCATAAGGTGCGATTCTGGCCGTACGTGCTCTGCGATCATGGTCGGACGAATGCCGTTCTGGCCGTCTGGAGTGCGGGCGGTGTTCGGACGAATGCGATTCTGGCCGTAAGGACTGCCGATGCGGCCGTAAGTGCCGAGTTACGGCCGTAAGGCCCTGTCGGTTACGGCCGTAACCCTGTCGGTTACGGCCGTAACCCTGCCGGCCATATATAGGCATGGCTCGGCCAAACTTCATTTTTACCTTCTTTTCCTCGTTTTTGTGCGGCTGGCGACGGGAGATTCGGGAAATCGAGTTCTTGGCCGGTTCTAATCATTTCTAAGGCATTTTGGAGGATTCTTGTCGATTATATCATCGTCCAATCCGTGTTCTTCGTCCGAATCAAGGTATTTTGGCTTGAACCCTTGTTTTTGAAGATTTTGGGGATTTTCCTTTTGATTTCGATTCCAATCCATTTTTGTTCAATTAATTATTGCATAAACATTGTTTTGTACATGTTCTACGGATTGGATACTCGTATCTTGGATTCGTTCGACCCGGGGGGTGGTTTCTTTGTTCTTGGAGGGTCTCGAACATTTAATTTTTGATTAAATGTTCGAATGAGTTCCCTTCGATAGTTTGTTGGGATTTCCGTTGTTTCGGCCTTGATTATCGTCGTAACCATGTGTTATTGTTCCTTCTGGGGGTTTATAGGTGCTCGAGGATTCCGATGTTGAATCTCGTTGGTGATTGATGATTCGTGTGGTGTTACTCTCGTAGTAATTGCGGTGCTATCGCGTTCTTGATAGTGTTCGGGAGTTCGGGGCAGTTCGACAGTATTTCATCCATCGCCTTGTTGCGATCGTGGTTTCGAGGCAAGTACCTTGTTCATACGCTTCTCGTTTTGTGGATATGATGATCGGTGGTCGTCTTGGTGTGTTTATCTGGTTATTTGAAATGAATTTCCAAGAGATTCGTTTTGGCCTCGTTAAGGGCTCTTTTTAAAAATGTGTTTGTGTTTTGTGAACGGTGTGTTTTGAGGAATTGATTATGATTTGATTGTTTTGAACGTTGAGGGCTTTGGTGATACCCCAGTTGTTTAAAGTTATGGAATCATTGTAACACCCCCAAAACCATCCGGGATATTACAGCGTCATGGGTCCTGCGCCAGAACCCACCAGGCTAAAAACCGTTTACAAAACCAATTCAAAAACGCCAAAAGGCTGATGACGGTAATATTTTGCAAGTACTCAAATATTTTCAAAAACATAATTTTGAAATACCGTCATAAAATACCATTTGAAAATACAAGGCGAAGTGCCAAAAAGTCCTTTTAAAATACACACACGCAGCGGATACAGATACCGAAAAGCCATTTTGAAATATACACACGCAGCGGATACAGATACCGAAAAGAAATACTCGATACTCCAAAACATGCCACCGCCAGTATCACATCGGGAAGCTCATCCCTTCACGACCGCTACTAGCTCGATCTCCGAGTACCTAAAAATAAAGCCCACGACGGGGTCAGCCACAATACTCGATAATGATAACGATCACATCATCATAAATAATTACATACCAATGTACTAATACTGTAAGAATACTACCAATGTAATCTTACCGACATAACCTTACCAATCCATAATAATCCAATCCTTACCATAATCCACATTTCGCATCCTCGAATGACGAAATGAACTTAACAACAATTATCTGTATTGAATTTCAAAAATACCAACAATCCTCAAAACATCATCATAACTCATAATCATGAAATAATTCATCCGTGCCAAATCCTGTCCATCGGATTACACAATCAAAACTCAACCTGGATAAACCAACAGTACACAACATATCTGTAGATCAACTACCATATGATAATGTTAACAAATCCCGAACATCGACGTACAGTCCGAATGCTTATACGATCAATAACCAGATCAAACACAACATCACTGAGAATATCATCGACATGATAGCTCCAATATGACCAACGAAGGATCAACGATGACTGAGAGTACCCTCAACAAGGCAAATTCCAAACACGATCAACAAATGATCAACTATAACCAAGAATACCCTCAACAAGGTAGACTCCAAATGATCAACAAAAGATCAACAATAACCGAGAATACCCTCAACAAGGTAGACTCCAAATGATCAACAAAGGACCAACAATAACCGAGAATACCCTCAACAAGGTAGACTCCAAATGATCAACAATAATGGATCTCAAGAAATAACTCTGACTGTCGAACATACCCCTCGGGCGTATGAACAACCAGTCGCAAACCGTCGAACATATCCAATCATACATGGACTATGAACGACCCAACAATATGGCTCAAAATATGGACGTCACAGTACGCCCGATCCGGAAATGTGTCCGTGCACAAGCCACCCCGGGTATCGATCAAATACACGTGTGGTCTTATACCTAATTAGCTTCACGAACTACGTCTCGTGTGCACGGTTCAATGCGGAAATATCCACGCATAACCATCATGTGCCCGGCTAAAAATCCTACACAATAACCAATCGGCCCGCATATATGACTCCATATATGTCACGATGCAACATGACAACGAAACTCAAGAATTACATATCCAATAAGGATCAAAAGACTCACCGAAGTGAAACAACAGACTGACAGTGAAAAGTCGACACGACTAATCAATATTCAAGACAATAATCATGGGATAATCATCCCCGACAAATAATCAACACGATCAATGATCTCAATACAATCAGCCCTGGGATCAACCTCCCTCAATGAAATAATCAATACGAATCCCAATATACGAAACATCAACATACAACATATACAATAATTCTTCAGAACAATTATCCTCATAACTGAACAATACTGGAATTACCTCAAAGCCGAAGACAATATTCTTTCCACGAACCAACATCCCTGAACGAACACACAGTTATACGAATAATCCCGAAATAGGTATAGTCCATTTATACCAACAAACCTCCGTCCCGACGTAAATATCGACATGATAACTATCCTCGATATCCGATATTCTATATCCTTGACGAAAGATAACTCACGTCTTCCTTGAACACAATTAAATCATATACCTTATGATTTAATACAAACCAGAGCACGATATACAACTCATTATCCAACAACTTACATTTCTAACAACATTGCTATACGAATTATAAATGAAATGAAAACGAAACCATTCATCAAATATTATAAACTGAACAAGTATAAACTTGCCTCGATACCGATACCACGAAGCTGTTATCAGAATCCATTGCCTTCGTCTCCGAGCTCCTCAGCCCCAACCAAAAGCAACCTACGAACTCTCCAACCTTGACCGCAACACAACGGCCATAATCAACGCTCAATTATCGCGACCTAATGCAATAATCAAATGACAACACATCCGATAATAATCAATAACCGGTATAACCAACCAATCAAACTCAACGGCTCAACAATACCTCGATCATTTACAAAACCGAACAATACAACTCAAACAATTACGAACTCATATCAACAATATAAGCCGAAATCCGATAAATCATAATTATCAATCAATAACCGATCAATAAACCCTACAGTTCCACAATATCTCGATTAAACACAGTCTTAAACAATCCAGTTCAAACCATCACGAATTCATAATCACAACACGAAAATACTACAATGTCTGCCTACTTAGCGCGCGTTAAACGCATAACGTAGCGTGCGCTAAGTTGTTCCCGTTAGCGTGCGCTAGCCAGTAAGCTTAGCGTGCGCTAATGCTGTACAGTGGCATGCATTCCAAGCATCGACTAACACCTTGCGACTACGAATCCGAATGAAAAGGGAATCATACTCCAAGATTAACAATAACTTTCCAGACCCAAACTCATCATCATACTCGAAATCATATTCGTATTCTTATACGAATATTATATCAAAACACATAACTTGGCTCTAGATACGAATATCCCATATTCATATCCAAAACACCAACACCTTCTATACATAATCATCATATCCTATAATTTCAGAGCTCTTCAAGAACATGAAATATCCGACATCACGTTCAAAACAACACAATCCGAGGTATATATTATAATGTTTATCATTTTCTTCATCATGCAAATTACATAATCAAACCAACCCGATAACAAGGATCATCTCATACATAATTTGGAATACAACCTCACATCATGATTTAACTCATCTAAATCGACCACTGAAATTATCATGATTCAGAAATCCATGATTCAACCTCATCAAGTTAAACGAATCACCATTAACATGAAGAATCTTAAGTAACATCCGTAAACTCTTATCATAATCCCATAAAATCTCATATAATATCGTCACATGATTATCCAACATGTTCCTCACATGTAATCATCCTTAAAAACGAACAACTAACAAGGGATACGAATATTACCTGGATTAGATGAACCAAGAAGGAGAACACTTGAACTCCATTCCAAGAATCATGAGTAACTTGAAGAAGAAGGCTTGAATCCATGCTCTCTATCTTAATCTTGTTAAAAATCACCACCTCACCGTGTTTGGGAACCTCAAGATCCTCCCAAAGCTCTCTCTATCGACTGAAGGAGAAAGAATGGACTAAATGCATCTCAAAACCCGTCTGTCCCCTTATATAATAAACATTACTAGCGCGCGCTACTCTCATAAAATAGCGTGCGTTATTGCCCTAGCGTGCGCTAACTGACTTTGTTAGCGTGCGTTATCGCAGCCCAGAGGCCACTGTCTTGCCTCGTACATGAGCTTACGTACGTAATGCCCATGCATTAGCGTACGTAACTTGCACTGTTTAGCGTACGCAAGTCCTTGCATCTAGCGTGCGCTAATATCAGTTGACTTGCTACAGTCTACGTACCGCATGTGCCTCCACATGCCGATCTGACGAGGATAAGATTCCTTTTGACCGATCTACAATTAGCGTGCGCTAAGCCTCATGCTTTAGCGTGCGCTAATACTTCAGGACAACAACCGTTGACTTACCAGAATGTGCGCTGAAAGCAGCCGGGTCCACACGTAGATTCCTTCCGATCTGACTGCATTTAGCGTGCGCTACATTCTGCCTCTAGCGTGCGCTAACCATGAACGATAGCGTGCGCTATACTTGAACATTAGCGCGCGCTAATCAGGTTATACTTAGCCATTTTCCAACTCTCCTCGTCCGTCTCGACATACCAAAATACGAACATACTGCATACTGAATACATGTACTGAATCCAATAACATCATCATAAGATATACCCAATATCAAAAGTACGATAACCTGATACACGATATCCTCAAAATAATTGTCGAACCACTACGACAGTTATACGAGTACAAATACAGCTGTCTCAGTTCTCAATTTATTTTATCCATACTGTATAGACACCAAGCCACCCAGTATATCTTAGATAAAATAACGCGAAAAATTCATACTGAAAATTCGGGTATTACATACTACCCCCCTTAAAATAAGTTTCGTCCTCGAAACTTGCAACCCTGCCACAAACGACAGATCAGCCCAAAATTTCCAACTCATCATGAAAACAATCAATCGTCGCCACAAGCGAATAACCAAACCAATATACTTACAGGTGCGTGAAGCCGATGATCTCCCGTGATACTAGCACATGACTCCCATATGAAGTCTCAAAACAATACCAACACACGCTAATATCACAATAACAATTGGAAAATATCTCAAAAATTTTGGAAACTCCAAAAATAGATTTTACTCAAAAGTCAGAAAATCATTTTCAAAAGTCACGCAACTACCGTCCCGGTAGAGCCACATAACACACACGCCCGGGTTTCACAAAACCCAGGCTCTGATACCATCTTCTGTAACACCCCCAAAACCATCCGGGATATTACAGCGCCGTGGGTCCTGCACCAGAACCCACCAGGCTAAAAACCGTTTACAAAACCAATTCAAAAACGCCAAAAGGCTGATGACGGTAATATTTTGCAAGTACTCAAATATTTTCAAAAACATAATTTTGAAATACCGTCATAAAATACCACTTGAAAATACAAGGCGAAGTGCCAAAAAGTCCTTTTAAAATACACACACACAGCGGATACAGATACCGAAAAGCCATTTTGAAATATACACACGCAGCGGATACAGATACCGAAAAGAAATACTCGATACTCCAAAACATGCCACCGCCAGTATCACATCGGGAAGCTCATCCCTTCACGACCGCTACTAGCTCGATCTCCGAGTACCTAAAAATAAAGCCCACGACGGGGTCAGCCACAATACTCGATAATGATAACGATCACATCATCATAAATAATTACATACCAATGTACTAATACTGTAATAATACTACCAATGTAATCTTACCGACATAACCTTACCAATCCATAATAATCCAATCCTTACCATAATCCACATTTTGCATCCTCGAATGACGAAATGAACTTAACAATTATCTGTATTGAATTTCAAAAATACCAACAATCCTCAAAACATCATCATAACTCATAATCATGAAATAATTCATCCGTGCCAAATCCTGTCCATCGGACTACACAATCAAAACTCAACCTGGATAAACCAACAGTACACAACATATCTGTAGATCAACTACCATATGATAATGTTAACAAATCCCGAACATCGACGTACAGTCCGAATGCTTATACGATCAATAACCAGATCAAACACAACATCACTGAGAATATCATCGACATGATAGCTCCAATATGACCAACGAAGGATCAACGATGACTGAGAGTACCCTCAACAAGGCAAATTCCAAACACGATCAACAAATGATCAACTATAACCAAGAATACCCTCAACAAGGTAGACTCCAAATGATCAACAAAAGATCAACAATAACCGAGAATACCCTCAACAAGGTAGACTCCAAATGATCAACAAAGGACCAACAATAACCGAAAATACCCTCAACAAGGTAGACTCCAAATGATCAACAATAATGGATCTCAAGAAATAACTCTGACTGTCGAACATACCCCTCGGGCGTATGAACAACCAGTCGCAAACCGTCGAACATATCCAATCATACATGGACTATGAACGACCCAACAATATGGCTCAAAAGATGGACGTCACAGTACGCCCGATCCAGAAATGTGTCCGTGCACAAGCTGTAACACCCTCAAGATATTCGAGGTATATTACAGCGCTGTGAATCCCTATATGGGATCCACCAGGCTAAACAGCATCATACTCATCGACTCACATAGACGCCAGAACAATACCATGTCATAAAGACGCAAAACAGGATAATCCACCCGGTTCAACCGGTCAATATAACATTATCATCCAACACGACATAATAAGCAACAATACAATCTGAACGAACAAAAACCCTTAAGTACTCGAGTACAACTATTATTTCAAAAACCACAAAGGATGAATAGGTAAAAGACACTAAAACATCACTCGTGCACAATCATCACGCACGGCCATCATCCGTGTCTTGGTCAGTAGCCGCTCGTCTCGATGAACCGACTGAAATTCATAAAGCGAATTTCCCCAAAGCGGGTCCCAGAGGGGTTAGCAATTACGCTAGTACAAGTAACCGGATGAACGACTTAAATCTTAAACTTATAGTAATTCATGCAAATATAGAAAACATATTTCCAAAATACTCATTTCATGAAATGCCAATGATAAAACAACAATTGTAAAAATGCACCACACTTAACCGCGGACCCACGGCTTCGTGGATCCTGCGAGACCCGTCGGATCTAACCCACGGTGGTTAAAAGCAAGCTCGCGGTCCCACGGCTTCGTGGAACCCTACCGAGACCCCGTCGAGTCTAACCCATGATGAGCATACACACGCACACAATTTCTCATACAAAACTACTATGTCAAGATCGTAAGTTCATAAGGATACTTGCCTCGATTAAATGACGATGACACGAGCGGAGCGGAAGGATCAAGCACAACCACGAGGCAAGCGAAAATGAACCTAACGATTCGAATAGCACAATCACAACCACTTCTAAACGATTATGGAAATGGAATACACAGGAAACCCGCCTACGATTCATGTATATTCATACCAAAATAACAACGAGGGCGGACCACAACCAAACCCTTTCGATTCCGTAAAATCCACAAAATATCCATGAATCCGTAGGAAAACTAAAGATACTAACAATATCAATCGTATACATCATGAATCCACCAACAAAACGGAGCGAATCGGAAGAAAACCCAAAACCCCCAAATTAATCGAAAATAGGGTTTTAGAATATTACCTAAGGAGATTCAAGTACCAAGATCCGTAGAACACGCGTTAGATTGATTGCCCGAGCCTTACAAATGAAGGAAGATGATGAAAAATCGACTCCGAATGAAGAATGCTTGAGAGTTCTCCCCCTTAGCTCTCTCTCTCTCTCGCGCAGTGAAAATGGAGAAGAAGTCGGCCGATTTCGTCTAATAAAGACGAATTTGCACTGATTGACCGCTTCGTGTGCCGCGGCACGGCCCGAAGTGTGCCGCGGCACATGCCGAAAATTTACTCCCACTTTTCGCGTTGTGCCGCGGCACGGCTGCGTGTCGCGGCACCAGTCTGATTAGGTTTAGGTCGCGAAGACACACGAGTGTGCGCGGCCGGCACAGCTTGCGTGCGCGGCACGGATGGGTGTGCCGCGGCACAATCTGATTTGTCCGACCGACAAGCGAAGGAATTTGTGTGCCGCGCACGCATATCTTGTGCCGCGGCTCACACCCCCTTATGGGTTCCAAAATGATAAAAATGATCCGGAAAGAGAATAAAACGATAGGAATCAATATTTGGGGACCAATAACACGAAATGGATCCATGGCAACCCCGAAACGGCGGTTCCGCATCACAATAACGAGAATCAGATCAAAAGATGACGGAAAAGTTACACTGAAGGATACACGAGGGTCACTACAATCGAGAATTACACCGGAAATACAATTACAAGGGAAAGAAAAAATGCGGATATTACATTCTACCCCTCTAAAAATAAGTTTCGTCCCGAAACTTAAGAAACAAACAACTCCGGGTACTTAGCACGCATGCTGTCCTCGGTTTCCCAAGTTGCTTCCTCGACACCGTGTCTCGACCACTGCACTTTGACCAAAGGGATGGTTTTATGCCTCAGTCGTTTCTCACGATGCTCCAAAATCTTCAAAGGACGCTCCTCAAAAGTAATATCTTCAGCAATATCAATCTCGCCATAATCGATGACGTGACTAGGATCCGGAACATATTTTCTCAACTGGGAAACATGGAAAACGCTATGAACATGACTCAAGGCCGGAGGTAATGCCAAACGGTATGCCAACCCACCTACCCGCTCGAGGATCTCAAAGGGGCCGATAAATCTCGGACTCAACTTTCCTTTCTTTCCAAAACGGAAAACTCCCTTCGTCGGCGACACCTTTAGCAAAACGTGGTCTCCCACCTCGAATTCCAAAGGTCGACGACGGACGTCGGCATACGACTTCTGTCGACTCTGGGCAGTCAACATCCGTTCCCGAATTAATTCTATCTTCCGTCTCGTCTCTAGAACGACATCAGGCTCAGTCCCGACCAAATCGGACGCCTCGTTCCAACAAATAGGTGATCGGCACCGCCGCCATAAAGTGCTTCATACGGTGCCATCCGAATCGGCGCGTGCCAACCTGTTGTTGTGCGTGAATTCGATCGGCGGCAAATGCTCCTCCCGATCACTACTCGATCGAGAGCACAGCACGCAACAAGTCCTCGAGCGTCACGGATGGTGCGTTCGATTGTCCATCGGCGGGGATGAAAAGAGGTACTCAAATGTAAGCGGGTACCCAACGCCTTATGCACCGCTTTGCCAGTGCGATACAAAGCGGCCATCACGATCCGAAACAATAGACTTGGGTACCATGAAGTCTCACGATCTGCGCGATAAACACACGGGCTAACTTCTCCGGCCCCAAGTGTCCTTGATGCCCAGAAAATGTGCCGACTTAGTCGACGATCGACAATCACCCATACCATATTCATGCCCGACCTCGATCTCGGCAAACTCGTAACGAAATCCATCGATATATCTTCCCATTTCCATTAGGAGCGAAGTGATGCAATAACTTGACCCGGGTCGATGCTCGATTTTGACTTGTGGCAAGTCAAACATCTCGCTACAAACCGTGCGACCTCATCCTTCATATCATTCCACGAAATTTCTTCTCGGGTCCTTGTACATCTTACTCGAACCGGGATGAACGGAATAGGGTGTAGCATGGGCCTCCGTAAAATACTCTGCCTCAACTCGAGTCGTTTGGCACAAAGCCGACTCTGGAATCTCAAAATACCATCCTCGTGAATCACAAACCCAGGAGACTTTCCCTTAAGAACGTTCTCTCGGATTTGAGTAATCATCGGATCCTCCGATTGCTTGACTTAATTTCATCGATCAAAGATGATGAAATCTCTAAAGCACAAAGTTGCCGTGACTCCGGCAACGAGACCTCAACATCTAACTCGATCAAAGCCCTCGAAGCTCGGAGGCGAGATGTAAGGATCTCAAGCGTTCGCAATGCAACCGGTTTCCGACTCAAGGCGTCGGCCACGACGTTCGCCTTACCGGATGATAAAGGATTTCGAGGTCATAATCCTTAATCAACTCTAACCACCTCCTCTGCCTCATATTCAACTCCCATGAGTAAATATGTATTTGAGACTTTTATGATCGGTAAAAATCGACATGTAGAGCCGAAAAGGTAGTGACGCCAAATCTTGAGCGCAAATACATTGCCGCTAACTCCAAATCATGAGTAGGGTAGTTAAGCTCATACGGCCTCAAGCTGTCTCGACGCAAAGGCAATGGTCTTGCCGTCTTGCATTAATACGCACCCAAGACCACGACCGAAGCATCGCTATAAACGGCGAATCCCTCGTTGCCACATGGCAACGCCAAAGCCGGAGTCGAAGTCAAACGCTTCTTGACTCCTCAAAAGCTGAATCGCCTCTCGTCATTCCGGACGAACTTCTCGGATTTACGGAGCAAGCTGTGTAAGTGGTCGAGGCCGATTTAGAAACCCTCGGCGAACCTACGGTAGTAGCCAGCCAAACCCAAGAAACTACGGAGCTCTCTCACGTTTTTGGGCGGTGCCCAATCCAATACCGCCTCGATCTTCTGCGGATCTACACGAACCCCCTCGGCTGAAATCACGTGACCCAAAAACATCACTTCCTTCAGCCAGAACTCACATTTCGAGAACTTCGCATAGAGTTGCTCGGCCCTCAAAATGTCTAACACTATCCGCAAATGATGGGCATGCTCTTCCTCGTTCCTCGAATAAATAAGAATATCGTCAATGAAGACGACGACACACTTATCCAAATACTCGATAAAGACTTTGTTCATCAACTGCATGAACACCGCCGGCGCATTAGTTAACCCGAAAGGCATGACTACGAACTCATAATGTCCGTATCTCGTCCGAAAAGCTGTCTTCGGCACATCGGACTCTCTCACCCGGAGCTGATAGTATCCCGATTTCAAATCAATCTTCGAGAATACCGCAGCTCCCTGCAACTGGTCGAACAAGTCATCAATTCTCGGCAAAGGATACTTGTTCTTGATGGTCACCTTGTTTAGTTCGCGATAGTCGATACACAAACGTAGTGAACCATCCTTCTTCCGCACAAACAGGACCGGTGCACCCCAAGGCGAGGCGCTCGGTCGAACATACCCCGACTCAAGAAGCTCACTCAACTGCTTCTTCAACTCGGACATCTCTGAAGGTGCCATGCGATAGGGCGCCTTCGAAATAGGAGCCGCACCCGGCTCTAATTCTATAGCGAACTCGACCTCGCGTTCCGGTGGCAATCCCGGTAGCTCGTCAGGAAATACATCCAGAAACTCATTAACGATTGGAATCGACGAAAGCTCGACTCCACTACTTTCCGTCTTCAAGGCGTAGCACCAATAGCCGGTACACCCCTTTCGAAGGAGACTCATCGCCTTCAAGGCGTTAATGATGAATTTCTGGTTCCCCCTCTTTCGCCCGGCGAAAGAGTGCTCGGTGCCATCCTCGGCTAACATGGTGATGATCCTCGTGCGGTAGTTCATGATTGCACCATGCCGCTCGAGCCAATCATCCCCGAGAATCAAATCCTCACCCTCAATATTCACAACAATAAGATTAGAGGGCCAAGTCCTCTCACAAATAAGTACAGAACAGTCTCGAACCTCCTGATCACCAACGATCCTATCACCGCTAGGAAGCTTAACGATGAAGGGTTCACAAGGCATCAAACAGTCGAGACTCAAACGGCGTACACAATCCAAAGATATGAACGAATGCGTAGCACCGGAATCGAAAAGCACACTGACAGGATGAGAAAGAATATAAACGGTACCTGTCGCCACGGTAGCCGCTGGATCATCGGCTTTCCGCATCTCATAGACACGCGGGTGGGCTGAGCCGACACTGGAAGCTCCCCCCTTAGAGGGCTGACCCCGACCTCTTCCCCGACTAGCACTCGGCGGGGATTGAGGAGCAAACGATCCCTGGTTCACACTTGGTTCCCTAGGCGCTGGAATGGAAGCCCGGGCACCAAGGATTTTCTCCCTCTCAGCACAGAAAGCAGCTTTGTGACCCGACTGGCCACACTGATTACACGTCAGCAAAGGGTTCGGACAAACACGACTGATGTGGCCCTGCCGCCACGATTAAAGCATTTCACCTCTCGAGAAGGGGCACCGGCAGCCTACGGGAAACCCAGTAGATCGAGCCGGGCCACCACCACGGAAAAGTTAGCAGATCAAATTTCTGCGACCCCACCTTTGTGGCCCGAAAATTCGTGGACTTACGCTTACTCTCGCGGCCGCCTCACTCGCCGTCACTGCATATATCGTAAGCAAGGGCCCCGCTCCGGTAATCTTTCAAGGTAGTGCATACAAGCCCCGACATATAGTCCCGAATCGGCAACTTCATCCGTCTGGAGAAATGGAAAATTTTGTCGCTTTCCTCGACAACTTGGGTCTTCACATAACCCAACTCCTTGTTAAAATCGGCAATGGCTTGAGATACGGGGATATCCCGCGGTTGAGCATCATAAAAGCATGTACCCGAGCCTCGGCCCGACGGCCACGGGCAATATTCGATCTCCATCAATTCTTGAAACTCGGCCACGACGGCAAGATGATCTTTGGGCCCAACGGCCTCCCACCACCGTAGCGTCCTCGTGAGAAAGTATTGGGCAATAGGGACTCTACGGTCCTCGGGACGATTAGTGGCAACGAAGACCTTAGATATCTCCTTGATCCACCCTTCCGCCCAATCGGGTCCGAAGCTCCAAAACCGAGGAGGATGCATCTTGATGACATATTGGAGCTAACGGTCCGCTCCGCCCGATTAGCATGGGCACGATCCGGGTTACGAACACTTTGAGCTATTGCCGCCATTTGGTTCACCATTTGTTGCATAACGGCCGCAATACCAAGATCGGCACGCTCCCGAGAAGAAGCATGGCTATGACGGTCGCGATCTGCCGGCTCGAAGCCGTGGCGTG
Organism: Orobanche coerulescens; assembly: GCA_033398695.1. Taxonomy (NCBI): domain Eukaryota; kingdom Viridiplantae; phylum Streptophyta; class Magnoliopsida; order Lamiales; family Orobanchaceae; genus Orobanche; species Orobanche coerulescens. Next base: position 11,761,123 of record CM065803.1, read on the forward strand.
GCCGCCCCACCGGTGCCCCACGTCCCGGCCGCGTCCACGTCCACGGCCGCGACCACGACCTCTTCCGGCATCCATACGGAGTTAAATAAGTAGCAAAAGCCATACGAGGATCGTCTGATAAAAGAACAATCACAAGTCGAGAATCAAGGGTACGATACAAGGAATTAATGAGCAGAGGAAGGAAAACTTACGGACACCGGTAGTACGGAATCATGGCGGCGTGACGATGATGTGCAAAACAAAACACCACAAGACCCAATAAACCGACAAGCCTAGGTATCCATAAACCTAGAGCTCGATACCATTTTCTCGTAACACCTCAAGATATTCGAGGTATATTACAGTACTGTGAATCCCTATATGGGATCCACCAGGCTAACTTGACATCATACTCATCGACTCACATAGACGCGAACAATACCATGTCATAAAGACGCAAAACAGATAATCCACCGGTTCAACCGGCCAATATAACATTATCATCCAACACGACATAATAAGCAACAATACAATCTGAACGAACAAAAACCCTTAAGTACTCGAGTACAACTATTATTTCAAAAACCACAAAGGATGAATAGGTAAAAGACACTAAAACATCACTCGTGCACAATCATCACGCACGGCCATCATCCGTGTACTGGTCCAGCTCGTCTCGATGAACCCGACTGAAATTCATAAAACGAATTTCCTAAAACGGGTCCCCAGAGGGGTTAGCAATTACGCTAGTACAAGTAACCAGGATGAGCGACTTACATCTTACACATATAGTAATGCATGCAATTCAAGAAAACATAGTTCCAAAATACTCATTTAGGAAATGCCAATGATCAAACCACATTTGTAAAAATGCACCACAATTAACCGCGGACCCACGGCCTTCGTGGATCCTCGCGAGACCCCGTCGGATCTAACCCACGGTGGTTAAAAGCAAGCTCGCGGTCCCACGGCTTCGTGGAACCCTACCGAGACCCGTCGAGTCTAACCCGCATGATGAGCATACACACGCACACAATTTCTCATACAAAACTACTATGTCAAGATCGTAAGTTCATAAGGATACTTGCCTCGATTAAATAGACGATGACACGAGCGGAGCGGAAGGATCAAGCACAACCACGAGGAAGCGAAAATGAACCTAACGATTCGAATAGCAATCACAACCACTTCTAAACGATTATGGAAATGGAATACACGGAAACCCGCCTACGATTCATGTATATTCATACCAAAATAACAACGAGGGCGGACCACAACCAAACCCTTTCGATTCCGTAAAAATCCACAAAATATCCATGAATCCGTAGGAAAACTAAAGATACTAACAATATCAATCGTATACATCATGAATCCACCAACAAAACGGAACGAATCGGAAGAAAAACCCAAAACCCCCAAATTAATCGAAAATAGGGTTTTAGAATATTACCTAAGGAGATTCAAGTACCAAGATCCGTAGAACACGCGTTAGATTGATTGCCCGAGCCTTACAACTGAAGGAAGATGATGAAAAATCGACTCCCGAATGAAGAATGCTTGAGAGTTCTCCCCCCCTTAGCTCTCTCTCTCTCTCGCGCAGTGAAAATGGAGAAGAAGTCGGCCGATTTCGTCTAATAAAGACGAATTTGCCTGATTGACCGTGTGCAGCGGCACCGAAGTGTGCCGCGGCACAGCCGAAAATTTACTCCCAGGTTTTCGCGTTGTGCCGCGGCACGGCTGCGTGTGCCGCGGCACCGTCTGATTGGGTTTAGGTCGCAGAAGACACACGAGTGTGCCGCGGCACCGAAAAGGTGTGCCGCGGCACCGGCCTGGCACTGTGCCGCGGCACCGGATGGGTGTGCCGCAGCACACAATACAGTTTGTCCGACCGACAACTGAAGGGAATTTGTGTGCCGCGGCACGCATATCTTGTGCCGCGGCTCACACCCCCTTATGGGTTCCAAAATGATAAAAATGATCCGGAAAGAGAATAAAACGATAGGAATCAATATTTGGGGACCAATAACACGAAATGGATCCACGGCAACCCCGAAACGGCGGTTCCGCATCACAATAACGAGAATCAGATCAAAAGATGACGGAAAAGTTACACTGAAGGATACACGAGGGTCACTACAATCGAGAATTACACCGGAAATACAATTACAAGGGAAAGAAAAAATGCGGATATTACACAAGCCACCCCGGGTATCGATCAAATACACGTGTGGTCTTGTACCTAATTAGCTTCACGAACTACGTCTCGTGTGCACGGTTCAATGCGGAAATATCCACGCATAACCATCATGTGCCCGGCTAAAAATCCTACACAATAACCAATCGGCCCGCAGATATGACTCCAGATATGTCACGATGCAACATGACAACGAAACTCAAGAATTACATATCCAATAAGGATCAAAAGACTCACCGAAGTGAAACAACAGACTGACAGTGAAAAGTCGACACGACTAATCAATATTCAAGACAATAATCATGGGATAATCATCCCCGACAAATAATCAACACGATCAATGATCTCAATACAATCAGCCCTGGGATCATCATCCCTCAATGAAATAATCAATACGAATCCCAATATACGAAACACCAACATACAACATATACAATAATTCTTCAGAACAATTATCCTCATAACTGAACAATACTGGAATTACCTCAAAGCCGAAGACAATATTCTTTCCACGAACCAAATCCTTGAACGAACACACAGTTATACGAATAATCCCGAAATAGGTATAGTCCATTTATACCAACAAACCTCCGTCCCGACGTCAATATCGACATGATAACTATCCTCGATATCCGATATTCTATATCCTTGACGAAAGATAACTCACGTCTTCCTTGAACACAATTAAATCATATACCTTATGATTTAATACAAACCAGAGCACGATATACAACTCATTATCCAACAACTTACATTTCTAACAACATTGCTATACGAATTATAAATGAAATGAAAACGAAACCACTCATCAAATATTATAAACTGAACAAGTATAAACTTGCCTCGATACCGATACCACGAAGCTGTTACCAGAATCCATTGCCTTCATCTCCGAGCTCCTCAGCCCCGACCAAAAGCAACCTACGAACTCTCCAACCTTGACCGCAACACAACGGCCATAATCAACGCTCAATTATCGCGACCTAATGCAATAATCAAATGACAACACATCCGATAATAATCAATAACCGGTATAACCAACCAATCAAACTCAACGGCTCAACAATACCTCGATCATTTACAAAACCGAACAATACAACTCAAACAATTACGAACTCATATCAACAATACAAGCCGAAATCCGATAAATCATAATTATCAATCAATAACCGATCAATAAACCCAGTTCCACAATATCTCGATTAAACACGATCTTAAACAATCCATTCAAACCATCACGAATTCATAATCACAACACGAAAATACTACAATGTGCGCCTACTTAGCGCGTTAAACGCATAACGTAGCGTGCGCTAAGTTGTTCCGTTAGCGTGCGCTAGCGGTAAGCTTAGCGTGCGCTAATGCTGTACAGTGGCATGCATTCCAAGCATCGACTAACACCTTGCGACTACGAATCCGAATGAAAAGGGAATCATACTCCAAGATTAACAATAACTTTCCAGACCCAAACTCATCATCATACTCGAAATCATATTCGTATTCTTATACGAATATTATATCAAAACACATAACTTGGCTCTAGATACGAATATCCCATATTCATATCCAAAACACCAACACCTTCTATACATAATCATCATATCCTATAATTTCAGAGCTCTTCAAGAACATGAAATATCCGACATCACGTTCAAAACAACACAATCCGAGGTATATATTATAATGTTTATCATTTTCTTCATCATGCAAATTACATAATCAAACCAACCCGATAACAAGGATCATCTCATACATAATCTGGAATACAACCTCACATCATGATTTAACTCATCTAAATCGACCACTGAAATTATCATGATTCAGAAATCCATGATTCAACCTCATCAAGTTAAACGAATCACCATTAACATGAAGAATCTTAAGTAACATCCGTAAACTCTTATCATAATCCCATAAAATCTCATATAATATCGTCACATGATTATCCAACATGTTCCTCACATGTAATCATCCTTAAAAACGAACAACTAACAAGGGATACGAATATTACCTGGATTAGATGAACCAAGAAGGAGAACACTTGAACTCCATTCCAAGAATCATGAGTAACTTGAAGAACAAGGCTTGAATCCATGCTCTCTATCTTAATCTTGTTAAAAATCACCACCTCACCGTGTTTGGGAACCTCAAGATCCTCCCAAAGCTCTCTCTATCGACTGAAGGAGAAAGAATGGACTAAATGCATCTCAAAACCCGTCTGTCCCCTTATATAATAAACATTACTAGCGCGCTACTCTCATAAAATAGCGTGCGTTATTGCCTAGCGTGCGCTAATCGACTTTGTTAGCGTGCGTTATCGCAGCCCGCAGGCCACTTGTCTTGCCTCGTACATGAGCTTACGACGTAATGCCCATGCATTAGCGTCGTAACTTGCTTATTTTAGCGTCGCAAGTCCTTGCATCTAGCGTGCGCTAATATCGATTGACTTGCTCTTCACGTACCGCATGTGCCTCCACATGCCGATCTGACGAGGATAAGATTCCTTTTGACCGATCTACAATTAGCGTGCGCTAAGCCTCATGCTTTAGCGTGCGCTAATACTTCAGGACAACAACCGTTGACTTACCAGAACGTGCGCTGAAAGCAGCCGGGTCCACACGTAGATTCCTTCCGATCTGACTGCATTTAGCGTGCGCTACATTCTGCCTCTAGCGTGCGCTAACCATGAACGATAGCGTGCGCTATACTTGAACATTAGCGCGCGCTAATCAGGTTATACTTAGCCATTTTCCAACTCTCCTCGTCCGTCTCGACATACCAAAATACGAACATACTGCATACTGAATACATGTACTGAATCCAATAACATCATCATAAGATATACCCAATATCAAAAGTACGATAACCTGATACACGATATCCTCAAAATAATTGTCGAACCACTACGACAGTTATACGAGTACAAATACAGCTGTCTCAGTTCTCAATTTATTTTATCCATACTGTATAGACACCAAGCCACCCAGTATATCTTAGATAAAATAATGCGAAAAATTCATACTGAAAATTCGGGTATTACATACTACCCCCCTTAAAATAAGTTTCGTCCTCGAAACTTGCAACCCTGCCACAAACGACAGATCAGCCCAAAATTTCCAACTCATCATGAAAACAATTAATCGTCGCCACAAGCGAATAACCAAACCAATATACTTACAGGTGCGTGAAGCCGATGATCTCCCGTGATACTAGCACATGACTCCCATATGAAGTCTCAAAACAATACCAACACACGCTAATATCACAATAACAATTGGAAAATATCTCAAAAATTTTGGAAACTCCAAAAATAGATTTTACTCAAAAGTCAGAAAATCATTTTCAAAAGTCACGCAACTACCGTCCCGGTAGAGCCACATAACACACACGCCCGGGTTTCACAAAACCTGTGCTCGATACCATCTTACGTAACACCCCAAAACCATCCGGGATATTACAGTAGCTGGGTCTGCGCTGTAACCCACCAGGCTAAAAACCGTTTACAAAACCAATTCAAAAACGCCAAAAGGCTGATGACGGTAATATTTTGCAAGTACTCAAATATTTTCAAAAACATAATTTTGAAATACCGTCATAAAATACCATTTGAAAATACAAGGCGAAGTGCCAAAAAGTCCTTTTAAAATACACACACACAGCGGATACAGATACCGAAAAGCCATTTTGAAATATACACACGCAGCGGATACAGATACCGAAAAGAAATACTCGATACTCCAAAACATGCCACCGCCAGTATCACATCGGGAAGCTCATCCCTTCACGACCGCTACTAGCTCGATCTCCGAGTACCTAAAAATAAAGCCCACGACGGGGTCAGCCACAATACTCGATAATGATAACGATCACATCATCATAAATAATTACATACCAATGTACTAATACTGTAAGAATACTACCAATGTAATCTTACCGACATAACCTTACCAATCCATAATAATCCAATCCTTACCATAATCCACATTTTGCATCCTCGAATGACGAAATGAACTTAACAACAATTATCTGTATTGAATTTCAAAAATACCAACAATCCTCAAAACATCATCATAACTCATAATCATGAAATAATTCATCCGTGCCAAATCCTGTCCATCGGATTACACAATCAAAACTCAACCTGGATAAACCAACAAGACACAACATATCGTAGATCAACTACCATATGATAATGTTAACAAATCCGAACATCGACGTACGGTCCGAATGCTTATACGATCAATAACCAGATCAAACACAACATCACTGAGAATATCATCGACATGATAGCTCCAATATGACCAACGAAGGATCAACGATGACTGAGAGTACCCTCAACAAGGCAAATTCCAAACACGATCAACAAATGATCAACTATAACCAAGAATACCCTCAACAAGGTAGACTCCAAATGATCAACAAAAGATCAACAATAACCGAGAATACCCTCAACAAGGTAGACTCCAAATGATCAACAAAGGACCAACAATAACCGAGAATACCCTCAACAAGGTAGACTCCAAATGATCAACAATAATGGATCTCAAGAAATAACTCGATCATCGAACATACCCCTCGGGCGTATGAACAACGATCGCAAACCGTCGAACATATCCAATCATACATGGACTATGAGCGACCCAACAATATGGCTCAAAAGATGGGCGTCACAAGACGCCCGATCCGGAAATGTGTCCGTGCACAAGCCACCGGGTATCGATCAAATACACGTGTGGTCTTGTACCTAATTAGCCTCACGAACTACGTCTCGTGTGCACGGTTCAATGCGGAAATATCCACGCATAACCATCATGTGCCCGGCTAAAAATCCTACACAATAACCAATCGGCACGCAGATATGACTCCAGATATGTCACGATGCAACATGACAACGAAACTCAAGAATTACATATCCAATAAGGATCAAAAGACTCACCGAAGTGAAACAACAGACTGACAGTGAAAAGTCGACACGACTAATCAATATTCAAGACAATAATCATGGGATAATCATCCCCGACAAATAATCAACACGATCAATGATCTCAATACAATCAGCCCTGGGATCATCATCCCTCAATGAAATAATCAATACGAATCCCAATATACGAAACATCAACATACAACATATACAATAATTCTTCAGAACAATTATCCTCATAACTGAACAATACTGGAATTACCTCAAAGCCGAAGACAATATTCTTTCCACGAACCAACATCCCTGAACGAACACACAGTTATACGAATAATCCCGAAATAGGTATAGTCCATTTATACCAACAAACCTCCGTCCCGACGTCAATATCGACATGATAACTATCCTCGATATCCGATATTCTATATCCTTGACGAAAGATAACTCATGTCTTCCTTGAACACATATACCTTATGATTTAATACAAACCAGAGCACGATATACAACTCATTATCCAACAACTTACATTTCTAACAACATTGCTATACGAATTATAAATGAAATGAAAACGAAACCATTCATCAAATATTATAAACTGAACAAGTATAAACTTGCCTCGATACCGATACCACGAAGCTGTTACCAGAATCCATTGCCTTCGTCTCCGAGCTCCTCAGCCCCGACCAAAAGCAACCTACGAACTCTCCAACCTTGACCGCAACACAACGGCCATAATCAACACTCAATTATCGCGACCTAATGCAATAATCAAATGACAACACATCCGATAATAATCAATAACCGGTATAACCAACCAATCAAACTCAACGGCTCAACAATACCTCGATCATTTACAAAACCGAACAATACAACTCAAACAATTACGAACTCATATCAACAATACAAGCCGAAATCCGATAAATCATAATTATCAATCAATAATCGATCAATAAACCCAACAGTTCCACAATATCTCGATTAAACACAGTCTTAAACAATCCAGTTCAAACCATCACGAATTCATAATCACAACACGAAAATACTACACTGTCTGCCTACTTAGCGCGCGTTAAACGCATAACGTAGCGTGCGCTAAGTTGTTCCCGTTAGCGTGCGCTAGCCAGTAAGCTTAGCGTGCGCTAATGCTGTACAGTGGCATGCATTCCAAGCATCGACTAACACCTTGCGACTACGAATCCGAATGAAAAGGGAATCATACTCCAAGATTAACAATAACTTTCCAGACCCAAACTCATCATCATACTCGAAATCATATTCGTATTCTTATACGAATATTATATCAAAACACATAACTTGGCTCTAGATACGAATATCCCATATTCATATCCAAAACACCAACACCTTCTATACATAATCATCATATCCTATAATTTCAGAGCTCTTCAAGAACATGAAATATCCGACATCACGTTCAAAACAACACAATCCGAGGTATATATTATAATGTTTATCATTTTCTTCATCATGCAAATTACATAATCAAACCAACCCGATAACAAGGATCATCTCATACATAATCTGGAATACAACCTCACATCATGATTTAACTCATCTAAATCGACCATGAAATTATCATGATTCGTAAATCCATGATTCAACCTCATCAAGTTAAGCGAATCACCATTAACATGAAGAATCTTAAGTAACATCCGTAAACTCTTATCATAATCCCATAAAATCTCATATAATATCGTCACATGATTATCCAACATGTTCCTCACATGTAATCATCCTTAAAAACGAACAACTAACAAGGGATACGAATATTACCTGGATTAGATGAACCAAGAAGGAGAACACTTGAACTCCATTCCAAGAATCATGAGTAACTTGAAGAACAAGGCTTGAATCCATGCTCTCTATCTTAATCTTGTTAAAAATCACCACCTCACCGTGTTTGGGAACCTCAAGATCCTCCCAAAGCTCTCTCTATCGACTGAAGGAGAAAGAATGGACTAAATGCATCTCAAAGCCCGTCTGTCCCCTTATATAATAAACATTACTAGCGCGCGCTACTCTCATAAAATAGCGTGCGTTATTGCCCTAGCGTGCGTTATCGCAGCCCAGAGGCCACTGTCTTGCCTCGTACATGAGCTTACGTACGTAATGCCCATGCATTAGCGTACGTAACTTGCACTGTTTAGCGTACGCAAGTCCTTGCATCTAGCGTGCGCTAATATCTGTTGACTTGCTACAATCTACGTACCGCATGTGCCTCCACATGCCGATCTGACGAGGATAAGATTCCTTTTGACCAATCTACAATTAGCGTGCGCTAAGCCTCATGCTTTAGCGTGCGCTAATACTTCAGGACAACAACCGTTGACTTACCAGAACGTGCGCTGAAAGCAGCCGGGTCCACACGTAGATTCCTTCCGATCTGACTGCATTTAGCGTGCGCTACATTCTGCCTCTAGCGTGCGCTAACCATGAACGATAGCGTGCGCTATACTTGAACATTAGCGCGCGCTAATCAGGTTATACTTAGCCATTTTCCAACTCTCCTCGTCCGTCTCGACATACCAAAATACGAACATACTGCATACTGAATACATGTACTGAATCCAATAACATCATCATAAGATATACCCAATATCAAAAGTACGATAACCTGATACACGATATCCTCAAAATAATTGTCGAACCACTACGACAGTTATACGAGTACAAATACAGCTGTCTCAGTTCTCAATATATTTTATCCATACTGTATAGACACCAAGCCACCTAGTATATCTTAGATAAAATAACGCGAAAAATTCTTACTGAAAATTCGGGTATTACAATCATGTATTCCGCGTTAATCGTGTTGTGTTGTGATGAGTTTGATAATGGTGTCGAGTAAGTGGCCATCTCTAGTAAGTATTCTTGATGAGCTTACATTCTTAGCATATTAGTATTGCATGAGTAATGTGTGTGTGTGTATGCCCACTATGGGTTAGATCTGACGGGGTCTCGGTAGGGGTCCACGGAGGGGTGGATCCACGAGCTTGTTTTTAACCACTATGGGTTAGATCCGACGGGGTCTCGGTAGGGGTCCACAGAGGGGTGGATCCGCGGTTAATTGTGGTGTATTTCACAAATGTGTTTTAAGATTGGCATTTTCGGAAATGAGTGTTTTGATCGGTGATTTCATGATTTGCATGCATTGACTAAGTGTGTAAGAGGTAAGTTGTTCATTGGCCTACTTGGCTAGGATGGCACTAGAGTATTTTGTCGTATGTGTTTTAGTCGTTTAATTGTGGGGTTTTGATGTTGGAAAATGAACCTTGCTATTGTTCTCGTGTACTGTGATTTGATGTAATTTGGGGCTAAAATCCCAACGGTTTTGTAACTGTCATTTTACGGAAAACAAACCTTCGGGGAGGTGACCCCATTCGTATTTCGAGTTTTGGAAAGAAAAGGATTCGATAATCCTAAATTGTTTTCTATTAAAACTCCCGAAGGCATATCAAACCATTTTGTAAACTATTTTCCTTGATTGGTGATTCTCTTGGTTTTTAGAAAGTTTTACTCAAACTCTTGCCTCGGGAAGTACTTTCTTGTTAGGTTGGAATCTTTGAGGATTCTTGATTGTTATCATTCTTGGAACTTGAATTGTACGACTCGTATTTTTGCACTTTGTACTTGCACTAGCAAAATAGTGGAATTTTGCTAACCCCCGAGAAATCGGGGGGTGGATGTATGTATTGAATTCAGGTTTCAGGGAGCGTGGTACAGGGTCGGCATGAAGGATGATGAAAGATGATCGATACTAATCACATGTGGAACCGTACGTTGTGTATTAGTTCAGTTGTACTTTATTTTCCGCTGCAGTATTTTTCCCCATTATACGGGAGTTTGTTGTATTTTGACCCCTGCGTTGGCAAGTATTGTAATCGAGTTGTATGTTTTTATTGAAAGGCCAAATCGGTCTACTGAGTCTTTTTAGCCTTAAAGGCATTGTCGAGTTGTTCGTTTGTTGTTACCAGCCTGGTAGATCCTTGAGGAAAGGTTCTACGGCATGTAATATCCCTGAGCGGATTTGGGGGTGTTACATAAATGGTATCAGAGATTAGGTTGTGGAAAACCTAGGCTATCGGGTCAAGTTGTGTTGTTTGAGTCTTGTTTCGTCAGATTTTATCTGACTGAGTCGTGTCGCGACGCGTCGTCTGAGTTTGTTGGTCGTGATTAGTATCGTGGGGCGATCATCATCTTCGTGCGACCTATGGATGTAAGTCTCCCTTCTTTGTGTTTGTGCCTCGTCTGATGCGAGTTACAGGTATGATTATGACTTAATTGACGGAATCCTCTTATGGATTTTGATTTCGTGATATGTAGTTATTTGACTCTCATATTTCGTTCATATGAGGAGTAGTGTTGCTGGATTGTGCATGTTGGACTGTATTTCTTTTATCCGCTGCGTGAGTCCTTTTGTAATGGCTTTCGGTATTTTACCGACTGAGTTTTATTTCGAAAACCGATTCCCTTAACCGAGTTTTTGGCATTATGGCCTTGATCGTTTTGGCGAAATTCTTATGACGGTATTTAGTATTTTGTAAATGGCTTTTGTGAGTTTTTGAAATATTACCGTCATCGGCCTTTTTGGCATTTTTGTAAATGGTTTTTAGCCTGGTGGGTTCCGGCGCGGGACCCACGGCGCTATAATGTTCCGTGTAATTACCTGAAATTTTTGGGCATTCTAGCTCATTGAATTATCTTTGAAAAGCTTGAGTATCTTAGAAAATAAATTTCGAGACGTACTTTTAAAATGAATTATTTTCTCGTGGTACATCAAAGGTGCCACAATATATTTCAAAATTCTTCTACCTCGAGGACCAAAATGTTTTGAGATATTTTCAATGTTTTAGAAACACTTTTACTTAGACCCGAGGGTCGAATATTCTGAAAGTTTTTCACTAAGAGAAAGTGTCCTCATTTTTATCAAATGCGAAATGGTTCTCCAAAGTCTCGATAACGATGTTTCACGTTTGTACTTTTTTTGAAAGGTGATACTCAAGATCAACCGGTGTTTTTCTAAATTATTTTCAAAAGGAGGTTTTTGTTTTTAAAACCTATCCATTCCCGTTGAGGGCTGGGTATGTATGAATGATGTTCGCGTTGTCGTTATGATGTTTGCTCTCGAGTATGATCGAATTGGTGGCTTGAACGTCGAGGCGTTGCCACGCATTTGTTGTACTAGCCCTCTGTGAGAGGTGTGAACTGGTGTTTACTGTTTATCGCCTCGTGGTGGTTTGCGTGTTGTCGCATGAGTGTGAGTTGTTAAAGCTTGGATTTTTGTGCGTTTATGCATATGGGTGATTGTTTCATGATGTTTGTGATTGTGTGCTGGCTATCGTTCGGGCCGTTGTAATCGCCGAACGGTGCCGTTGTTGTTGTGATTTTTGTATGCGTTGATATGTTATGCTGAGTTAGCATCTCCGGTATGTTGTTTTGCGGTGTTATGTTCCATTGTATCTAGCATCTGTATTTTCGGTATGCCGAGCCGAGGCATTTCAACCGTGATGTGCCGGGGGAATGTACGTGCAATTTGTCCTTCCTCGCCTGTGACGTGTTTCAAGTGCGGACTCGAGGGATATCATGTTCAGTTTTGTGAGTTGATTACCGAGCCTTCCGAGGCACGGACTTGAGCATTGATATCAGGACCGGCTCCGAGGAGTCCCTGAGGGGCGTGGTCTATCAGTTGTATGTTATGTTATTTCCTTACCTTGTTGTTTCGAACTCCGGAAATTAAGTTCTTTTATTCGAAGTGGATCGGATTTTGAACTTCTGTATTTTCAACTCTGTCGACTCGTTTATGTTCGTTGACATTTTCTGAGCTTGTCCTGTCCCTTGATTTTGTTGATCGAACAAGTGTGGTATTGTTTCGGAATAACTCGTTTGTCGTTGTGACTTTTCAATTGCTATTCCCTTTCCTGTGGATCTTATGTGAATGCACATCTCGTTGTTTTCACCGGATCATATATTGTCTTGAGTCGAGATGTGAACCTGGAGTTGTTGTTTGAATTTTATTGTTCTTCGTGATTCGAACATGATTGTTCGATTTTTGTTGTTTCGATCGTTGTGGTTCGATCGTTGATTGTTCAGTTTTTGGTGATCCCGTTTCGTGATTGTTGAGCGTTCAGACTCCTTCCTAATTCCCTTAGGTTCGGGAAATTAGTCTCGTTTTCGATCTTCCAACCCTTGGGCGGTGGAATTCCGTATTTGGTCAGCGATTGACTCGCATTTTGATTGATGTACCGTTGGGTTGGTCAATCGTGTTGACTTTCGTTCGTTGTGTTTTGTGATTGTTCGGATAATCGACTTGATTGTATTATTTGTTTGATGACGCTTGTCACTTGTTGGTTTTATTATGTCTCTACCGGTGGCGTTGTGATGGTCGTCGTGGAGCGTGTTTTCATGCCTTATATTCCTTTGCGTTGCGTGTAACGTTTCGCCGTTGGGCGTAAGTTACGCGTTTCTTGTGTATCTCGCTGAGTTTTCCTGGCGGGATATTGCTTCTCCCTACTTGTTTTAAGTTTCGGGACGAAACTTCTTTTAAGGAGGGTAGTATGTAATATCCGCAATTTCGATTTCCGGTAATATCTTTTTTTCGGCGGAAGTCCGTTTTGACGACTCGCTCATGACCGTTTCGTCATTCCGAGAATGATTAATTCTGCACTTTTTGTCATTCGAGTTCGTTTCGGTATCGTTTTGTTGAGTTCCGTGTTCTTAAGTGGCTTTCCCGCACTTGAGTTCGATTCTTGCGAATCTCGTCCGAAACTGTTGTTTCGAGTTTCTCGTAAGTTGATTTAATGTTATTATTCGTGTTGCGAGCTTTGGCTTGGTGTTTCGATCGTGTATCGTGTGTTTCGGATGTTTTGGGCCGTTTTCGTAATTTCCCAAAGTTTGGGGTAATTACTTTCCGTTGTCGAATTTCGAGCCTTCGGGTGGTCGGAATCGTGTGTTCTCTTAGCGCCTGGATTCGTCTTTGCGAGTACTTCGTAAGCGTATCTTCGGTTTATATTCAAGTTTGGGATTCGGGGTTGTCCGGGCCGTCGGAGTGGCCACGGCCGAGTCACGGCCGGAGCAGGGCCTGGCCTGGCCGAGTTACGGCCGTAAGGTGCCGGTTACGGCCGTACGTGCTCGGCAGTCATGGATGGACGAATGCCGGTTACGGCCGTAAGGGTTGTCGGCTACGGCCGTACGGGTGCCAGGCAGTGTTCGGACGAATGCCGGTTACGGCCGTAAGGACCTGCCGGGTACGGCCGTAAGTGCCGAGTAACGGCCGTAAGCGAGCGGCAGGCGCTGGGCGGATTTTGACGAATGCCGGTTACGGACGTAAGTCCATTCCGGTTACGGCTGTAACCCTGCCGGCCATATATAGGCCTGGCTCGGCCAAACTTCATTTTTACCTTCTTTTCCTCGTTTTTGTGCGGCTGGCGACGGGAGATTCGGGAAATCGAGTTCTTGGCCGGTTCTAATCATTTCTAAGGCATTTTGGAGGATTCTTGTCGATTATATCATCGTCCAATCCGTGTTCTTCGTCCGAATCAAGGTATTTTGGCTTGAACCCTTGTTTTTGAAGATTTTGGGGATTTTCCTTTTGATTTCGATTCCAATCCGTTTTTGTTCAATTAATTGTTGTATAAACGTTGTTTTGTACATGTTCTACAGATTGGATACTCGTATCTTGGATTCGTTCGACCCGAGGGGTGATTTCTTTGTTCTTGGAGGGTCTCGAACATTTAATGTTTGATTAAATGTTCGAATGAGTTCCCTTCGATAGTTTGTTGGGATTTCCGTTGTTTCGGCCTTGATTATCGTCGTAACCATGTGTTATTGTTCCTTCCGGGGGTTTATAGGTGCTCGAGGATTCCGATGTTGAATCTCGTTGGTGATTGATGATTCGTGTGGTGTTACTCTTGTAGTAATTGCGGTGCTATCGCGTTCTTGATAGTGTTCGGGAGTTCGGGGCAGTTCGACAGTATTTCATCCGTCGCCTTGTTGCGTTCGTGGTTTCGAGGCAAGTACCTTGTTCATACGCTTTTCGTTTTGTGGATATGATGATCGGTGGTCGTCTTGGTGTGTTTGTGTGGTTATTTGAAATGAATTTCCAAGAGATTCGTTTTGGCCTCGTTAAGGGCTCTTTTTAAAAATGTGTTTGTGTTTTGTGAACGGTGTGTTTTGGGGAATTGATTATGATTTGATTTTTTTGAACGTTTAGGGCTTTGGTGATACCCATGTGGTTTAAAGTTATGGAATCATGTATTCCGCGTTAATCGTGTTGTGTTGTGATGAGTTTGATAACGGTGTCGAGTAAGTGTCCATCTCTAGTAAGTATTCTTGATGAGCTTACATTCTTAGCATATTAGTATTGCATGAGTAACGTGTGTATGTGTATGCTCACTATGGGTTAGATCCGACGGGGTCTCGGTAGGGGTCCACGGAGGGGTGGATCCGCGAGCTTGCTTTTAACCACTATGAGTTAGATCCGACGGGGTCTCGGTAGGGGTCCACGGAGGGGTGGATCCACGGTTAATTGTGGTGTATTTCACAAATGTGTTTTGAGATTGGCGTTTCCGGAAACGAGTGTTTTGATCGGTGATTTCATGATTTGCATGCATTGACTAAGTGTGTAAGAGGTAAGTTGTTCATTGGCCTACTTGGCTAGGATGGCACTAGATTATTTTGTCGTATGTGTTTTAGTCGTTTAATTGTGGGGTTTTGATGTTGGAAAATGAACCTTGCTATTGTTCTCGTGTACTGTGATTTGATGTAATTTGGGGCTAAAATCCCAATGGTTTTGTAAAGTTTATTTTACGGAAAACAAACCTTCGGGGCGGTGACCCCATTCGTATTTCGAGTTTTGGAAAGAAAATGATTCGATAATCCTAAATTGTTTTCTATTAAAACTCCCGAAGGCATATCAAACCATTTTGTAAACTATTTTCCTTGATTGGTGATTCTCTCTGTTTTTAGAAAGTTTTACTCAAACTCTTGCCTCGGGAAGTACTTTCTTGTTAGGTTGGAATCTTTGAGGATTCTTGATTGTTATCATTCTTGGAACTTGAATTGTATGACTCGTATTTTTGCACTTTGTACTTGCACTAGCAAAATAGTGGAATTTTGCTAACCCCCGAGAAATCGGGGGGTGGATGTCTGTATTGCATTCAGGTTTCAGGGAGCGTGGTACAGGGCCGGCATGAAGGATGATTAAAGATGATCGATACTAATCACATGTGGAACCGTACGTTGTGTATTGGTTCAGTTGTACTTTATTTTCCGCTGCAGCATTTTTCCCCATTATACGGGAGTTTGTTGTATTTTGACCTCTGCGTGGGCAAGTATTGTAATCGAGTTGTATCTTTTTATTGAAAGGCCAAATCGGTCTACTGAGTCTTTTTAGCCTTAAAGGCATTGTCGAGTTGTTCGTTTGTTGTACCAGCCTGGTAGATCCTTGAGGAAAGGTTCTACAGCGTGTAATATCCCTGAGCGGATTTGGGGGTGTTACATCAATTAATGTCTACATTAATCTTTGATTATTTTTCGCATCATTAGTGAACCCGGATGGACTAACCGGTTAAGCAAAAATAATGAAATTATCAGTAAACTTCTGGTTTACTATAACATATGTGTTTAATCATACAAATTTCAGTGTAGTACAAATTAGTGGTAATTTCTCCACAATATATTTAGTGTCTTGGGAAATACTTTGATTTGAAGATATTCTATATTTCTTTCATTTATTGTCTCAACATGATATCCGGATATCTTTAAAACTCAATAGATTTCTTTAAGACCTTGGATGCGCATCCATGTTTTCTAATTTCATTCTCATATGCAACTACATATCTGCTCTTCCGGAGCTTATTTGCTCTTCAGGAGCTTACAATAATCCTTTTTACTACCTGATATAATAATCACACTAGTTTCTTTCATTGCATAAATGTTCACCATTCGTTGTTATTTAAATTTTGGGGGTATTCATGTTATCAGTAGACTTTTGGTCTACTATAGCATATAATTCATATATATTCACTATTCATATTCTTCAAATATATAACAATCACATAGTGAAGTTTAATCATATCTCCATAATAACATATAATGTCATAGTTCTATTTTGAAACCAATTCATAAAATCACATATATTAATCATGCCAGTAATATAGTGAATATAAAATCAAGTTCATTAAATTCATAAACAAAACCATAAATCCAAAATTAAAAAAAATGTCTATTCACAAGGTATTTTATGTTGTCACGATCGTGACAGAGGGAACTGAGCCTTATATTATGTCGATTTTGTTTTTTTTTAGTTATGTCCTTGAGGGACGAAGTCAGCAACCTCAAAGTGAGTTGTTTTGCCATAGTCAAAACCATATTTTCCACCTTCATATATGAGATTAGTCTCTTTCTTGCCATGTTTCAATGATTGTTGATATAATTCAACAAAATATTTTGGTGTACGACTGATGGTCCTCTAAGTATACTGGATACAGCTTGGAAATTGTTTTAAACAACAGGCTGTATGATTTTTGAATCTGAGTGCGTAGCGGAAGTCTTAAAATAGTAAGTTGCTGTCGATACAGCAACTCGGTCTATTCTCCTGTTAGCCTGGTGCGTACAGGGTTTTGCAGTGTATACTTATATAAATTACAATTATGAAAACAGTAACGGCGAAAGGTAAATAACACAGTAAACCCCTCTACGTCCACTGGTCCTCCACACAGGAGTAAAACGTTTATTATAAATACTGCGTACACAACTATGTATTTATAATCAAACCAATCCTTGTATCGTTCACACAGATAGATACAAAGACTGTGTCTTTCAACCGTTCACACAGATTGGTTAAAGCTTCCACTTGACTTGCTTCTTCACACACAGTTCCAAAGCTTCGTCCTTATTCATCCCACACAGGTCAGAATAACTTGTTGAGTTCACACAGAGCTCAGTTTTTACACAAAGGTAAAAGGTAGGTAACCAGGTAAGAACAACAGCTTGAATATGAAGTTCTTGAGCTGATGATGGCTGTTCTTGATGACTGAGTATATTTCTTCTTTCTCAGATAAGGATTGATGCTAGAAAGAAATATACTTGCTCTTGTAAGCTTGATCTGATGATAATGAATATTCAGTCTTTCGATGGTTTGAATATCGCTTGTAAGCTTGTATGTGTTCTTGTTGGTTCCGTACTTTGATCTTCAAACTCTGGGGATATATATAGCCTTCTTGGATATATCCATTGAGATAG
The DNA here is from genome assembly GCA_033398695.1 of Orobanche coerulescens. Lineage (NCBI taxonomy): Eukaryota > Viridiplantae > Streptophyta > Magnoliopsida > Lamiales > Orobanchaceae > Orobanche > Orobanche coerulescens. Next base: position 11,779,473 of record CM065803.1, read on the forward strand.
ATCCGTTGAGTATGATTCTATGACAACTAGATAGTTGACTTGAATAGACTGAGATCCGAATATTGCGGAATTTGAAGATCTCTGTCGGCTTCAGTATTTAAATACTTTATCCTTTCAGTATTTAAATACTTCTTTATCAAATGGGACTTGACTTTAGTGAATACCAAAGATTCCTTTCCAAGCGGTCTTCAGTTTTGTTCCGATGTGAATGTTGTATCCATTTGTGCTGTAGGCATATTGAAGTAGTCCGGTGTTGTATGGAAGGGTGCTGTATTGAGAGGCAGCTTCCATACTTGGCGTTTTACTTAGACTTAGTTGCTGTATCTAGGTAGCGCGAGAGCTCGCTGTATGCTGGCGCTATGAGAAGGTCTTCGATACAGGATTGACAGCTTCGATCGGACTTTCGATACAGCGGCTTGCTGTATGCTGGACATTTATCATCTTGCTGTATGGAGCTAGCTTGCTGTATCAAGATTTTGTTGTTTGGTAATTATCAAAACAACATTGTTTTTCCCAACAATTTCCCCCTTTTTGATAATTTCCAAAACTTCTTGATCATGCCAAAACTTCTTTAAGCTAAAACAATTTCCCCTTCTTTTTCGATAACCACTTGTTGTTAATTTGAGAGGACTTCGATACAGGATTTTATTATCTTAACAGCTTCCCTCCTTATTTGATAATTTCAAGTGGAGGCTTCTTGATCTTCCGTTCGAGTGATCTGGTCTTCAGCACCTAGTCTAAAAGAAATGTGAACTGCTCGCAGGCAAGTTCTAAAGTAATTGCATCTAACAGGGAAGTGTATTACATCTTAAACTTATGATTGGCGCGCAGGCACAATCTTACAGTGTGATCTAGTTGAGTACAACTCAACCTGTGAACTGTTAGTTCTTACAGCTTAATACCTAAGCTTGTTGGATTGCAGCAATAAGAATTGAATGAGTTAAAAATCACGTTGTTCGAGATAGAGAAGTCCAGATGTCGTGCAAAGCATTTTTAAAAAAATGTTTGAATATAAAACAGGGCATGTGGACTTAAAACTGTTTGCAATACACAATAGAATAAAATTATCAAGCATAATTGATGTCCTGTAGTGTAAGTACTGTATCAGCGAATAATATAACGTTCCCCTCAAAAGGTACATACAGGATTCAATTCTTACATTAATATTTGGATTAACACTGTATTCGTGGGTCATACTGTATTCCCCTTTAATTAATGCACACGTCAGCTGTAGGAAGGTTTCATGCCTTCTTTGTCCTGATCTTTGTCTTTGGCTTACGAGTGTACAGTTAATTAATGGCAGATACTGTATTCTTGGGTCTTACAGCATTCTCCCTCATTTAATGAGTAAAAGCATAAAAACTTACAGGGAGTCTGGCTGTAGCGTTCCCAATTCTTGTTGAAGCATAGAAATCAAGTAAATTTGGGTCCTGGTGTGATAGTGCCTTTCGGTACCCAAATTTGCCGGACAACAATTGGTTTGTTGTAGGCTACTTTTGGTCCATTATTTCGATGTCTACGTGGGGCAGGCACGTAGTCGTTGTAATCATGATAATTATAATGCATGAAAAATTGAGAATTATAGTTGTTATTCCAGTACGATTGTCGTCTCGGAGGTGGAGCCATTTTCTTTGGCCTAACAGCTTACCTTCTGGGTCTCCAGTTGGATTCCCAACGTTGTTGTTGATACTGTGCGGACACCTGCTGTCTCGAGGAATAACGGGGCTCCTGTATCCAATATCTACGCGCGCTGTATTGAACGTACTGCCGTGCGGGCCTTTGATATTTGGATACAGCCTTCTTTCTGAACGGCTGTTGGCGCTGTTGATATGCTGGGGGAGCATGCTGTTGGGTATGCATTACGGGTCTGAATGGCTGTTGATTCCGCTGTCTGGAATATGACTGTGGAGGCGGAATGGCAGCCTTTGCTTTTCGTGGTGCAACAGGTTCCTTCACAGGACTCGGAACTTCTTTCGATACAGAAATGGATTCCTCACTCCTGACGAATACCGTACTAGATTTTTCTTTGTTGGAGAACGAGTTGTACCCTAAGCCACGTTTATCATGAGCATGTTACCCAATGCTTAGGATCTCTTCCATTATATTAGAGGATTTCTCGAAAGAATTCAAGATTGTCTCTAATTCTCCTTCACGTTTCTCGAGTGATTTTACTTTGGCTTCGAGTAGAGCCAAATCATTTGTCTTGCTTTCAAGATGAGACTTAGTCTCATTTAGATCGTGAGCAAGTTGATGATTGCTCTCCATGAGTTTTTCTAAATTGACTTTGCTGTTTTCGCAGTCGACAGACATATTTTCGTAATTATCCTTCAGCAAGTCTTTTCTTCTTTCAGCTCTAAGTTAGAAATTTCAAGCTGTATGTTTTCTCTTTTCAATATCTCATGGGCCGTTTGAATGTTATTAAATTCATTCAACATATTTTCAAAGGTATGAGATGTATTTATAGGAATAGTTGAGGTAGAGCTTACCTCATCATCATCGCCGTCTTCATTTTCCTCTTTAACTTCGGCCATATAGCACATATAGGCTCTATCTTCTAGCTCATCATCTGACGAGTCACTATCAGTGACCACCTGAAGACACTCTTCGGTCTTTGTTGATGCGAGTGAAGCTTTTGATTCTCCAATGAAGGCTTTGAGTCTGTTCTTCATCCTGTTTCTCCAGTCATCAAACTCGTTAATAGTAAACATAGGTACCTTGCTTATTAATGAGGTTTCCATATGTGAGGAAATAGGAAAGATAAATTGTTTTCAAAAAAAGTGATTTTAAGGATCTGATTCAGTTAAAAATACGAATGATTCTTTTTAGAATCAACCGCTCCGATACCAATTGATGGTCCTCTAAGTATACTGGATACAGCTTGGAAATTATTTTAAACAACAGGCTGTATGATTTTTGAATCTGAGTGCGTAGCGGAAGTCTTAAAGCGATGAGTTCTTTGTCGTCTGACAACTCGGTCTATTCTCTGTTAGCTTGGTGCGTACAGGGTTTTGCGATGTATACTTATATAAATTACAATTATGAAAACAGTAACGGCGAAAGGTAAATAACACAGTATTTAAGTGGTTCGAGGTAAACCCCTCTACGTCCACTGGTCCTCCACACAGAAGTAAAACGTTTATTATAAATACTGCGTACACAACTATGTATTTATAATCAAACCAATCCTTGTATCATTCACACAGATAGATACAAAGACTGTCGCTTTCAACCGTTCACACAGATTGGTTAAAGCTTCCACTTGACTTGCTTCTTCACACACAGTTCCAAAGCTTCGTCCTTATTCGTCCCACACAGGTCAGAATAACTTGTTGAGTTCACACAGAGCTCAGTTTTTACACAAAGGTAAAAGGTAGGTAACCAGGTAAGAACAGCAGCTTGAATATGAAGTTCTTGAGCTGATGATGGCTGTTCTTGATGACTGAGTATATTTCTTCTTTCTCAGATAAGGATTGATGCTAGAAAGAAATATACTTGCTCTTGTAAGCTTGATCTGATGATAATTAATATTCAGTCTTTCGATGGTTTGAATATCCCTTGTAAGCTTGTATGTGTTCTTGTTGGTTCCGTACTTTGATCTTCAAACTCTGGGGATATATATAGCCTTCTTGGATATATCCGTTGAGATAGATCCGTTGAGCAAGATTCTATGACAACTAGATAGTTGACTTGAATAGACTGAGATCCGGATATTGCGGAATTTGAAGATCTCTGTCGGCTTCAGTATTTAAATACTTTATCCTTTCAGTATTTAAATACTTCTTTATCAAATGGGACTTGACTTTAGTGAATACCAAAGATTCCTTTCCAAACGGTCTTCAGTCCTGTTCCGATGTGAATGTTGTATCCATTTGTGCTGTAGGCATATTGAAGTAGTCCGGTGTTGTATGGAAGGGTGCTGTATTGAGAGGCAGCTTCCATACTTGGCGTTTTACTTAGACTTAGTTGTTGTATCTAAGTAGCGCGATAGCTCGCTGTATGCTGGCGCTATGAGAAGGTCTTCGATACAGGATTGACAGCTTCGATCGGACTTTCGTCTGACTTCAGTATCTTTGGACATTTATCATCTTGCTGTATGGAGCTAGCTTGCTGTATCAAGATTTTGTTGTTTGGTAATTATCAAAACAACATTGTTTTTCCCAACAACGACATGTACGAAACAATGGCATTTTCCTCCACAACGGTATCATACATTGGTCACATCCTCACTATTATATTTTTCTTGTTTGTGACCATATTTATTATCCCACTTCTGGTGGGAATATGAGTTCTTGAACGAACCACCTCGGCCTTTACCTCGACTATATTAGTATTCCCGCCACGTCTTAGGCCACTATTGTTAGCATGGTCTTTTTCTTTTCAATTATATGATGTCACATTCACTTTAGGGAATGGAGCAGAACCAGTTAGACGGGATGCATGATTTTTATTAGTAGCTTGTTATTTTACTCTGCCACAAGTAGACAAGATATAAGTTCATAATATTTCTTAAATCCCGTTTCACGATATTGTGTCTGCAGGACAATATTATTTGCTTGAAAAATGTAGAGTATGTTCTTTCTAACATCATTTCATCAATAATCATATCTCCACATAACAATAATTGTTAATTCTGAACATGGCTGAGTTATATTCACTAAGAGACTAATTAAAATTTTGTATTCTCAAATTTGACCATTCATGTCGAGCCTTTGGTAATATCATATTCTACTGGTGGTTATATCTTTCTTTTAGATTGTTAAAAAGAACTTGTGGATCTTTAGATACTCTGTTTTAATATTCGCATTGAGGTAATGACGAAGAAATATTATAGTTTAAATATTATGGTTTTTGCCTTGTTATGGCTTGTTGCTTTATTTCCTTCTTTTATAAGGTTCAACATAGTTCTCGATTACTAATCACAAGATTAACTCTTTGTACCAAAATTTTATTATATCAAAAAATTAAGAATTTTATTATCTTATGGATACATCCTTCAAGAATATTATAAAATTTAAGTAAAACTTAAATTCAGAATATTAAATTTATATTTATCATTCTTCTAGAATGTTTTGATAAAAAATTGATCAGGTGCTTAAACTAATAACATTTGCTCTATCAAATTCCTCAATGTCATATCTATGAAAATATTAAAAAAAAAATATCCTTCGGGGATTTGATAAAAACCATACATATCAAAATATGTGTTATCTCATAAAGTTTTATGTTCTTATTCACACAACTTCTGACGGTTAATTTTTTTTATCATTTTATTAAAAACAATGTCAAATATTTATTTTCGATAATATCAAGAGCATTTAACTCGAGTGGTAAAAATTATAAAATGCTAATATATAATGTAATATAAATTAATTGCAAGTTTATAATCCACATAGTGATATTGAAATACTATCAAGTATCATTAACATCACATGCAAGACTTCACAATATTAAACTATCACTTACTTGGAGCATGCATAATATGTAGTATATTCTAATTTTTGGGGAAGGTAACATTTGGAAGAATTATATTATTTGTGTGTATATGTATTAAAAAGTCTCTCTTTTTTTTTTCTACCAAGACTTTTTGTATTTTCATGACCCTTTTTTTAGTTGTAATAATCTACAACTTCTAGTTGTAACTTATTGATACTATTTATGTAGTACATATATGCTAGTAACATTTGCACTTTTAAGATGATATAATATTTAGTTTTGTGCATAGATATGCACGGATATATTAAAAGATGATCAAACTTTCATATAAAAAAGGACTTACTTGAAAAAGTATGAAACATGAAAGTTTTAGATAATTCAACAAGGTTTCCACTTTCCATAATACAAGACCTCCTCAAAAATGAAAATGAAACGAATTCAGAAAATAATAAAATATAGACGGCTGGTTTTCAAATAAGTAAAGTCTTTGACCAGAATAGTTTTTAATATTTCAAAAATAATAAAACATAGAATTTGAGAATAAACTGTAAACAAAACTTGTAGGGTTCAAAATTATCTTTCCATAATGATAATGTTTGAAATTTTATGATTTATATTCATTTTTGTATCAATTTTGAAAGCTAATCCCGTACGTAGCTATATACATCAGCTGAATAAAATACCAAATAAATCATAATTACAAGTTAGTTATCAGAAAACACAAAACATGAAAGTTGTAGATAATGAAAATATCTTTTCAAGCATATAAGAACCAATAATTTCTGAATCATATTCAATTTACTACGAATTTATAAATAGGGCTGCCAAAAACTGAATTTTCGAAACATAATGAAAAACAAGAAAGAATTTATCCATAATTCAACAAATCAACTTCAGAAATTATTGAATCAATATATAATAACGAATGATTAGAGTAACGTTAAAAGAATATGAAATTCGTACCTGAATGTTAACAATTTTTTTAATTCTTATTTGCTAAATGGAATACGTTACCGGAGAGATCCGCGTCGATGAGTGTGTTCATCTTTCTTTCTACAGTGTATAAGAGGTCGTGGATACACAAGAGATTTTCTACCTTTGATCAAAAGAGTTATTCGTGCTGATAACGTGTTATAAATATAGGAGAAGAGACACCATCTTATTATTCATTCATCTCCAACACATACAAGTGCCTTTATATAGGACTTGAAAACATAAGTTACAAAGTATAATGAAAGGACAAAGATCTTCTTGAAATGTTAAGAGTATCATGCATTAATATGAGAAAACTAAGAGACAAATGGGAATTGGTTGGTGGTCCAGTGGTAGGACACCTGCCCTTAAAGACACTTCTTTGGGAGGTCTTGAGTTCAATTCCCACCAAGGAGGTGAAAGAGGAGGTTTTTTCTTTTTATGATCCTCTAGCTCCCCGGGGCTAGCTCAAGCGACCGCTAATCAATGTTTAATCTCGCGTCAAGCGGCTGGGAACCCGGAGGTGCTGACCAATCGGGTCGTTTCTCCAGAAGCTGCTTTGGAACTCGAGGCCACATTAATCGATTAATGGCTTCTCGTGCGCAGGTGTACGAAAAGGCATTGGGAACCCTGGAATTGCTCGAGCGACTCGCGATTTACTTCTTTCAATGGGTTAGGAGTGGGTTCATTGAGGGATTAGGATTAGTCCGGCTAAGCTGGGATCACCTAGTTATCAAAAAAAAAAAAAAAAAAAAACTAAGAGACAAAAGTCATCCACATTTATACATAACATCTCACTCTTTGGTATTCGTGGATCTTGCTTTGTAATATTGAACTGATATGTGAAATTCGTCTTATATTTATTTAAATACAAAATAAACTCTACAATTAATTAACAACAAAATGAACCCTAAAATACTGAAATAAATCTAAAAAGCTGGAAAAACAAAAATTATGAAAACATAAAAATCGTAAAGAACTGAAAACATTCTTTTTTTTTTTTGGAAGAGCTAAAACTCGAAGGAAAACCCCCCTAAAAAAAACTGAAAAAGAAAATCCACTAAAAATAAAAATTTAGACTTCATCTCACATCTCACTAAAAAAATAAAAATTTAGTGTTCTCGATTTAATATACTGTATAAATATATTATTTTGCTAGATATTTTTCGCGTGCAAGTTATAAATACGGGTATATTTTGTTATATTTAACCATTCCATCACAACTTAACTTTGTATTTCTGAATAATGTTTCCATACCCAAATTCAATAGAAAAGAGAAATAAAACGTGTAGTGTTTGACACATTAATTTCTGAATAGATACTGCTATCTAAGCATGGATATGGAACAAAATTCATTATATTGTAATTGAGACGTTATAATTCAATTGAGTTCTAATTGATAGGTTATAATTAAATTGAGGTAGTGGCTAACAAAAAAAATTAAAACACCAAATTTTTTTTGGAATTGTATCCCGCATCCCAAGAGCACCTAGTAAAGTACTCACGTTGCTATATGCATATATGTATATATATATTTATCATACTTATATTACGATCGCCATGCTTATAATACATTCAAAACCCCATATATACCAAATCACTCAAAATATAACAGAGGAAGCATCTTGGTGTTCCTGAGGTGCGAGGTAATATTTATCAAAAATTTAAATAACAATAACCCTCACACCTATTATTATGAATATAAATATTTGTTTATAAGGGATTGGATTCATTGTGAACTTACCTTAAAATGGAGACGTCTGATCAAATCAGATATGTTGATGTTTGAAATTGAATGGTTAGAAATTACTCTCTAAATTAATATTTAATTTCCTAAATTAATAATATTCATGACAATGTTTCTTAAATTAATATATTAAAAATTAAATCTAATTCTATATTTTTATTAATCAACGATTGTGATTGAACCTAACGTTCCCGTTAGAGAGTGGAACCGGGTACCCACCCCACCCACCCCCACCCCACCACAGAATCGCGTAATTTTGATAAACCAACGGTGCTGATAAACCTAAACCTGTTTTCCCATTTACCTATCTCGCAATCTCAGTCGTCGTCTCCTCCCCCATTTCTCCACCCTCCGATCTCTTTCTCGCGCCCAAAATACAAATTCGACGAGTTCCCTCGCAGGTATACACCTTCAGACTCTCTCTCCATCTACATCTGTACACGTTTCTTGCATTTCCATGTATGTATAATGGTGACCTAGGGTTTGGTTGGATTTGTTAGGATTTTTTATTTCGATGGCGGATGGCTACTCGTCGCAGGCAGCTCCGGGAAGCCCTGGCGTTGGAAGCCACGAAAGTGGAGGCGATCAGAGCCCGCGCTCTCGCGTCCGTGAGCAGGATAGGTTTTTGCCAATCGCGAATATTGGTCGGATTATGAAGAAGAGGATCCCTCCCAACGGGAAGATTGCTAAGGATGCGAAAGAGATCGTACAGGAATGCGTTTCGGAATTTATCAGCTTCGTCACTAGCGAGTAAGTCGATGGACTTGCTGCTGTTGCGATTGCTTGCTTCTTGTTGTTTATCTCTGTAATTGTGATAAATAGAGCTTGAAATAATGGTAGAATTTGTTTTTGTGCTCTTTCTAGTTTATTATTTATTTTTCTCATGGATTTCTGTCAATACTTGCGAACAAGTAACCTGTGTTACTGTTCGTCATGTAAAAAAGTATAGACATGTAGATTAAGGAACCTTTTTTTGGTGTGTGTCTTGTGTGTAGAAGCAGCTTTAAGGCACTTGAGGGACTTGATGGATATACATGTGAAGTTATGCACAATACCGGAACGACCCGGTAAAAATAAAAATGCAAAAAAAAATATTTTTTATTGTAATTTACCCTCGATGGTGATGAAATAATGATGATTTATGGCTCGATTATGATTGTACATTATTCTAATTAAGTTTATTTAGACAAATATTGTTGAACTTGGGAGTTTGGTGACTAAATGAAGATATTAAGATTGATAATTGTATTTTATGGGAGTATGTAAAGAAGAAAGCATTTTATATGTAATAAAAGGACACTTAATATGCAAAAAAAAAAAATTACAAAATCGGGCTAGAACCGGGCTAGCCCGGACCGACCCGGTTTTACCGGGTCCGGACCGGGTTGGCCCGGTTCTGAACAGGTCCGGGCTTCGGGTCGATAAAGTCCGACCATTTATAATCCGGGCCATTCCGGACCGGGTCGGTCCGGGCCGGGTCAGACCCGGTGCTCAGTCCTAGCTATGCATATGAAGCATTTCAAAGAGGTAAGTGCGACTTGTGTGACTGGATAACTATGAATGAAGTCCTATAGCATTATGTGTGTGATTTTTTTTTTTTTTTAAGATATAAAAATTGAAAATTCTCTGGTGGCTGCGATGTCAGGGCAAGTGATAAGTGCCAAAGAGAGAAAAGAAAGACAATCAATGGGGATGATTTGCTATGGGCTATGGGAACTTTAGGTTTTGAAGATTACATTGATCCTCTTAAGGTGTACCTGGCTAGGTACAGAGAGGTAACTTTGTTCCTTCTCATTTTTTGTATTTTTCTTGTTTTTACTTGACCGTCTATGGTAGTAGTAACTTTTCTGTCTATATTGCTGTATTGTGTTGCAACTGATAGTTTTTTTTTTTTTTCCTTCCTGGATTGGGTTGTCCTGGACCTTGGAATGATCTTGGTGTGGTAGATGGAGGTGAGTTTACTGATGTATAGATTCCATCTTCTTCTTTTTTATAAAAAAAAACATTGAACTTACTTGATGTTTCTCAAAAGGGTGATACCAAGGGCTCGGCCAAGGGCACAGATGGATCGGCGAGAAAGGATGGATTGCAACATCCGATTCCTAGTTCACAGGTAAATCATAGCATAACTCTCATACGTACTGTGCTCTTTTAGACTGACTTTATTATCATAATTGATGGATTTCAATTTACTGGCATGCTGCTATGTCCACAGCTTAATCACCAGAGTTCTTTTCCACAGGGCTTGAATTATGGTCACACTCAGGTACCTTTTGCTCTGATTCTGGGTGTCATTTGGTGGTCCTTTTCGTGTGTGTGTGTGTGTGTGTGAGAGAGAGAGAGAGAGAGAGAGAGAGAGAGAGAGAGAGAGAGAGAGAGAGAGCACGCACGTTCTCTTTTAGCACTGTGTTGAAATGGTATTTTTTAACGTACTTCAGAGTTGGTGCTTCCACTTACGTTGAGGCCTCTTTTAGCACTATGAGACCATTAGGCAACAACAACAACATCTAAGCCTTAGTCTCAAAATGATTTGGGGTCGGCTAACATGAATCAAACTTTGAAACCGTCAATGATCGTCACATAAATAACATAAAAGGAAAAAAAAGAGGGGAAAAAGTAGAGAAAAAAGCAAAAAAAAAAAAAGAAAAAGAAAAAAGGAGAATGAATGTTAACAAAAAAAAAAGAAAAATCCTAAAAAAATAAATTAAAATATAACATGAAATAAAAGAAAATAGGAATAAAAAAAAGAATCAAATTCCATCCACCATCCGTATTCTTTCCCGCCACATTTGCCTCTCCGTCGCCATACTTTCTCCAATTCCAAGAAACCGCATATCATTTTCAATCATCTTTATCCAAGTTTTCTTGGGTCTTCCTCTACCTTTCTACCTTTCACAATATTACTTGTTCCCCAACTTTCTAGCCTCCTCAATGAGGCATGAACGGGTCTTCTTCTCACATGACCAAACCATCGTAATCGATTCTCCATCATTTTGTCTTCTATAGACGCAACTTTTACCTTCTCTCTAATCACCTCATTTCTAAACCGATCATTTTTTGTATGACCACACATCCATTGTAGCATACGCATCTCCGCCACATTCATCTTTTGAACGTGACACTGTTTTACAGCCCAATACTCGGTACCACATAACGTGCAGACCTAATTGTCGTGCAGTAAAATTTACCCTTTAATCTATGAGGCATGTCAGGATCACATAAAATCTCTGTGGCACTCTTCCACTTCAACCACCCTACCTTTATTTTGTGAGCCACATCGCCTTCTAGATCTCCATCCTTTTGGATAATAGATCCAAGATACCGAAAGAAAGTGGATCCATGAACAACTTTCCCATCAAATGTGATCATCCCCGCCTCTCTATCACTGTTTTCGCTAAACCTACACTCCATATATTCGATCCTTACTTCACTCTAAAGCCTCGAGCTTCCAAAGTATCCTCCAAAGTTCCAACTTCACAGACTCCAACCTTCGTTTCATCAATCAACACAATATCATCTGCGAACATCATACACCACGGAACGTCATTTTGAATTTCTCTGTCAATTCGTTCATGACTATGGCAAAGAGAAAAGGACTAAGAGCAGATCCTTGATGCACCCCAATCGTAATAGGGAATTCTTCTGTCCTCCCAACATTAGTACGTACACTTGTACTAGGTCCCTCATACATGTCCTCTATAATGTCAATATATTTCCGCGATACACCCTTCTTTGTTAAGGCCCACCAAAGTACTTCCCTTGGTACTTTATAATATGCCTTTCTCTAAATCAATAAAAACCATATGTAGATCTTTCTTTTTATCTCGATAATGTTCCATCAACTGCCGGATAAGATAAATTGCTTCCATGGTCGATCTTCCAGACGTAAATCCAAACTGATTTTCTGTTATCTTCACACATTTTCTGATCCTTTGTTCAATCACTAGTTCCCACAACTTCATCTCATTAGTTTAATTCCGCGATAGTTAGAACAATCTTGAACATCACCTTTGTTCTTATACAAAGGGACGAGAATACTTTTCCTCCATGCTAATGGCATCTTATTGCTTCTCCAAATCTTATTGAAAAGCATATTTACCCATTCGATCCCTCTCTCCCCCAAACACCTCCAAACTTCAATAGGTATACCATCTGGTCCTTCTGCTTTCTTTGACCCCATCTTCTTCAATGCCATTGTCACTTCACCCTTTTGAATTCTCCTCTTAAACTCTCGGTTAACCATACTTGAGGGGATGTTTAAATTCCCAATATCTCGTTCTTGATGACCATTGAATAGGGTATCAAAATATGACCTCCATTTTTCTTTTATCTCTTTATTTTGAACCAAAACTTTTTGGTCAGTATCTGTAACAATAGGATTCTATTATGTACTTTGACTTCACACATTTAACTTTTCCAATATCTCGCGTGTTCTTCTCTCTCATTCGAGCAAGTTTATAGATATCTTTTTCCCCTTCTTTTGTAATTCGAGCAAGTTTATGAGGCCATCAGGTCACATAGTAATTTGAACCACGACATCAGATTTTAGACGGAGGTTGGCGTTGACGGATCTTGGCGCTTAAAACACCGAACAACTCATGATCTTACCTTGACCTAGTCTCAGGCTCTTATCCCTCTCCAAAGAGACAAACCTCCTACCTCTATCTTAACTAGAGATTCATTGCAATTCTTGGATCATGAGTTGTCTGACCACCAACGCCTCTAAGCGCGAAGACGCGTCAACAGTTGGCTTGAATTCAGTTTCGTGTCTAAGTGGGTTGCATGTTATTTCCTCAGTTGCTTAATCCATCTAGTATAAGTTGGTGTAATTCTTACCGATTTCTTACTTTTTTTTATATTTATAGCAGCTAGCTCAACACATGGTTGTCCCAATGCCAGGCATGGATTAGAACTGGCTCATCTCGGCCAACGGCCTCACCTTTGTCGTGTAAGAGAGATCAACAAAGTTCAAGATGTAAACCCTTTCTCACGATTTTGTTTTTTTTCAGTGTTCATCTATGGCAGAGCTATATTCTAGTCCCAAACGAACTTTATAACTTTATTGGCACAAGATCGATAACTTAATTGTTGTTTCGTGTATGTAGATTTCGTTCTTCTTCTTGTTATTGGTTGTTTTTCATCATTATTCGTTTATTCGCCTTTTCTGAAACGGGTGTGCGTCCTGCTTTGCTACATTGTACTATCAGAAAGAAAAAAAGAAGGCATTTCATATCCTTTTAAGTTACAAATTATTTATATATTGATATTCCAATTTATAGGAAGTCTTGCCCAACTGATTAATAGGAAGTGAACTGCCATTTATGGCGGGTGTAGAAAATAAGTACTTTTATACTGCCTAATTGTTTCAATAATTAGATAACAAAAGACTTTAATTCTAAGTAATATTATATAAATTTTAATTGGCTATCATTGGTTGTTCTTTTGATTTCTGCAATCGAATCGAGGGTCGGGCGTTAGCCATTTTATTTTGAAAGTACAACTCTTTCAATTACAATAAAATCATGTTTTAAATGTAGACTCTTCAAGTGAGATAGAATGGATAAGACACTATAGTATTAACTTCTTAGTTTTTTTTTTTTCAAATGTTAGGATCCTTTTCAAGTTTTTACTCCTAATAACTTCTCTTGGGGGAGGGGGGGGGGGGGGAGGGGGTGTTGGGAAAAACACCGACAAACGTCACAACGAGAAATGCGGAAACCCTCGTTTGACTTCCCACTCTTCAATTGTAACTTTGTGGTTACCGAAGAGTAGAGCAACAATTACAATTCGACAAAATAATACAAATGATATCTGAAAATAATAAATACGAGACACAATATTTTAGCGTGGAAAACCCCTCAAGAGTCAAGACGAGAGTAAAAACTACGGGACCGAAGTCGCTTAAATCCACTATCACCAACACACACAATACACAATCGTCCCTAATACAAACTAGGGGTATACACCAATCGTCAAATACTCGGTAATAAACGTTCTTCAAGTATTTGGAATACAACAACAATAACAAGATCGGGAAAAGAAAACACCGTAAATAGCTTACACAAAAAGCTAACGAAACACCCGAACTTCCGGACTCAAAATATCGATCTACACCGGTGAAAAGATTTGCCCAATAGCTACCAAGCTCTTGTCAAAAGATCACGATGATCCGACCGATAAATCTCCGAGAAATTGAAGAAATGTATTTCTCTCTCTTGTTTCTATCTCTATCTCTCTCTTGATGTTCTTCAAAATGTGTATGATGAAAGTGTAGAACTCCCGCAAGAAACCTGCTAAAAATGGATCCCCTTTGCTGGGTTGACCCCGTGTGCCGCGGTCCGGCCAAAGTGTGCCGCGGCACACAACAAAAACATGCCCAGTGATTCAAGCAGGGGCCGCGGCCCGGCAGGAGGGTGCCGCGGCCCATAGTACAGGCCGCTTGGCCTTGTGAAGCAAAGTGACGAGGGCCGCGGCTCGGCAGGGATGTGCCGCGGCCCTAGGTGCATAATGTAACACCCCGAGATATTCGGAATAATTACAGCGCCGTAAACCCTTTAAGTAAGGATTTATAAGGCTAAATAAAAGAAATGTAAATATAAGACATCAGTACCACGGAAATTCAAGTTTACAAAACCGGTCCAACCGGTTCAACGGGTAATTAATACAACCATATCGAAATGACATTACTAAGACACGCGTACTCGAGTACTGAAATCAAACCAAGAAAGACAAATCACCAACAACAACAAACATCACTGAACTCCTTCGTCGTCACATCGATACTGTGGCTGTTTTCCTGCTCCTCGGCTACCTGAACATCAAAACAAATGTCCACCCCCGAAGGGGTTAGCAAAACGATGCTAGTACAAGTATCATTTAAACGAATCAAATATGCATCAACAATACATAACAAGATACACCACACGGACTTCCGCTACCGGAATCCGATAATGCGAATCCACAAGATTCCATTAACACAGCAAGGGTATTCCAATGATCCAGCGCCTCAAGATAGATCCCAAGATGATCCCGGACCAACACGAGGTGGAAATAACCCGTCCCAATGATCCAGCCCTCACTTAGATCCCAAGATGATCCCGTCGGACCAACACGAGGTGGACATCCGATCCAGCGCCCTCAGCATAGATCGCACAACATACACAAACACAACCCATGCATACATATATGCCAAATCGCTATGTCCATCAACATGAACGTACAAACACTAGATAGTGAATATCATGACAATTCAACGAAATAAATCTCATGTTCATCAACATGAATAAACCACACGCATGCTCAAAAATACCAATATTAACACATTACGATACTTGCCTCGAAGATGGCAAGAACGAAACACTTCAATGATCTCAACACACTCGAAGGCCGCCTCCTTCGATCAATCGTAGCAAGCTCGAACCTTAACAAAAGAAATGATATAGAATTCATCTCAAGTCGAACGATTGCCTATCAATCCGGTCTACGGCCAAAAGTTTTAAATATGCAATCTGCCTGAACCACTTAGCGTACGCTACGTACTCTACGTAACGTGCGCTAAGCCTGCCTGTTAGCGTACGCTATCGTCTAAGTCTAGCGTACGCTAGCCATGGACTGACAGTTCTCTCTGATCAGCCGACTGACTCGACTGATAACATAACGTACGTTACGTACCAAACGTAGCGTGCGTTAACTTATTCCCGATAGCGCACGTTAACTTACGTATATAAGCGTGCGCTAAGCGTGCATGACAGATTACTACTGGCAGAAAACTTGATCTAATGGTGATGAACTCATGAATTCTATGGTGATAATACATGTCATCCCCGTGCATATCATGCTCATAAGGTTTGTGAAAGTTCTATACGGATTAAACGACTACGAGATACAAGGTTACGTATAATCATCACAACACCATAATTCATCTTTGATCTTCAAGGAATATCCTAAGTTCAATCCGTTATATGACCCAAAACGTATGATTCCTTTATGAAAAGGCATAAGAACTTTGAAAATCTCCATATACTGGTTACAAATCGGTTTGAAGCTTCAGAATATGTTAGGAGTTCAAACACTAAGAGGATCAATGTTTTATACGATGAATAAGTACCGAAACATCGAAAATATCTTTCTAACACATGATGTTCGACTACTTATGAATCTAACTGACTAGATAAATCTCAAAACATGATCAAAAACGTCCTTCAGAATACTACTAATATTGGTGAAGAATCACCTACCTCAAAGTAGTGAAGAACAAGGAGGAAATTCGAAGCAATCCACCGCCGAAGGCTTGAACACCAATCCCCAATGATCTACAATCTTCAACACGAGCTAGGATGCCGGCAAGAAGTGTTTAGGATGAAGAGAGTGACTTTCTAAGTTCAAGAATTCGGATGGGGGAGTGAATAGTCTGAAAATATGAAAAAGGATGCTGTCCTATATATAGAAAATGGTTATTAGCGCGCGCTAGTCCGTATTCATAGCGTGCGCTAACGGCTATTTGAAACGTTACTGATTTCACTGTACTCAGCCTTTAGCGTGCGCTATCCTCATATGAGTAGCGTGCGCTAACGCGTTGACTTGGCTTTTTCCCGAAAGCCGTCCAGGTTCATCCCGACACAATCCGATCAAGATCCCCGGCCTGATCTCACCTACCAACACGTCTTAATCATATTGACCACGTATAGCGTGCGCTAAGGTTCCTTCACAGCGTGCGCTATGGATCCAAGTTAGCGTACGCTACACTTAGTCGATAGCGTGCGCTACATGCGCAGAATCACAATTTAAATCACATTCATAAAATCATGCGCTCAACAATACCGGATTATGAAATACGGAGAATAATACTCAGATCAAAATGCAATAATTATAATATCACAAGTTCCAAATACATAGCAGAAATCTCGGGTATTACATCCTTCCTCTCTAAAAAGAAGTTTCGTCCCGAAACTTAAGATGAAAACAACTCTGGATATCTAGTCTTCATACTGTCCTCCGTTTCCCAAGTGGCCTCTTCAACTCCGTGCCGTGACCATTGTACTTTAACCAAGGGTATTAGTTTATTTCTCAGTTGTTTGATCCGACTCTCAAGTATCTTGATTGGTCTCTCTTCGAAGGTGCTATCATTAGCTATCTCGATCTCATTAAACTCAATGATATGACTGAGATCTGGTACATACTTCCGCAATTGGGATACGTGAAACACATTGTGAACGTGACTCAGCGATGGCGGTAAGGCCAACCTGTATGCTAAATCTCCAACTCTCTCGAGGATCTCGAATGGTCCGATATATCTTGGACTTAGCTTGCCTTTCCCCCCAAAACGGAAAATTCCTCTTGTAGGAGACACCTTCAATAGTACGTGGTCCCCAATGTCGAACTCTAGAGGGCGACGACGTACGTCTGCATAAGACTTCTGTCGACTCTGGGCAGTCAACAGTCTCTCTCGAATCAAAGCTATCTTCTCTTGAGTCTGAACTAACAATTCTGGTTCCGTCCCGATCAAGTCCGAGGAATCATCCCAACACAAGGGTGATCGGTATCTTCTCCCATACAAAGCTTCAAATGGTACCATCTTAATAGAAGCATGCCAACTATTGTTATAGGTGAATTCAATCAATGGCAAGTGAACTTCCCAATCAGTTGACCAATCCAACGCACAAGCTCTAAGCATGTCTTCTACTGTTTGAATAGTCCTTTCGGACTAACCGTCCGTTTGGGGATGATAAGCTGTGCTAAAGTTGAGCTCAGTCCCCAAAGCCCTGTGAACTGCTTTCCAGAAGTGCGACACGAAGCGACCATCTCGATCTGAAATAATGGTCTTCGGCGTCCCATGCAATCTCACTATCTCTGCAATAAATACTCGCGCCAATTTCTCGGGTCCCCAAGTATCTTTAATTCCTAGGAAATGAGCCGACTTGGTTAGTCGATCAACTACAACCCAAATCATGTTCAGTCCCGTCTTGGTTCTTGGCATATTGGTGATGAAATCCATCGAGATATCCTCCCACTTCCATTCAGGGATCGGAAGCGGCTTTAACATTCCGGCAGGTCGCTGATGTTCAATCTTAACCTGCTGACAAGTCAAGCACTTCGAAACGTACTCTGCTACGTCCTTCTTCATATTCCCCCACCAGAAGTTTTGTTTAAGATCCTTATACATTTTACTGCTGCCCGGGTGAATAGAATAGGGCGTATTTGTGAGCTTCCTTCAGAATTGTCCGTCTCAATTCCTCATTATCGGGAACGCAAAGTCGACTCTGAAATCTCAGAACTCCATCATCTTGTATCACGAATCCTGGGGCTTTTCCTTTCTTTACTTCGTCACTTAACCGAAGGATCAGAGAATCGTTCAACTGCTTAGATTTGATCTCCTCGACTAGTGATGAAGTCAGTTCCATCACATATAGTTGCCCTTGGATTCCTGGTGCCCATACTTCAATCCCTTCGCGAATCAGTTCCCGTTGAATGCTGGTTTGGGATGTAAGTGCTTCCAACACTCGAAGAGAAATAGGTTTACGGCTCAATGCATCGGCTACAATGTTTGCTTTACCCGGATGATAGAGAATTTCCAAGTCGTAATCCTTGATCAATTCCAGCCACCTTCTCTGCCTCATGTTTAATTATTTCTGACTGAAGATGTACTTGAGGCTTTTATGATCTGTAAAGATCTGACAATGAGTACCGTATAAATAATGTCGCCAAATTTTCAATGCAAAGACTACAGCTGCTAGCTCCAGATCATGAGTCGGGTAATTAACCTCGTACGGTTTCAACTGCCGAGAAGCATAGGCAATCACCTTATCTTTTTGCATCAACACACATCCCAGACCCTGATTTGAAGCATCGCTGTATACCATGAATCCATCAGTTCCATCTGGTAACGCTAATATAGGTGCTGTCGTCAGTCTCTTCTTGAGTTCATCAAAACCAGCCTGGCATTTCTCATCCCACGTGAAATTTTGAGTTTTCTGTAACAACTGAGTGAGTGGACAAGCAATTTTGGAAAATCCCTCTACAAAGCGGCGATAATATCCAGCAAGTCCTAAGAAACTCCGGACTTCTTTCACGTTATTAGGAGCTTCCCATTCCAAGATTGCTTCGACTTTCTTCGGGTCCACCTGAACTCCGTCCGCTGATATCACATGCCCAAGGAAGGTTACTTCCTTAAGCCAGAACTCACATTTCGAAAGCATTGCATACAGCTGCTCCTTCCTCAAGGTGCTCAAAACTACACGCAAATGCTCGACATGCTCCTCCGTGTATTTCGAATAGATCAAAATGTCATCGATGAAGACGACCACGAATTTATCCAAGTATTCTAAGAATACCCGATTCATCAATTGCATAAATACCGCAGGAGCATTGGTAAGTCCAAATGGCATCACTACAAATTCATAATGCCCGTACCGGGATCTGAAAGCAAATTTCGATATATCCGATTCCTTAATTCTCAACTGATGGTATCCTGATCGCAAGTCAATCTTCGAGAATACCTTTGCCCCTTGCAGTTGATCAAAAAAGTCGTCGATCCGAGGTATAGGATACTTATTCTTGATCGTCATTTGTTGAGCTCCCTGTAATCAATACACAGTCGGAGGGATCCGTCTTTCTTCCGGACAAAAAGAACGGGCGCTCCCCAAGGAGAAACGCTAGGTTGAATATAACCCTTCTGAAATAATTCCTCCATTTGCTTCTTTAGTTCATACATCTCGGTTGGCGCCATGCGGTATGGTGCTCTGGAAATAGGAGCGGCTCCAGGCTCTAATTCGATAGTGAACTCTACTTATCTCTGCGGAGGTAACCCAGGTAGTTCGTCAGGGAATACATCTGAAAATTCGTTCACAATTGGAATAGATGAGAGTTCCACTCCTTCTTCTTTCTTCATGGCATAGCACCAAAGTCCATGACATCCTCGCTTCAGTAATTTCACAGCTTTCATCGCTTTGATCAATTTTCCCGAGCTTCCCGGTCTCCACCCTCTGAATAAGTGTTCAGATCCGTCATCAGCAATGATAGAAATGATTCTCTTTCGGTAATTCAGAATAGCTCCATAACGGTTGAGCCAATCGTCTCCGAGAATTAAGTCATCACCATGGATGTCAACTACAATAAGATTCGATGGCCAGTCTCTCCCTCCTATAGACACTGGAAAATCTCTAGTTTCTAGGGTTCCCACAATTCTCTCTCCACTCGGCAAACCCACAACATATGGTTCACAATCAAATAAGCACGAGATTTTTAAACGATTAACACAGTTCAATGATATGAAAGAGTGTGTAGCTACGGAATCGAATAAGACACTAACTGGTTGCAAAAGGATCTGAATCGTACCTGATGCAACAGCAGTGTTCTGATCGTCAGATTTCCTCATCTCGTGCATAGCGAGACGGACCCGACCTTGGATGTCTCTCTCTCTTCCCAATATTTTGATGCTGAAATCCACTCTGCTGCGTCTGGTTCACACTTATCTCCTTTGGAACTGGCGCTGGAGTGCGAGTACCAAAAGATCTAGTAGCAACTCCACAGAAAGCCGCACGGTGCCCTTCTTGCCCACAATCGTAACAAGTCACAGAAGATGCGGGGCAATCACGTCGAATATGCTGCCGACCACAATTGTAGCATTTCTTTGATGCGTCCGAAGCTGTGATGTAGTCCGGAACTTCTTTCCACCTCTAGAAGGATGTGGAGGTTTCTAGCCGAATAAAAGGAAGACTGGACCTTGCGGGGCCCACCACTCTTGTTTTACGAGAAGCCGGTCACTTTACGCTTCTTTGCCTCCCGATTTCTCCACCGCCTCTTTCATGTCGTAGGCCGGCGCTTTGTCTTGATCTTGTCGCAACGTAGTACACTCGAATCGGACATGTACTTTGAATCTCCGCTTCATCCGCATATCGAAATGAAAATCTTTTACGCCTCCGTTCGACCAAGTGTCGCACACAAGTCAGCTGATGATTAAAAGTTTTGATTACATCTGTCACAGATGCTTCCGAACTCTGTGGTGAGAAAAACTCTCGGATCTTTGCCTCTCTAACTGGACGAGGACAATACTGTGCTTCCATCATTAGTTTGAATTCCGTCCAATCCGCATTACGATTCTCGGGTCGAATATCTTCCCACCAATCAAAGGCCTCCCCAGTCATAAAATACTGGGCAATGGGAACCTTCCGGTCCTCGGGACAGTTAATACCCGCGAATATTTTCTCTAACTCCTTTAGCCAATGATCCCAAGTAAGTGCCTCGGCAGATCCGTCAAACTTTGGCGGGTGCAATTTGACCACCTCAGCAAGCCATCTGTCTCCCCGGCTATCCTCGTGGTGCTGCTGTCCCATCGCTGTCTGCATGCGATCAACTACCTGAGCGAACTGGTTTATTTGAGCCACCACCTGTTGAAGCACTCCCGGCATGTTAGGATTTGCGTCGTCATTCGCCGATCCCTGCTGCCCTCCAGAATGGGAATCGGTTCTACTAGCCGATAATTCTGGGGTAGTTGCGGAATCCTCCTGTCTCATGTTACCACGTCCGCGTCCACGACCGCGTCCGCGTCCACGTCCTCCTCTCAACATATTGTAAACACAATTTCTCAATATCCAGGACAAAATTTTCAAAATAAAGCCCGTCAATACTCACAAAACAGTAATTAAGTAAAACGGTAGTATAAGAGATTAGGAGACTTACAACCACGGTCCACATGACGACTTTGGCTGAACAGTGATGTTACGAACGACCCGTAAATCAAATAACGTAAACAGATCCAACTAAAACCCGACTGTCAAGATATCCATGAATCTTAGCTCCGATACCATATTCTGTAACACCCCGAGATATTCGGAATAATTACAGCGCCGTAAACCCTTTAAGTAAGGATTTATAAGGCTAAATAAAAGAAATGTAAATATAAGACATCAGTACCACGGAAATTCAAGTTTACAAAACCGGTCCAACGAGTAATTAATACAACCATATCGAAATGACATTACTAAGACACGCGTACTCGAGTACTGAAATCAAACCAAGAAAGACAAATCACCACCAACAACAAACATCACTGAACCCCTTCGTCGTCACATCGGTCTTGTGGTCGCTTTCCCGCTCCTCGGCTACCTGAACATCAAAACAAATGTCCACCCCCGAAGGGGTTAGAAAAACGATGCTAGTACAAGTATCATTTAAACGAATCAAATATGCATCAACAATACATAACAAGATACACCACATGGACTTCCGCTACCGGAATCCGATAATGCGAATCCACAAGATTCCATTAACACAGCAAGGGTATTCCAATGATCCAGCGCCCTCAGCACAGATCCCAAGATGATCCCGTCGGACCAACACGAGGTGGAAATAACCCGTCCAATGATCCAGCGCCCTCAGCCTAGATCCCAAGATGATCCCGTCGGACCAACACGAGGTGGACATCCGATCCAGCGCCCTCAGCATAGATCGCACAACATACACAAACACAACCCATGCATACATATATGCCAAATCGCTATGTCCATCAACATGAACGTACAAACACTAGATAGTGAATATCATGACAATTCAACGAAATAAATCTCATGTTCATCAACATGAATAAACCACACGCATGCTCAAAAATACCAATATTAACACATTACGATACTTGCCTCGAAGATGGCAAGAACGAAACACTTCAATGATCTCAACACACTCGAAGGCCGCCTCCTTCGATCAATCGTAGCAAGCTCAAACCTTAACAAAAGAAATGATATAGAATTCATCTCAAGTCGAACGATTGCCTATCAATCCGGTCTACGGCCAAAAGTTTTAAATATGCAATCTGCCTGAACCACTTAGCGTACGCTACGTACTCTACGTAACGTGCGCTAAGCCTGCCTGTTAGCGTACGCTATCGTCTAAGTCTAGCGTACGCTAGCCATGGACTGACAGTTCTCTCTGATCAGCCGACTGACTCGACTGATAACATAACGTACGTTACGTACCAAACGTAGCGTGCGTTAACTTATTCCTGATAGCGCACGTTAACTTACGTATATTAGCGTGCGCTAACCGTGCATGGCAGATTACTACTGGCAGAAAACTTGATCTAATGGTGATGAACTCATGAATTCTATGGTGATAATACATGTCATTCCCGTGCATATCATGCTCATAAGGTTTGTGAAAGTTCTATACGGATTAAACGACTACGAGATACAAGGTTACATATAATCATCACAACACCATAATTCATCTTTGATCTTCAAGGAATATCCTAAGTTCAATCCGTTATATGACCCAAAACGTATGATTCCTTTATGAAAAGGCATAAGAACTTTGAAAATCTCCATATACTGGTTACAAATCGGTTTGAAGCTTCAGAATATGTTAGGAGTTCAAACACTAAGAGGATCAATGTTTTATACGATGAATAAGTACCGAAACATCGAAAATATCTTTCTAACACATGATGTTCGACTACTTATGAATCTAACTGACTAGGTAAATCTCAAAACATGATCAAAAACGTCCTTCAGAATACTACTAATATTGGTGAAGAATCACCTACCTCAAAGTAGTGAAGAACAAGGAGGAAATTCGAAGCAATCCACCGCCGAAGGCTTGAACACCAATCCCCAATGATCTACAATCTTCAACACGAGCTAGGATGCCGGCAAGAAGTGTTTAGGATGAAGAGAGTGACTTTCTAAGTTCAAGAATTCGGATGGGGGAGTGAATAGTCTGAAAATATGAAAAAGGATGCTGTCCTATATATAGAAAATGGTTATTAGCGCGCGCTAGTCCGTATTCATAGCGTGCGCTAACGGCGATTTGAAAGCGTTCATCGATTTCTTGTACTCAGCCTTTAGCGTGCGCTATCCTCATATGAGTAGCGTGCGTTAACGCGTTGACTTGGCTTTTTCCCGAAAGCCGTCCAGGTTCATCCCGACACAATCCGACTAAGATCCCCGGCCTGATCTCACCTACCAACACATCTTAATCATATTGACCACGTATAGCGTGCGCTAAGGTTCCTTCACAGCGTGCGCTATGGATCCAAGTTAGCGTACGCTACACTTAGTCGATAGCGTGCGCTACATGCGCAGAATCACAATTTAAATCACATTCATGAAATCATGCGCTCAACAATACCGGATTATGAAATACGGAGAATAATACTGAGATCAAAATGAAATAATTACAATATCACAAGTTCCAAATACATAGCAGAAATCTCGGGTATTACACATAACTGGGAGGGGGTGGGCAGGTTTGAAGGGTGATCGGCAGGGGCCGCTCGGCATGGGCGATCGGCAGGGGGCCGCGGCCTATAGTACAGTTGGGCCAGCATTGCAGGGATGATTCTAGGGGCCGCGGCTCGGCATCCTTGTGCCGCGGCCCGGCTGTGCTAGGTGAGAAAAATGACTATATTTTGGAAATTACTCCTACAAATCTCCCCCTTTCCGGAATATAGGAAGAGTTCGCCATCCCGGCGATCGAACAACACACTTTCACCTTCTCTCTACTCAACGCCTTGGTTAACATATCGGAACCATTATCATCGGTATGAACTTTATCAAGTTCAAACAAACCATCCTCCAGTGCATCTCGGATCCAATGGTACCTCACATCGATATGTTTAGTTCTCTTGTGAAAAGTTGCATTCTTAGCCAAATGAATTGCACTTTGACTATCACAAAGAACCACGTAACGTCGTTGTCAGAAGCCTAGCTCTCGTAAAAACATTTTCAACCATAAGAGCTCTTTACTCGCTTCCACCGCCGCAATATACTCGTCCTCCGTTGTAGATAAGGTAACACAGTTTTGCAATCTTGATTGCCATGACACGGCTCCCCCTGCGAATGTCATCAAATAACCGGAAGTGGATTTTCGGTTATCTTCATTACCGGCCATATCCGAATCGGAATAACCAACAAGCATTGCTTTCCCATTTCCAAACGTAATCCCCAATTTGGAAGTACCCCGTAAATATCTAAATATCCATTTTACGACTTCCCAATGCTTCTTTCCCGGATTCGATAGAAACCGGCTCACCACTCCCATGGCATGAGCAATGTCGGGCCTAGTACATACCATAGCGTACATCAAACTCCCGACCGCCGAGACATAAAGAATTTTATCCATATCCTCAATCTCCTCCTTCGTCTTAGGGCAATCCTGGCTCGTCAATTTTAAAATTGTTAGTAAGAGGCGAACTAACAACTTTAGCTTTGTCCATGTTGAAGCGTTTAAGCACCTTCTCGATATATTGCTCTTGCGATATGTGTAATTTTCGGGCTGCTCTATCCCGTGTAATTCTTATTCCAAGAATTTATTTAGCCGCCCCCAAGTCTTTCATGGCAAAAGACTTATTCAATTCTTTCTTCAAGTTGGCAATCCTCTCGGCATTCTTGCCAACGATCAACATGTCATCCACATAAAGTAATAAGATGATAAAATCATCATCTCCAAATTTCTTGAAAAATACGCAATGGTCGAGAGTCGTCTTCCGGTAGCCTTGCTCCCCCATAACCGACTCAAACTTCTTGTACCATTATCGTGGTGCTTGCTTCAACCCGTATAAACTCTTCCGAAGTTTACACACATAATCCTATTTTCCTTCGACCTCAAATCCTTCCGGTTGCTTCATATAAATTTCTTTGCCAAGGTCTTCATGAAGAAAAGCCGTCTTGACATCCATTTGCTCAACCTCAAGATCAAGGCTAGCCGCAATACCAAGGACCAATCGAATCGATCCTATCTTCACAACCGGAGAAAAAATCTCGTCAAAATCAATACCCTTCTTTTGACTAAATCCTTTCACTACGAGTCTAGCTTTGTATCGGGGCAATGAGGTTTGCTCCTCCGACTTCACCCGATACACCCATTTATTCCTCAAAGCTCTCTTGCCTTTCGGCAACTTCACCAACTCGTAAGTATTATTCTCATGCAAGGAACTCATCTCGTCTTGCATGGCATCCATCCATTCTTTCTTCTTTTCATCCTCCATGGCCTCCGCAAAATATTCGGGCTCTCCCTCATCGGTGAGTAAGACATACTCATCGGCCGAATAACGAGTGGAGGGATGACGGTCCCTCGTCGACCGCCTATGTGGAACAAAAGATGGCATGTTCGTCACAGGTAGCTCGGGATGAGCTCCACCGGTGTCTTGTCTCAACTCATCGTTGTCACCGGCATCTTGTTGTTCATCATTTTGGACATCCTCTCCACCGGGTGTCTCAACATGTTGTGGAGGAACGAGGTCATAGTCGTGTTGTGGAGCCGACTCTCCATTCTCAACATCTTTCATAGTTTGATCTTCAACAAAAACAACGTCTCTCGACCGAACAAGCCTTTTTGTCACCGGGTCATATAATCTATACCCGAACTAATCAAGCCCGTAGCCAATAAAAATACACGACTTGTCTTGGAATCAAGCTTCGACCTCTCGTCATTCGGAATGTGAACAAAGGCTTTACATCCGAAAACCCTTAAGTGGCAGTATGAGATGTCTTTATCGCTCCACACCTTATCCGGGACATCAAACTCCAAAGGAACACACGGCGTCAAATTAATCACATGAACCGCCGTGTTCAAAGCTTCTCCCCAAAACGACTTTGGTAATCCGGCATGTGAGAGCAAACAACGAGCTCTCTCTACCAAAGTCCGGTTCATTCTCTCCGCCAATCCATTGAGTTGCGGAGTCTTCGGGGGCGTCTTTTGATGTCGGATCCCTTGTTCTCGGCAATATTCATCAAAGGGCCCGGTGTACTCTCCACCATTGTCCGTCCGAATACATTTTAGCTTCTTCCCAGTCTCTCTTTCCACCGAGGCATGAAATTGTTTGAAAGTGTCTAACACTTGATCTTTGGTCTTCAAGGTGTATGCCCACACCTTCCTAGAGTGATCGTCGATGAATGTGACAAAATATCGGCAACCACCGAGCGTCCTAGTCTTCATAGGACCACAAACATCGGATTGAACAAAATCAAGCACATTTTTCTTCCATGAAGGAGTATGACTCTTAAAAGTAACTCTCCTTTGCTTCCCGGCTAGACAATGAGAGCATCTTTTAAGGTGTACCTTGTGAACCCCGGACAACGCCTCCTTCTTCGACAATAGCGCCATTCCTTTCTCGCTCATATGACCGAGCCCCTTATGCCATAGCTCGGCCATGTCATTATTGTCGATTGTGTTCACGGAATTAGTCGTGACCTTCGAAAGTGTCACGTACAATTTCCCTTCCTTTTGTCCTCTCTCGACAATCAAGGAACCTCTAGTGAGTTTCCACAACCCCTTGCCAAAACCACTATGATAACCGTCACCATCGAGTAAACCAACGGACATAACATTAAGCCTCATATCCGTAACATGTTTTACATTCCGTAAAACAAGTTCCATTCCGGTATCGAATCTCAAATGCACATCTCCCACTCCAACAATTTTGGATAACCCATCGTTACCCATCTTGACTATACCAAAGTCACCCGAAGTGTAAGAGGAATAAAAATCTCTACGTGATGTAACATGACACGTAACTCCACTATCGACCACCCAGCTCGAATCATCTCTCGCAAGGTTCACCATATCATAGTCACAACAAACAAAGAATTCTTCGGTAGTAGTATTTACTTCGGCTTTGTCATTACTACCGCTCTCCTTCTTTTGTGAATTCTCTCGGCCTTGGCAATTCTCCTTCTTCAATTGTCGGCAAAATTTCTTGGTATGACATTTCTTACCACAATGTAACATTCGATATTGGCATACTTCCCCCGGGAATTACTCCTTTGTGACCCTCTATTACTCGGGCCTCTACTTTGGCCTCTCCCCCGTCTTTCGGTAACTAGAACATACGACTGCGACGAAGATCATTGTGCTTTTCTTCGGACCTCCTCATTCAACATGTTCCCTTTAGCTAATTCCATCGAAATGACTCCATCGGGGGCGGAGTTAGATAACGACGTTCGAAATGTCTCTCAAGAATTCGGCAATATGCCTAACAACCACAAAACTTGCACCTCCTCTTCGAAGGCAAGTTGATTAATTATGCCTTGGAATGCATTTAAATGATCCGATAGAGGAGTCCCGTCTCGATACTTCAAATTCATCATTTGTTTAATGAGGAATAACTTATTATTCCCCGTATTCCGAGCATACAATTGCTCGAGCTTGTGCCATAACTCTCGAGCATCCTTCTCTCCACTAATATGGTTCAAAACATTGTCATCCACCCATTGTCTAATATATCCGCAAACTTGGCGATGTAAAATAGTCCACTCCGCGTCGGACTTGCCTTCCGGTTTATCTTTGCTAAAAACCGGTAAATAATAATCCTTCACATATAGAAGGTCTTCTATCTTCCCCTTCCATACGTGGTAATTCGAACCATTCAAGTTAACCATTCTACTCGTGTTGGCTTCCATCTTACAATTGAGATACTAAACAACCACGAAACAACAAATCCCGTGGCTCCGATACCACTTTGTTGGGAAAAACACCGACAAACGTCACAACGAGAAATGCGGAAACCCTCGTTTGACAACTTCCCACTCTTCAATTGTAACTTTGTGGTTACCGACGAGTAGAGCAACAATTACAACTCGACAAAAATAATACAAATGATATCCGAAAAACAATAAATACGAGACACAATATTTTAGCGTGGAAAACCCCTCAAGATGAGAGTAAAATCCACGGGACCGAAGCCGCTTAAATCCACTATCACCAACACACACAATACACAACCGCCCCTAATACAAACTAGGGGTATACACCAATCGTCAAATACTCGGTAATAAACGTCTTCAAGTATTTGGAATACAACAACAATAACAAGATCGAGAAAAGAAAACACCGTAAATATCTTACACAAAAAGCTAATGAAATACCCGAACTTCCAGACTCAAAACCTCGATCTACACCGGTGAAAAGATTTGCCCAATAGCTACCAAGCTCTTGTCAAAAGATCACGACGATCCGACTGATAAATCTCCTGGAAATTGAAGAAATGTATTTCTCTCTCTTGTTTCTCTCTCTATCTCTCTCTTGATGTTCTTCAAAATGTGTATGATGAAAGGGTAGAACTCCCGCAAGAAACATGCTAAAAATAGATCCCCTTTGCTGGGTTGACCCCGTGTGCCGCGGCCCGGCCAAAGTGTGCCGCGACACACAACAAAAATATGCCCAGTGATTCGAGCAGGGGCCGTGGCCCGGCAGGAGGGTGCCGCGGCCCATAGTACAGGCCGTTTGGCCTTGTGAAGCAAAGTGACGGGGGCCGCGGCTCGGCAGGGTGTGCCGCCGCCCCAGGTGCATAACTGGGAGGGGGTCGACAGGTTTGAAGGGTGATCGGCAGGAGCCGATCGGCAGGGGCCGCTCGACAGGGGCGATCGGCAGGGGCCGCGGCCCAGAGTACAGTTGGGCCGGCATTGCAGGAATGATTCTGGGGGTCGCGGCTCGACAGCCTTGTGCCGCGGCCCGGCTGTGCTAGGTGAGAAAATGACTATATTTTGGAAATTACTCTTACAAGGGGTAAGGTTCTTTTAGTTTGTTTAATTTTTCATTTTCTTTTTTTTTTTTTTTTTTTTTTTGGTTTTAGGGTTAATCTTCAGTATAGGGTTTATTTTTTGGTACTTTGGTTATAAAACTGTATATTTTTTAAGATTTAGTTTTGGGAACTTGGTTTGTTTTAATCTGATGATGAGGTTCATATTAAAACAGAAAACTTGGTTTATATTAGAGTTTTTTCTTTCTAAAAAATAAAAATATTTTTTCTTTTATGATTTATGTTGCTTATATTAAGCGTTCTAATAATTTAGGATCGAAACCAAACATTCCAGCGGTAAAATATATTTTATAGATGGAAATTTATATCGTGGATTCGAATTTATAAATGCATCATGAATTCATAATAAATTTATAAGAGATAAATAAGTAAATAACATAATTACCTCGGTCAATTCATCTACTCATACCTTGTGTATTGCCCAATTTCATAATATGACAATCCCTTCAATATCTATGTTTTTCTAGTTCCTGCATTTTCTACTTAAAATCTCATACTCAACACTATCTATAAAATAAAAACATCAACTTATAGAAATAATATTCATTAAAAAATAAGTTATAATTAGCAAAATTTAATTCTGATCAGCAAAAAAACTAATAGATACATATCAATTTCAATCAGAAAATTTAGTTTTGTTCGGTAAAAAGCAGCCACTTATCAAAAATTATTTTCGATTTAAGAAATAATTTTAATTAGTCGAAATTAATTCTAATCAATAAAAATATTTTAATCTAGCAAAATCAGGTGAAGGAACATGACATAAATGATAAATGACGATTCTATTTGAGAATAATCTACCTATAAAAATTACAAAAAATTAGTTGGAAGTCGATATACAATCTGGCCCTACTCCTCTAGTTATAACAAAGCCTATCCCGTTGAAGATATAAGCAGCAACACGAGCCTCAATGTCTTGAGTCTTACTTATTATTATTATTATTATTATTTAATAATAATAATAATAATAATAATTTTTAATTTTTTATCACATCCCTAAAACTTTTTCCTTTTCTCCCTAACTACTTACTTCGACACAATTTGGCTTTTAATTTTATAGCTATAAAATACTAAAACTACTTTCTAGATAACATTGATACCAAATCCCGCAGGTTATTATATCTGGTGCAATCCCTCTATGTAACATGCTACTAATTATGAAATTAATTTACCTCACGATATTATATTGAAGCTCAATTATTCTATTAAATAATTGTTTTTAATTATTATGATATGTGAAAAAATGTAGTTAAAAAATTAAATTAAAAAACATTATTATAACAAGTAGGTCTTAATAATGTTTAGCATGCATTAATGTCACTAGTATGACATAATTTATGTGCACAATTTTTCTTCGGTAGAAGATAGCATAAATTCTTTTTTAAACTATACATTGGAATAATTTTTTTTATGACAATTTATAAATCGTGTATTACATGATTCTACATCTCATTAAAAATAAAAAGATCAAGCACTCTATAGTTAAATAAAAATATATTCAATAATGCTCTAAAATAATAAAATTTTAAATATTATAAATATTACATATTGTGAAAATTTAAAAATTATTCAAAAAATGTGTTATTTTTTGAAAATATGGAAAAACATCTAAAAATTCAATAAATAAAAAATAAAATCATTTAAGTAATAAGAGAATTATACTGAAAATTATAAATCTCAAACAAATCCGTTGCGCCCTGTTGACGTCTGATTTGGTCAACGTCACGTGTGCTGATCTGGACGAATGAATCGAAGCCACGTAGAAAATAATAAACAAGATGAAAGGTATTTGACCACTAAATTTTATTAATGATCTTGATATGGGGTAGAGCCGGGCCGAAAATATTTTGGCCGGTCTGCACTTTTTATGTTTGCTAATTACAAGTCTTATCTTTTCTCTTTTTCTCTCTTTATATCTCTCTCTCTCTCTCTTTCTCACGAATTCTTCCCCAAAAGTCCTTCTTATTGTACATTCCCTTTATATATATAGCCAATCCCAGCCATTCAAGGGATGACAGCTGGAGGATTCTTGGGAACATGTTCTCTACACTTGTCAAAGTGTGAATATTTCTTGGACGCGTGTCGGCTTCTCAGGTTTGCTTTGGAAAGGGGTACGACAGCACGCCTTAATTGTCCTGTATGCCTGTTCTTCGTGCTTTTGGAAATACTTATCTGTTGTGGCCGACAACAGGGTCGGCCCTCAAGCTTCCCACTGTTCTGGTCGGCCTTATTATAATTTCGATCCGGAACGTATTCATACTGGATCTGCTCGGCCCTTCTGGATCGGATCCCGGGTCGGCTCTGACGTCTCTGTCCGGTCCGGTTCTAACGGGCCCGAGAGAAAATCGGGTCAATGCCCGGTTCGGCTCCAGGCTCTGCTCGGCTGGTCGGCCGCCTGGAGTGCTTAAGTGGATGCCAAGGTGGATCGACTACCAACAAGGGCCCCCGAGTCCAGGGCCGTGCCGGGTTGGCAGGCCGGGTCGTTTCATATTGAGGCCGATCCGGCTTGGGGGAGGATAAGATCTTCCGAAGGGGCGCCTCTTCGAGAGTCGCGTCGATTTGACTTCGGGGTCTTCAAGTGTCATGATGAGGGGGACGCGTGGCGGGATGTAATTTGTCATCGCTTTTCACGCGCTTTTAATTCTCGCGTCGGTTCAGTACGCATCGCCGCTCCACGCGCCTGGCATTTAATGCCCTTTTTCTCTTATAAATATAGAATGCCTTCTTCTTCATTGTTCCCTTCGCCATTTTTGTGTCTTGTTGCAGAGAAGAGAAAATTTTCCGGCGTCCTTTTCCCGTTTTTAGAAAGAATTGCTTGGTAAGCTTTTTCTTTTTTTCTATTTCACGATGTCGGAGCGGAGGGATGTGATGGCGGAGGAGTTGACTGTGTCTCCGGACCGCACGGGGGTGGCAGACCTGTCAATGGGCGATGTCCCCGTTGACTGGAACGACAGGGAGGACGACGGCGAGGTCGCGAGATCGCCGGATTCGGGAGACGCGGAGGTGGTGGCGCCGTTGACGGCGGTTGGCGAGACTCCGGCCTGGATTCGGCCTCGGCCGTCTCCTTTTGTTGAGGCGGAGTGGGACTCGGCCTCGATTCGCAGCACGGTCACCGAAGAGCAGCTGGAGGCTTGGCGGGGGCGGTTCAAGATACCCACTGTGGTGTGGATGTTTGTTCCGAATCCCGAGGAGAGGCCTCACACTCCACCTGTCGGTTGTACAGCGGTGTACTACCGCTCTCTGCTGGCAGGGCAGGTTCCCGCTTCCATTGGTTTTCTCCCGGTGGCTAAGGCAGTGGGGCCTTTGTATTGCCCAAATTCATCCGAATTCCTGGGCTCGGGTGCTGGGTCTTTTTATCCTCTTCAGTCAGCACGGCTGGCCCGAGCCCAACTTTGAGGAGTTCAACAGTCTCTTCCTGTGGAGGTCGGTCGACCGATCTGGTTCCGGCTGGTTCTATCTGACGGCCCGGTATGCCATGCATAAAGAATTGGTGGATGTGTCGGAGACCATCCACAGCTGGAAGGAACAGTGGTTCTTTATAGGGGGGCCTTGGAGGAGCTCGGCTGATGAGTGGGAGCCTGGTGTGATAGATGCCGAGCTTCGGGTCCCAGAACACTTTATTACCAAAATGAGTAAGTGCCGTATTTTCTATTCTTGTTCTTTTCTTGTCTAACGCTCATCATTTATTTTATGTGCAGGGCGTATCCCGGCCTCTGAGACATCTTCTGATTTCGACGAGCGGGTAGAGAAGCTCCTGGACCTTCCCGCCGAGCAGAGGAAGTCGTATCTTTTGGCCAGTGAAGAAAATCTCTGGGCGGCCGGACTTCGATCCACCGATCCGAACATTATGTCTTCATCAGGTAGCCCCCCTCTTTTTTTTTTCTTTTTTCTTTCTTTTAACACGGCTTCTTTATCCAGTCCCTAGGGGCATGGTTCCATCGGGACGGAAAGAAACGCCTGCGCAGCGGGTGGCGAGGCTGGCTGCTAAGGCCGCCGAGCGCAGGGAGCGCGCGGGCAAGCGGAAGAGGGTAGAGGCCGAACCCGAGGATAGTTTGACTAAGGCGGGGGGCTCGTCTGTTCCTGAAATCGCTGCGTCCGCCCCGAGCCCTATCCGGACGGGCCGTGCGACTGGTAAGGAGCCCGCAATCGACTTGGAGGGCCAATATCTCCCGGTTAATAAGGACCGGGAGGAACCTTGTGCTCAAATGAAGGGGCGACGGCCACGCTGGTTTCTGGATTACGTCCGGGCAGCCACCCCAACCGCCGAGATGCTCGACCGGGTCCCTCCAGCGGTGGTTGAGTCCAGTCATGTCCCCATCAGGGGCTGGACGCCCAAGATGGATATGGTGACCAACGACATGGGTCCGGACGAGCAGATGCAGTTCGAGAATGCTCTGATGGGCCGTGCGTTGTGCACTTACATAAAGGCCACTGGGGAGCTGATGGCCCTGGTTGAAAAGCACAAGAAGGCGGAGGCCGATCTTAAGGCCTTACAGGAGGAACACCATCTCTGTCCTTCGCTTATCAAGTCTCTGGAGGAGGAGATGACCTCCCTGAAAGGTGAGATGGAGATTCTGGAAAGTCGGGCCCTCGAGGCCGATATTTGGAAAGGAAAGGCCGACGAGATGGCCACGACGGCCGAGCAGGCGCAAAAACAGTGTCTGGACATAAGGGCCGAGCACGAGGCCTATTTGCAGAACACTAAGGCCCAGCTTGAGCATCTGACCGAGCGGGTCAATACTTGTGAGGCTTCGGGTTACGCCAAGGGCCTTGCCGACGGGGCTGCTGCTTTTCAGAAGACGTCCGAGTTTGAGGAGCTGATTAACCTTAACTATGTCTCCACCTGCTATGAGATATTAGATCTCATGAAGGAAGGGAAGACCGTTGAGGAGGTTCGGGCCTATATAGAGTCTCAGGCGATTGATCTGAAAGTTGAATCTCTCGGAGCTGACGAGCCGAAGGCTGTAGAGTTTATCGAAGACCCGGGGTTGATTCCGCACGGCGAAGGTGAAGGACAGTCTTCTCAGGCGGTCGGTCAGGAGGATGGGGCCGAGTAGATTTTTACTTTGTTCCATGTATGGCCTGCGTGCCGGTTTTCCTTGGTTTCCTTTTTACTTCAATGTAGACTCGCCTCTTGAAATGAATGAAATCTTTTTTATATCATCTGTTGCTTCTCTCTGTATGTTTGGGGCCCAGTCGGTTTGGTTGTTGCCTTTCTTTTCTGTTCGTCTTCTGTTGATTGTGCCGGATGGGCCGATCTTATGTGGCGCCGAGGCAAACTCGGTCTTATAGTGCCGGATGGGCCGGTCTTATGAGGT
This sequence comes from Orobanche coerulescens, assembly GCA_033398695.1. Classification (NCBI taxonomy): domain Eukaryota; kingdom Viridiplantae; phylum Streptophyta; class Magnoliopsida; order Lamiales; family Orobanchaceae; genus Orobanche; species Orobanche coerulescens. Next base: position 11,814,472 of record CM065803.1, read on the forward strand.
GCCGAGGCGAACTCGGTCTTATAGTGCCGGATGGGCCGGTCTTATGAGGTGCCGAGGCGAACTCGGTCTTATAGTGCCGGATGGGCCGGCCTTATGAGGTGCCGAGGCGAACTCGGTCTTATAGTGCTGGAGGGGCCGGTCTTATGAGGTGCCGAGGCGAACTCGATCTTATAGTGCCGGATGGGCCGGTCTTGTGAGGTGCCGAGGCGAACTCGGTCTTATAGTGTCGGAGGGGCCGGTCTTATGAGGTGCCGAGGCGAACTCGGTCTTATAGTGCCGGATGGGCCGGTCTTATGAGGTGCCGAGGCGAACTCGGTCTTATAGTGCCGGATGAGCCGGTCTTATGAGGTGCCGAGGCGAGCTCGGTCTTATAGTGCCGGATGGCCGGTCTTATGAGGTGCCGAGGCGAACTCGGTCTTATAGTGCCAGATGGGCCGGTCTTATGAGGTGCCGAGGCGAACTCGGTCTTACAGTTCCGGATGGGCCGGTCTTATGAGGTGCCGAGGCGAACTCGGTCTTATAGTGCCGGATGGACCGGTCTTATGAGGTGCCGAGGCGAACTCGGTCTTATAGTGCCGGATGGGCCGGTCTTATGAGGTGCCGAGGCGAACTCGGTCTTATAGTGCCGGATGGGCCGGTCTTATGAGGTGCCGAGGCGAACTCGGCCTTATAGTGCCGGATGGGCCGGTCTTATGAGGTGCCGAGGCGAGCTCGGTCTTATAGTGCCGGATGAGCCGGTCTTATGAGGTGCCGAGGCGAACTCGGTCTTATAGTGCCGGATGGGCCGATCTTATGAGGTGCCGAGGCGAACTCAGTCTTACAGTGCCAGATGGGCCGGTCTTATGAGGTGCCGAGGCGAACTCGGTCTTACAGTGCCGGATGGGCCGATCTTATGAGGTGCCGAGGCGAACTCGGTCTTATAGTGCCGGATAGGCCGGTCTTATGAGGTGCCGAGGAGAACTCGGTCTTATAGTGCCGGATGGGCCGGTCTTATGAGGTGCCTGTAGGTCACAAGTCGTCCAGGTACAAGTCTAGAGGGGGGGTAAATAGACTTGTAGAAACTCTTGAACTCTTTTTCACGAAGAGTGAGTTTCTTCAGCTGATAGTTAAACAAATGACTTGGATTCGTTTGTTCTTAGATATATGCGGAAGTCAGCTGATGACGAATAGAAATCAACTTAATGAAACACAATGAATGCAACAGTTAAAGTATGATGCAGTAAAACAGTAAATAACGCAGGCAATTATAGTGGTCTCAGAGGTGGGGTAATCCTCTACTAATCCACTTTTCTCCAAACCAGTTGGAGATGAATTCACTATAATTTTCAACCAGTGATAAATATTACAGTGATTCAAACCACACTACAACAACTTCCAACCAGTGGAAATCCGTGCCGTTGTACACACTTGACTGCCTTGCACCTCTTGATCCTCGATCCTTGGATGCCTTTACAGTCTCTTACTTCAACCAGTGAAGTACCCCGTACTCAGGATTATAGACAAGAGTTTTTGTCTTCTCCAACTAAGAGCTTCTTTAAGTATGAACTTTTAGAACTGCTCTTTTCACGATGCTATTGATTGCTTTAGATTGCTTGATTGCTTTGATCGCTTGAATGTATGTTCGCACCGGTAGTTGCTCAGCTTCAAATCTTCGGATATATATAGGTCACGATCTCTGAGCTTTTTCCTTGTAGCCGTTGCAAATCTTTTGAACAAATCCGTCCGTTGGAGGGAGACTTCATTGTTTATTCTTTCTGAACGTTGCAAGGCTGGATTCCCATTATTTTATTTTATCTTCCGACCGTTGTGAAGACTTCTGCATTTGAGCGCCGAATCTTTTGAATATAAAATGATTAAAGTCTTCAAGGTGGGTCTGGATGATTTATTTAAATCATATCTCTTGCGGGAATCACTCCAATTTGTCTTTTCACGTTGCATGTGAGCTTTCCGTAATACTTGACTTTTCAACTCATGCTGACGTGGACTTGGAGTACTTGGCTGCATTCGAGTAGGCTGATGTGCAGCTAACATCTCTGCAGACAGGTCCTCTCGGCTGTTCACTGTTTGTGACTTATCTGATCAGGTGACTTCCCTGAGGTACCTTGGCTGCAGTCTGGTCAAACTTCTCTGATAAATTTTGTTGACCAGAGCTACCCTGACTGGACTCATTGTTCCTCTCGATGGACTTAGTCAGACTTTAAGACTTAGCCGATTTTCACTTAACTAATTTTGGCCTACTGAAGATACTCATTTGGTTCTTCTTTACATTTTGCCAAGTTTTATACTTAACATATTTGGCCTATGGAAGATACTCATTTGGTTCTTCCTTACATTTTTGCCAAGTAATAAACATTTGATTTTATATTAATGACATCATCAAAATCTAACAAGTATTCCTAACAAATTCCCCCTATTTTGATGATGGCAAAACTTTAAGTAAGTAATCAAATGACCAAGTCTGCACTTAAGTGCAAGACACAAACTAAAATCAGTCTAATATTGAGACAACTGGAAATTGTCATTCAACAGACTGTTATAAAACTTTTTCTGACTTGATTATGTTTGAATTTTACAAGAAAGTTTTTACAGAAAATAAAATTACAAGTACAAAAAATAAAGTCATCTGCCTCTTCCTCTGCCTCTACGAATAGGCTGTTTGGCAGGCCTGAATGGTTTGGCTCCAATTGGTCTTATCTTGACTGGAGCAAGACCATATTTCCTCTTCACAACAAGCGCTGCAAAGTCTTGTTCTTGCTGTGATGTAAATCTATTCTCTAGGCATAACTGCTTGATTTCTTGTTGAAGATGTAGCTCATCTAGCTCATTGTCCAGACGGGTTGGCGCTTCCTCTGCTCTGAATGATGGAATCATAGGATAAGCGTTTAGTTCCTTAGCCTTCTTCTTCAGAATGGTCCAGAGTTTTGGGTAAGCTTCTTCCATGAAATTGATGAAGATCTGCTGTGGGGAGAGATTATCATCATGGAGTAATTCCCAGACGTAATAGTCTCTGATAAATTTCTTCTTTGCAGTTCCCCACATGGGCAGGTCTTCATATGGAATAAAGTCCTCAACATACCACAGCTCCTTTCCTTCCCATTCTAGAGTAGGGCCAAAACCTCCTCTAGTCCTCCTTCTCTTTCCTTCAGGCTGGTCAGCCTGGCCATCTGGATCCACAGCTTCCTTCCTCTTCAGACTTGAGGGTCCTTCAATTTGAAGAACATCTTGCTTCTTCTTTGACCTTATCTCTCTCTCTCTCTCTTCCCCCTGAACTCTCTCTTCCCCCTTTTTGCCAGCATCAACAAGGGTTGTTAATTGCTGCTCCATTTTGCTCATCCAATCAGACATGCCAAATGGCATTCTGTTGTTGGTAGGGGGAGGGGGCTGAGGAATCTCTCTCTGCAGAAGAGTGTCTATCTTGGCATTGATTGATTGAAGGTCAGGAGTGACCTGAGACGTTAACAGCTCTCCAATTGTGTCTTTGACTATTTGCCTGATCAGCTCAGTCATGGCAGGAGATATCTGAGCTGATGGAGAGTGCTCTCCTGAGCCTTCTGCGAAAGAGCCACTAGACTGCAGGCTTCTGTCTGCAGCTGGTAGGTCAGAGGGAGTTTTCTCCGGGGTCCCTGACCTGGAGTCTTCAGCCAGCTCTGCGTCTAGGAGAGTGTGCAGGCGGGTACCACGATCTATCTGCAGCTTCGTGAATAGGCTCTGTCTCCGGCTCTGGCTCCTTTTCTTCTTCTCTCTCTTCCTCTTTCTCTTCTTCTTTCTCCTGATCCTCATCTTTCTCTTCTTCTGCCTTTTCTTCAGAATTTTCTTTTCCTTCTTCCTCATCTTTTTCCTTTCCATTTTCTTTTTCTGCTCCTGCATCTCCTCCATCATCACCATCATTATTATCATCATTATCATCATTGTTATCATCATCCTTCTCCTCTTCTTCTCCTTCATCATCATCATCTTTTTCTACCTCTTCTCCTTCTTCTTCTTCTTCATCAGCCAACTCTTCTGTCTTCTCAATTTCTTCTGGCTGTTTTTCAACTAGAATATTTTCTTCTGTTTTTCTCTCTTCTTCTTCTTCTTCAACCACCAAATCAATAACTTCATTATTTCCTTCTCCATCTACTTCCTCAATTCTAATCTCTTTTTCAACTTCCTCCTCCTCCTCTCCAAAAGAACCATCAAAAATGCTAAGCATGATAGAATGGATAAATTGGTCCATGTTTGTTTTAAAATGGGACATGAACCAATTATCCTGGAGGATTAATACTAAGTCTGATTCTTTGCAAAAGTGAATCAGAACCTCCTCAGTGGCTTGGGGATATTCCCAACCACTAGTTGCAATGTAGGTTTGAAGGTTTGTAAAAGTCAGAGTCTTGAAAAATTTCCACTCTTCAAAAATATGTACAAAAGAGTGTTTTAATGCTTGTGGCTTAACAAGCTGGAGTTGTTCAATCGAAAGGTTGAAAGTATTGTTTTCTAGTAGGTTAAAAGTATAATCAGCTTCAGGAATAGAAATTATGAGACCTGCTTCTTCTTCTTCGGATATGTAGACTGGGGGGGTGAGAACAGGTACAATCCGAGTCTCAAGGGTGTCTGGTGCAGGCAGGTCTTCCGGATGAATTGGTGATCGGACAGAGGGGCTGGCAAGGTGTTCAGACTGCTCTCCCTCACTAAATTGCAGTTTCCTTGGCCTCTTGGGAGAGGATTACAGTGATATTTGCGAGTAGAGGGTCCTTCAGGGGCTGGTCCCCTTCTCTTGAATCTGACTGCAATGGGAGTGTCGTCGGACTCGATGTCGGACTCGACTGTAGTTGCGATATCAGCTGCAGGTCTGTCCGACTCTCCTGATGAATGGTATCTTGGATATGTCCTTGAGTCCGGCAGCTCCTTCAACAACTGAGCTGCTCTCCCAGTGCTTCCTACTTTCTTCACCTTCTCATGGTCCATATGACCAAGCCTTTTATTGGGGTGGAAGGGGTCAGTGTTTCCCTTTGCCACTCCAGTCTTCTCCAAAAACCAACTGAGATGCGTTCCAAACGCCAGCTTTGTTTTGAACTTCTTCTCATCGTCAAGCCACTCGACCTTGTTGACCTCTCGCACGAGTTGCCTGAAGATGTAGTCTGCCCAATCAACTTCTTCTTCCTGAATCAGTGCTCCCAGCACCATAAACTTCGACGACGACAGTTGATCATAACTGCCCGCCATCCCCATTATTATTTTGTTGGTAATATCCAACGCAACACGGTAAATCCTCTTAAGTTCACTCCTCTTGGCTGTGAATTTCAGTTTTTTCGGGATATTTTCCACCTTAATCTTTTTCCAGGTTTCGGCGGCGGATTGCTTGAGAGCTTCGACCGCTAAACCACGGTGCTTCATTCCGAAGACAGAACGAATCGTCTCTCGAGATATGCTGACTGGTATTCCGCCAACTGTGCTTATGAATTCCGTCTTGAATCAGATAAGCTTCGCGATAGAACTCGACGACATCCTCTTTGAACAGGTGTTACGGGTTGATGTCTAGAAATGGGTAGATCCCATTAAGCTTCATTGCGCGAATCAGATTAAACATGTCGTAGTCCTCCAGATTGGCTTCCAATAAGCCTTCAAAGTCGACAACCAACGAGAAAATGATCTGGTCTTTCACCGCCTTCAAATTAACTCCTTCGAAAGATGCCATTTCTGCAAATAAAGGATTTTTAGTGTATATTTTTGCTCTGAAAAATCTAGGGTTTCTGTAAGCGTAAAGAGTAAAGTGAAAGGTCTTCTTTCCTTATAAAGAAGATGAAAAGACGTTTGTATTAGTTTATTATATATTTGAACGGTGGTACGCCTTTTGATATTCTTTTGAATTTCAAATTTGAATCGGTGGCCCAGTTTAAAATTCGACAGTTGATTATGATTGGCCACCGTGGAGGTTGATTTAATAGGCGATTGACGCGTGTATTAAAATTGCCACTTGGCTTATAAAAATGTATATTTAAATGCCAGTTGTTTTCCAAAATTAATATAATAATATTATAACTATGGCAGATAATAATTAAATATTCAGAGGTCAGTTTAGAAAACTTAGCTGGTCTAATTTGTTGACTGTTGACCGCTCTGCAACAGGTGAGTTGACTTCTCGCCTGGTATTCTGATCAGCTAGGTTCCTTTGTTCGTCCTTCGTCTTCTCGCCTGCATCAGCTAGGATCTGATTCTTCAGCTGGGATTCGTCCTTGAAATGTTTTAACTTGCTTCAGTACTAGATTCCCAATCTAGTAATCCAAGGTCTCTGCTCAGCTCCAGAAATCTTTCTTCTGGCAAGGGTTTAGTGAAGATGTCAGCTATCTGATAGTCTGTGCTGACTCTTTCAACTCTAACCCTTTTGTTAAGCACATGGTCTCTAATAAAATGGTGCTTAACATCAATGTGCTTCGTCCTTGAATGCAAAACCAGATTGTTGGTTATTGCAATAGCACTATTGTTGTCACACCAGATAGGAACTTCGTTTGCAATGATATTATAGTCCCTTAGCTGCTGTCTAATCCATAAAATTTGTGCACAACAGCTACCTGCAGCTAGGTATTCTGACTCTGTGGTGGAGATAGAGTTAGAAACCTGCTTCTTGCTAAACCAGGATATCAGTCTGGTTCCTAGGAATTGACACGTTCCACTAGTGCTCTTCCTGTTAATTTTGCATCCTGCGAAATCCGCATCTGAGTATCCTGACATCTCGAAGTTGTCATCCTTGGGATACCATAGTCCAACATTAATTGTAGACTTTAGGTACTTAATTATTCTCTTGGCTGCATCTAGGTGTGATTGCTTCGGTTTGGACTGGAATCTTGCACAAACTCCAACGGCATATGATATGTCTGGCCTGCTTGCAGTGAGGTACAGAAGAGATCCAATGAGTCCTCTGTAGTGGGTTGAGTCCACTGATATGCCTGCCTCGTCTGCATCCAGGTGAGTACTTGTGCTCATTGGAATTCTTGCGGGCTTGGCTGATTCCATTCCATATCTCTTGATAAGATCTCTGGTATACTTTGCTTGGTTGATGAAAATTCCTTTTTCCATCTGCTTAACTTGTAGTCCGAGAAAGAAGTTAAGCTTTCCCATCATACTCATCTCAAATTCTCCTTGCATGAGGTTGGAGAATTTCTCGCATAGCTCTGGATTGGTTGATCCGAATATGATGTCATCCACATAAATCTGGACTATAAATATGTGGCCTTCGTGCTCCACTCTGAATAGGGTCTTGTCCACCTTCCCTTTGCAAAATCCATTTTTCTCAAGAAACACAGACAGTGTTTCATACCATGCTCTTGGTGCTTGCTTGAGTCCATACAGAGCCTTCAGTAGCTTATAGACTTTGTCTCCTTTGACAAAACCTAGGGGTTGCTCTACATAGACTTCTTCTTCTAGAGTTCCATTCAGAAAAGCACTCTTTACATCCATCTGATATACTTCAAAGTCCTTAAATGCAGCATATGCGAGGAATAATCTGATGGCCTCTAATCTTGCAACAGGTGCATAGGTTTCATCAAAATCTATTCCCTCACACTGTGCATAACCTTTTGCTACGAGTCTGGCTTTATTCCTAACAACAGCTCCGTCTTCATCACTCTTGTTTTTGTACAACCATTTGGTGCCAATAACTTTCTTGTAATCAGGTCTGTTTGTTAGTTCCCAAACTTTGTTTCTTTCCATCTGCTCCAATTCCTCTTGCATGGCATTAATACATGAATAATCTTCCAAGGCTTGTTCTGTAGTCTTGGGTTCAATTTGCGACATAAAACATGAGAACATTGCCATTCCTGCTGGTAGGGTTGACTGTCTCGTCTTAACTCCATCAGTCAACTTTCCAATGATTTGCTGAATCGGGTGATCCTTGAGCCATTTGGGAATATCGTCCTCTTCTGGGTTTGTTCCCCCTGTTGGATTGCCCTGGTGGTTATCTGCATCGGTGGGTTACAGTCTGCAATGGATCGGCTACCGTCTTGTCATCTGCAGGTTGGTTACGATCTGCAGATGAGTCTTTGTCGGCTCATTGGTCTTCTTGACAAGCTGGATCGGATAGGTTTGGTGATCTGTCGATCTGTGATTGGGTCTTGGCCACTGCAGTTGAGTCATCAGTGAGTCTGCAGTGAGTCCACCATTCGGTGTCATGTATAATGACTTCTTCAAGGGTTGCTGACTTGAGCTTGTTCTCAATTAGCTCAACTTGTTTCCTGTACTCAACGGTAGATTCATCAAAAACAACATGGGGTGTTTCCTCCACAACTAAGGTTCTTTTAGTAAAAACTCTATATGCCTTGCTTCTTTGAGAATATCCCATAAAGAGATCGTCATCAGTTTTAGCATCAAAGGCATTTAGCTGTGTTTTACCGTTGTTGTGGATGAAACACTTACAACCAAAAACATGAAAGTAAGCAACAGTAGGAGCTCTATTATTCCAAACCTCATAGGGAGTTTTGCCATGTCTCCCTACTATCATACTCTGCTGCAGGTGTGACAGTGTGTTGATGACTTGACCCAAAACCTTTTAGGTAGATGCCTTCGCAATCATGGACCTTGCTGCTTCCTTTAGGGTTCTGTTCCTTCTTTCAGCAACACCATTCTGCTGGGGCGTCTGGCCGCAAAGAGCTCATGCTGGATCCCATTCTGATCGCTGTAATCAGTTATCGCCTTGTTGAGAAACTCTCCTCCTCTATCTGATCTGATCTTGATTATGGAGAGGGATTTCTCATTCTGGATCCTTCTCAGCAGCTCAGGTAACTTGGTCAAGGTTTCACTTTTCTTGTATAGGAAGATAATCCAAGTGTACCTTGAATAATCATCTACTATTACAAGTGCATGCTTTCGGCCGCTCAAAGTCCTTGGCTTGATAGGACCAAATAGATCCATGTGGAGTAGATCTAAGATCCTTGTTGTGAGCGTTGTAGGCTTAACTGGCTTGAAAGATGCCTTGGTCTGCTTTCCCTTCTGACATGCATCACAGAGTGCTTCCTTCTTGAATGCTTCATTTGGAAGTCCTCTGACCTGCTTCTGAGAACTAATTTTGTTGATGGCTTTGAAGTTCAGGTGACATAGTCTTTTGTGCCACAACCATTCATTCTCAGCTACTGTCTTGGATAGAAAACAGGAGTTAGGTGTTCCTGTGTTCCAATCAATTATGTAGACATCTCTTCTTCTGAAACCTTGTAGCTTTATTTCTCCAGATAAGATGTCTATCACCATGCACTTCAAGATGGTGAAGACTACTAGGTTCTTCTCGTCAGAGAACTGGCTTATGCTCAGGAGGTTGTACTTGAGCCCTTTGACATAATGAACTTAGGATATCACAATGTTTCCTCGGTGCAGCTCTCCAAAGCCTTTTGTCTATCCTCTAGAGCTATCTCCAAAGGTTACATCGGGACCTCTTTCTTTGATGTATTTGGTCAGCATCTTCTTGTTCCCGGTCATATGCCTCGAGCATCCAGAGTCTACAAACCATTCTTCACCTCCAAAATTTGAGCTTGAGGAGATGTGGTTGTAGTCCTTCCACCTTTACGCAATTAAAAGCGAGAGATTTAGGTACCCAAATTTGTGTGGGTCCTTTGGGGTTATTTGGTTTCTGGAGAATTGATTTCTCCTTGGATTATAGAAATTGTTATTATTATTATTATAACCCTTATAAGGTGTCTGTGGTCGAGGTCTGAATCTCCTGGTTGGATTGTATACCGGATATTCCTCAAAATTTTGATAGTGTGGGCCATTTATAAATCTAGGCTGAGACCATTTATTAAATCTTTGTGGTCTCCAAACTTGTTCGTTTTGGTAATTAGGATAACCTTGAGGTTTTCATCTGCCCCTCCCATTATGAAATCTATTTTTGGGGAGTTGTTGGTAATAGTGGGCATGTTATGCTGGCTTTGCTTTTGCAGGCCACTACCTAGTCGCTGTCTAGGTGGTCATGCAGTGTAACATTGCGGCTGAACATTTGACTTGGTTGTTGCCTGTTTTTGAATATCGGTTTATATACAGGCTCAGCAGTCGAGACTATTGTTTCTCCCTTGATAAACTTGGTTTCAGAACTAGAGGGAGTGTGAGAATCATATCCAAGGCCTGATTTGGTGTATAGTGACCTTTTATAAGTACACAATTCTCCCAGAGTTGAAGACGCCTTCAGGGAGGTTATTTCCTGTGCCTGAGTCTTATTTATCTGAGCCAGCTTAGTAAACTCGGCTTTGGCATGAGCAAGTGCAGCTGATTTTTCTTTAAGTAAAATGGTTAGTCGATCTATCTCAGCTGTATTAACATTTGCACAGTTTTAGAGTCATTTGTAGTTTTCTCAACCTTATTCGGATCTAGGTGAGTTTTTGAAATCATTTTTCACCGCTATTCTCATCTTGCAATTGAGTCTTCTCTGTGTCTGACTTGGTGTGCAGATTTGAGTGTTTCAAAATCTTTAAATAACTGATTTACCGATTCATGTAGATCCATATCTTGTGACATGGCTGAGCTATTATTTGAACCGGTGGGTTTAGAAGTTACCTCTTCATCGCCTAGGTTTGCCATCGTGATCATACTCCTCGTCTTCATCGTAAAAGAATCCATTGCTTGATTCGACATGCTCTGGTCTTCTCCGATGAGGGCCTTTCTTCTATCTTCTTTTCGCCCACCTCCTTCTTGGTTTCGTCCTTCTTGAGCTCGGGACAATCCATTTGAATGTGTCCGATCTTGTGACAATTATAGCATTCTACTTTCCGACTTCCGGCCTTACGGTTCCTTCTTGGATTCTCCTTGTAATTTTTCTTATACTTGGAGTAGTTCTTTAAATTTGAACCTTTGCATTATGAAAGCCATTTCTTCCTCAAAATCTAGTGGATTTGGAGGTTTCACATCGAATAGGCTCTTGGCGGGGGACTCATTGCAAATGCGATTCCCTTCTCTGCAGCTCGATTGAGGATGAACTTGGAAGCTCGAACTCATAAGCCTTCGGATCAGAGAACGACTCTGAATCTTTATCTTATTCAGGTCCTTGGACTCTCTCATGGCCACAGCCTTCATGCTCCATTCGGGGTTGAGAGATCTGAGAACCTTTAGTGCCATTTCCCTGTTGCCATAGGTTTTGCCCAGGGAGTTGATCTCATTTATAATCTCAGTGAACCTTGTGTCCACTTGATCTATGGATTCACCATTCTTCATTTTAAAGTTGTCAAATTTTTGGATAGCAATTGACAGCTTGTTTTCCTTGATCAGCTCCGTTCCTTCACACATTAGGGCTAATGTGTCCCAGATTTCTTTGGCATTCTTACAGTTCTTGATCTTGACCATGGTGGATTTGTCAAGAGTTTGATATAACACATCTCTGGCCCGGTTATCAAGATTGATGACTTTCTTTCTTCGAGTCGACTCAGTCCTCTTCTTAGGAATCTTTTCTGGCCTTCCTGCTACGATCTCCTCTGCTGTGTTGTCCTTCTCAAAGATGAATGGACCGTCTTCAATGATGCACCACATGTCGTCATGAATCGAAGATAAGTGTGCCTGCATCCTTATCTTCCACAGATCATACTCGTCAACTGAAAACACAGGGAGTCTAGAGTGCATGTGTTCCATTATAAAGTGAGAGTAAAGATATATATATCTGATATAGATCTGGTTCGTGAAATAAATGAACCAACCTCTCTGATACCACTTGTAGGTCACAAGTCGTCCAGGTACAAGTCTAGAGGGGGGGTGAATAGACTTGTAGAAACTCTTGAACTCTTTTCCATGAAGAGTGAGTTTCTTCAGCTGATAGTTAAACAAATGACTTGGATTCGTTTGTTCTTAGATATATGCGGAAGTCAGCTGATGACGAATAGAAATCAACTTAATGAAACACTTAACAATGAATGCGTGATTAAAGTATGATGCGAAAAGCGATAAATAACGCAGGCAATTATAGTGGTCTCAGAGGTGGGGTAATCCTCTACTAATCCACTTTTTTCCAAACCAGTTGGAGATGAATTCACTATAATTTTCAACCAGTGATAAATATTACAGTGATTCAAACCACACTACAACAGCTTCCAACCAGTGGAAATCCGTGCCGTTGTACACACTTGACTGCCTTGCACCTCTTGATCCTCGATCCTTGGATGCCTTCTGATCTCTTACTTCAACCGGTGAAGTACCCGTACTCGGGATTATAGACAAGAGTTTTTGTCTTCTCCAACAAATAGCTACTTAAAGTATGAACTTTTAGAACTGCTCTTTTCACGATGCTATTGATTGCTTTAGATTGCTTGATTGCTTTGATCGCTTGAATGTATGTTCGCACCGGTAGTTGCTCAGCTTCAAATCTTCGGATATATATATAGGTCACGATCTCTGAGCTTTTTCCTTGTAGCCGTTGCAAATCTTTTGAACAAATCCGTCCGTTGGAGGGAGACTTCATTGTTTATTCTTTCTGAACGTTGCAAGGCTGGATTCCCATTATTTTATTTTATCTTCTGACTGTGAAGACTTCTGCATGTGAGCGCCGAATCTTTTGAATATAAAATAATTAAAGTCTTCAAGGTGGGTCTGGATGATTTATTTAAATCATATCTCTTGCGGGAATCACTCCAATTTGTCTTTTCACGTTGTATGTGAGCTTTCCGTAATACTTGACTTTTCAACTCATGCTGACGTGGACTTGGAGTACTTGGCTGCATTCGAGTAGGCTGATGTGCAGCTAACATCTCTGCCGACAGGTCCTCTCGGCTGTTCACTGTTTGTGACTTATCTGATCAGGTGACTTCCCTGAGGTACCTTGGCTGCAGTCTGGTCAAACTTCTCTGATAAATTTTGTTGACCAGAGCTACCCTGACTGGACTCGGCTGTTCCTCTCTGATGGACTTAGCTGTACTCAGTACTTAGCCGATTTTCAGCCTAACTAATTTTGGCCTACAGAAGATACTCATTTGGTTCTTCTTTACATTTTGCCAAGTTTTATACTTAACATATTTGGCCTATGGAAGATACTCATTTGGTTCTTCCTTACATTTTTGCCAAGTAATAAACATTTGATTTTATATTAATGACATCATCAAAATCTAACAAGTATTCCTAACAAGTTCCCCCTATTTTGATGATGGCAAAACTTTAAGTAAGTAATCAAATGACCAAGTCTGAACTTAAGTGCAAGACACAAACTAAAATCAGTCTAATATTGAGACAACTGGAAATTGTCATTCAACAGACTGTTATAAAACTTTTTCTGACTTGATTATGTTTGAATTTTACAAGAAAGTTTTTACAGAAAATAAAATTACAAGTACAAAAAAATAAAGCCATCTGCCTCTTCCTCTGCCTCTGCGAATAGGCTGTTTGGTAGGCCTGAATGGTTTGGCTCCAATTGGTCTTATCTTGACTGGAGCAAGACCATATTTCCTCTTCACAACAAGCGCTGCAAAGTCTTGTTCTTGCTGTGATGTAAATCTATTCTCTAGGCATAACTGCTTGATTTCTTGTTGAAGATGTAGCTCATCTAGCTCATTGTCCAGACAGGTTGGCGCTTCCTCTGCTCTGAATGATGGAATCATAGGATAAGCGTTTAGTTCCTTAGCCTTCTTCTTCAGAATGGTCCAGAGTTTTGGGTAATCTTCTTCCATGAAATTGATGAAGATCTGCTGAGGGGAGAGATTATCATCATGGAGTAATTCCCAGACGTAATAGTCTCTGATAAATTTCTTCTTTGCAGTTCCCCACATGGGCAGGGCTTCATATGGAATAAAGTCCTCAACATACCACAGCTCCTTTCCTTCCCATTCTAGAGTAGGGCCAAAACCTCCTCTAGTCCTCCTTCTCTTTCCTTCAGGCTGGTCAGCCTGGTCATCTGGATCCACATCTTCCTTCCTCTTCAGACTTGAGGTTCCTTCAATTTGAAGAACATCTTGCTTCTTCTTTGACCTTATCTCTCTCTCTTCCCCCTGAACTCTCTCTTCCCCCTTTTTGCCAGCATCAACAAGGGTTGTTAATTGCTGCTCCATTTTGCTCATCCAATCAGACATGCCAAATGGCATTCTGTTGTTGGTAGGGGGAGGGGGCTGAGGAATCTCTCTCTGCAGAAGAGTGTCTATCTTGGAATTGATTGATTGAACGTCAGGAGTGACCTGAGACGTTAGCAGCTCTCCAATTGTGTCTTTGACTATTTGCCTGATCAGCTCAGTCATGGCAGGAGATATCTGAGCTGATGGAGAGTGCTCTCCTGAGCCTTCTGCGAAAGAGCCACTAGACTGCAGGCTTCTGTCTGCAGCTGGTAGGTCAGAGGGAGTTTTCTCCGGGGTCCCGACACTGAGTCTTGACCGACTCTGCGTCTAGGAGTGGTGTCTGCGGCAGTACCACGATCTATCTGCAGCTTCGTGAATAGGCTCTGGCTCCTTTTCTTCTTCTCTCTCTTCCTCTTTCTATTCTTCTTTCTCCTGATCCTCATCTTTCTCTTCTTCTGCCTTTTCTTCAGAATTTTCTTTTCCTTCTTCCTCATCTTTTTCCTTTCCATTTTCTTTTTCTGCTCCTGCATCTCCTCCATCATCACCATCATTATTATCATCATTATCATTATTGTTATCATCATCCTTCTCCTTTTCTTCTCCTTCATCATCATCATCTTTTTCTACCTCTTCTCCTTCTTCTTCTTCTTCATCAGCCAACTCTTCTGTCTTCTCAATTTCTTCTGGCTGTTTTTCAACTAGAATATTTTCTTCTGTTTTTCTCTCTTCTTCTTCTTCTTTAACCACCAAATCAATAACTTCATTATTTCCTTCTCCATCTACTTCCTCAATTCTAATCTCTTTTTCAACTTCCTCCTCCTCCTCCTCTACAAAAGAACCATCAAAAATGCTAAGCATGATAGAATGGATAAATTGGTCCATGTTTGTTTTAAAATGGGACATGAACCAATTATCCTGGAGGATTAATACTAAGTCTGATTCTTTGCAAAAGTGAATCAGAACCTCCTCAGTGGCTTGGGGATATTCCCAACCACTAGTTGCAATGTAGGTTTGAAGGTTTGTAAAAGTCAGAGTCTTGAAAAATTTCCACTCTTCAAAAATATGTACAAAAGAGTGTTTTAATGCTTGTGGCTTAACAAGCTGGAGTTGTTCAATCGAAAGGTTGAAAGTATTGTTTTCTAGTAGGTTAAAAGTATAATCAGCTTCAGGAATAGAAATTATGAGACCTGCTTCTTCTTCTTCGGATATGTAGACTGGGGGGGTGAGAACAGGTACAATCCGAGTCTCAAGGGTGTCTGGTGCAGGCAGGTCTTCCGGATGAATTGGTGATCGGACAGAGGGGCTGGCAAGGTGTTCAGACTGCTCTCCCTCACTATATTGCAGTTTCCTTGGCCTCTTGGGAGAGGGTTCTGGTGATGACTGCAGAGTAGAGGGTCCTTCAGGGGCTGGTCCCCTTCTCTTGAATCTGACTGCAATGGGAGTGTCGTCGGACTCGGTGTCGGACTCGACTGTAGTTGCGATATCAGCTGCAGGTCTGTCCGACTCTCCTGATGAATGGTATCTTGGATATGTCCTTGAGTCCGGCAGCTCCTTCAACAACTGAGCTGCTCTCCCAGTGCCTCCTACTTTCTTCACCTTCTCATGGTCCATATGACCAAGCCTTTTATTGGGGTGGAAGGGGTCAGTGTTTCCCTTTGCCACTCCAGTCTTCTCCAAAAACCAACTGAGATGCGTTCCAAACGCCAGCTTTGTTTTGAACTTCTTCTCATCGTCAAGCCACTCGACCTTGTTGACCTCTCGCACGAGTTGCCTGAAGATGTAGTCTGCCCAATCAACTTCTTCTTCCTGAATCAGTGCTCCCAGCACCATAAACTTCGACGACGACAGTTGATCATAACTGCCCGCCATCCCCATTATTATTTTGTTGGTAATATACAACGCAACACGGTAAATCCTCTTAAGTTCACTCCTCTTGGCTGTGAATTTCAGTTTTTTCGGGATATTTTCCACCTTAATCTTTTTCCAGGTTTCGGCGGCGGATTGCTTGAGAGCTTCGACCGCTAAACCACGGTCTTATAGTGCCGAATGGGTCGGTCTTATGAGGTGCCGAGGCGAACTCAGTCTTATAGTGCCGGATGGGCCGGTCTTATGAGGTGCCGAGGCGAACTCGGTCTTATAGTGCCGGATGGGCCGGTCTTATGAGGTGCCGAGGCGAACTCGGTCTTACAGTGCCGGAGGGGCCGGTCTTATGAGGTGCCGAGGCGAACTCGGTCTTATAGTGTCGGATTTAGAAATGAAATAAAGTTGAATTTTATTGATAATACCTTTTTAAATACATGGCACTCCGCGGATGAATCAATCCTTGGCCATTCAGATATTCTAACTGGCAGATTCCATTCAGAAGGACTTCGTTACTCTCGTACGGTCCTTGTTACTTGGGTTTAGGAGGTCCTGGATCTGGCCCCAATACCCATTTAAGAATGAGGTCTCCAACCTGGAAGCTTCGATGATGGACTTCGGGAGTTTTCTTTATAGATAGTGTTCCGCATTTCTGCTTGGGTCTGTTTTTTGGCTACGAGGTCCAGACTTCTAGGGTCACGTTGGTCTTGTTCTTCGAAATGGGTTACCCGATGGGCGGGTGTTCCAATTTCGACCGGGGTAATTGCTTCAGCATCGAAGGCTAGGAAGATATTTCTCAAGTGGCGGACCGATGCGTTGTTAAGTCTTCATGGAGTTCTTCGGGTCGTGAACCTTTGAGCTTTTCGAGGCGGGTCTTGAGGTGCTATTTTATAATTTTATTAATCGCCTCGACTTGTCCGTTGGATTGTGGATCGTGCAATGTGGATAAGTTGTTTCGTATATGGAGTCCGTCGCAGAAGTCCTGAAGTTTTTCATCGTCATGGTTTTATCAGATACAATGGTTGTCCGTGCTAGGGGTTCGAACTTGGTCCGCTTTGCAAAATAATCAACTGCGACGACGGCGTATTGTACCTCAACTTCGTCTTTTAGAAGGGGGGTCGACCCGGACGATCATCCACTTGACGAATGGCGGAAGGCCATAAACGGAAGTGGGTTTCATGCGGGTCTTGGATCTAAGAAGCGAAGGTTTGGCATTGGGCGTACCCTTACTCCAACTCAATGGCATCTTTTTAAGATTCGGCCAGTAATATCCTTGTTGGAGCAATTTCTAGGCCGATACAGGGCCGCTGAAGTGGCCGCCGCGTGTCCGCTTGGGCACCTTTCTGAGTGCGTACTTGAATAAGCCTTTCAGCGATGGAACTGGATACTTCCAAATAAGGTTCCTTCAATGGCGAACCGGGTGGGTCAAGGTTGAAGTAACCTTGTCTTTGTGGGTATCATGCTGCGCTGGGGGGCATGGAACTGGAAGCCGTTTCCATCCTTGCAGCTCGAATTGTTCGGTTGCCAAGGTGTCAGCTCGGTTGTTCTTGGTTCGAGGAAGGTGTTAGGTAGTTCCTCGAAAATCTCACCACCGGGTCCGCGCCAGGTCGAGGAAATTGACCAAACTGGGCTCCCTGGCTTCGTATTCGCCCCCAATTTAATTTACCCCTAGCTGAGAATTGCTCAAAGGTAGTGGGGTGTGCAAGACCGAGGGAGATCACCACTTCCAGACCGGCCCGGAGGATTTCATATTCTGCTTTACAGTCGGCGGCTAGAAAACCTAAGCGAACTGCCAAGCAGAGCAAACGCTGGTTGGGGCTGGCGAGGACTATTCCTGCGCCTGTCTGGCCGTCATTTGGGGATCCGTCCATATGGAGTGACCACTCCGATCGGTTATTCTCTCGGTGGTGAAAACTCCGCGATGAAATCTAAGGTTCCAGAGGGCAGGTCTTTACCTTCAGGGGGCTAGTGCGAGCGTATAGGCCAGCACCTCTACTGGGGCACATCTGAGCTCGGCCTCGGATAGACCGGATGTCAAACCTCATCTTTCGATCAAGCGAAGGCGGTGCGGATTGCAGCAGGGTTCTCCTCGGTCCGGTAGTTGTAGGATTGGTGCTTCTGCTAAGACTTCCTTGATAACTTTGTCGGCCGGGCCCCTCTTTCCTTAGCTATTGGATAATTGACGAAAGGTGGAGAATGCTTTACCTTTCGCATCTCCTTACAAAGATTGCGCCCTTGCTTATCTTAGTTTTACTAACATATTCCACTTTCCGCCATTTTCTCATCACTTCGAATTCCATGTTTCACCGTTGGCATCCTAATGGCCGCTGTTCGGGCGTTTATGCGAAAAACTCATTAGGCCCCGATGACTTTCGGGTATGTCTCTCTTATTAGCAAACTAGGACGGCCGCAAATCAAACTCTTAATCTTACTAGGCCGGCTAACCAATAGATCCGCTTTTCTAATGAGGAGTCATGCAAGGAGCGCGCTTGACTAAGAGTAGAAGACAAGGATTGAGAAGGCTAAACGCCCTGGGTCCGATAGATCTCCTTTTGAGGCGTGCTTTCAAACCGAAAACTTTCTATTCCCATCTGATCTCGGCCCAATCTTTGCCTAATAGCGGCCTGAGTTTTCTTGTCTGCACCCTAACGGGCTACTTTTTTGGGATTACCAGGATCTTTATGGGGATCTGGTGGAAATTTCGAAAGCGCTTGCAGATATTGTGGAGTCCTTGGTGGTTGCAGTGTATGTTGATAGCAACTTTAATTTGAAGGATATAAGGGGATTCTTTGAGAAATTTTCTAGAGCTTTGAACTACGCTCGATATCCCCTGAGTTATGACCTTTAAAAGGTCAGTTGAGTCAAGCAGGAACTCACGATTACAATGGTTCCTGTGCTTTCAACTCACAATTACAATGATTCCTATGCTTTCATACCGCCACTTACAATGATTCCTATGCTTTCATACTGCCACTTACTGGTGAGGGTGGTCATTCCCGGATGAACGCAGGGTATGCCGAAGCGCTCCGCCACCTTGAACATGTTTTCTTTCTTCGTGGCGGGCTGATAATGTTTAGAACTTGAAATATTTTGCGGCTTGAACAATTTGTTCAAGGTTCCTGGTGAGTCTAGGCAGCTGTGGGCAGCGTGGGCCCTCCCTCTAGCGCCAATCTGTTGACGTCTGATTTGGTCAACATCACGTGTGCTGATCTGGATGAATGGATCGAAGCCACGTAGAAAATAATAAACAAGATGAAAGGTATTTGACCACTAAATTTCATTAATGATCTTGATATGGGGTAGAGCCGGGCCGAAAATATTTTGGCCGGTCTGCACTGTTTATGCTTGCTAATTACAAGTCTTATCTTTTCTCTTTTTCTCTCTTTATATCTATCTCTCTCTCTTTCTCACGAATTCTTCCCCAAAAGTCCTTCTTATTGTACATTCTCTTTATATATATAGCCAATCCCAGCCATTCAAGGGATGACAGCTGGAGGATTCTTGGGAACATGTTCTCTACACTTGTCAAAGTGTGAATATTTCTTGGACGCGTGTCGGCTTCTCAGGTTTGCTTTGGAAAGGGGTACGACAGCACGCCTTAATTGTCCTGTATGCCTGTTCTTCGTGCTTTTGGCAATACTTATCTGTTGTGGCCGACAACAGGGTCGGCCTTCAAGCTTCCCACTGTTCTGGTCGGCCTTATTATAATTTCGATCCGGAACGTATTCATACTGGATCTGCTCGGCCCTTCTGGATCGGATCCCGGGTCGGCTCTGACGTCTCTGTCCGGTCCGGTTTTAACGGGCCCGGGAGAAAATCGGGTCAATGCCCGGTTCGGCTCCAGGCTCTGCTCGGCTGGTCGGCCGCCTGGAATGCTTAAGTGAATGCCAAGGTGGATCGACTACCAACACTCCCAATATTTTCCCCAAAGGAAAGAGGCTTGTAAGTGAAGCTGACAGTGGAATAGAGAAATTTGCTTTGACCGCATTCTCATCTACAGCACAAGAGATATTGGGAGTATTATTATTGCCACATTATGGGTAGAAGTATTAACTTCTAAAACAAGTTTTCAGATAAGATAGAGTATTATTAATTATTATTATTATTATTATTAATATTATTATTATTACTACTGTTACTATTTTGAATTGTATTTGAGTGTATATCAATTAATGGATGCGTATCCTTCTGTCTCACACACACACACTATAGTACTACTTTTGGATCTCGTGTGGGTGTTGCTTTCTGTTTGTTATTTCCAGTATTATTTTATATTATTTAAAAATTTTTTTATATTCTATATTTTTTTAGTAATAAACTCAATATTTGAGGAAAAAAGAAGTAAGGTTTCCTGTGCGAATCTACTAAGGAAAGGGAAAAATTACAATTGTTATGATAAGAATTATTTTAGATTGATCGGAACAAATATATGTAGCAAAGTCGGTCTTATGTCAATTCCATGCAATAGAAGAAATTAATAGGCACATATACGCAAAGAATATTGTATAGCTACTTGTTTTTTTGAGGAAGGTCAATAAAGATACATTTCATTATTGAATATAAATTTATATACTAATGAAGGTAATCGAGAGCCGACCACCTGTCCTTCAGAGGAAGCCCGAAAAGTAAATATACAGAAAGATCAGAATCGGGTGTGCATTAACAAGAAAGAGACGCTGGTAGAATTCCTGAGCAAGGTTATAAACTGTGACACCCTTAAGGGTGGTTTTGAAAGAAAACTTTTGTCAGACATCAATTGCAAAAATCAAAAGATCTAAAAGATCGGTGCCAGGCCTGGATATACAAGCAGTTTTTTAGAGCACTTAAGTTACGTTTTCATAAACAACGCAAACACATCACCGAAGACACAAACATGCAGGAACGTTATGTTCGCAGAAATATCAAACCAGATCTTATAAGGAGTCGTAAGCGTCCTCCAAAGAGCACCCTCGGGCACAACAATAAAGAATAAATTATCAATCTGATAAAATATGACGAAGTAAACACAGAGATATACAAAAAAACTGTAGTTGATTCCACAGAAACTCACATTGTTAATGAACTAACCTAAATTCCAAAGTCTGGTATAGCAAAGTCAATGATAGAAATGCACCATGCTAGATTTCGTTAGTAACAATAAACACACAACACAAAACACACACACACACATACGCATATACGAAAAAAACTACCAATTACCTAGTTGAGAGGTACGTATTGCCGAAGAGAAACCAAGATCAAATTATACCTGAAGAAGCACGAAAAGCATTGTTTGAGCAGAGGAAAATCGACAGTACAAATCGAAAACAAACAACAACATACAAGATCGGAACAAAAGCCCACTTGCACCACTAAATATCATACAAACAAAATGGTATAACAACGAACCTGAAATCTACAGAAACAAGAGGAACCAAATGTTCCATTGCAAGAAGGGCCTACCAGTAATATACGCAGTATAGAAATGTAGGCAAGCAAGAATTCAAACCTGAAAACTGAATCGCTGAAATTTGGGCCATGACGAAATTAAAATATACTCAAATACACAGACAGATATAAATAAGCAAACACACACAACCACATGAACATTCAAAGGTACGCAATCATATCCCGTGACCTGGACCACACAATCACCTGAATGAGAAGTACAGTCAATGAAGCCAACAGCAAGAAAAACAAATTTCGAAAGAAGATTTAAAGGGCAGCCCAAAATAACAAAATATCCACAGCACATAAATGCTACTACAAAAAAAAATCAGAATATCATAAATATATATATTCAACAACTATAAATATCAATGATTCAAAAACTCACACTTATCTCATATTGTTAGTAGATAAGAAAAAAAACAAAAAAATTAAATAAATAATAATAGGTAAATCTAACCGAGATGCATAACGTAAATATATAACCTATCGATACAAAATAATAATATTTGCTACGTAACAACTATTATTGAGTTAGGAAAAAAATAACAATACATATAAAAAAATGATGATACATATTTATAAACTCAATAAACATTCTAGTTAGCCACTTCAAAAATCATAATAAAACCGACCTGCTACCTCATGAGAAAGTGGCCTATGTTGTTAAATCGTGAGGCCACATAAAAGCTCACCAAATTTATGCGCATATGTTACTCATCCGGATGGAAGAACCTACATCCGGATGTTAGTTGCAAATGGTTCAATGATGAAACTCCTGAAACCAGGCACCTGAAAAACTAATTTTACTTTAGCAATATATGGAAATTGACCCCATAGAGTAATGATATTCTAAATAAGCACCTTTTCTTTGCCATAAGGACCAGCCATACACCAATCTTTGATTAGCCTGATGAAAATCTGAACACATGCCTGAAAGATATAGAAAATTCAGAAGTCAGTCCCACTTTATACAGTTGCACTACCTTGTAAATTATAGATCTGAGAGCACTAAACTTTCAGACAATTTGCACGGCATGCAAAATTTAGGTAACACACCTTTCTTATAAGGATATCCTTATGATTACAACATGTGTATAATAGTAACTGCATCATCATATCCAGGTATCTACTGATTTTGTACGATAGAAAAACAGACGATAGTTCATGTGTAGCAATAACATGTAGAAACATAAAGAATTTTCTCTGAAGATCTTGCAACGCGCGGATTTCCTGAAACAATTTGCAAAATGAAGAACATAATGAGATTTACAACAAACTTAATTATGAGCTGAACGGAGACATTTGCCAAAAGGAAACTTATAATTAATGCAGAAACAGAAAAAAGGTATAAAATAATGTCAGATGTTTTTGCCTCAAAGTTATATTCTCATGCATAATGATTTGAGACGTGTTCAAGGATCACATTTCTACCAGCTAAGGGAATGTGCATCAACTTATTGAAGTTGTCCAAATCCAGAGTGCAGCCATAAATAACTCTGCCACTAAGTCACTTTAGGCAACAAGTTCGCATACCTCAGCACAACTGCCTGGTCTGGACTGAATTTCATTCCTTGGAAGAATATTGAATACCCTATTAACAATAACAGGGTACACCTCGTCCAATATACCACATACCTCAATACCAAATTTGCAAATAAGCTGATTAGGTAGTACAAGAAACCCCCCCAGTTCCTTGGACTGCAATATAGCAATAATAAATATAAAATATAAAAAAATGAAATAATATTGATGGCCTCAACCTCATGTTGTAGATAAAGGGAAGAGAAAATATATGGTAAATAACACGACTTTCCTTCAAGACATCATCAATAATCAACGAATTTAAGATCAAAAGTTCATCCCTTACACCCAACCCCACATCAAAAGGTACCTGATTTCTTGGATGAAATGTAAAATCCAGCATATGCCCTAGTTGATAACATGGTCTTCATATGTGAACAGATAGAATGTCTCGACCACAAATCTAAGAATAAAACATATAAACATACATAACCCATATTGTAGGACATGTGAATGTGATATGATCAAACAAATAAACATCATATGTACAAAGTCGGATAATCAACACGTCAGAAGAGAAAAAGATCACTATTAGTAGTCAGCCAATTCAGGAAATATCAAAAGGAATTCTCAATCAGGAAATCGCTACTACATGTGTATGAACTTCATGCGCAAAGCTTTGTACCTCACTTTCAGTCAGCAACTGCCCCACTGCATTAGGAAGATATAGAAATACAAACGTACCTAAAGTGTCCAGCATGCGGTGAATGAAAGACGTGACCTAGCAACAAAGTGGCAGTGGGCACTCTTTCCAGAGTATCAATCAGGTCAAAGATGCATATTTCATACCTTACACCGCAAGGGTTCTATATCTGGGAAGACAACAAGTATTTGCAGGAGAATATCCAAAGTCTATATCAAGGAATCAGATCAGTGAGATGTTGATAAATGAATACAAGCATCACAACTATGAAATATAGAAATAAGATAAGTTCACAGTCTCCAACATCTTATTTGCTTTATATGAACTACAAAATAGAAACATTTATTGACACATATCTGTTTTTGACGGAGGCATAAAAATTAATATGAACAAACAAAGGGAAGAAGATACAGAAACAAACATGGGGGGTGAGGGGGCTGTGCGAGGCTGAGTGTATGTGCTCGAGTGTGTGTGACGGAGAGAAAAAAATAAAAGGTGGAAAGAATTAGATGGAAAGATTGTTAAACCCAATATAAGAATACAACCCATAGTTTTAAAAATCGTTCGATTCCTATGCCGCA
Organism: Orobanche coerulescens; assembly: GCA_033398695.1. Taxonomy (NCBI): domain Eukaryota; kingdom Viridiplantae; phylum Streptophyta; class Magnoliopsida; order Lamiales; family Orobanchaceae; genus Orobanche; species Orobanche coerulescens. The sequence continues at coordinate 11,838,543 of CM065803.1, forward strand.
GAATCCCCTCGTTTGAGGTGTATACTAAAGTCGAGGCCTATCTGATTATTATTTCTTAGGTGTGCGCCTCTGTTGAAATAACAGCAGGCCAAAAAATAAAAAGGTGCCTGACCCAAAGTGAAATTGGTTTAAGTTTATTTTTGTTTTGATATAACTTTGGTGTAGATTTCCATTGTAAAGGAATTAGTAGCTGACTAATGATGTAACATTTGCTGGTTTAAGTTTATTTCGTTGTTACTTTGAAATAATTTTTCTATTGTTTAGTATCTTTAGATTTTGATTTTGAGCTTTTATATCGAGGCATATGATTTCAACCCGTCTAGAAGCCTAAACCCCACTTCTAGGAGGAAACGCCTTGGTTCCCATTATGTTTTCCAAAACCATGACGTAGACCTTGTGTTATGTATCACAACTCCCAAAAACAAGGACCGAATAACTAAACAAAGTTACCATTTGAACATGAGACCAATTCCGGGGCGAGTGGCAGTTATAAGACGCTCGCTGAAGCCCTGGACACAAAAACCATATGAAATAATTATAATATGCATACAATCAGGCTAAACACAACATATGTTTTTTGGCAGTACAAAGTAACGGTTTCCAGAAAGAAAACATTATTTTGCTATTTTTTTCATACTGTAGACCAAATTAAGTGCATGGATGAAAACAAAGGCACGGGAAAAATGAAATATCATGAAAGAAACAGGAAACTAAGACCACCTGAAGCACAAAAATAAGCAGAAGAAACTTAAAATGTGAAATATATACCCTGCCGAGAGCATTGATGGCCATAATAATTTGCTGGATATTTTCAATTTGCACAAGTTACCTTTCAGAATTACGAGATTGGCATTTAAGAGGGCTACCTCCACCTGCAGAAGCATATAAATTGTCAATTCACTTTATCTACCCCAAAACAGAAACAACAAATTCATTTCGGCAGAGCCCGCAAGGATATCCTACGGTAATTCGAAACGAGTAAGTAATGTTCTAAGCAACGATGCCTGACTTGATGACATAGTGGAGTGAGAAGAGCAGAAAGATAATCAAATTGTTTCTGAAGAGGTACATCTTCCATCCCAATTAACAAACTAATTGCCTGTAAGACCATATGCACAGCCTCAGATGAAAAGAGTTAAGGATATACTGTTTAATTGAATCAAACACTTCTATACATGAAACAAAACCTCAAAAATGTGAGTTCCCTCTTCAGATCCAGAAAGTTCCTTCGAAGCACTGCCCATTCGTGTAAATTGGGCAACCATATCCTGTAGACTCTGATATTCAACGCACATACAGCATAAAAGAAATGTTATGAGTTTGAAGTATAAGCGACAGAAATACAAATGGAAAAAGAAATATGAGTAGGCGTAATCACTACCTGCAAGATTGTCTCAATATAAAGTACAAGCACAATCTGAGAACATTAATTTCCTGCTCTCAATTCATTTACCATGTGGCCCTAGCCAACCCTAGTCAAGGGTAGGCGAACATAGCATACATACAGACAATCGAAAATGTCGTAAAACGCAATAAGACCTATACTCAATGAATAAGGTATGCACCCGTGCAGCGCGTAGCACCTTTCCAGTGCTGTCAAATGGATCTATCTCCGGCTTCCTTTTTATAGTTTCAAACATCTTGTAGGCTGCAACTCGGCCTACCGCAAACGCCGTCAGGCAAGGCGATGCCTGTCCTAGAGACCTGAAATAATTAATTATATAGCGTCACTTATTGATAAAAAAATAGTACGTACGACACACCATAACTAATTATCATGCATGTTTTATTTCTTTAAAGAATAAGTAGAAATGGAAAATATATATTACTAATAAAAATTAATTACCTAGATAATTAATTAAATATTATTGGAAGAAAACGCTCCCCTAACAGCCTAATCAGAGCCGGAAATGGCTTCGTATGGCTTTAATGATTACAAAGTATCTCTTATAAAGGACAAATGAGAGGAAGGAGATGACCAGCTCAAAATTTGAGATTGTTGGAACCATCAACCATATATACATTCACTAAAAATCTCCAAGTACAAAACACAAGATCCCCAGAAAAGGATAAAAAGCAAGATTAATATATGAAGCACACATCTAAGATAATCCTAACCATAAAATACCTCAACGACAAACTGGAATGCACAAGCGACATTTGCATTGCTGCCTACGGCAATCACAATATAGACATTGCTAATTCTCATGTGAAAGAATGAGCATCCACCAATCTGCCGAAGTGGACGAGTGCCAAGTTCTTTCGATTTGAAACAGAAACATTGTTATGCATATTATATATTAAATATGTATTTTTTTTGCAGTAAATACAACTATAAGTCTCAGGTCAATCAATAAAAACCAAGAAACAAATGAGACAGTAATTCAAGAAATGAAAGTATGAATATCCAAATAAATAGGACAAAACTAAGTTCTAAATAAAATTAAGACAACTCTATTCTTGAGCAGGAACCCAGAACTAAAAGCTCAATAATGATATAAAAACAGTGACATGAATTGTGAAGGAATGTGGGGAAGAAGAATTACCTGCAAGTGGCGAATCATTTACAAATTTAAATTTAGAAACCTGCTTTAGTATGATATCCCATGAAACAAACTTCTGAGAATTACAATAAAATCAAAACAGTTCAGAAAAATAAATAGAACAGAAGAGAAATTGCGTACAAATATAAAACATTGATCTGAAGCATGAGATAAGGGAGAAACAAGAATATGTCGGGGGAGAACTCGAAAAAAACTCGGGAAAAAAAATCAAAGAAGCAAACCTACTGCCATGCCAAGATGGAATTAGAAGCACGAGAGTTGAAACGGAAATCGAGTCGAGAAATAAAAGAGGAGGAGAACCCCATATGAAAAATTAAAGGTACGCAATCATATCCCATAACCTGAACCACACAATCATCTGAATCAGAAGTACAGTCGATGAAGCCAATAGCAATAAAAACAAGTTTCGAAAGAAGATTTAGAGGGCAGCCCAAAATAACAAAATATCCACAGCACATAAATGTACGGAAACAGGAAATAGAAAAAATAAACTCTGACATCCCTAAGGGTAGTTTTGAAAAGAAAATTTTGTCAGACATCATTTGCTGAAATCGAAAGACTTAAAAGATCGGTGCCGAAACTGGATACACAGGCAGTTTTTTACAACACCTAAGTGACATTTTCGTAAACAGCGCAAATACATCACTGAAGACACAAACATGCCTCCAAAGAGCACCCCCGGGCACAACAACGAAGAATAAATTATCAATCTGAAATAAACGAAGCTAAAATATGATGAAGTAATAAACATAGATGTTGTGTCGAGATTTATTCACCTCGACAGGCGATCGAGTACACGGCCGAGCGACCGAGTCCACAACCAATCGAGCTATGACGAACTCACCTAAACGAAGATACCAGACCACCTTCAGGTATCTAGCGATCAACTCTCAAGGCGATCGCCTTTTGGCACCTAGCGATCGACTCTAGTGCCCAGCTCAGGACGACCGTCCTATACCCCGAACAGGGACCATTGTCCGTCAAAAGTCCACGAAGATTGAACCTCAAAACAGCACACATGTGCAGATCCGAGACAAGATCCGCTTTTCATGGATCGTTGACCACCAACAGCTGTCTCTGACAAGGGCGGCTTTACCTACCGACAAGCCCGCCGAAAGGCACAAGGTGGGACCGTCCGTGACAGCGACTCAGACGCGTGCACGCTTCTCATTGGACCGCACAGCCGACTGCCAGCAACTCCTGCAGACTTTAAGGGGACAAGCCCATGTGCTAAAAGACGATCGCCCGCTTATTATAATACAGCAAAGGCGATCGCCCGGTGGATCCAAGTCCTATAAATAGAGAACCTCCTTCTATTGGAAAAAGGTTCCGCGTTCAGTTCACGAATTCTTCATTCGGTTCACGCATTCTCCATTAAGTTCCGAGAAAATACATACAATCATACATACTATCAAGCTCCCAGCTTCTTCTCCCGAATCTACCTCAGGATTTCTCTCTCAGTACCTCTCATCCAGGAGACGGTCGGCAGAGGCAAGAAGTCTCCACAGTGCAGATTCAAAGAGACTCACAAGCCCAGAAGCTCAAACATATAGCTAATACACGCCGTGAGAGACTGTCGATCTCTCACCGCTGTCACAGCTCATCAACGTTGTTACAAGAACTCACAGAGCATCAAATCTGGTTCTTCCGGCAATCTACACGCTCACAAGCTAAGATAACTAGAAGTCTTTACACTCATTATAATAGATTCTAACATTAATACTTGTATCCCCGAATATTCGTATTAATAACATCTCGCGAGAGCATTCAAGCCCGGGACTAACAACCCCGACAAATCTTGTATTTTTACCTTTCCCACGGAAGTGTTCTCGCACTTTGTTTGCTATCCACTCATCCAGCAATATCTATCTCCGGATAATATTTTGGGTAGCAACAATTGGCGCTATAGGAAGGGGGATCTAAACCTTCATTTTTATTCCTACCGTCCCGAAGAACACTCACTGTTCTCGAGGCATATACTTGAATTGACACTCACTGCGCTTCAAAGAAAACCTTCAGAATCATGGCATCCACCTCTGCACCGAAGAGAGCCACTCTCCAAACCGCCGGACACCGAGTCTCGGCTCAATCCGAGCCCCAGCCGACGACGGAGGGAAATCGCCGGAATGCGAAACTCTCGATCCCGCATCTGAGGGGTGGTCCCAGCCTCTCACTCGATCAGATCCAAACTGCGGAGCAGATCGAGGAGGCTATGGCCATCCTAAAGGAGCGACGGAGGGCATGCGCAACTCCCGCTATTACTCCCTCGGCCATCCACCGCGTGGGCAAACGGAAATTCAAGGGGCTACTGGGCGAGAGATCGTCAGAAATCCCCAAGTCGCGAGAAAAGGCTCTCGCTAGATCGGACGGTTCCGTATTCAGTCGCCTGGGGAGCGATCCATCATGGCGACCGGGGCAATCTGACCCCAACCTCGAGACGACGAATTCCGAGTCCGTCACCAGGAGTTCGGCCTACCCAACTCCCAGCCCAAGGCAGATCAGCCTCTTGGCCCCCATTCCGAATGCCAGGGGATCAGTACTAGATCGCATCGGCTCCCGCTCTGATCGCCTAGCCGCGAGTAGCCAAGCCACGGTGATGGCCGCTATCCAACGCCAGCTCGACGAGATGAAAGCACTCTTGGACACTGGGGCAAGCACCGGCAGAAAGATCATCGGACCGACCGATCCGCTCGCGACCCACATCGAGCTCGCCCCCGTGCAACCCAGGATCGCTCCTCCCAAAACACCTTTATACGAAGGGAGGTCGGACCCCGAAACCCATCTAAGTAAATTTCGGATCTACATGACCGCGTGCGGGGCATCAGACGCGACTAAATGTCGAATCTTCCCATTAACATTGGGCGAGTTGGCCCATAGGTGGTACGTCTCGCTACCACCACGATCGATCATCTCCTTTGAGAAACTGGCGAACGACTTCACGTCATACTTCGCCGCCAAGGTCGCCCGACCAGAAGGCCCCCACCGCGTGATGAAAATTAGGCAGGGGGAAGACGAAATCGACGCAGAATACATCGACCGAGTAGATGAAATCATCCTCACCGGCGAACCCGTCAGTGACGAGCTCGCTCTCTATTCGGTCCTGGGGGGATTATATGGTCATTCACCCATGTTTAGACATCTCACGAAGGACATCCCCCCAACCTATGCGATCTTCCGCGCTAAGGCTGCCGAGTTTCTGGCCAGGCAAAGGCTACTCACCCTCCGCCTAGGCGAGGGAACGCCACCTCTTTTCCAAAAGACGGCGATCGCCAAAACCAAAAAGAAGGTCGCCAAGTCATCCGGCAACCGCAAGGCCAACAAGGATGTGGAAGCCCATCTCCTCCACACGTTCAACCGAACTCCGACCCACATTTCCCACGCCATCAAGGGGCGCGAACCGCTAAACAAGCCAAAGCTAATAAGGGACCACGTAAATCTGGACCACAATCAATATTGTGCCTACCATAAGGGTCCTGGCCACAACACCGACCAATGCCGCGACCTCCTCAAATAGCTCTGGAGATTGTTCGAGGAGGGCAAGTTGGACAGTCTATTGGCTTAGTCGGAGCCCCACCAATCTCCCAACATGGTCGCTCAAGTCGAACACGAACAGGCCGATCGTATCTACATGCTTCAATCAAGAGAAGGGAACTTCGGACGTTTCTCCCCATTTTCCCGCCTCATCAAATCAAAGGCTACTGCCTGAGCTAATGCTTCAAAAAAGAGGATGACTCGCTCGCCCTCTAAAGTTCGTCATCAACATGATGGACCTAGGCAGCGATCGCCTACCCTGGCACAATGTATACCGTCAAGGATTGTCATCTAACATGATGGTCCAAGGTAGAAGAGTGCCGCCATGGTCGCGAAAATCGATTAAACCGACGATCCGTCCATGCAAAGTTCCTTTGGGCTCCGATCGCTCGCCCTTCGTTTAAATACGAGGTGGGCGTAGCCGAAGGTCTCTCCAAAGCAAATCGGAGGATTACTCGCTCGCCCTCTAAAGTTCGTCATCTACATGAAGAACCTAGGCAGGCGATCTCCTCCCCTTACACAACGTATACCGTCGAGGATCGTCATCTGACTTGATGATCCGAGGTAGAAGAGTGTCGACATAGTCGCGGAGGACGATGAAACCGTTCTCTGTGCCCGTGCAAGGTCCCTTTGGGCCAAGATCTCCCGCCCTTCATTTAAATACGAGGCCGGCGTAGTCTGAGGTCCCTCCAAAACTAATTTGTGGATGCGTTCGCCCGCCCTCGGAGGTCCATCACTTAACGTGGTGGGTCATCTCGGACAATGCGACGCGTCCCTACCCCCGTATCAACGTACACCGTCGAGGGTCGCCATCTTCATAGCGGGCCGAGGTGGAAGCAGAGCTAACAAGCCGTGGACGTGGAGTTGATTAATCCGACGACGCCCCACGCAAGGACTCCTCCAGACCAAGACCGCACGCCCTTCGTTTAAATACGAGGCGAGGCGCAGCCTAACGGAGGACCCTCACAATAAAATGAGTCACCAGACAGACAATGTCGCTCACGCACAAGACATGGTCATGGAGATCGGTCCATCGAACTCCGCGATCGTGCACGGCTCCTCAAGACCGAGATGGACGGCCTTCCGAGGACTCGACAAACTTGAAGACCGCTCACTCAACGATTTATTTTCGTCCCCTTACTTTCACTAAGTGAACAAAAACAAGGGGGAAAAGAGTGCGGGGATATATACTCGACGATCGTCCCTATTCAATTACATATGGCGATCGTCATTATTCAGATGTTTGTGCAGCGATCGAATTTGTTGTAAAAAGTTTTCTATATGAGTTTATCAATTCACGATAGACCTACACTTGCAACAATCTCTCCTCACACATTTGTACAAAGTCAAGCAAAAGACTCAAAAATAGCAATCGTTCAAGTGATAAATCGAAAGATCAAGTATTCATTTCATTACTCGAAATCTCAAAGGTACATACATGGTCGCCCGAAGGCCTAAGTACTACAAAAAGGAAGCTACAAATTACAAGGCGATAAGCTAAAACAATAAAAGGAAAGTGCCTTAGGCCCCTGCCTGGCCTTCGCCTTCAGCCTGCGGACTCGTTCGCGACCCTTCGCCAGCCTGCGGAGCAGCCTCCCCCTCCTCCGGAGCATCGGGATGAATGAGATTCGCCGGGGTCGGATACCAGCTCAGGTCCACGCCGATGTCCGCAAGATCCAGGATAGGCACGGAGAAGCTAGGGTGAAGAGGGTGCTCCAGCGCGTACGCTTTGAAATTTTCGGCTAGAGGGCCGACCTCCAATCCTCCTTTCTTAGCAACTCGGAGCGAGTCAGCGAACGCCATATAATAGGCGAACTCACTAACAAACTCCACATTACGAAAGGGATCGGCCTCGGTCGCCTCTTGCTTTCCTTTCAGCTCCGTCAGCGCCTGTTGCACGCCCTGGAGCTCGGCCTCCCTTGCATCCGTCTCCCCTTTCGACTCCGCCAGCTCGCTAGTCAGCCGAGCGATAGTCACTTTCAGACGATCGGCCTCCTTTTCAGCGGCCTTCTGCACCCGCACGGCATCTGTCATCCTATCCCGAAAACGATCGACCGTCACCCGGGATAGCTTGACATCCTTTCTCGCCAGCTCAAGTTCCTGGATCGCCCGCTTAGCAGCCTCCAGAGAGTCCTTCTCCATCGCCGCGATCTTGTCAGCGAACTCGGCATTCTGTTTCCGAGCCGCCTCGAGATCAGCCTGCAGGCGAATAGTGGAAGGACGTCCCTCGAACTCCTGCACTGCTTGGGCAGCCATCGTCGCCGCCTGGAGAGAGAGAGCGAAAGCATCCTGCATCGAGCTCCCCGATTGCTGACGAGCTATCGCATCCACATCCGTCGTCCAGGCCTTCGGCAGAGAGGAAATGGCCCGGTTGACGTATAAGGGGATATCGCAGGTATGGCGAGGAGATCGGCTCGCCAAGAAGTCCACCACCATCAGCGGGCAAGTTGGATCAGCCCTACGGACCCTGCATCAAAACAACAGGAGTTAGCATATCTCCTACGCGAATAACAAGGTTCAACTCAATGAGCAACGTCTACCTCTCAGCCCTCTCGGGGTCGCGACCGAAGTACGGTTTCCCTCGAGGGGTCTCAGCGTCGGCGGTCGCCATCTCCCGTAAGAAAGCCGCGGAAGGAGTAGGTTCATTCTCCGGAGGAATAATGGTGATCGGAGGCGCAGCGATCGGCACCTCATTGGCAGGGGCAGAAATCGGAGTTTCTTCCAACCTCGGCCGCTTGCGGTTCGTTCGAAGCCCCTCCTCAGGAACTTCCTCCTCAGCCACGATCGGCTCCACGCGAGGCTCCACCTCCGGAATAATAGGCAACGCAACAGGTGGAGCCCGAGACGACTTCTTGTGGCGGAGACAGCCCAAAACTCCAGGATTCGACATGGCGATCTCCGGTGGAGGCTCCAAAAAGCGAGGAAAACGGACCTCTACAATAAAGACAGTCGATCAACAGTTAGACATTTTTCTCAAGCAAGGCGATCACCAAGAAAGAGAAGGTCGCATAAACTCATACCTGGTACCGAGAGATGTCTCGGAAAATGGAATATCCGAGCCGAAAACCAACGACTCTCCTTGTTGATCCGGCTAGCGTCTAGGTCGTCGTCCGACAAGCTCCGTATCCGCTCCCAGACAACCAGGAAATCAAAAGGCAACTCCTCGATCGCCGGAATATGAAAACCTGCAAAAAACAAAATCAAATTAGATCAGTTCAGAACATATCCGAACAAAGGGAGAGTCTAAACCCTTACCGGGATTCCTCTCCCGAAAGACAGTGGGGATCTTCAACTCGCCCGTAGGATTGTCGCTCGCTGAAGCTCTCCACGCGCCGGCGACCCAGAACCACTCCGTCGGGTCGCCCCGCGCCTTATTCGGGACTCCGAGGATCACCCGACCAGATCGGCCTTGAATATGGTGACCTCCGACCGACCCTTTCTGAGCCATCAGCTTGAACAAGTGGTTTATCTCCGACGGAGAAGGGAGGCGGTACAGGCGGTGACCGCCGAACAGAGTGAGAGTACAAATTATCTGGAGCCAAGCATTCGGCGTCGGCTGGAGTGGCGCCACATTCCAAGCGGCCAGCAGGTGGGAGATAGCAAAAGATAGAGGGAAACGCAGCCCGGCCTCCATAATCGCCTCGTTCATGGCGACCATACCCATCGGGGGTTGGTCGGCTCGCTCATTCTCCGCCGGCGCAAATATATCCACATCTGAAGGAACGTGGAACCTCGTCCTCCAGACGGCCAGGTCTTTCCTAGTCGTCGAGCTCCTGATTTGGCCAAGCGACCACAGAGATCGTTGCGCAGCCCGAAACAGCGACCGTTTAGCGAGCTGGTAAGGGTGAGCGATCGAATAATCCCAGAAATCGAATCTTGGAGACGGACCGGCCAGCTTCTCCATAATCTCAGCAAAAGCCAGATAAGCCCGGCCGAAAGCACTGTGCTGCTCCCAGTGGGCCCTTATTGCCAGATCCCTCTCCATCTGCGAGCGTCTGTGTTCAACGGCCGCCTCCTTAGCAACATCGGCTTCATTAAACAAAGCCTCGATTTCAGCAGGGTCAATTCCGGCCCGGATAGCCTCGGCGGCCGTCTCCAGGTGGAAGTCAGAAGAGGGTCCTCCCCGGACAGTCGATGTCCCGGCAGCGGAACTGGTGCCCATTCCGTGTGAACAAGATGTTCCAGCCATTCTCGAAGAAAGAAAAGAGAAAAGGAGTTTTTCTTACCCAAAGATGGAATCGATCGACGATCGGCAGTCGGATCTCTCAGAAATATTCTTCAGCAAAGTCCTGCTTTATCCAGTGTTAAACACGTAAGAGTTTTAACTCTGCAACCTTGCGTCCTTTTATAGGAGATGGCAGGGACTCATATGCAATTAAGGAGAGTCTCAGGGGTTGAAGTGCAACCGTCGCATTTATTGACCTCCTTGAGACCCGCGTACGCGTCTTTTCAAGGACGCGTCAGACGAGGAGTCATTAATGACCGTCGGCCTCCCCCAACAGGAGCCCGACACGTGCCCCAAAAACTTTTCCACTTCCGTTGCCATTTCCCGCTCTTTTCAGCGACCTGTCAGGTCGTCCAAATTCGGAATCAATCAACTCAAAGACGATCGTCAGTTCAGTAAAATGCAAAGTCACTCGCCATAATTTAGCGATCACCAGCAGAACCACCTCGCCCCACGTTTCCAACATAGGAGCGAGTTGGGGGGCAATTGTTGTGTCGAGATTTATTCACCTTGACAGGCGATCGAGTACACGGCCGAGCGATCGAGTCCACAACCAATCGAGCTATGACGAACTCACCTAAATGAAGATACCAGACCACCTTCAGGTATCTAGCGATCAACTCTCAAGGCGATCGCCTTTTGGCACCTAGCGATCGACTCTAGTGCCCAGCTTAGGACGACCGTCCTATACCCCGAACAGGGACCATCGTCCGTCAAAAGTCCACGAAGACTGAACCTCAAAACAGCACCCATGTGCAGATCCGAGACAAGATCCGCTTTTCATGGATCGTTGACCACCAACAGCTGTCTCTGACAAGGGCGGCTTTACCTACCGACAAGCCCGCCGAAAGGCACAAGGTGGGACCGCCCGTGACAGCGACTCAGACACGTGCAGGCTTCTCATTGGACCGCACAGCCGGCTGCCAGCAACTCCTGCAGACTTTAAGGGGACAAGCCCATGTGCTAAAAGACGATCGCCCGCTTATTATAATACAGCAACGGCGATCGCCCGGCGGATCCAAGTCCTATAAATAGAGAACTCCTTCTACTGGAAAAAGGTTCCGCGTTCAGTTCACGAATTCTTCATTCGGTTCACGCATTCTCCATTAAGTTCAGAGAAAATACATACAATCATACATACTATCAAGCTCCCAGCTTCTTCTCCCGAATCTACCTCAGGATTTCTCTCTCAGTACCTCTCATCCAGGAGACGGTCGGCAGAGGCAAGAAGTCTCCACAGTGCAGATTCAAAGAGACTCACAAGCCCAGAAGCTCAAACATATAGCTAATACACGCCGTGAGAGACTGTCGACCTCTCACCGCTGTCACAGCTCATCAACGTTGTTACAAGAACTCACAGAGCATCAAATCTGGTTCTTCTGGCAATCTACACGCTCACAAGCTTAGATAACTAGAAGTCTTTAATAGATTCTAACATTAATACTTGTATCCCCGAATATTTGTATTAATAACATCTCGCGAGAGCATTCAAGCCCGGGACTAACTGTTGGGAATAGTGCCCTAGGACATTCGATGTGCCTAGATTTGTAATTGTCACATTTAAATAAAGTTATTTGATATCATTTATTTCTCGTTGATTATTATAATGTGTGCATGTTTTAATATTATAATAATCGAATAATAGTTATTCACGAATAATAAGATTATTCAAATGTCCCTGGTAAAATCGCGTTGAGTAGAGACTCAAGTGATTAATATACTAGTATAAGTTTGATTGATAATCATCGGATGATTATGCGTATGGTACGGATCAATCTTATGGGTATTGGTTGGAGAACTAATACTGGACCGACCCGCATTGAGATCACTGCATGGAAATGTCATAAGTGAATCTCAATACAGTATGTCAATAAATCCTTGAACCTGAGATTATCATAGAGTCCAACATGATAACTGCTATGCCTTGACGTAATCCAACGTCATCTGAAACATGGTGATCATAAAGGTTAGCGATCGGGATTAGTGGGAGTCATGTAGAGGGCAATGAATAATCAATATGGGGATTTGTCCCTCTCTTAAGTGAGAGAGATATCTGCTGGGCCCCTCGATAAGTAGGACTGAAGGAAATGCATGGCCATGCTCAAATGAAGAGTCATTTGATTCATCGATCTACTTAAGATCGAAAGCATTTGAACATAAATAAGTATGACAGACTCCATGACTTAGTTCAAATATGATATCGCGTGACAAAGGGATTTGACACGTTAAAAGGTTTAATGGACTATTAACTTATATTATTTGGGTAATCATAATGTCTTGCTAGAGGCCGCTTATGATTTATTATTTAATAAGGTATTAAATAATTGCCAACATAATATAAGCCTTTTGGGTCGCACATACGACAATTATAGACAAGTAGGAATAAATATCACCTGGGAATAATAAATATAATATTGGATATTATATTTATAAGGAGATTAAATAATAAAGTAATATATATAATATTGGATATTATATATATTGTATTATTTAACAAGTTGAGGGGCAACTAAGCAAATACTAGATTATTGAATCTAGGGTTTACTTAGTATAAATATAAGGTCTTGGACAAGGAGTTGTAACCAGAAAATAAGACCTAAAATCGGCCCTTCAAGAAGAAGAAAAATCGGCCATCTACATTATACTGTAGGAGATAGGAGTCGGTCGTTCCTGTTCCCTTAGTTGATCTTGATCTATAGTACTATCCTTCTAGTTAGGATTTTGTGTTGTACTATTTATCAATATTATTCGTAAGGATATAGCAATCCGGCTTGTGGAATTGTTCGTGTGTGGATCACCGAGAAGAGGAAGGAGATATTCATCGCTTCTAGTAGGATCTAGATTTGTTCAATCGGATTAAGGTAATTCGATTAACTCTTTAATTAAACAATTAAATTCGCATGCGATCCTAAATTGGGTTTTCACTTTTATTGTTCATTGCGTTTTTACTCCGATTATTTTGTATTCGATACATATGAAAACCCAACGGTGGTATCGGAGCCAACTTGCATGTAATTTAATTGTTTATGTAGAACATATTTATGTGTAAATTATGTTCTGATTATGTTTATAAAATATAGATTTTATAAAATATTTTTAAGTTTAATTTGATTAAATCGGATCGTCAAAAATAATTTTACGTTTGTTTTCGCAAAAGCATTGTCGAAGCGTTACTGGAAACGATGCAGTGTGTCGGGCGATTCGGGTCGGTCGGGTCGGGTCGGGCCTGGACCCATGAGTTGTATTAATTAGCAAAATGATTTTGCATCACTGGGAGTTCGAACCACGGAGGTCGAGCGGCCTAGCGACTTACCATGTGCGCTGCGAGTTTGTTTTGGAAATAATACGGAAGGTTTTATTAAAGGCAAATAAATCATTTTAAATATTGCAAAAATACTTCCGCAAAAGCGGGATTCGATCCGCGCCATTCGGCTATCCTTGACACCACTTTCCATCTCGGTGGATCTTGTTTTGGTAACTTTTCGGTAGTTCCTTTTATAAGTCCTTTTGTTATAAAAGTAAATTTGGAAATAATAGTTGCAAAATGTTGCAAGCGCAACCGGAGTTTCGAACCGGGAAACCGTGCCAGATCTCGTGGCGGCCATCTCGGCGAGTCAGTTTTGTTCATGTGATGACTCAAATTTTAATTATTGTCCGATTGTCGATAAATTGATTATTTAGTATATTACATGCTTTATTAATTATTTGATAATTATTTATGGTATGTGTGTGGTGTATGGCATGACCATAAATTGACCAATGTGATTGGATAATTTAATTTCTTATGGGTTGGTTTTACGGCTGCGTGTCGTTTAATTATAATTGGTTTACGGCTGCGAGTCGTCTATTTAAATTGTTTATTATTTTACGGCTGCGTGTCGTTTGTACTTCTTGTAATTTAATTTATTAGTGTAGTATTAAATTTCATTAATGTAATGAAGACAAGAAGGACGAGATAGATGGACTCGAGGAGCAAATTGATCGCGTATGACGTTCCAAGGAGTTGGAAGATCAATGAAGACCATATTTAATCCTTTAGATGACCTTTGTGATTTTCATGTTGGCTCATGAAAATCACGTTAGATATGGTCATGCTATACGGTCCTATGCTTTATTGTCATGTGATGCGATGTATGTTTAAATTTATGCATGTATGTGATGCTATGTATGTTTAGATGTATGTTAGCAAACATAGACATTAACATAGGATAAAAATCCTCGTTAAAATTTTAATGCCATTCATTTGAAAAACACCTATCAAGACTTCGATCATCATGAGTGGGTCATGCCAAAGTGGGCACTCGGATTATCTTAGTAAGGTAGGATAGGTAATGGTGATACCTATACGTTTAATGAATTTGGAAATCAAAATAGTTTTGAACCTTAAGGCATAAGATGGGATTATAACATGCTTGGGCATACGATGCCAAATCCCATGACATAATCTAAGAGTTACATATGATGTAATCGATAAAGAGTTATCCACCTAAAGTAGTTCAATTCTAGGCGTCATGCCAAAGGCGAGTTTAGGATTGTGCGAAATGGGATCTTAGCCCACTAAAATTACAAATGTTGTAAATTGAGGGTACTTTGTTTTAGTGGGAGTATTTTTCGAGAAATAAAATAATGTGACTAAATATTTTGCATATTGAATTTTGTAGAATGGCATCAAACAACACATCCACCATTTCATCTGCGATCCGTCCTTGAGAAGGACAAGTTTGAAAGAAAATGGCGGCAACTATCTGGATTGGATCGGAGCACGAGAATAGTTCTCAAGCAAGAAAGAAAGTGTATGTTCTTGAGGAAGAAATTCGATGAGCGGTGACAATGCAAATAAAGCAACAAAAGACAAATGGAAGAAACATTGTGATGATTCCATTGATGTCGGTTGTCTTATGTTAGCCACCATTTGTCGAACTTGAGAAGAATGGAGGAAATGGAAGCTTATGAGCTAAATGCTCACCTCAAGGAAACTTTCTCGAAGCATGCTAGGCAGAGAGGTATGAGACCTTTCAAGCCTTGTATGCTTGCAAGATGGTTGAGGGACATCATCGGCGCTCACGTGCTCAAGATGAAAGGATATATTGATCATCTTGAAAGGCTTGGTTTTCCACTTTCTAAGGAGCACTCCACGGATGTGATCCTAAACTCATTGCCGAAAGTTTCGGTCAGTTCATTATGAACTATAATATGAATGAGATGGAGAAGTCCATTCTTGAAATTTGCATGGGATGCTTAAAGCAGTGACGAGAATATTAAGAAGAAACCAAACCATGTGTTGATGGTCACAAAGGGAAATCCTTTAAGAACAAAGGCAAGGGCAAGGGTAAGGCAAAAGTTGCCAAATCTAAAGACCCTACTAGGCCGGGTTTCAAGGCTAAAGCTCCCAAAGATGGAAATTGCCATCATTGCAATAAACCAGGACATTGGAAAAGAAATTGCAAGATTTACTTGGAAGAGCTAAAGCGTACCAAGGCGGTGAGGCCCACGGGTATATTTGTTATAGAAGTTAACTTATCTACCTCTAACTCACAGGTATTAGATCTGGATGTGGATCTCACATTTGTACAAATGTGCGGGGGTTGAGAAGCGAGAGAATCTGAAGAAAGGGAAGTAGATCTAAGAGTCGGCAATGGAGCAAGAGTTCTTTGCACTAGCCGTAGGAACTTATGATCTAGTTTTGCCCAATGGGCTTTTGTTAGTTTTGAACAATTGCTATTATGTTCTGCTATGAATAGGAATATTATTTGATTTCTACATTAGATTGTGAAGGTTACAGTTTTCTTATTAAGAATAAGATCATTCGTATTTTCTTTGATGACTTGCTTTGTAGTCGCAAAGTTATATCTTGGCCTTTACAATATTGATCTAGATGAGTCCGACACTTTGGAAGTCTATAACATTGCATCCAAGAAACCTAAGCTCAATGATTCTAATCCGACTTACTTATGGCATTGTCGACTTGGTCACATAAACGAGAAACGCATTTCTAAACTCCATAATGATGGACTTTTAGACTCTTTTGACTATGAATCATATGGGACATGCGAATCTTGTTTATTGGGCAAGATGACGAAGAATCCTTTCACCGGTCATGGAGAAAGGGCTAGTGATCTATTAGGCCTAATACATGCGATGTGTGCGGACCTCTTAGCACTCATGCCGAGGCGGATACCAATACTTCATTACATTCACCGATGATTTTAGCGATATGGATATGTTTATCTTATGAAGTATAAACATGAATCTTTTGAAATGTTCAAAATATTCCGAATGAAGTCTGAGAATCAACTTGGCAAGACAATTAAAGCCCTTCGATCGGATCGAGGTGGGAATACTTGAGCCAAGAATTCGATGATCATCTTAGGAGTTGTGGAATTGTTTCGCAACTTACTCCTCCCGCCACACCTCGGCATAACGGAGTGTCCGAGAGGAGGAATCGAACTTTATTAGATATGGTTCGATCCATGATGAGTCGACAGCTTCCATTATCATTTTGGGGCCACGCCTTAGAAAGCATGACATTCACCCTTAACCGTGTTCCATCTAAAGCGGTTGAAAAGACACCATTTGAGAAATGGGTGGTAAAAGACCAAACTTGTCTTTTCTAAAGATGCAGGGTTGCGAAGCGTTCGTAAGGCGCCAAGTGTTTGACAAGCGCGGCGAGATCGAAAGATGTTTATTTGTGGGATATCTAAGGAAACTAAAGGATATTACTTTTACAAGCCATGAGAGAACAAAGTGTTTGTTGCTCGAAATCTTGTATTCTTAGAAAGGAATTTATTTCCAAAGAGGCAGTGGGAGAAGAGTAATTCTCGAGGAAAATCGAGAACCACAAGAAGACATCGCTTCACCGATGGAAACCGAACAAGCTCAACAAGCGGTTGAAGAGCCCATTCAAAGTACACAAGTCCCACGCAATCGATAGGATGCGACATGAACTGAGAGATATGGTTATCTCGTAACGGAGGATGATGATGCATCGCTCATAGATGATGAGCCTAGTACCTATCTGAAGGCGCTTGGGACCAGAGTCAGGAATGGCTAGAAGCCATGAAGTCCGAGATGCAATCCATGTATGACAATCAAGTTTGGAACTTGATAGATCCACTGAGGGTGTTAAAACCATTGGGTGCAAATGGGTCTATAAAAGAAGAAAGACATGGATGATAATGCAAGCCTATAAAGCTAGACTAGTGGCAAAAGGTTATAAGCAGATTCATGGTGTTGACTATGATGAGACCTTTTCGCGGTAGTCATGCTTAAATCAATTAGAATTTTATTTGCCATTGCCGCATACTATGATTATGAAATATGGCAAATGGATGTCAAAACGCATTCCTTAATGGAAACTTACTCGAGGATGTGTATATGACGCAACTTTGAAGGTTTTGTTCATCGAGAAAATTCTAAAAAGGTTTGCAAGCTTCAAAGATCCATTTATGGGTTGAAGCGAGGCTTCTCGGAGGCTGGAATCTTCGTTTTGATGAAGCTGTCAAAGAGTTTGGGTTCATTCAAAATGAAGATGAACCTTGTGTGTACAAGAAGGTTAGTGGGAGAATAGTTGTTTTCTTAGTCTTATATGTAGATGACATATTACTCATTGGAAATGACATTCCCACCTTGCGACAGTCAAGACTTGGTTGGGAAGTTGTTTCTCAATGAAAGACTTAGGAGAAAATTGCTTATATTCTTGGGATAAAGATCTATAGAGATAGATCAAAGAGATTGATTGGTGCGAGTCAAAGTACATACATTAATAAAATATTGAAGAGGTTGATATGCAAGACTCCAAGAGAGGACTCTTGCCAATGTCACATGGCATTCATCGAGTGAGACTCGAGTCACAAGACTCGATGAGCGAGCACGTATGAGCAAGATACCATACGCATCGGCTATTGGATCGATCATGTATGCCATGATTTGTACTCGACCGGATGTATCGTTTGCTCTTAGTATGACAAGTCGATACCAATCGAATCCAGGTGAAAGTCATCTGGACAGCGGTGAAAACCATCCTAAAGTACTTGAGAAGAACCAAGGATGATTTCCTAGTTTATGGAGGGTGGGAAACGAGTGGCTGTAAGAGGTTACGCCGATGCAAGTTTGAAACCGAGAGACGATTTCAAATCGCAAAGCTGGTTATGTGTTTGTATTGAATGGAGGTCTTGTGAGTTGGAAGAGTTCCAAGCAAAGCACGGTTCTTGCCGATTCTGGCTGAGTACACAGCGGCATCGGATGCGGCTAAGGAAGCCGTATGGATCAAGAAGTTCGTTCCGAACTAGGAGTGGTGCCAACCATCCGGTCCCATAAGCCTTTATTGTGACAATAATGGTGCTATTGCACAAGCTAAAGAGCCTAGGTCCCATCATAATTCCAAACATATACTCGAGAAAATATCACCTAGTCGGAGAGATCGTCGGACGAGGAGATATTACAATATGCAAAGTAGCACGGAAGAGAATGTTGCGATCCACTTACCAAGCCTCTCTCACAAGGAAAGCATGTTGAGCATGCTAGAGCGATAGGACTAAAGGTCATGAATGAATGGTCCTAGTGCAAGTGGGAGATTGTTGGGAATAGTGCCCTAGGACATTCGATGTGCCTAGATTTGTAATTGTCACATTTAAATAAAGTTATTTGATATCATTTATTTCGTTGATTATTATAATGTGTGCATGTTTTAATATTATAATAATCGAATAATAGTTATTCACGAATAATAAGATTATTCAAATGTCCACTGGTAAAATCGCGTTGAGTAGAGACTCAAGTGATTAATATACTAGTATAAGTTTGATTGATAATCATCGGATGATTATGCGTATGGTACGGATCAATCTTATGGGTATTGGTTGGAGAACTAATCTTGGACGACCCGCATTGAGATCACCGCATGGAAATGTCATAAGTGAATCTCAATACGGTATGTCAATAAATCCTTGAACACGAGATTATCATAGAGTCCAACATGATAAGCTGCTATGCCTTGGCGTAATCCAGCGTCATCCGAAACATGGTGATCATAAAGGTTAGCGATCGGGATTAGTAGGAGTCATGTAGAGCGCAATGAAAAATCAATATGGGGATTTGTCCCTCTCATAAGTGAGAGATATAACTGCTGGGCCCCAAGATAAGTAGTAATGAAGGAAATCCATGTCCATGCTCAAAAGAATAGACATTAGATTCAATCGATCTACTTAAGATCGAAAGCATTTGAACATAAATAAGTATGACAGACTCCATGACTTAGTTCAAATATGATATCGCGTGACAAAGGGATTTGACACGTTAAAAGGTTTAATGGACTATTAACTTATATTATTTGGGTAATCATAATGTCTTGCTAGAGGCCGCTTATGATTTATTATTTAATAAGGTATTAAATAATTGCCAACATAATATAAGCCTTTTAGTCGCACATACGACAATTATAGACAAGTAGGAATAAATATCAATCGGGAATAATAAATATAATATTGGATATTATATTTATAAGGAGATAAATAATAAAGTAATATATATAATATTGGATATTATATATATTGTATTATTTAACAAGTTGAGGGGCAACTAAGCAAATACTAGATTATTGAATCTAGGGTTTACTTAGTATAAATATAAGGTCTTGGACAAGGAGTTGTAACCGAGAAAATAAGACCTAAAATCGGCCCTTCAAGAAGAAGAAAAATCGGCCATCTACATTATCTTGTAGGAGAACGGAGTCGGTCGTTCCTCTTCCCTTAGTTGATCTTGATCAATAGTACAATCCTTCTAGTAAGGAATTTGTGTTGTACTATTTATCAATATTATTAAATGAGATCTAGCAATCCGGCTTGTGGAATTGTTCGTGTGTGGATCACCAGAAGAGGAAGGAGATATTCATCTGCTTCTAGTCCGGATCTAGATTTGTTCAATCGGATTAAGGTAATTCGATTAACTCTTTAATTAAACAATTAAATTACTGCATGCGATCCTAAATTGGGTTTTCACTTTTATTGTTCCGCTGCGTTTTTACTCCGATTATTTTGTATTCGATACATATGAAAACCCAACACTAACAACCCCGGCAAATCTTGTGTTTTTACCTTTCCCACGGAAGTGTTCTCGCACTTTGTTTGCTATCCACTCATCCAGCAATATCTATCTCCGGATAATATTTTGGGTAGCAACAATAGATATATAAAAAAGACCTGCAAATGATTCCACAGAAACTCACATCGTTAATGAACGAAACCAAATTCCAAAACCTAGTATAACAAGGTCAATGATAGAAATGCACCATGCTAGATTTTGTAACTAACAATAAACACACACCACAAAAAACACACACACATACGCAAATACGGGATGCCGGGGAGAAACCAATATCAAAATATACCTGAAGAAACACGAAAAGCATTGTTTGAGCAGAGGAAAATCGACAGTACAAATCGAAAACAAACAACAATATACAGAATCAGAACAGAATCCCACCGGTACCACTAAATATCATACAAACTAAATGAACCTGAAATCTAAAAAAACAAGAGGAACCAAATGTTCTATTGCAAGAAGGGCCTACCAGTAATATACGCAATCTAGAAATGTAGGTAAGCAAGAAATCAAATTTGGAAACTGAATCGCCGAAATTGGTCACAACATAATCTCATAGACACACATCCGCACAAGCGATCAGAGGTACATGATGTTGTTAGACCTATCAGACCAGTACTTCTAAGCAGTCGTAATCGTCCTTCAAAGAATCCTTTCGGTCGCAAGGTTTCCAGTCTATATGCCTCAAATCACACGAGAAAAAACCGCCCTAATATCAAATATGAAAAAAAAGGCAGTGCATTTCAGAAAACATTCAGCGCAAACAAAACCTCACTTACACAATTACCTCAAGGAGAAGTACGCAGCGTCAAGTGAAAGCCAGCACGAAATCCAAAGTGAAGACAAAAACAAACCACAGTCTCAACCAAACTAAGAGCTAGAAATTGGGAAGAGAAAAAACAAACACATAGTCGAAACACACACACACACACATCCACACATATACCAAAACACTTTCTAGTCTATATACCTCAAATCGCACGAGAAAAAACAGCCCCAATATCAAATATGAAAAAAAGAAGGCAGTGCATTCCAGAAAACATTCAGCGCAAACAGAACCTCACCTACGTAATTACCTGAAGGAAAAGTACGCAGCGCCAAGCGAAATCCAGCACGAAATCCAAACTGCAGGCAAAAACAAACCACAGTCTCAACCAAAACCAAGCGCTAGAAACTGGGAGAAGACAAAACAAACACATAGACGAAACACATATACACACACACACACAACCACACATATACCCAAACACACACACCCACACACGAAAAAATCCACTGAATTCCAAAACCTGGTATAGCAAGGTCAATGATGTAACACCCCAATTCACAACTGGGACATTACACGCCGTAGAACCTTCATGAGGTCTATCAGGCTAACACATGACACACAATCTGTACATGAAAATCCCAAAGACACAATCATCAATGTAAAAATAGGGCCATGGCCTCAGCCAAAACGTTTTAATAGACGTACGTGAAAATATAAGTTGGTACCATATCATTGCCCACGCAGGGGACTTTAACCGAATACAATAAAACCAGTCAAGTTCCGATACTCAAACAGTATAAATGACCCAACATAAATAAAGACTCGAGCCACATATGCCAATCCATCCTTTGCGTGCATATCCCGTGTCTGCTCCTCAGCTCTTCCGGTACCTGAAATGCATAAGACGCATTTCCCCCATTTAAGGGGTTAGCATTCGAATAGCTAGTGCAAGTACACAATTACACAACATTATATACAAATACGATTTTATAGAATCATTTCAATCAGAGATCATTTGCCATAAATATTCCGGAATACTACAATGGCAATCAAATCAGTTATCAATTCATCACGATATCACAAAATCACAACTGGTATCCCGTAGCCATACCCCTTAGTATCGACCCCCAGACATCCCGTTGAACGCTCCGGGTGGGATACCACTTCCGCGGACGTATCCCTTAGTATCGACCCCCAGACATCCCGTCGAACGCTCCGGGTGGAATTTCAATCCACACACGCACCCAAGTCCACTTCCGCGGCCGTACCCCTTAATATCGACCCCCAGACATCCCGTCGAACGCTACGGGTGGAAGGAACACAACTCACTCACCCGAAAACCACAATTTATCATTCATTTTGAAAATGTAACATACATAACGGAATGTAATACATGTACTGTTGGGATTCCGAAAAAAAAAAACGAAAAACGCAGCGGAAATAAAAACGAATCCCAAACAGGATCGATCAAGTAACGTATATACGAAAAAATAAATACAAAGATAAAGATTCATACCCTTGAAGCCTTTGAAATAAATCTTCGTAAAATGTAGACGATGATCACGATCCCGTCCCGAACACGAAATCCCTTCGTTCCAAGCACCGAAAATTCGAAGCCTCTACTTCACACGCGTCGGAAGTTGCCCGGAAAATTCGACGTAACTTCGTTCTCCAAGAACACGGCTAGGAAGTTACCGTAGGAATTTTCTCTCTATTTTTCTTGAATTTCTTTCACCTCTAAGATGAAAATAACTTGAAAATAAAATTTTTTCTCTCTCCCTCAAGAATACTTCACGGTGGAGTTCGGCAAGAAAGTATGTGTGTGTGTTTTTATAGTTGTTATCATGTGTGTTTAATATATATCTCTCAAACATATAATTAATATGTCTAATAATGAGATAAAATGTCAACACATAATAACAAAAATACAACTAACACATACACATGCATGGAAATGATTCCATGTGATGTGGGGAGAGGAAGGTGGCCCATGGTGGAAGTTTCTGAAAGCAGGCCGAGTCACTCGGCTCGTGTGCGGACGTTCGTCAACGACTCGTTAAATACACTCCGTTTAATCACCAATGTATTTATATTAATTAATTAATCTAATTAATTAATAATATCAAATACAAATATATTTCTCTAAGAAATATAATTTATGAATTAAATTAATTACCCATTAACTTAATTTTAATTCATAAGACCGCTATTTTGATTTATCTAATAAATCATAATTAGATATCGATATCTAATATTAATAGAGAGATAATAAATTCACATTTATCCGTCAACGCTCTCGATGCGCGACTCGTAGGTCCGTCTCGGCCGGCATTGGGAGGAACCAATGAGTGCGGGCGGCACTTAGCCACTAGCGGGCCGCCTTTGTAAACCCCGAGAGAACGAATGAAGGGATCATTCCGTAACCATTATGTCGTGAATACTATATACGTATAGACCCTTCATCGATGTCCGGTCAAGTCTTGGGTCACGGTAAAGTCAAACCCTACATTGACTAAACTCTATACATGTGTTAATGCAAATCAAAACCGACTGATTAATAGTGTATCTAATACGACTATATCGAATGCTTTGGCAAAGACTTATGATCTTATTTGCCATTAACCGTATAGGACATTCGCTGCTCACTAACAGAGATAGAATCCTTTCTTGGTGTACAAGAAAGCGCTGCTACCGCCCGTATAGTCCGCACTTCTAGGTCCACTCAGCAATAAAGAAAATGACTCTAACTAAACTAATGACAAACTAAACGTCACAGCACATCTTCTCGAACCCTCAAGTCAAAGGTCCACGTATACTATCACAACCTTTCGATTCGTCATCGACTCTCCGAGAGTGAATACCGTGTGACTGAATCGAGTATGAGTCGTGTTCGAGTATACTGGCCCCACCAATATACTTATAACTATGCTATCAAGACGTGCACACGTCCTAGCATCAGTTATACAAGTCATATTAAAACTTAATGCCCATTTTAAGTTTATTGACTTGCGAACAATTTACGTAAATAAACTTTAAACACTTCCATTACATTTTCTCTTATCCCATAACGAGAATGGAATGTTCGATTTATTTAGATGGACTTCACTTCAATGTTTACCAAGTCAAGAATGCAATTGAAATACAATAAACGGTGAATGAATCGTATTGCCTTTTTATTAATTATTCCATAATTACAAGTATAATGCCCTTACTCTCTCATCCCCGAGTGGCATTCGAGGGCATATTCCTAACAATCTCCCACTTGCACTCAATGCCACACATCATGGTATCCAATACCCATGCTCTTGAGATGTCTTTCTAAGACGGCTGAGATAATGGCTTAGTCACGGTCGAGACATTGTCTTGAGTCTACTCTTTCCAATGAAACATATCCTTTTCCACCATCTCTCGAACGATGTGGTACTTTCTCTCTATATGCTTGGTGTTGTGGTGAGCCCTCGGCTCCTTGGCTTGGGCGACACTCCATCATTATCACAGAATAGTGATATAGGCAACTCCGCGTTAGGCACCACTTGAAGTTCTTGTATAAACTTCGCATCCAAAATGCTTCTTTGCTAGCCTCCGAGGCGACTTGATACTCGCTTGGCGGTGGAATCTGCAGAGGCGGTTTGCTTGGAGCTTCTCCAAGATCGCTCCTCCATTGAGAGTAAATAAATACCCAGATGTCGACTTAGAGTCGTCATTGTCTCCTTGAAAATCAGAATCGGTGAATCCAATCACCTTCAGTTCTCCACCACCATAAGTAAGAACTAAATCTCTAGTTCTTCTTAAGTACTTAAGAATGTTCTTTACGGCAGTCCAATGTTCCCTTCCCGGGTTTTCTTGAAATCGACTTACCATACTCACAGCGTAGGCTAAGTCTGGTCTCGTACACAACATAGCGTACATGAGGTTACCCACTGCCGAGGCATAGGGTACCTTACTCATCTCTCTATTGTCTTCCTCACTTTGAGGACACATTTTCGTGGTGAGATGAATTCCATGTCGCATGGGAAGGAACCCTCTTTTAGATTCATCCATCTTGAATCTTCTCAGGATTTTATCGATATAAAGGGCTTGGGAAAGTCCTATCATTCTTCGTGGTCTATCTCTGTAAAGACGGATCCCTAGAATATAGGAAGCTTCTCCCAAGTCTTTCATGGAGAACGTTTTAGAAAGCCAAGCTTTCACAAGGTCGAGCATTGCTATGTTATTTCCTATAAGTAGAATATCATCTACATATAGTACTAAGAACGCAATGTTGCTCCCACTGATCTTTTTGTAAACACACGGTTCCTCCTCATTTCGCTCAAGTCAAAGTCCTTAATCGCTCACAAATCGAAGGTTCCAACTCCGAGAAGCTTGCTTACCATAAATGGCTCGTTAGGCTTACACACTTTATGAATATTAGCTTTGGACACAAAACCTTTGGCTGTTCCATATAGATTTCCTCCTCGAGGTATCCATTTAGAAAAGCCGTTTTGACATCCATTTGCCATATTTCATAATCATAATAAGCGACAATGGCAAGCATCATGCGAATCGACTTTATCATAGCTACGCGAGAAGGTATCATGATAATCGATTCCTTCCTTTGGGTATAACCCTTTGCCACAAGCCCGGCCTTATAGGCATCAACCTTGCCATCCCCATCGCCTTTTCTCTTATAGATCCATTTATTTCCAATAGTCCTCATGCCAGTTGGAAGATCTACTAGAGTCCAGACTGATTGGTATGCATCGAGTCTATCTCGGCTTTCATTGCTTCTTGCCATTTATCGAGTCTACATCCACTATCGCTTGGTCATAGGTGACGTGGTCGTTTTCACCGCTATCGTGTGTGTCGTGGAGACCCGGTTCCTCAACATGTGTATAGCCATACCTCTCGTAAGTGAGATACCCTATCGGACCTTCGGAGTGGAGGTTGTGTTACAATAGGTTCGGTTCTTGATCCCCGATCGATGTCTCCTTAGGAGTTTCATTATGCTCTTCCAAAGAGATATTTCTACCCGAGCCACCTTCTGAATGAATTCATCCTCAAGGAAGTGCGCTTGTAATGCCACAACGACCCTATGGTCTTGGCATGTAGAATAGATAACCCATCGAGTCCTCTGGGTATCCTATGAAACGTCCTTTTATGGACCTCGCTTCGGTTTGTCCACCTTAGCCTTTTTGACATAAATGGACATCCCCGCATCCTTATGTGATTAAGGCTTGGTTTCTTACCCTTCCACATCTCATGCGAGTGATAGGAACAGATTTGGAAGGACATCTATTTAGGATATAGGCGGTTAGTAAGGCATACCCCATAGGTAAATAGGTAAATCGGTAATTTAACATGGAGCGAACCATGTCCAACAAAGTCCGATTTCTCCTTTCGAAACACCATTTAACCGTGGGGTTCCCGGAGGCGTGAATTGTGAAACTATTCCATGTTCCTTAAGGAACTCATCAAACTCAAGTGCTCATATATTCGCCACCTCGGTCCGACCAAGTGCTTTGATATGACATCCAGTTTGTTTTTCAACTAGGGCCTTAAATTCTTTGAATT
Source organism: Orobanche coerulescens (assembly GCA_033398695.1). Lineage (NCBI taxonomy): Eukaryota > Viridiplantae > Streptophyta > Magnoliopsida > Lamiales > Orobanchaceae > Orobanche > Orobanche coerulescens. The sequence goes on from CM065803.1 coordinate 11,865,280, forward strand.
TAGCAAAGGCTTGATTTATGTTTCATTAAGTACACAATCCCATACCTAGTATGATCATCTGTGAACGTTATGAAATATTGATATCCGTCTCGGGCTACTTCTAAAGCACCACAAACATCGGTATGCACCAATCCAAGTTTATCGGAAGCCCTTTCAAAAGTCCTGTGAAGGGGAACTTAGTCATTTTGCCTCTAAGGCAAGATTCACAAGTTGGATAGGTTCTACACCCAATGGACTTAAAAGTCCATCTTTCTCCATTTTCGAACCTTGGTCCGACCAACATGACCAAGTCTAAGGTGCCATTTAAGAGCTTGATTAGTATCTTGCCTACCACGTTTCCTAGTTATAGTGTTCATCACTGCTTTATTTTGCATGTTCAGATGATATAATCCATTCAACAATGTAGTTGCTCCAACCAATTTATTTCGAAAATAAATTTTACAACCGCCATTGCCAATGAAGAAACAAAATCCTTTCCGGTCAAGACTGGAATGGATCTGATGTTTTTATGCCCCTTGGGCAAAACAAGTACTTCATCTAATGTCAAAATAAAACCAGATTCTAAACCTGAAGGATTGATCCAATATCGGTTGCCTCGACACTTTGTCCGCTTCCAACAGTGATCATTATTTCCCGACTTCAAGTTTTCTACTTCGTTCCAGATCCCGATTCATAGTACAAATGTGAGAAGTGGCACTGAATCGAGAATCCATGAAGCAGAATATACTGAGCGGAACAATTAGTTTCAAAAACAAAAAGTTCCGTACTGATGCGCCATTAATCTTGGGACAAGTCCTTCGCCAGTGGCCCAGCTCACCGCATTCAAGGCATTTGGCCGTAGGTTTTGGACCGCCTTCCTTTGTAACCTTTCGGGCCTTGCGCTTTCCTTTGCACCCCTTTCTTGGGTTTGTCTGCTCGTAGGTCTTTTTCTTCTTGTTCTTGGACCTCTTAGGCCCGAAGAAATCACAAGAGCCCTCTCTCGGTTTAGTCTTCATGTTAGATCGCGCCGTCACTAGCTTATTCATTAGCCCAGCTAATGTGCATGTAATTTCATTACAGTTGAAATTCATTACAAACTGCGTGAAAGAGTCAGGTAGAGATTGAAGGATGAGATCAATTTGAAGGGATAAATCCATATTAAAGTTGAGCACCTCGAGCCTCTCAATCATAGAGATCATCTTGAGGACGTGGTCTCCCACTTTCTCCCCTTCTTTCATCCTAGCACTGAACAACTGCTTTGATATCTCATATCTAGCAGTCCTACTGTGCTCTCCATAAAGTTCGGTCAAGTGTGCGAGAATCTGCCTAGTAGAAGTCATTTTCTTGTGCGCTCTCTGCAGCTCATTAGTCATTGAGCCCATCATAAAACCACGGACTAGCACATCATCCTTGACCCATTTTTCATGGACGTCAATGTCTTCCTGATTACCCCTAGTCCGGATTGGAGTCGGTGGAATGTCCGCCTCCAAGACGTATCCCAGAGACTCCATACTGAGTACAATCATCAGATTCCGCAACTACCAACAAAGTTAGGGCCGATTAGGAGATTCTTTTCAAGTAGTATTGCAAGTGGGTTTTTAGCCATTTTAGAGAGATTCAATTTCGTTTTTCGTAAAGATTTAGACAAGATTAAATTAGTGACTTGTTTAATTATGACCGAGTATAGAACTTAAGGGCTTTGTATAATTCTTGTCTCGGCTCCCACTAATTTTATCGGAATTATACACTCCCATGTTATAATCCGGAAATCATGGTTAGATCGACTTCTTAGTGGTGATCAAGTTCTTTACAAATTTTAACAGACGCAACCTATCGGGTTTCTTGCCAATTAATTTACGTAAAGTGGTGTCTAACACCAACCCGTCTAACGGATGATTTGATCTTCTTTTACCCCTAGTCTTCATGCCCTCAACCTATCGGGTTTCTTGGCAATCCAGGACTATCTAAGTTGTTGACCATCAACGTCTATCGGTTTGACTATTGAATCTCACCGGCAACCTATCGGGTTTCTAGGGCGAAATTTATCACCAACCGAAGGCATCTAATGCACTCAAGAATTTTTCAACCTCTACCAAATGTACTACCCCGATAACTCGGAAGCATAGCACATCACCTCGGGTATCAATTTTCTACGAGTTTGATGGAGGGTAGGAAACCTCGTAACCTTTTTCAAACTTAGTCTGCTTGTTGTCGGAGAATTTCGCGATTAATGTTACACTTTGCACATTAATTCATTTATACGCGCGTTTGTATGTTTGTCAATCATTCAAAATGAAAATGTAAAATAGTAACCTAGTTACTACCAACATATAGCTCATGGACCTAATTCCTAAATCTTGGCCAAGCGAATGACCCAATAAATAAAAAAAATACAGTCTTCGATTCTTCGTCTTCTCGGTCGGTTGTCTTCGGTCTTCGTCATACCCAAAATAATACTTACATCATTGAAAAATGCATCCTATACAAATTTTCTAGTAAATATAAATAGGCTCAAAATGGCCTTTACAACCCAATCGAATCGAACAAATCAAAACTAAGTCCACGAGCTATATCACCATCACATAATGATTCCATACAACATGTAATGGAAACGAAATTAAACAATTAATCTTTAATATAAATTAATCTAATTAATCTATAAATTAATCTATTCAATTTCTACTATATTAATCCAATTAATATAAAGTGGCATTAAAATTAAATAATCAATTAATATATTAATCAAATCAATATAAAATTAATCTATTAAATATTAATGGTATTAATCCAATTAATACTAATAATCGTCATTTTAATTCGCTCAAGTAATCCAAAATAATATTCTCGTTTAATTTATTTCCTTAACACAAAAATATACCAAATATTAATTTAGTCAAATTAAAATCCAATATAAATTTTGGGAAATAATTACAACGAAATATAAACTTAAACGGAGTCCCGGACAATCCGGTTTAGGCCCAGCCCGCGGCCCGATTCAAAATCGGGCCAAAAATCCGAGGGCTGCCTGGCCGAGCCACTGCTGGGCAGACTGGCCGATCATGCTCGGCCCCTGGCCGAGCACTCTCAGCTCCTGGCCGAGTCATGGCCGAGCACGCTCGGCAGCCTGGGCAGGCAGCCCAGGCAGTGCTGCCAGCACCCTGCCGACAGCCCGCTTTCTTCGCTTTTTCGCCCGTTTCAAAACGTGATGCTACAACGAACAATTTAAAATCTAAAATTATTCCAAACATGATTCTAAATCATAATCATCATTCAAAAGCATTCAAAATGCACAAATAATCGTATATACGGAAACATTGACCTCGCTCCGATACCACCGTTGGGATTAGAAAAAAAAGCGAAAAACGCAATGAAATAAAACGAATCCCAAACAGGATCGATCAAGTAACGTATATACGAAAAAATAAATACAAAGATAAAGATTCATACCCTTGAAGCCTTTGAAATAAATCTTCGTAAAATGTAGACGATGATCACGATCCCGTCCCGAACACGAAATCCCTTCGTTCCAAGCACCGAAAATTCGAAGCCTCTACTTCACACGCCGGGAAGTTGCCGGAAAATTCGACGTAACTTCGTTCTCCAAGAACACGGCTAGGAAGTTACCGTAGGAATTTTCTCTCTATTTTTTCTTGAATTTCTTTCACCTCTAAGATGAAAATAACTTGAAAATAAAATTTTTTTCTCTCTCCCTCAAGAATACTTCACGGCTGGAGTTCAGCAAGAAAGTATGTGTGTGTTTTTATAGTTGTTATCATGTGTGTTTAATATATATCTCTCAAACATATAATTAATATGTCTAATAATGAGATAAAATGTCAACACATAATAACAAAAATACAACTAACACATACACATGCATGGAAATGATTCCATGTGATGTGGGGAGAGGGAAGGTGGCCCATGGTGGAAGTTTCCTAGAAAACGAGCCGAGTCACTCGGCTCGTGTGCGGACGTCACAAACGACTCGTTAAATACACTCCGTTTAATCACCAATGTATTTATATTAATTAATTAATCTAATTAATTAATAATATCAAATACAAATATATTTCTCTAAGAAATATAATTTATGAATTAAATTAATTACCCAGAACTTAATTTTAATTCATAAGACCGCTATTTTGATTTATCTAATAAATCATAATTAGATATACAATATCTAAAATTAATAGATAGATAAAAAATTCACATTTAACAGTCAACGCTCGATGCGCGACTCAGAGGTCCGTCTCACCGCATTGGGAGGAACTAATGAGTGCGGCAAGACTTAGCCACTTAGCGGGCCGCACTGTAAACCCCGACTGAGAACGAATGAAGGGATCATTCCAGAACCATTATGTCGTGAATACTATATACGTATAGACCCTTCATCAGATGTCCCGGTCAAGTCTTCGGGTCACGGTAAAGTCAAACCCTACTGTTGACTAAACTCTATACATGTGTTAATGCAAATCAAAACCGACTGATTAATAGTGTATCTAATACGACTATATCAGAATGCTTTGGCCAAAGACTTATGATCTTATTTGCCATTAACCGTATAGGACATTCGCCTGCTCACTAACAGGAGATAGAATCCTTTCTTGGTGTACAGTAAAGACTGCTACCTGCCCGTATAGTCCGCACTTCGAGGTCGACTCAGCAATTAAGCAAATGAGTCTAACTACTCTAATGACAAACTAAACGTCACAGGCACATCTTCTACTGAACCCTCAAGTCAAAGGTCCACGTATACTATCACAACCTTTCGATTCGTCATCGACTCTCCGAGAGTGAATACCGTGTGACTGAATCGAGTATGAGTCGTGTTCGAGTATACTGGCCCCACCAATATACTTATAACTATGCTATCAAGACGTGCACACGTCCTAGCATCAGTTATACAAGTCATATTAAAACTTAATGCCCATTTTAAGTTTATTGACTTGCGAACAATTTACGTAAATAAACTTTAAACACTTCCAGTACATTTTCTCTTATCCCATAACGAGAATGGAATGTTCGATTTATTTACATGGACTTCACTTCAATGTTTACCAAGTCAAGAATGCAATTGAAATACAATAAACAGTGAATGAATCGTATTGCCTTTTTATTAATTATTCCATAATTACAAGTATAATGCCCTTACTCTCTCATCCCCTGAGTGGCATTCGAGGGCATATTCCTAACATGTACTTGCCTTGGTTAACACGACGCGAAGGAAACGACGAAAGAATAGGTTTCGGTCCGAACAATCCTCCCAAATCCGTCCCTAACACAATAATGGTATACAAACAAGTCTCAATCTTGCGGAAAGGTAAGAATTAATCCTAATTCTACCCGTTGGAACAATTTATCGGTCACTACGAAGTCCTAGATGGTTTTAATCTTACAATGGCGAAACTACGATGTTAAATTCGTTAGATTATAATGGAAACAAGGGATTACGACTACGCATTCGTAATCTGACAATTCGACGGAGCTAAATCGGATTAAAAGGAAGAATTATGTCAAAAATCCCGAAATCCCCAAAAAAACTAGGGTTCAACGATGTATACCTCGATTCGGACAGAGAATGATGATTATGATGATGATTAACCTCCCTTGGTACACAATAATCAATCTTCAGAGGAATTCTACAGATTGCTCTGGACAAATCGCTTCAAATCGCTCAAGGAAACTCACGTCGCGCACAAAGGGATGAGAAGGAACGAAATAACGCGACTGAGGTTAAGTCAGGATTTAAAATGCCTGACAGTGTGTTACGTACGTTAACACGAGTTGTTAACATACGTTATGATGTTTACGTACGTAACCTTTCACAGGTTAACGTACGTAACAAACAATCTGTACTCTATTGTGAAAACCATAACGTACGTTACCAATAAGGTATAACGTACGTTATGATGCCTCTATAACGTACGTAAGGGAGCATGCATAACGTACGTTATGCATGCAGCAGTCCCACGCTGCTAAACACTTAATTTTGCACAGTCGATACAACGACGAAACGCAACACAAGGATAGAATCAAAAGTGTAAACACGAGGTATCCATAACAACGAAGCTGAGTGTTGAAAGAAAATACACTTCCAACTACCGAGGAATCCAAAATACGACAAGGATGATAAAAGCACCCTAAACTTCTAGGAAATTACAAAATGGCCCAAACATCTGAAAATTCATGATATGACGTCGGATTAACAATCCGAAACTCACAACATGAAACGAACTCATAGAAACAGAGGAATAATGAAATAGAACGAGTTTTACGAGAATCGAATATACATACAACAAAATATAATTCAAGATGAAAATACGTAAAAATATCTTCGAAACTCGTCCGGATGGAAAAACTCCAAGAACAAAATAGTTTCAGAATTCCAAACTAGTAATAAGCGAGTCGTACGAAACGAACATACACTAAAAATAGAAATTACCAAAAATAAAAAGTACGGATATTACATTCTCTCCCCCTAAAAATAAGTTTCGTCCCGAAACTTACAACGCGAATAACGCAGGGTATCTCAACTTCATACTCTCTTCCGTCTCCCACGTGGCTTCCTCGGATCTATGCCTCGACCATTGAACTTTAACCAAAGGGATGGTTTTGTGCCTAAGTTGCTTCACCCGACGCTCTAAAATCTGAATCGGCCTCTCCTCGATGGTAATGTCGGGTCCCAACTCAATCTCTCCAAAATCAATAATATGGTTAGGGTCCGGTACGTACTTCTTAAGCTGGGAAACATGAAATACGTTATGCACGTGACTCAAGGACGGCGGCAAGCCTAACCGATATGCAAGCTCTCCAACTCTCTCTAAAATCTCGAACGGTCCAATATATCTCGGACTAAGTTTACCCTTCCGGCTGAAACGGTAAACTTCCCGTGTCGGCGACACCTTAAGCAAGACATGGTCCCCCACCTCAAACTCCAACGGCCGGCGCCATAAGACTTCTGCCGACTCTGGGCCGTCAACAACCTATTGTGAATCAGAGCAATCTTCTCTCTCGTCTCAACTACCATATCGGGTTCGGTACCAACTAACTCGAACGCATCGTCCCAACATAATGGCGATCTGCACCTCCTCCCATACAATGCCTCAAATGGTGCCATTTTGATCGAGGCATGCCAACTATTGTTGTGCGTGAACTCGATCAATGGCAAGTGCGACTCCCAATCATCCTTCCAATCTAAGGCACAGGCTCTCAACATATCCTCCAGCGTCTGGATCGTCCGCTCTGACTGCCCGTCAGTCTGAGGGTGGTAAGATGTACTGAGTCTCAACTCAGTCCCCAAAGCTCGATGAACAGCCTGCCAAAAATGTGATACAAACCGGCCATCTCAATCCGAAACAATACTCCTAGGAGTCCCATGTAACCTCACGGTCTCTGCAATAAACACTCGTGCCAGCCTCTTCGGCCCTTAAGTGTCCTTAATACCCAGGAAATGAGCTGATTTGGTTAGTCGATCGACAATAACCCAAATCATGTTCATTCCAGTCCGAGTCCTAGGCATCCCGATAATGAAATCCATAGAGATGTCTTCCCACTTCTATTCCGGAATGGGAAGTGGTCGTAGCAACCCCGCGGGCCGCTAATGCTCAATATTAACCTGCTGACAGGTCAAACACTTCGCCACAAACTCGCTAACGTCCGTTTTCAAATTGCTCCACCAGTAGTTACTCCTCACATCCTTGTACATTTTGCTCATACCAGGATGTATGGAGTAAGGTGTGGTATGAGCTTCACTCAAGATCTTCTGTCTCAACTCAATATCACTCGGTACACATAATATGTCGCGAAATCTCAAAACTCCATCATCCTGAACCACAAATCCAGGGGCTTTCCCCTTCCTCACATCCTCCGTCAACTGGACCAAAAATGGATCATCATACTGTTTCGCCTTGATATCATCAGTCAAGGACGAAGTGATCTCCAACGCACATAACTTACCCTGAACTCTCTGAACCCAAACCTCGATATTCTGACAAATAAAATCCCACTGGATCCTGCTCTGTGGTGTAAGTACCTCTAACATCTGTAACGCCATTGGCTTCCGGCTCAACGCATCAGCCACTACGTTAGCCTTACCCGTATGATAAAGTATCTCGAGGTCGTAATCTTTAATTAGCTCCAACCACCTACGCTGTCTCATATTCAACTCTTTCTGACTGAAGATATACTTCAAACTCTTGTGATCCGTAAAGATCTTACACGACGACCCATAGAGATAATGCCTCCAGATCTTTAAGGCGAAAACGACCGTAGCTAACTCTAAATTGTGCGTGGGGTAATTTACCTCATAAGGTTTCAACTGGCGGGACGCATAAGCAATAACCCTATCTCTCTGCATCAAAAAACTTCCGAGCCTGAGGCCCGAAGCATCACTATACACCACAAAATCCTCGTTCCCCTGAGGCAATGCTAAAATGGGTGCGGTAGTCAATCGTCTCTTCAACTCGTCAAAACTATCCTGTCTGTCTGCGCACTACACCAAAAACAGGATTTTATGACATTGAAACTCCCTGAATTTGTGACTATCAATAACAGTCACAACTTTATGACTGTCAATAACAGTCACAATGATCAAACAGTGATAAATCCAATATTTGTGACTATTAATGACTATCACAAATGTCGTGACGGTCTTGAACAGTCATAAACTTTCAAGTTAAAATAATAGGCCACCGCTTCTTTCTCTCTTTTTTTCTTTATTCTCTCTTGGTGACTCGATTCTCTCTCTCTCTCTCACTCTTTCTATTCTCACCGTACCCCTTTCTCTCCCCTCTAACCTATCTTCTCTCTATCTCTCATTCCCCGAAATAAACACACACACACACACACAGAGAGATGGAAATTAGTGGTGAATGGTCTTCGACCGATTCTCAAGTACAAAGTGTAACACCCCTCTGTAGAACAGTTGAATTGAAATCCTCTTACTAAAACCCTAATCATTCGGTCCAAGATTTGAGATTTTCAATGGCGGATCAAGAAGACGAGGACTTGAATATGGGCTCACGACAGAGCACGCCGCAGCACGAATCGCCTGAGCCGAAGAGAAGCAAGCCGTGGGAGAATTAATGGTTAGAGATCGGCGCATCCAGCGGGAATTAATGGCTGCGGCGGCTGAGAGACGGATGGCAATAGAAAAAACTGCTGCTGCGTTGGCGAGGAAGAGTGTAGATAGTGCAATGGTTAGTTCTATTAGCTTCTGTCGGTATTGGATTGTGAATTTACAATTTGCGGCCGTCTGTTGGATCTTGTATCTGTCAAATTATGGTTTTTGGATTGTGATTGTTGGAGATAGTTTTGGGGAAGAGTGACATTTCGATTGCTTTGAATATGGGTGGTGGATTTGTGATTTGTTTGGATTTGATGCGCTTGTTGAGATCCAGAGCTGATGTTATTATTTACTAACACATTTCTTTTTTATTGCTTTCAGCTTTTCGCCCTGTTGTTTGAGCGTTTAATTTTCTAATTCTCACTACTACTTGTTAGGTTGATTTAGTTTTCTTCCCCGAGAAAAGCTTTTTCGCGGTTATTTAACTATTAGTGACTTCAATGTAAGTCTTACTAATGTAACACCCCCAAATCCGCTCAGGGATATTACACGCCGTAGACCCTCTCCTCGAGGATCTACCAGGCTGATAACTAAAATCAAACATCTAAACCTCGCCTTTAAGGCTAAAATGACTCAGTAGACCGATTTGGTCTTTCAACAAATACATACGACTCAATTCCAAACACATACCCACGCAGGGGTCAAAATACAATAAACTCCCGTACATAACGGGAAAAGATCTTGCGGCGGAAAAGAAAATACAACTAGACCCAAAGCAGCGTCAACAGATCCTCGTGTGATTAGTATCGTTCATCTTTCATCATCCTTCGTGCCGACCACGTGTTATGCTCCAAAACACGAATGCAAAATAGACATCCACCCCGAATACTCGGGGGTTAGCAAACTCCTTTGTTTTGCTAGTGCAAGTACAAGTGCAAAAATACGAGCCATACAATACAAGTTCCAAGAACAATGATAATCGGGAATCCTCAAAGATCCAAACGTAAGAAAAAGTACTTCCGAGGCAAGAGTTTGGGTAAACATTTCCAAAGCGAAAGATCGCAAATAAGGAAACAATTTACAAAAGCAGTTTAAAATGCCATCGAGAGTTTTAATAGAAAACAATTTAGGATTATAAAATCCTTCTTTTCCAAAAATCAATAGGGTCACACCCAAAGGTTTTGTTTTCGCAAATAGGAAATCACCAACAATTTACAGGGTCAGAGCCCAACATCACGTGTCCTCAACGGACGTAAAATCAACGAAACATAATCACGCACGCGCATCGCCTAGGACCGGGACGGTACCACCGACATCCCACTCGAGGCCTCGAAGGACCCTCACGAGTGGCTAGCGAAACAAATCACACACATCTCACGGTTGGATCAATCGCTTGTTGCATCTGGCCACACGATCACATGCCATGTGCCACCGTAGATTATCTCAGGCTCTCACGGTTGGATCAATCACTTGTTGCATCTGGCCACATGATCACATGCCATGTGCCACCGTAGACCTTCAACCATATCCACACATTCACACAAATAACATATCACATCAAGGATATTCAAACAATTCGCCAGAGGCATCAAACACTTAGCAAAACACCACGTCAATTCACAACGCACCGAAATGAAATAATATACGCCCACACACAATACCAAGTGCAACATGAACACCAAGCATATACATAGAATTCACATAGTTATTCACGAACACACCAATCACAAAACACACACGGTTTTGAAAGGGGCCTTTAACGAGGCTAACCAAATCTTTTGAAAACTCATTTCAAACAAACAAACAAACCAAGACGATCACCAATCATCATATCCGCGAAACAAGAAATGTATGGACAAGGTACTTGCCTCGAATAATTAGGCGATGACACGAGCGGAGCGGAAGAGTTGAACACGACCGCAAGGAAAGGCGGAAATGAACCTAACGATTCGAATAGCACAATCACAACCACTTCTAAGCGATTACGGAAATGGAATACACCGGAAACCCGCCTACGATTCATGTATATTCGCACAAAAATAACAACGAGGCGGACCACAACCAAACCCTCTCGATTCCGTAAAAATCACGAAATATACCATGAATCCGTAGGGAAACTAAGAATACCAACAAGAATAATCATATTCATCAAGAATCCATCAACAAAACGGAAAGAATCGGACAAAACCCCAAAATCCCCAATTATCCAAAAAGGTAGGGTTTTCAAGAGATATTACCTTGAGTGATTCAAGTATTAAGATCCGTAGAACACGCGTTAGATTGATTATCCGAGCCTCATAACCGAAAAGAAATGATGAAAATCGACCCCGGATGAAGAACTCTCTCTCCCTCTATGTCTCTCTCTCGCGATCTTTGTGTAAAATGGGGAAGAAAAATGAGCCGCTCGCTCAAGACGACACATTTATAGGGGTAGCAATGAGAACTATCGGCCGCCTATCGGCGATAGCCCAACCGAATAGCCATACGGAATGCCGATGGTAGTCTATCGACCCCCTTATCGGTAGAAAGGCTCTTGGAAGTTCGAAGGTGAAGAAATTTACATATCGGCCGGCTATCGGCCGATAGGCTAACCGATACCCATACGAGAATGCCGCGGTAGAGTCTATCGGCCCCCTATCGGCGAAAGGCTCCCGGGAGTGCTCGGCCAAAATCAAACG